>VDFB02271358.1:141635840-142120917 GCA_007258455.2 Sequoia sempervirens | reverse complement strand
AAAAATTCCTTAAATAAATAAGACTAACCCCTATAGTGAAGAACCTATCAACCTACAACAAAAAAATTCTCAACCCATAACAAAAGGATGACAGTTCAAAGCAGCTAGAGGAGCTACAACACGCGCATGTTCCCAGAATGAGATGCAGGTGATGATTTGAAGATGTGAGTATGGATGGCCATGTGCCACTTCATCTCTTTAATAATTTGTGGAAGGATTTTGTTCCAAAAAAGGAATAATAGTTATAATAAGGGCACGTTTCCAAGTTATAATGGTTATCTTAAATGATGCGGAGTCCTTATTCGACTTCTACACTCTTGCTTTGATTAGTTGTTAATTTTTGTTGAGTTAAAGGACTTGGTCCTCTTCCTATTTTCATGAGTGAGTAAACATTTGATTTTAGTTTGTTTGTATTTTTTGAATAAGTGGAACCTCACAGACCCTATATAGGGGGTACTTTATCGATAAGTCATACAATTAGATTTGTGTATGCATTAGATTGAATTAAA
This sequence comes from Sequoia sempervirens, assembly GCA_007258455.2. Lineage (NCBI taxonomy): Eukaryota > Viridiplantae > Streptophyta > Pinopsida > Cupressales > Cupressaceae > Sequoia > Sequoia sempervirens. The sequence goes on along the minus strand of VDFB02271358.1, from coordinate 142,120,408 downwards.
GATTTTGTTACATTATATTCAAAACTTTATGTATGATTAGAATATAATAGAGAAGATATTTCAATTGAATGATTTCCTGAGCTAAGTAATTGAAGAAGATATCGTGGATACAACATCTCAAGCAAGGGCCACTTGAAGTACTGTAGAACCACATTAGTTTAGATGATTAATTAGATTATGCATTATAGTTTCTAATTTATAGTTTCTAGTTTTCATTATATTGAATGCTATATTTTGTTCAAAACTATACAATGATTAGTTGAATTAGGACATGCTACAACATAAAAAATTATTAGTTACAATTGTAAATGATAGGTACCCGTAGTAGTTAATAGTAATTAACATCTGCTTAACCTATTCTTTAAGTAGGAGTTATTTCTAGTTAGAAGCTTTTGATAAATTTATTCCTGTTCAATCACCTGTACTCAGTCGATATAGCAAGTCTAGGATTCTTGAATGCATATACAATTCCAACATCATCTTAAGTCTACGACTCCTTGATTGACAATTCAATGAAGCCCTCTTTTGAATAATGAACTGCTTAATTTGAGGATTTGTAGGTTCGTTAAGCCACATGTATGATCACCTACACCAGTTGATTAGACATTAGGGGAATCTCTACAAACTATAGGTCATTACATGTAAATGTTAAATGGTTATGGTTAACAAGGATGTAAAGTTTGTTATAAAATAAAAAATAGTAAATGATTGGATATAAAAATAAAACCATAGAGGTGAAAAGAAGGGTGGGTAGGGTAATATGGTAAGGTCACACAATGAAGTATAATATATTTTAAGAGAATGTATAGTCATGAAGCACAAGTAAAAATATAATACAAACCCTAATGAGATATAAAAAGGAAATGCAATCATAAAAATTAGATCAAAACACTTTAGTGAATGATTGATAAACTTTAGTTCATGTAAGAAAGTTGGTTCATTGAATAATGCAAATGTAAAAATATACACCTTACATAAAAAAATCTAACTTAGGCAATTAAATAATGAAATCAATTATATACATAATTAACATAGAAAAATGAGATAGGAATTGAAACAATAAATGTTAAATTAAATAAATTTATATGTGGTACTTAGCTAGATTCCAAAGGTGGGAGTATTATGCTAAAGACACATGGAATTGATTTGCCACACAATTAGAATTTTAGAACAATTTGTCAAATATCTTAGACTCTAGAAATTGATAATGATATACTTTGGTTTAGATTTGTGCCTATAGAATTGATTTGGCATTTAGAATTGAACTTGTATTTGTGGGAATAATTTGGTAGAATTATAATACTTGAAATTTAGTTGGTCAATTTTTTGATGTCTAAATTTGAGTAAGGACTAATGATGTTTACAAACACCTTTGGAGAATCTATTAAGTTGTGTGGGTCATGTTCTCTTTAATCACACCCCTAATTGAATCAATTCAATTAATTTAGAACAAGGATCAAAGACAATAAGAAAGCATCCAATCAACTTAAGATGATGTTGCAAGTAGATAAAACCAAATTGATTACTCTTTAAGCTCTTTAATCCAGATGTTCTTTCAAATGCCAACATTCCTAGATAGCTCCTAGATGAATGAACAAATGTCTTTAAGTACAATAATGCAAGATACAAATTAACACAAATTTATATTTGATCGACTCATAATGATTAATAAAAGGATGTCAACATAATTTAATATAAATTTAAATTTTAAAAATTTAGAGTTTTTTTTTTAAAGAGGGGTAATTTTTTTTTACCCGAAGCTATGAACCGGTGAGGTCACAAATGGGGGACCTCATCCCCAACATAAAACTCAACAATTACACCCCAATGGGGTTTGAACCTTGATGGCAAGAACAAAAACACAACTTAACTATCACACCATGCCACAATTGGCTTAAAAGTTTAGAGTTTAGATTTATGACTACAAAAATATTTTTGTTCAAGTTTGCACCTACAAATTTGATCCATGGTGATAAATAGTAAATCTAAGAATCAAAATCTATCTCAAAAAATAAATGATAATAAAAATAAATTGTTGTTAAGAGCAAGGTCTTGACATCATTGAGGTGAGATTAGGATCATACCTCAAACAACCTTAACATAATGAATATCCCTCAATCCTTAACTCTTAATGAAACAAGAGCTCTAAAAGAGCTGGAGTCCCTGCCTAAGGGAATGAATATGCTTATGCAAATTTGCAATTGATATAGTTTTATAATTTTTTGTGTATATAGCTATATGTTTTGTGTTATGGTGACTTTGATGTCATTAAAAGGTACATTATAAATTTGAGAATCAAGATAATAAGATTAAAACTCAATTGTTGAATTTAAGACTCGATTCTTGAATTTAAATGTAATAAGATTAAAAATTGTGTATTTTAATTGAAAATTATTATGGTTTTTGAAACTTGATAAAATTATAGAAAAATTCCTACCAAATTTCTAATCAATCCTTGCAAGATTCAACTTTGGTTTGACACATAGCAATACCTTAATGGTTGCAACAAGTTGTAGACAACATGACCTTCAATATTTTATTTCATAGATCTGTTGATACACTTAGTGCTTAACCTAATATAAATACCATGAGTTTATTAACTATTACAAAAAATCTCAAGTTTCACTAACACACAGACATTGAGAGGTAAAAAGTTATTTAGATCTATTTGGTTTCTATTTTTAATGGATGTAATTGAATTCTAAAACTTCGAAAGTCAGATCCATGATTGAGATCAATCTTACACCTACAAAAATAACCCAAGGCAAGGGAATGATGAAATCATCAAGGTGGATAACAAATGTATGGTAATGGGTGCATATATAGGCGTAATAAATGCAAAATCTAGTTGAATATATCAAAATACATAATCTGGGTGGATAAAATGGGTGATAAATGAGTGGGAATATGAGGAAGGGCACAGAGCAAGGAGCCTTGATTTTGCACAAGATTGTTGTATTAAGTCATTTTCTCCAAATCGACATTAAACTAAATGACAAATGGAATGTTTATGCCAATTCCAACATTACACATTGGTAGCTTTAGTTTTATGAATCCATTTTAGATTTAGTGCTTAAGTTTTAGGTTCTTCCATTATAATGTTCATTTTTTCAGTTTTATCAATCCATGTGGTTTGATTTTTGTTAGTTATACTAAGTTTGTGCTTTGGTTTTTAAATTTTCAGTCCAAATTAAATGTTTGCTTTGGCTTTCAATTTTACTTTACATGCACCTGGCTAGTGTCTTTGGTAGTGCTTGATGTAGTCAACTTTGCTTTTCAGAGTTCATATTTTTTTAGAGGAACTGAACAACTTGCTTTTTAGAGTTTATATTTTTTCATACACCAAAGATACAAGAGATCATAGGTAAATGCAAAACAAAACCCCATAAAATCTACCAATTTGATCATAATTTCCAAAACTGACAATTACGTTACAAAACTACACATGATAAAAAGCTCTCAACCATTATTGAAAATAGCAAAAATCTCAAACTTGTAAAGCACTGTTCCAAAATATGAAGGAACTGTCTTTGAACATACCTAGAAACATACTCTCTTCAATAACAACACATATAAAAATGCAATTGTACTCAATTTCATGTTGTTAATGTCTATATTATTGTTTGCACTCAGGTGGCTGCTTCCAAATCCAACCACCAAAAAATTGATCCTAAATTAATCCTATTCCTAATCAGACTCTCCTGAAAAAAAACCTTGTAACAAATATCGCCCAACAAACTTGGAAATTTCCAAACCCTCAACAAATAATTAGCTAGAATCTAGGTTGGATTTTGAATCCACTCCACTATATTGTAGCAAAACAAACATAAATGTTCAATCTCTAGCCATAATTAAGGAACGAGCAATGAATTTTTTGAATACAACATAAACAAGCAAATTATCTAGAGACTTTTGTGGCCATTTTCTTCCCCTTCATGATCTTCATCCTCTTTCTCACTCTCATCATCATCTTCATCAACATCATCTCTTTAGGAACATAATCATCATCATCACCTGCTTCCCCAGTGAACCAAGAAACTACATGGGGGATAAGTTTATCCTTAAATGTAGATCTACAAAAAACACATAAAATCAATTAAAACTGATATCCAAAAGGTACATAAACCCAAAACCTTAGCAATATATCAAGAACAAATCTCATCTCATAATCTTGCTCCATTACATCTTGCAATTCCTCAGCCTGTCAACCACCCCACAAACTTATCAGACCACAAATACAGAACACTAAAATGTGTGTTCACTGAAAACTAGAGAGCATAAGAAGCAAAACAAATTGGTCAACAATACTCACAACATCATGTTCAAGGACCTTCCTTGGGTGGATCAAAGAAATTGAAGAAACTTGGGAATTGCTCAATTTTAGTCACCACTTTTGCATTCTTGGCTCCCTTCTTAGGCTTCTTCTTCATGACCTTCTGAGTAAGGTTCTTGCCAAGTAACCAATCAATTTCACTTCTACATGTGAAATAACAACATTAAATGAACTAGGAAATTCACGTCATTTAATTGGTGAAAAGAGATGCTTGCATTAGACTTACCCTACCACACGTTCCAGGATAGGTTCATTTTCATCTTTCGTGTAGTATATATTTGTTAATTGCATTAATAAAGAGATATATTAACAATAACTTGAGAAAGTATTGAATATAAACATACACTGGAACAAGAATTTAAAGAGAACTTAAAAAAATGAAAAATAAATTAGAATTGAAAAGTGTTGAAAGACACTAAAAATGTGAGTAATTACCACACTATTCTTAAAATAATTGTTCTCATTGAAGAATAATTCCAACTTGAATCCCTTCTCATCCTTGTCACTGTCAAGACGAGAACATTGTATATCCTTCAAAAACTTCAAGGCACCTTCATCACATTCTGTAATCTATTTATTGAAAAAAAAGTCAATTAACTCACTGTAATGTAGGTAACATTGCTTGGTATATCCAAACTATGTATTGGATACAAGTAAAAGGAGCAACATCCTACTTGCATTCCCAAAACATCATTGTTCTTCATAGCAATTAGCCAAAATTCAGGAACTCCCTTTTCTTCCACAATCACAAAGATATCACAATAAGCACTTCCACACCAAATTTCAAATCATATGAACCTAGAATCTAAAATGGTTATTACATACTGGCATTAGTAGATTATTTCTTTGGTTCTTCATCTTTCTCCTTGTTATCTTCCTCAACATCTACTACTCCATTCACAATGTCATAGCGCTACAATAGGATAGTCCATTGCAAGAAAATAAATTTACTTGTCAAGAAAAATAAAAAAAGTTCCAACCCTAGAATCTAAAAAATCTTGCCATAATCATTTATTGAAAATTGTGTAAATTGAAGTAGCTACTTATATTCTTTGATACCTTAAAAACCTATAATCATGCAATAGAAACATCTCAATACATTATACTTTATTAGAAATCAAGTTTCTCCTAAAGGATTTGTAATAGTTCCATCTATGTTTTAGGTTGTCATTTTATAGAACCAAAAAATATATGCTATTATTCTATTTGCACTTCTAGATTAGACATTATCTATTCTTCCATTTCTTGTTCTTCTTTTGAGATAGTTCATGGCCAACACTAAAAACTCACCTACCATGTAAATGAACAAAAGTTGCAATGCCAATTGAAAAATAGCATCTCACAATATTTTTTGGAATGCACACAACTTATTTAGTGGGGATAAAATCAAGGTCATAATAAGGAAAGACATTATGGAGCTCAGTAGATTAAATCATATAGGAATCCTAGAACAAAAAGATTAAAGCCATTGAAGTTTTTAATGGTTAACAATACACAACAAGCAAACAGTAGCATCAAGTATAATCTTATAAAATGCAAAGTACTTGACTTTCATTGTAAATCAGTAATGGTAGAATAATATTGACTACATATATAAATATTAGATTATTAAATTCACGAGTAAGCAAGTTTCAATCTATTAGATCAAACCTATTGATAAAGATAACAATATTCAATAGTTGCCTGAAAAATTAGCACTTCCTTAGGAAAGGTGAAGAAATTGGGGATTATATGAAACTTCCAATTTAGAAAACTTTGAAGAGCACACAATACACCACATAAAAAACACTAAACATGGATACCTTGTAGAAAGGTTCATAAAGCTTTTGATACTTGGCCTCCAACACAACTTTTTCTTCAAAAAAAATTGGTCTCTATCTCCTTATGTTTACCCTTCATTGACAACAGAAATATCATAAATGACCTTCGCATGAACATTATTTCCACAGAAAATAAAAATCTAAACATATAAACACCTACAGATCTTGCAATGCTTCCACTCGCTTCTTTACCTTGTGAGGTAGTGATTCAATGTAACCTGATGAGGTACGGACAAGAGTCTGGAGCTTATCCTGAAATATATCATGGAAGACTTCTTAAATCCAATGATTATTAGAAATGTTCTTTTAGAAATCAAATTATATCCAGTGAAGGCACCAATAATTTATCCTAGGCCTATGAAATTGTGCTTCAATTCAACACCACAAATCACTTGCCTCATATCAAATTTTGTAAAGATATAAAATATCAAAATTGTGATGGGCATATTGCCCAAAACAATTTGAACAAATAGAAATAAATGTATAAAAAGTAGCTTTAAAATACCCACCAAGCCTTCATTTCCCTTTCCACCTATTAAAAATTTCAAAATCTTAAGCCCATAAGGTAAAATTGGATTGACTTCAACACACAATTAGGGTAGATAATTGAATATCATATCATATGCTTGCACCAAATTGGCGTGCACTTGCAAACCAATATCATATGTGTGTCTAAATATATGATTGTATATACATGTGTGTATATTCCATTTTAGGCATTCTCAAACAACAATAAATTTACAAGCATAAAAGAAAAAGGTACAACAATCTTATAATGCAAAACAACATTGAAGCATATAGGTCCAAAATTTACCAAACATTTGAGAGAGCAATATAGACATTAGAAATTATCAAAAGGATGATCTTCAACAAGCTGATCGAACAGTCTAGAAAAATAGAGGCTATACTTAAGAGTTAAGATAATTAACACTCAAAATGGTGAGGAAAAGAAGTCATCCGTGATCACAATGAAGATCTACTCAACTTCCCTCCAACAAGAAAGTACATAACATACACAATCAAATTATGGGTATCAATCCTAAAAACTAGTCTTACAAAATCCTTAAACCAATGGAGCCTTCAATCCTTAAAACAACACCCTTGGATCCTTATCATATTGCACTTAAACAAAATTTTGAGCCTCTTGATCTTTACGCCAAATCAACCCTCATATGAATGACAAAAAAACTAAAAGCTTACAATTGAAAGTTGGAATCCACAATTAGATAAAAATTTGAACAGTTTGATATTAAAGCAACAAACACATTTACAAAAGTTAAGTGTAAATCACTCTGCAATGATGTTATTACCCACAAAAAATGTCAATTTGAATTTGCCTACTTATTAAGAGTAAAATCCCTTACGAGGGTTAAAATGGTTTATTAACTCAAGCTCATCCAACAATCGACAACACATCATTGATCGCCGATCATCACTCTGATTTCTTCAATACCCACATATGATATATTCAAATGCTTAATTTACTAGCACAAGTCAAAACACAACAACTAAAACTAGGCTGATTAAAAACCGTCGAGATGGAATGGTATTTGTCTACTTTTCCATCTACCAAGCCAAAAAAACCCATTTTTAATGCATGTTCATGGCAGCTTCCAAATCAATATTAAGAGCAATCAAATGATAACCTAAAATTATAAAAAACATATATACATAAACTTTACACTGCCCACCACAAAACAAGAAAGGAAAACTTCAGAGATGCCTTTCAGATTATTGTTTGATTAATTGATGGATCATAGCTTGTTAATATTCTCTACATTCCTATATATCCTCCACATGTCTGGCACTTCATTGGACCATTCCTTTAATCTCTTTCTCCTAAACAAGCACCTATGTAAGATCTATATCAGTTTTAAGATTTGAATCCCAATGATACCAATTTGGAGATAAATTTTGTTTCATTCTAAAAATTGTCTAGATAAAAATATTGAAAAGTCAAACTCAAAATCTCAAAGTAGCATAGTGCTATTCCATTTACATGACATTGACAAAGTGGAAAAGTGTAAATGGAATTCAATTACTAGGGTTTTTAATATAAGAAAAATTTAGCAAGAACTCAAGAGCTCAAAAAAATAATAATTGCAAAAAATAGAGGATTTTTTTTTTTTTGTTATTTCATGTTAATTTTTAAATATAGTATCTTATAGATAAAAAGACATAGTACCTTATAAAAATACTAATCATAAAAAAAAAAATAGGATTTTGTCCTATGCTAACCATTTTGTTTACCTGATAGAGGTTATGGAAAAACAAATAGTCGATCTTAAACTAGTAGGATATTCTTTCATAGAATATTTGCTTAATGCCACCACAACTTTTGGCTAAAGACACGTAGCAACTCCACCGCCCAATTTTGTTTGAAAGTTATTATATTTGTTGTCCTAATTTCTAATATTTTCCCAATAATGCAAATACATTGGGTTTACAAATTTTGACATCTGTACTTTTTGCCAGGCCATTTGTTAATAGTTTTTCCCTTAAAAGCTCCACACAGTAGTATGTAAACAAGGGATTTACATTATAGAAACACATTCCATTTTTGTATGGTATGAAGCTACTTTATGCAGGTTAACAGGTTCCTATAGGATGCAATGTTATGCTACTATCTTTATCCAGATGCAACCAACAACATGTATGCTATATTGATCTATCATTGTATTGGTCAAATTTTCTTTTAGTATTGTATTTAGGCTATAGTTTATGTATAAAAAAATGTTATAATATAATGTAGTTGTAGTACTCATGTTTCTCAATTGACTGTGCAATGTATTTGGTAAATGTGGTTGTTTTCAAAACAGTGTAATACTTGTTTTAATGTTTTTTAATAGATAAATAGTTTCTCATTTGTGTCAAGACTCTCATAAATGCAGCCTCCACACTTGTTGCATCTAGTGTTGATGTTTCAAAGAACAAACCCTCTGTTTGAGAAAATTCTTGTGCATCTTCTGTAGGCACTTCACATTTGTCAGCAAGATCGCATTTATTTGCTATCAACATAATAACAATATTGTTATCCACATGGCCTGCAAGACCTCGTTCCTTCTGACCTTATTGATTCTATTAGTTTTTGACAATTTATATGTTATTTCATGTTGATAATACACAAGTGATGATTGTTGCTACACCATGAAGATGTTCATATTCTTGACTAATCCTATCTAACGATTGTTGTGAATTCTTGTGATAGTCAAACGAGTTCCATTCTTTGTCTATATAATTATGTAATGATCAATATGCTCGGTTATTGGTAATATTACTATGTATATTAAGTGGATTACATTATGTTAGGTGATTACATATCATAGATGTGGGTAGGTGTGAATATGAAGACAATTATTGATATTCAATATTACTTATAGTAGTGCACATTATAAGTCAAATATTCTATTGGCATAAGTGGTGAAATTTTGATAACAGATAGTATTCACTCAATTGTTCCTTGACTCCATAATAGGTATCATGGAAGTAAGGATTGTTAAATTGTATGCTACTTTGTAGATTAGTGGATCTAATTTCTTAGTTGATTATTATTCTTGGAATTTTTAATTCATATGCCATTTGTTTTAATTATCATTAATTATGAGTAATACTGACACACATTCTTGGTTGAGTAAATAGGTAAAAATTGGCTAATGTTGATAAGGGGGTCACATAGATACTTTCATTATTGTTTCCTTGTGAAATATTAGTCTTGTCATGGGCATGTGATTTAACCTTGTTTTGTGTGGTTTGGGTTGTGTGTATGTGAGAGTTGTTTTATTAGTCTCTTGATTCATTTTATTAAAATGGTCACTTAATTTATGTTTTATGAAGTCCTTATGTGGTCTTAATGTTGGATAGGACAACTGAGAGGGGGGAGTGAATCAGTTGTCACATATTATAAACTTAAATTCAATTACCAGAACTAACACATAAACTAATTAAGTGATTAACCATCAAATGCAAATGCACAAACACAATAACACTAAATTTACATGGAAAACCCAATGAGGGAAAAACCATAGCGAGGATTAACTCACACTATAGAGAATATCAAAACCGATTACAAAAAGGCTCACTGATTGAGATAAGGTTCACTGCCTGAAATAAGGCTCATTGCCTAAAATAAGGACTCACTGTCCACAGGGCTACAACCCGGAGGGCTCACTGCCATAGAGATACAAAGAAGACAAAGAAGACTTGTTGCAGAGAGACAAAAATCCCAATGCAATGAAGATTCCACCACAATCATTGATCGACTCACATGAAAGATAGAGTTATCCTTCTGCCCACTGCATCCAAAAATTGACATTTAAGCTCCGCACTGAACAAACACACACTTAACTCACACACATTAAGAATAGCATCAAAGTTGCATTTTCTCTTTCACTTATCTTCTTTTCTTATGTACAATTTTCATCATTAGCACATTATGTATTTATACTATCTCCAACTTTGAAAAGATACAAAGTCGGCCATCCAACTTCAAATTCAAATTAGGTTAGCGCCAAACATCCTAGGGTGGAATTAGAATGAGGGCAACCCAAACATGCACTTCATCGAGACCCATAATAGATCCAACACGCTTCATCAACTTTGAAAGTAGTGCTTGACACACGGTCGGCCACACCAATGTAAAACACATAGATCAATTAAGCTTGATACTTCCAAATGCCAAAACCAACTTCAACAAAACTAGGGCAACATGGCTCTTGAACCATACGCCATAAGATTTCAACAAAGAGAAATCCGTACCAACAACAACTCTCCCGAACCTCAACCAACACACAACAAAACATAGTTCACCAACAACCTTCTTTTAATACAATTTTCTCAATATCCTCAACATGTACAATCAATAGTAACTAGTAGATAACCAGTTGACAGGTTGACATCAATGACAACACTTCATTCCTCTTCCATTCTTGCAACAATTTCCCCCTTTGTCATTGATGACAACACATGATGTGAAAAACCATCAAAGACACCATACCTATTTTGAAAATACTTCTCAATATTTTTCTTTCTGCTTCTCCCCTTTTAGAAGACCATCATCCTCATTACCTGCTTTGTCTTATTAGCTTTCTTTTCCTTTTCACATGCTCTCTCTCCTTTTTTTTTCTTTTTCACATGCTCTCTCTCCTTTTTTTTTCACATGCTCTCTCCCCTCCTTTCACATCAATGGAAAAAGACAAAAGATATGTCCATTGAAACTTCCTTTGATATGAAAACAAAATACTCATATAATGACAACACTTAGAAAATTTGCCTGCTCCCCCTAAGGGCAACCAACAGCAAACATTAGTCCAAAAAGATAGAATAATGAATTCACCAAACTGATGCATCTCCAAATGCATCTTAGTTTGTAAAAGGAGGGGCAATAACCCCTAGCTTATCCCAAAGATACTCAAAAGTATCTTTAGGAAGAGCCTTTGTAAATATATCCACAATCTGATCTTTTGTCAAAACATACTCAAGCTTGACTTCATTCTCCATGACCATCTCTCTTAGGAAATGATACCTTTAATAGATATATGCTTCGTTCTCGAGTGCATCAAAGGATTCTTTGAAATGTTAATTGCACTAGTGTTATCACATAAGATAGAAATAGGAACATCATGTAGCATTTCAACATGATATCCTTCAATGTCTACTTCATCCATAAAACTTGTGTACAACACAATGCAAAACAATATACTTAGCTTCAACAGTAAACAAAGAGACTAAATCTTGCTTTTTACTCAACCATGCCACCAATCTACATCCAAGAAAGAATGCACCACCACTTGTACTCTTTCTGCCATCTATACTTTCGGCCCAATCTGCATCTATATAAGCACTGAGTGTAAAATAACTATCTTTAGGATACCATAATCTATAATCTAGAGTGCCTTTCAAATATCTAAATATTCTTTTAACTGTAGTAACATGTGTTTCCTTCAGATCTTCTTGAAATATAGCTACAAGACAAACCGCATGCATAATATCCGGTCTAGTAGCAGTCAAATACAGTAGTCCATCAATCATAGATCTATACTTGCTTTGATTAATCTTAGGTGAATCATCATCTTTTCCCAACTTGCATCTAGTCACCATAGGAGTACTTACTAGTTTGGAATTGTCCATCCCAAATTTTCTCAACATTTCTCTCACATTGCTAAAGCCATAGGGGCGTTTCAAGTCTTGAATCTTGCCCGTTAGTTGAACTTTAAAAATGTTTGGCTTGAAGGGGATTCGAACAATATAATATAATGTATTAAGGGCCTTCAAAAACCATCATGGACTATATAGAATTGGATTAATCTTTCTACGGGGATTATTAGTAATTTTGAAAAATGCTTTATTTCCCATGCGTATAGGGAAATTAACATGGTGACAGACTTTTTTTTCCAATAAGGGTGTTCAGGCGAAGGACAAGGTGATGTGGCAAAGGAGTGATGAGTTGGAGGCTGATGTCAATGCCTTATTAATGTATGATCGAATTCACGAGAAGGTTCAAATTCCCCCTACCAACGTATGATTATGGGTGTTGAGTGTTTAGTCATGCAGTCTTGGGACTGTTGTTCAATAATTCATCATCGTTGGCCGAAGCACAACAATATTAATTACTATTTTGATCTTTTGTGCTTCACACACTTTCTTGGTATTTTGATTACCAGCTTAATTAGTTTTCTGAAGTCTTCTGTATAGGCCTACAATTCTACCAACATGGGTGGTGAGAGTTGTAGGATGGAACCGATGGGTTGTGAGGAGCTAATAAACACTAAGGTTTGGGAGATTCTGGAGAAGGGCGAGATAACCAAGTATATTGAAAAACTCCATGGCTAGAACCTGAACGTCACTAGGATTTTTGCCAAGGACTGGAAGGATGGCGAGATTATTTTGTTTGGGAGAAAGGTTGCTATTGATGAGCAGTTAATTGTTGAGGTTATGAGGCTTTCCATTGAGGGCATCAAGTTTTACAGGGACAGGAAACTCTCCGACTAGGTTGTGCAAAATTTTCCAAAGATAGAGAAGGAAAAGGAGGACCTGCGAAGGACTACCAAAAATAGTTATGATTCTTTGAAGATCGTCTCACATTGGAGGAAGGTGCTAAGAGTGCTAATGGAGTACATTACCCTATATGATCATTACACTAGGATTTTTGGGTACCATTTTGTGTTCCTCAACCATTTATGGCATCAAGTTAGGGTTTCCTTCCCTTTCTATCTTGCTACCTTTCTGAATGCTAGTCTTTAGAACTATAGTCAGAATCGGATTAGGCATTCTATTCTTCATGAGGGTTTGCTTGTTTTAATCTTTGAGCATTCCAAAGCTATGTCGACTCTGTCCCACCAGACCCCTTCTTCCAGGAGAAGGGTTGCAACTGAGGGAAAAGGTAAGTCTAGTGTCTCTCCCCAAGAGAAGGGTAAAAGAAAGGTCTCAGAGGATCCCTCTTATGATATTAATCGGGATGATTCGCAGTCGACCCCCTCGTCAGATTACTCCAGTTACCCTACCACTGACATAGAGGATATGCCCCGTTATCCCAGTGAACTCAAGGTGGATGACCATTACTTTAAAGGTGAACATGAATTCCCTGATGACTTTCTTGCTATTGCCCGTAATGGGTCTATGGATTTCTTCCGGTTAATCAAATGGGTGTTTTTTGAGATTAAGGAACTTAAATTGAATTAGAGGGTTATGAACAGTAAATTGGAAAAGGCTAAAAAAAGTGACAATAATAATAGAGACAAAGATAAGACCACCAACTTATGGACTGAGGAAGAGAATAAATACATGGTGGAGTGCCTCAAAAAAACATTTGAGGATTTGCAGCAATTTAAGAGCAACCATGATGGCAAGCTTCCTGGTATGGAGGAAAAGATTAAGAACATAAAAGATTCTATCCACAAGGTGCTGGAAATGAGCCACAAAATTTTAAAATCTATAGTGAAGACCATGAATACGATGGTGGATAATCTGGAAAATTCCTATCACGTCAGGATTGCTTTGTATGTGGATGTTGAGAAAGAGGAAAGCTAGGTGGAAGGTGTGGGGTCGAGTAAAAGAACCAGGGCGAACCTCAAGAGGAAGGATGACCAGGCTCTTGTTAACATTTAGGAGATTAAGAAAGCTGCTTTAAATATGAACAATCTTGAGCAAGAGGTGGCGAATATCCTCAGGAATCTGGCCTAGCGATGGGATTGGGCTTTTGTTGGATTTTTGTTGTGCTGCCTTGGGATGGTTCCTTGTTCTCTTCTTTGATGGCAGCTGTTTGTTTTTTGTCTTGATCCTTTTATTGCTATATCTTTCTCTTGTTTACTGTTTAAGGGTTTTGGGGTCCCTTCAAGACTTGTTTGTTCCTTAATAAAAAACATTTCTCTCACATACTTAGATTGTGAAATGAAAATTCCTTTCTCTGTTTAATTAATCTATAGCCCAGGAAAGAAAATCATCTTTCCAAACATAGACATTTCAAATTCTCTTCGCATTTCTTCCCCAAACATCTTGCACATCTTTTTATTTCCTCCAAAGATAATGTCATCAACATATACAACTACAATCAAGATTTTGTCATTTTCAGTCTTGAAATACAAATTACTGTCTGTCGTACCTTTATTAAATCCTTGTTGATTCAAATACTTATCTAACCTTGCATACCAGGCTCTAGGAGCTTGCTTCATTCCATATAAAGCTTTCTTCAATCTGCACGCCATATGTGGTTGGTCTGTTAATTGAAATCTTTATGGTTGTTCCATGTAGACCTCTTCATCTAGTTCTGATATGTATAGGATCTAGACTATTTGTAGTATTGAAATGCTTAACTTTTACAATGATTATTCCAAGTTAATAACATCAAAATTAACTCATGGAAATAATTAAAATGACAAGGTGATAACAACAGAATGAAAGAAAGTGAGAGAAAGAAAGAGAGAGATGCAAACAGAGTTTGATTACGGAGTTTGCCACAAACGTGACTACGTCTCCGGGTCGGCTCCAATAGAGTACGACTGATCCGATTAATCTCCAAAATCAAGTACAATGAGTTACAAAATCACCCCTATCCGCACAACGCCACTTTTCGAAGTGCAGGAATGAAGAATAAAATCTCCAGAATAGCCTCCTCTCGCTTCACTAGAAATTCCTTCACCAAAATGCTTAGACAAAACACCAAAAATTCCTTCACCAAAATTCTCCTCCAAAAACACTTCAAAATCACACTTAGCCTAACTCTCTCCCTTTCACCCCCTTTAAATACAAAAAATGGCTCAAATTGGTTACTAACCAATTGATTTACAATATTTTCCAAATCTCCATTTTTACATAATAATATTTAAAAATCTCCCTTATTTGAATATAAATCCCCCTAAATTAATTTAAGCCCTTCCAATTATTCATTCTCGGGCTTTTCTTGTTTCCATAAGTTACAACTAATCCTTTTAAAAGGATTATTGTTTTACAACTTGGAGGGAATTTATTAAATTAAGGAGTATTTCGTTTCCAAATTTCCACAAAACCATCCAATGCCACTTGTATTTTAAAACCATACAATATACAATGTTGGTTTGAAATTCTCATTTAAAATAGGGGATGAGTTTGGTTACGGGCTATTTACATCCCTTAAAAATAGGGATCAATTTGTTTTCCCTAAAAAAAAGGTAGCCTAAAAAATAGCATGATTTTTTTTTAAATAATGGTGATCCCCTTTTATAGGGAGGGCCACGTTTTTTTCTTAAGGAAGTGATTTAATTATTAAAATGGAGGGCATGGCTGTTATTAATTTATTTATTATTTTTTTATATATTTTTTCAAATAAAACCATGTCCAAAAAATTGCCGCCACATGTAACTTAGGGAAGCCACCATGTGTCACCTCATGATTCATCCATGTCAGCATGATGACGTCATGCTGACATCATCATTGTACCTTCAAGTCAACCTAGTCAACCACGAGCTTTGACCTTCCATATCTTGCACATACGAGCTCCGATTTGCACAAAATGAACACCGTCAGAAAGCTCTTGTCGTGCTCTTCACATTGACATCAATTTTGAACACTTTTGGTGACATCAAATTTTGACCTTTTTTTCTTGCCCTGGGCCCTGAGTTGACCAATTGTTGACTGAACTTTGACCGGCAATAACTTGGGCTCCGTAGCTTTGTTTGACTCCATTCAAGTTGCGTTGGAATCAGGACATCGAGCTCTCTCTAATGGTGCTGAAATCTAGAGATTTGGAGACACTTCAATTTCTACTAAAAATATCCATCAGATCAGGCCTCCCCACTGAAGACCTTTTGGACCTCCAAAAGTGGCATTTACTCTGACATTAAGTGAGGACTTGGCCTCCCCACTTGTCCTGTATCCTCTGTACATCTGAATATCTGGCTCACAAGCACAATAAAGACTGCAACAACATTGTTCAACATAAACATAACTTTATCACTTCCATAAGCATCTATATCCAATGTCGTAGCCACTAACCAACAAAAATTGACTAGCATCAAGCTGAACAACAATGCAGAAATGAAAGAGAATAAGTCAACAACATATCGATCCTTCACAACATAAACATTTTTACCCAAGGATTCATCAATGCTTTCAAGCATCATTTTCTCATGTTGTACTGCGGGTGCATCCTACAACATCTGACCCTGGTTAGCTACTCCAAGTTCAAGTGTAGAACCACCTTTTAAACCCATAGCTATTATCTTAGTCTCATCATCTGAATCTGAACCAAGATCCAAAACAACATTCATGGCTTTCTCCTTACCCTTTTGTTTCTGATTCTGTCTCTGAGCCCACTTAGGCTTCAATTCGGGATGCAACTTCCAACAATGATCTTCATCATGACCCTTCTTGTCACAATGAGAGCAAGAAAGTTTCTCATCCTTCTTAATTGTAGCTGCCTTCTTTCCTTTCCCTGTCTCTGCAACCTTAGAAGATTTATTTACATCATTATCAAACTTATCAATAAAAGATCCTTTACCCCTTGACTCTAAGTGTGTAGCTTGAACAGACACTTCATCCAGATTACAAGGGTTCAATACCAAAATAGAATGCCTAAGGTAGGAATGAAGACCTCCTATGTACTTCAACAAAGTGTCCTAGGTGTACAATGGAACATTCAAAGCAATAGCCCTTTTCCTGAATTCATGGGTGTACTCTTGGACAGTTTGACCCTTCCCTTGCCTAAACATCTGCCAGTCCATCATTAACTGCTGCATATGTCCTAGGGGATAAACTGTTTTAAGAGCATTAATAAATTTTTCCTACAAAACTAACTCTACCATGTTGTAGGAACTCTAGTCTTACTCCCACCAAAGGTGTTAGTGTCAGAATTCTCCTAAACGTAAGAGTAGCTACTTGATCCTATCAACATCATCTAATAGGTTTTGGACTCTACAATAGACTTCTATTTGCTGAATCCAATCATCCAATTTTTCAGCATTCAGTTCACCACAATACTTTGGTAAATCAAATTTTACATCCAACTTAATTTTAGGCTTATACCCACTCTTGAAAGGATTAGAAGAAATAGAATGAGGAGAAGATGGAGAAGAAGGAGAAGAGGGAGGAGAAGAAGAAGAGGGTGGATCTGGTTGCTTGTCACCATCTCCATGTTGTTTCCCTTTCATGTCTTTGCTATGTATATTCTGCTTCAACGTAACTCCTCCATCACGCTCCTTCGCCTTGTTCTCTCTTGAAAAAGAATGTCCACTTTTAGCCTCACCCGAGGAATGCTCTTCAAACTCCTCGCCACTCCATTTCTTCAGTGAACCTCTCCACTCTGCAAACTGATATCTTTCGAATGTTTTTCGCTCTTTAACACCTGTTTATCTTCATCTTCCTATCTACAAGGCCCAAAATACAACACAACACCAACCTGAGTCTCATAACCGGTTCCTATATCTTGTGACTATTTGCAGTATTGAAATGTTTAACTTTTACAATGATTATTCCAAGTTAATAACATCAAAATTAACTCATGGAAATAATTAAAATGACAAGGTGATAACAGAAAAATGAAAGAGAGAGAAAGAAAGAGAGAGATGCAAACAGAGTTTGATTACGGAGTTCGCCACAAACGTGACTACGTCTCCGGGTCGGCTCCAATAGAGTACGACCGATCCGATTAATCTCCAAAATCAAGTACAATGAGTTACAAAATCACCCCTATCCACACAACGCCACTTTTCGAAGTGCAGGAATGAAGAATAAAATCTCCAGAATAGCCTCCTCTCGCTTCACCAGAAATTCCTTCACCAAAATGCTTAGACAAAACACCAAAAATTCCTTCACCAAAATTCTCCTCCAAAAACACTTCAAAATCACACTTAGCCTAACTCTCTCCCTTTCACCCCCTTTAAATACAAAAAATGGCTCAAATTGGTTACTAACCAATTGATTTACAATATTTTCCAAATCTCCATTTTTACATAATAATATTTAAAAATCTCCCTTATTTGAATATAAATCCCCCTAAATTAATTTAAGCCCTTCCAATTATTCATTCTCGGGCTTTTCTTGTTTCCATAAGTTACAACTAATCCTTTTAAAAGGATTATTGTTTTACAACTTGGAGGGAATTTATTAAATTAAGGAGTATTTTGTTTCCAAATTTCCACAAAACCATCCAATGCCACTTGTATTTTAAAACCATACAATATACAATGTTGGTTTGAAATTCTCATTTAAAATAGGGGATGAGTTTGGTTACGGGCTATTTACATCCCTTAAAAATAGGGATCAATTTGTTTTCCCTAAAAAAAAGGTAGCCTAAAAAATAGCATGATTTTTTTTTTAAATAATGGTGATCCCCTTTTATAGGGAGGGCCACGTTTTTTTCTTAAGGAAGTGATTTAATTATTAAAATGGAGGGCATGGCTGTTATTAATTTATTTATTATTTTTTTATATATTTTTTCAAATAAAACCATGTCCAAAAAATTTCCGCCACATGTAACTTTGGGAAGCCACCATGTGTCACCTCATGATTCATCCATGTCAGCATGATGACGTCATGCTGACATCATCATTGTACCTTCAAGTCAACCTAGTCAACCACGAGCTTTGACCTTCCATATCTTGCACATACGAGCTCCGATTTGCACAAAATGAACACCGTCGGAAAGCTCTTGTCGTGCTCTTCACATTGACATCAATTTTGACCACTTTTGGTGACATCAAATTTTGACCTTTTTTTCTTGCCCTGGGCCCTGAGTTGACCAATTGTTGACTGAACTTTGACCGCCAATAACTTGGGCTCCGTAGCTCTGTTTGACTCCATTCAAGTTGCATTGGAATCAGGACATCGAGCTCTTTCTAATGGTGCTGAAATCTAGAGATTTGGATACACTTCAATTTCTACTAAAAATATCCATCGGATCATGTAACAATGAAAACCTTTTCTACTCCCCCTATGAAGTAGAACCATTTGTCAATTCAGATAAATGAAGAATCTATGAATTCATTGGACTCATGCACCTTCATGTGCACTTAGTTAGGAGAGCCAATGACCCTAAAAATCTCCCTAAGATGATCAAAAGTATCATTCGAAAGAGCCTTAGTAATATGTCTTTAATTTGTTCCTTTGTTGTCACATACTCCAACTTGACTTCATTCTCCAACACTTTTTCTCTCAAAAAATGATACTTGATAGATATTTGTTTTATTCTTGAATGCATAACCAGGTTCTTTGAAATATTTATTGCACTTGTGTTGTCACAAAAATAGAAATAGACTCATCACATACGACACCAATGTATTTTAGTGTTTGCTTCATCCACAAAACCTGTGTGCAGTAGGATGCTGCAACAATATATTCTACCTCTGCAGTGGATAATTAAACTGAGTCTTGCTTTTTACTCAACCATGAAACTAATATTTTTCCAAGAAAGAAAGCACCACCACTGGTACTCTTCCAGTCATCTACAAATTCAGCCCAATCAACATCTGTATAAGCACTCAGGGTGAAATCATCACTCTTAGGGTACCATAGTCCATAATTCAATGTACCTTTAAGATATCTAAATATCCTCTTTACAACTGTAGCATGTGCTTCTCTGGGATCTACTTGGAATCTGGCAACTAAACATACTGGATGTATAATATCTGGTCTGGTAGCAATAAGGTACAATAGTCTACCAATCATAGATCTATATTTACTCTGATAAGTCTTAGCAGATTCATCATCTTTGCTCAGTTTACATTTGGTTACAATAGGAGTACAAACTAGTTTGGAATCATCCATCCCAAACTTCTTTAACAGTGCTTTTACATACTTAGATTGTGAAATGAATATCCCTTTATCAATTTGATTCACTTGTAGACCAAGGAAAAAAATCAGTTCACCAATGATAGACATCTCAAATTCTTTCTAGATCTCTACAACAAATTTTTTACACATTCTTTCATTTCCACCAAAAATGATGTCATCAACATATACAAATACTATCAACATTTTGTTACCTTACACTTTGAAATAAAGATTGTTGTCAACAAAATCTTTGTTGAATCCTTTCTTTGTCAGGTATCTATCCAATCTTGCATACCAAGCTTTGGGAGCTTGCTTCAGTCCATACAATTCCTTCTTAAACTTACAAACCATGTCCGGTTTTTCAGACAACTAAAACCCTTTAGGTAGCTCCATATACACTTCTTCCTCTAGTTCACCATTCAAAAATGTAGACTTAACGACCATCTAATACACTTTGAAGTCCTTGTGGGCAGAAAATTCCAAAAACATCCTAATAGCTTCCATTCTAGCTACAGGGGAAAATGTTTCTTCAAAATCTATACCTTCAACTAGTGAATATCCTTTGCATACCAGTCTTACCTTATTCCTTACAACTTCTCCACCTTGATTTAGCAGAAAATTCCAAAAACATCCTAATAGCTTCCATTCTAGCTACAGGGGAAAATGTTTCTTCAAAATCTATACCTTCAACTAGTGAATATCCTTTGCATACCAGTCTTACCTTATTCCTTACAACTTCTCCACTTTGATTTAGCTTATTCTGAAACACCCATTTCAAACTAATCACATTTTTATTCATAGGCCTAGGGACTAGTTCCCATGTCTAATTCTTTTCTATCTATTGCAACTCTTCTTTCATAGCTCTCATCCAACTCTTATCTTCACATGCTTCACTTACAGATTTGGGTTCAATTTTAGAAAGTAGACACAAATTTAGCTTAGCTGCAACTCTACTTCTTGTCTTCACACCTTCACTTTTATTTCCAATTATCTGATCCTCTGGATGATTCTTCTGTACATACTTAGGAGTCCTAACAATAGGTTCCGGTTCATTCTCTTCTTCTTCTTCTACTTTTTATTCTTTCTCTTCTTCTTCCTTCTCCTTGTTTTCTTTAGGTACATGTCCATAGATAGGATCATCAGGTTCAACTTCACTTATCTCAATAGGTCTTCATATGTCTTCATCAACTTTCACATTAGCACTTTCAATAATCTTTCTCAATATTTTGTTAAAACATTTGTATGCATTGCTAGTAGTAGAGTGTCCAAGAAAGATTCCTTCATCACATCTAGCATCAAACTTTCCAATATTTTCATCATCTCTTTTGATATAACATCTGCTTCCAAATATCTTGAAATACTTCATAGTAGGAGCCTTACCATTCCACAACTTAAAAGGAGTCTTTGTGCTATTGTATCTAATCTGAACTCTATTAAGAACATAGACAACAATATGTATTACCTCTCTCCAGTACACATCCGGTACATTTGATTCTTTCATCATGGTTCTAGCAGCTTCCTGTATAGTCCTATTTTTCCTTTCAACTACTCCATTCTACTAAGGGGTTCTTGAAGCATAAAACTATCTTCTTATGCCATGTTATTCACATAATGCATTAAATTCACCAAAAGTGAATTCTCCACCTCTATCAAATCTCAAACACTTGATTTTCAAATTTAATTCATTTTCCACTCTTGCTTTGAACACCTTAAACCTATCCATGGCCTGAGTCTTTTCTCTGAGAAAAGAAACCCATGTCATTCGAGTATAATCATCAATAAGCAACATGAAATATCTATCACCATTCATGCTTCCAGTTCTAGTTGGACCACAAAGATCAGTATGAACTAACTCCAACATTCCTATAGTAGAATGCTCTTTATCCCTTAAAGTTGCATCTAGTTTGTTTCCCCAATTGACAACTTCTATAGATAGCATTAGTAGGTATTGTGATTCTAGGTAGTCCTCAAACAACCTCCTTTGCACTAATGTTGACAAGGTTATCAAAATTTACATGTCCCATTCTCCGGTGCCATAACCAACTTTCACTGATTTGAGATACAAGATAATGACCATCAACTCCCTTTAACTGATAGATTTTTCCATGAGTTCTTCTTCCAACAATAATCATATCTCCATTTTTGGATCCTTTCCTAATTTCATAGGTATTATTCTGAAACACAAGTTTAAAGCCATTGCTACACATCTGACCAACACTCAAAAGGTTATGCCTCAAACCCTTCATAGAATATACATCATCAGTACTGTGCACTCCATCAAAACTAACTGAACCTTTCCCACAAATCTTAGCTCCTAAATCATCACCAAACATAACTAAACGACCACCATATTTCTCAAGTTTAGTGAAATTACTCTTATCTTCGGTCATGTGATTAGAACATCCACTATCAATTACCCAATAGTCTTCATCCTATCTTGCATGAAAAGCGGTAACTAAAGTACCTTCCATCCTATTTCTCTTATTCTCCAGAGCCTTCTTGCTTACACATTTTATAGGGTTAGTGGATACAAATTTACTTTCCAAAACTAAGAATAAGCATTCACTATCATCAACCTCATTCTCAAATTCATCATTAGAAATTCCTACTTCTTCTTTAACATAGTACATCTTATATTTCTTATCCTTCCTATCCTTATACTTATAGTCCTTGTTATTTTTATGTGCAAATCTATTCAGACATCTTAAAGCATAATGACTAATATTACCACAACTAAAAAATTTAAAGGGAAACATACCTTTATACTTTATGGTGCCTTTCTTGAACTTCCTGGTGAAGTTTGCTTCCAAATCATCAACACCATTACTATTCAGTTCATCCTCAATCTTCATTTCCTTAAATGTCGTTTCTTTCTTTTCTTCCATCTTGTCTTCTTTTTAGAACTTTCTCATCTCAAATGCTTGCATGTTTGAAAACAATTGTTCTAGAGTGTACTTATTAGGATCATACACTTCTTCAATAACTGAGCTCTTATCACTATAGCAATCTGGTAGGGTGATCAAGATCTTTTCAATTATATCTTCATCTAATAATTTTCCTCCTTGATTTCTAACTTCACTTGTAGTCAGTTCAACCCTCTAAAAGAAACTTGTAAATTCCTCACCTTCTTCCATTTTCAAATTTTCAAATTTGTGCTTTGCCACCAGCTTCTTTGTCAATTTCACTCTTTCATTTCCTTCATACATGTCTTCCAACTTCTTCCAAACCTCATATGCAGTATCCAATGAAAGAACCTTAGCTCACTCATTTTTAGATAAGCCACTACAAAGAGCATCCTTCTCCTTCTCATTTTATTCATAAGAAGAGATCTCATCTGTAGTAGTAAGACCACCAAATGGGTATGTATACTTTTTCTCAATAGCCTTCTAGGTCTTGAAACCAAGAGAGATAATATATCCTTTTGTCTTTCCCTTCAAGTCATTGTAGTCAGTTCCATTGAACATAGGGATCACCAACTTATGCACCATCAGATCTTCCTTAAGTGGTTAAGCTCTATGCTAGGGAACCAAAGCTCTAATACCAATTGTTAAACAAGAACATGACAACGAAGAGGGGGGGTGAATCAGTTGTCAAAAAATTCAAACTTAAAACTTCAATACTTATCAATTCCACAACCACACTATTGTGTTATCAAGTAAGATCATGAAACACAAATAAAAAAATGTAAATCAACACAATGAACACCAAATTCTTACATGGAAAACCCAATGAGGGAAAAACCATGGTGAGGGTTAACTCACAATATAAAGATTATAAAATAGAGGCTCACTACCAAGGGATCACTACCTAGAAGAGGACTTACTGTCCAAGTACAGAGGCTCACTGCCTATAGAAAGGACTCATTGTCCACAAAAAGGACTCATTGTCCAATAGGGAGGCTCACTGCCTATAGATACAAAAGAGAACAAAAAGATCCACCACAAAAATTAATACACATTTGAAGGATTGTAGAAACCTTTATCTCACTGCCTTCAGAAACCTAACTCACTCACACACACACTTCTATTCCTATGATTTGTGGCTCACTTTCGTCACTTAGCATCACATTGTCATACAATTCTTCACAAATTGACTTTCTTTTATACCATCCTCATCCTTAGAAACTTTCTCCAAGGTTGGCCATAATTATCTCATTTCATAAATTCAAAATAGGTCGACGACTCAACATTCCTGCGGTGGAAAGGAATAAGAGTGGACCAATTAAAAAAATTTAACCAAGACCAAAAATAATGTCTCAGATCAACCACACACTTCCTCAGATTAATTTTATTCTTCGAATGAAGTGTAAACACCAGGTTGGCCAAACCTAATGAAAACACAAATGAACATTGATGTACATGCTTCCTAACAAGAAGATGACATGCAGAATCCACAACACACTTCATTAAACATGAGAATACATCTAAGATTTCTTTAGATACATCCAAAACAAATGCAATATGATTCAAACATTGAACACCTTTCACCAATCCAACCAAATTGTATAAACTCACACTGAAATACTGAAATATGACTTCCAAATCACCAATCTTCAAACTTATTTTCTAGAGAAAAAAAAGACCTTCACAAGACATATTCCAGATTTGAAAGATCTAAAATGAAACAGAGGAGGACTATGGAGCAGAAACATTTCTCTCAGTCCATAGAAGATCAACTATGCTAGAACAATTCACACACCGGTGAACATAAATTTCACATACCATCATACCAGAAGCTAAAACTTAGGATATATCACCACAAGATCACCATTATTAGATCTTCATATCCACATAGGAATAGGATCAACACATGAAGAACACAAAGCACATACTGGAGCACATTTCGAACACATTCATCACTTTGACTTCACTTCTTTGTTAATTTTCTCAAAAGCACTTGGAAACTTATCAACGCAACATATCTACAACAACATAAAGATAAATCCATGTACTTACAACATCTCAGTAGCATCTCAGCTATACATGTACAATCTGCAATATACCAAATTGTGTTGACATCAATGACAATATTAATGACAACAACACCAAAACTTGCTCATACCTGCAACACTTAGGGCTAGGGTTTTATGCAAAATTTGTCTTTGAAAAAGTTTAAATGCCAACTAGGGGTTTGACTGAGGAAAACCCCCATTAGAAATCAAAATATCTTTTGTTTTGCAGGGTTTTTCGTTCAAAGATTCAAATCTAATTTTTTGTCAAAAAACAGAGTGCAAGTTGTGGGCTTCCGTTTCCACTTTCAAATTTGCAGAAAATCCAAAGTGGACTAAGTCTCCCCTAGTGGAGACTTAGTCCCACTACACTTCTTTTTTATTTTTATTTTTACATTTTTAGGTACCCTTTTGGTAGAAACAATTTTCTGTGCACTTCCTCCAATTTGGGACTAAGTCGCCTAACTTGGCGTAAGTATCCCAGTTGCCTCAAAAATCAGATTTTTTAGAATTTCAGAGGTCTCTGCAGTCCCTAGTCAGCTCTTCATCAATTTATAGGTGTGTAACTTCTATCTTGCATCTTTATTTTATCTTTTATTGCATTTATTTCATCTTTCTACATATCACAGTGTGTTTTCTAGCACTTCGTATTTCTTAGGTTTTACATCATTAGATCATTTCATTTTCAGATTAGAGCATTAGGGCATCTTAATTAGACATAATACATATCATTTACATTAATCTTGAGTGTAGAAAATTGCATTTTGGCACCATTTCTTTCCCCTTTTAGGTGAAAAACCCTAGAAGGGCTAAAAATCATTTGGTTTGCCAAAATCATTGTCCACATTTTGGGGAACCCAAATTTTGAACATATTTACTTATGATTTTAAGTGCATCCTAGGTTTCATTTGCATTGCATTAGATATTGCATTGTTTAAACTCCATCCTAGGGTTTTCAAAAGTGCACTAGTGAAAAGTTCATTTTAGCTTGCTGCATTCCATTTCATTGCATAACACTAAATTTCTGCATTTACATTATATATCTGCATGGTACTATACTTAACACATTCATATTCATCATAAAATTCAAAAAAACTCAAAAAATTACCTTACTAGGACTAATTCGCCACCTTGGGCGACTTAGTCCTAGTACAAATTTTGCATTTTTGCATTCTATTTCTTATTTCTGTAATTACTGTTAGGTTCAATCATTCCTCTATTTATATATTTTTATTTCCTCTTTTACTTTAATTATTGGCATTAGTATCATTCATTTTAATGGAAATCATAAATAGCATTAGATTTTTGCAATGTTCATTTTCAACATTAGTTCCTAGCTCATTTAGATCAAATTCATCAAAAAAAACAAACATAAACTTCACAACATCATTTGAACCAATCAAAACAATGCTTAAATTTAGGACAACCATATCATCCAAACCCCTTAGTAGTGATGAATTAGATAGGTTAGATGAAACCTTACAAGGTTTCCTCTCACTAAGTTCATCCACTAAGGTTTGTGATGACAAACCTAAAACAATTCATGACAACTTATCTCCCAAACCTTTTAGTAGTGATGAATTTGGTATGTTAGATGAAGCCCTTGAAGACTTCATCTCACACAATCCATCCACTAAGGTTTGTTGTAAGCAATAAAAAATGAAAGATGTCAATGTAATTCAACCTCAACTTGTCCTTTACCGACCTTCACATCAACCTCAACTTCCACCTAAACCTAAGTTTACCCTTTATCCACCACAACATGATGTTGTTGCACACACACACTACACCTAAAATAATCCACAACCACAAGAACCTCCTCCAACATATTTACCCCTACCAAATCCTATTTTTCCTAGTGCTCCTCACCTACATTCACACCTTAGGGAGTATTATCTTGTTGAACAACTCAAGAATACTCCCATAAAGATATCCCTTTGGGATCTTCTTCAAAACTCACCTAATTATCATTCAATGCTTCAAACAACCTTGCAACAAATAGTGGTTCCTCCTAGTAAAAATTCAAGTGATGTGGCAACTCTTCTAAAAGGAATGAATACACTTAATGTAGACATTACCTTTCATCAACATGAGCTCCCTTCGTTAGAATTAAGGAAACAAAATGAGGCCTTTATGATTATTTCTCAATATAGTATAGTAGGCATTAAAAGGACTCTTATTGACAATGGTTCTACCCTCAATGTGTGCAGTGTGAGGCTTTTAGATTGCTTACGTGTGGATAAATCACAAATCAAACTTGATTCCTTATCTATAAGAGGATTTGACAACACAACAAAACAAACGCTCGGTATAATCACCTTACCTATAACCATCAAAGTGGTCACCTTGCAAACTCTTATTCATGTCATGCCTTATGATCTTGCATTTAATCTTCTCTTGGGAAGGCCATGGATTCATGAGATGCATGTGGTGCCTTTGAATCTTCATCACGTAATGAAATATGTCTATAACAATAAAGTATATCAAGTTGAGATAGACCCTGAGCCTGAGAGTTGTTTGAAACTTGAAAAAGGAACCAGTCCTATGAATACTTTAATTCCCACATATCATATTGAACCTCTTGAGACCAATAAACATGTAGAAGAATCTGTGTCTAAATTGTTAGATGATGATTGGGGAACCTTGGAGTTTACACCTTCATTTATGGATGAATACATAATTACCCACAAGGAAGAGGAAAAATAGGAGAAACCAATGGTTATGTCAACTCAAAATTTGGAAGAATCTTCTCCTACCTCTATCTCATCTCCTTCGAAAGGAAATGTAACTTACACAACGAATTTTGATGAGATACATTATCAACAACCCCCTAATCCCAAAGAATTGGAAATACTTTATGGAAAAGGATATGCGTTAGTGAAACAATTGGGTTACAATGGTAAAGGGTGTGGAAAGAATGAACAAGGAATTTGGGTCCCTAATGAACCTAATACACAAGAAACAAAGACTAGTTTGGGATATTCCTTTTCTAAGACAACAAAAGCAACTCAATGACCATTGTTAAACATCAATACTATCACATGTAAACCAATAACCCCGCTTACATTAAAACATCTTGAATTTCCTGATATGACTTCTCCACCATCTTGGGAGTATGTTGGAAGTGATGAAGCCTTGAAACAAATGTTAGGTGCAATTGATAACTCATCTTGTTCCAAATGAAATGTTATTTGTACTATGATAAGTTCCAAGTCACAAAATTTTGATGATGATGATAAAATCATGGAACCATATAATCCCGAATCTACTAAGTCGAATGCCCTCCCCCTAGGAGATACAATTGATATACCAATGGACATCAGAAATAATGAAAAATTCATTAAGATTGGAAAATGTATTGATGATGAAGAACAAGAGGATACTGCACTTTTGCTCCATGATTTTCCTGATACAACATTGTGCTTGCTGAAAACACTAAACCTGTTTGACAAAAGATATGAAAAATGAATCCTAAGATAGCCTTTCTTGTTAAAGGAGAGCTTGAAAAACTCCTTGACATAAGTTTCATTCACCCTATTGATAATTATCCTTGGATCTCAAATATTGTCGTAGTTGCTAAACCTGATAATCGTATTAGGATATGTACAAATTTTCATGATTTGAATAAACCTTATTTAAAAGATGATTTTCCACTTCCTAATATTGAAATGATAGTGGATTCAAATGCTGGACATGCTTTTTTGTCATTCATGGATGGATTTTCTAGTTATAATCAAATCTTCATCAACACACAAATCAATACAAGACAACATTCATAATTGTTTGGGGAATGTTTTGTTGGGTTATGATGCCTTTTAGACTAAAGAATGCTGACCCAACTTATCAAAGAGCAACAACATTGATATTTCATGATTACATACATAAAATATATGAAGATTACATTGATGACATCCTTGCCAAGTCCTTAACAAGACAAGACAATGTGAATGTCCACCAAATTTTTGAACAAATGCATCAATATAACATGAGACTTAATCCAAAAAAGTGTGTCTTTGGAGTAGATAGTGGAAAACTCTTAGGGTTTATCATATCTCATAAAGGCATCGTAGTGGACACAAAGAAAATTGATGCTATCATAAACATGCCACCTCCTAGGAATATTTCTTAATTACGCACATTACAAGGACAAATTCAAGCTATCCATCATTTTGTCACTTCTTTAGCTGATAGAACATTACCTTTCACACATATCCTCAAGAAGGATGTGCCTTTTGATTGGAATGAAGATTGTAAAAATTATTTTGATATTTTGAAGGAATATTTTGTGACTCCACCTATTTTATAGCCTGTCATCCCAAACAAACCGTTCATCCTTTACATTTCTGCATCTACCCATGCTATTGCAATGTTATTAGCTCAAAAATATAATGGAAAATAACATCCCATTTATTATATTAGTCAGAATCTAATTGATTATGAGATCTAATATTCCCCACTTGAAAAAAAAATGTTTAGCCCTTCTATTCGCTACTAGTAAATTGCAACATTATCTACTAAATGTTGAAATACAAGTCATGACAAGATTTGATCCTCTCAAACATCTTTTCAACAAAATAGACTTATCAGGACGTTTAGTTAAATGGGTTATGTTGTTAATGGAGTTTGACATTAAATTTGTTTTACAAAAAGTGATTAAAGGACAAGCCTTGATCGACCATTTAGTTGATGCTCCTTCACCTCTTACATTACCAGGCCATGATTCTTTTCCTGATGATAGTGTTTTGACAACTAGTGTTTCTACATGGAAATTATACTTTGATGGATCTAAGTGTAGGACAAGCTCCGGTGCTAGAGTAATATTAATTTCGCTTGAAGGAAAGCCTATTCCCTCGTCTTACTTGTTGAATTTCCTATGTACGAATAACACTGCTGAATATGAGGCCTTAATCACTGGTATACGTGATGCTTTAATCATGAGCATTAAAGAGATCAGGATCTTTGGTGACTCAAAATTGGTGATCAAACAAATAAATGGTGTCTATCAAGCTAAACATGATAAACTATCCAAATATAAAGATCTCACAATGTCCTTGACAAAATTTAACTCCACCATTGATAACATCTCATGCAAAGATAATCGACATGTAGATGCAATGGCAAGTGTGGCTTCTCTTATCTCTCCTTCTGATCCTTCACAAGATATGATATTCATTGTTCATCCCATCATGCAGCCTTCCATCAATGATATCACTATCAATGCATTAGTGGCAACCAAAGTTGATTCAAGTGAATGGTACGATGCTATCTATAATTACATAAAAGATGGTACTATTTCCAAACCTATAACAAGTAACATTCATGCTCGTTTAAACAAATTAGCCACTAAGTACATAATTCTTGCCAATGTGTTATATAGATGGTCCTTTGACAGTATTTTACTTAGATGCCTTAAGGGTTTTGAAATCAATATGGCACTCGAGCAGGCTCATGTAGGTAGTTGTGGCGGTCATTTTGACACAAAGACCTTAGCACAAAAGCACCTTCATATAGGTTACTATTGGAAAAATATGGAAAAAGACTGTTATGCATATGTGAAGCAATGTCATAAATGTCAAGAACATAGCAATTTATTTCATGCTCCTACTTTTGAGCTTTGTGCCCAAATCCCTATTTGGTCATTCTTTGTATGGGGATTAGATATAATTGGCAAAATATCCCCACCATCTTCCACTGGACATATGTTTATCATCACTGCTATTGATTATTTCACAAAATGCGTAGAGTCTATTCCTCTTCGATCAACAATAACTGATGTGATATGTCATTTCATTCTAGAATACATTATTACTCGCTTTGGCCTTCCTTCCACATTAGTTTCTAATAATGGTACACCATTTAAGAATAATGATGTGAAGAAATTCTTGGAGACCTTCCACATTCAACACCTCTTTTCGACACCTTACTACCCACAGCCTAATGGTCAATTTGAATCAACTAATAAAGTCCTCAAACAAATTTTGAAGAAAACTATTAATAATAATCATAAGGACTGCCACACACAACTGCATTATGCACTTTGGGCATATTGCACAAGTGTTCACTCCTCCATTGGATCCACACCTTATAATCTCATTTATGGTACTGAGGTAATCATGCCCTTGGATTTAGAAATCCCAACGTTACAGATTGCTCTTCAAGGACTGGTTGACAATAACACTTATAAAACAAAACGATTACATCAACTTGAAATGCTTGACGAATAGTGCATCAACACTCTTGAGCACCTTCAAGCCTATTACAAAAGGAAGTTCAACATTCTTACAATCTCAACATCATTCCTCACACATTTAACAAGGGTGACTTAGTTCTATCTACAAATTAGCAAAATGTCAATGCCAACCCTAATGAATTCAAGGGAAATTCAGTCCTACTTGGTTAGGCCCATATATCATTGAAACAAGCTTTGGGTCTGGTGTGTATGTCTTAATAGAACTCAATGGAACACCCTTTAAGGAACCTATCAATGTCACACATGTGTTAGTATTATGTCTAATCCCTTTTGAATAGTATGAATAATAAAGCAGTATAGTTAAAGTTATGGGGTTTTATCCTATATACTTTCATACTGCTTCGTTCTTGACAACTAACTTTTCTTGAACACTAAGGTGGTTATTTATAATTATTTTAGCTTTCATGCTATTCAAATTCATCATGTGTGTTATGATAAGTTCAATTTAACTTAGCATAACATACTTAATCATCATGTTGTATCTAAAATGAAACTCCAATATGTTTTATTTAGATCACATACATTCTGTTAAATCATGAAGACATTAATTCAAGTAATCTTACAAAGGTTCTTTAATTAATCACATTTCCATTTAAAATTTACAACACATTTAAACAAATCATAAAAAATAATATCCAAAGTTTTATGTACATATCATCATAATATACAATCATCACCATGGTCTATGAGAACTAGACCACTTGGGATCTGGTGCTCGTGATCCAGTACATGGATGTCGAGAGACAATCATGTGTGACCGTGACCATGACACATTGGCTCTGAGCGCATACTCTAGACCTTGTACTCGCCCACGTGCCGCGTCCATCTCCTCCTGTAGCTGTGCTATCTCTACATGTAATCTCTCCACCTTTGCTGGTGTCTTGGCTGATGGTCTTACAACCTCGGCTTGCTAGAGTCATCTCCTCATGCTCTCATAGGCTACTTGTAATCTTGTGAAAGGTCTGAGTGCCTCTGGGTCCTCTTCCAAGATAGGTGGGGGCATGTTGTTAGGGTCTATCTCCTCCTCGTCAATGAATGAGGGTACTATCTCCATAGCAGACTAATGGTAGAACTCTCACTAGTCTCTCATCACTCCTGCAAGATGGAAACATGGCACAATCAATACACATCATCATGATATACATATAAAAAAAAGAGAATAAGTAATAAAACACATGCATAAAATTAAACATCATCACCCATATCATTGGTCGGTTGAGCAATCTCAATGTCATCTTGTATAGGGGGCATAGAGGCTATGTTAGCCTCCCCTCGACTATGAGTGCTAGTGCCTGCTTCAGCTACTGCTCATGACCTCATCATATGGATGGGAGAGATATCTCCCCACTCATGTTAGTCCTCAACCCCTGCCTCATCACTCTCACTCAGGGGTGGCTCCTCCTCGTATTGCTCCTCCTCCTCACCCTCCTCCTCCTCCTCTTCTCCCTCCTGGTCGTCATAATCTAGATCCGCGTCCTCTCATACTCATCATCAACCACATCTGTGAATATATCAGCAAGCTTGTAGCATACCTCCTCAAATCTATCCTCCTGATCATCTCCCTTATCTGGTAGCGGCCCTACATCTCCCACTAGCTCATCCATCGAGAACACTGGTACTGGTCAGGTCACTTTCCATGACTCCTCATGCTCCCCTATGGCATCAACATCATCTGCGTTAGAGGCTAGTAGCTGGTCATGATTAGATAAGTCAGAGTCACTCTTGACTACATGGTCAAGAGTGAGTCACACTATATCACCTGATCTCCAAGCATTCTGCACTGATCTCTTGAATGAGGATCGTTCTTGGTGTGGTTTTTGTACCTATTTGAACTACTGCATGACTTGATGATAGTAAAATGGTCATACTACATGGTCATGTTGGCCTAAAAAAAACCTTTCCATGTGTATCCTCAAATTTTTGGTATGATTTAGCCACTATAATGTCAGATGATAAGGTTTCCAAAGGATCTCATCCTCATTCAGGTTGTCCAATTATACCCTCCAAAAATGCAAATCACTATACTATAATAGTCATCGTAGAGGATACCTGAAAGCCCGAGGGTACCCCACTACTGTTGCACATGGATACCAGACTGGTCTAGTGCATGTAATGTGCTCTAGGAACTACACTTGTAGAAGTGTGAAGTGCACCATACTATCCACCTCTTGAAAAATAAATCACCTAAGATCATAGTATAAATGTGCCAGGATACACCAACCCCAGGTGTATACTATGTGATGCTCAGACATCCCTCGAATAAAGTGGACTAGTCCTCCCTTGAGGTGCCCACCTCGACCATCAGGGACAAGAACTAGTGCTATGGTATGCAGCATAATCTGTCGAACCACTGGTTCCTATGAATATAATAGCATAGACAAATCAATATGTCCTCTAACTTGTGCATCATGAACAAGACCATCTAAACAATACTATAGATCAACACACTGCTCAAGAAAGGTGTGGTCTCTGTGGAACTATACTCACTCTCCTCGAATCAGCACGTGAATAATCTGATGTATATCCTCCAATGTGATCGTCATCTCTCTTATAGGCATATGAAAAGTACATGTATCTGCATTCCACCACTCATAGAGAGCCATCAACATGGCACTGTGGTATCTCATAAGAGGCATAAGATATTCCCAATAGATTCCCATAGTTTGTAGATGCTCTGTATCCTCTATTGATAGTGATGGAGCCAAATCTCTCAGGAAGCTCAGTTGTCTCCCTCCTAATCATTGTCATCCTTGAGCAGGTACCTATCAAAATCATAACAATATGCTCTAAAAATTCATCTAATATCTTCTTTTTTTACATTACTCATCATACAATTGTATTAAATTTACTCTAGTGTGCTTCCCTAAAGGCCCTGGACACTTTAGAACCCTTTAGGACACTTTGCGAACAAAAGGGACACTTTGTGAACAAATGGGACACTTTGCAAAAAAAGAGGACACTTTGTGAACTTTTTTCCAAGATCCTAAATTAACCTAGATATGCATAATAATTCATTAAATCATTCCAAAATCACAAAACGAAGGTTTCCCAATCGACTTACCTCATGGTGATGCTCACTGCATCCCAACTTGTCTCAGAGAATGTCCAAACGTGCAAGTGTATATCCTCGTCTGCTTGACATTTTCTTGTCTCACTCATCACTATCATGCTGCAAGAAGGTAAAATGATATAATAAGTGAAAAATTACTCTCCATCTCTTTTAACCTATTTTCATTTCTTTTTCCTATGCACTCAATTAGGGTTTATTTTATATATCATGAACTAATAAAGCACTTTTTCTTCAAAACAACATAATCGGAGCTAGGGAACTCCATTTTCAATGTTTTTTGATGCGTTGGAATCATGATTCCACACTTGAAATCATCACAAGTCTATTGTTATGAGACATGGTACTTGGAAATGTCTACAATATGATATTTCTTGTTCAATGTGACTAGATTGCTACCTTGATTTCACCACCATAAAAGCAAATAGAATCAAGGGGGTGGCATACATCTACCCTCAAATTTGATTTCTAGAAAGTTAGGAAAAATAATTTTTGGACAACTAACAAATTTGTCTTGCAAAACGTGGTTCCTAATGTTGTGGTTTTGCACATAACTACACTGGGGGCTTCATTCTCCTATCTTTTGAATGAGTATCCTTTTATAAAGTAGAATGCATTGTTTAGAGTACTTTAGCTTACATATGCACATAAAGTCATATGGGTGCTAAAGTGGGGGCTTAATGTGTCACCAAAAATTGTATTCTCTTCAAGAAAAAGACAATTTTGTGGTAAACTTGGTCCCACTTTAGACATCTTGTTTCAATCACCCCTTAAAAATTGCATTTATAGGCCCCTAATGCTCATAATTTTGGACCTTAAGGCCCATTTCACTCACAAACCACTTAAATCCTGACAAATACCACTCAAACCACTCAAATTTGGTGAAACCCACAAAAAAATTCCTAGTGGGACTAAGTCGCCCAAGGTGGCGACTTAGTCCTTTTTGGGGTGTTTTCCACTTTTGAGTGAGAAAATCACCAACCTAGTTCAAATTTTTGAGGGATGTTGGCCTATGATGTTAAAATATTGAGTAATTCGGTGTTAATGCATATAAATACATGTTTTTAGGTCATTTTTCACATCTCCTAGTCATTTTCACAAAGAAAAAATTAAAATTGAAGAGCAAAGTATCTTTCACAAGAAGATTCAATGGAATTTCTACATCAAAGTTGAAGCTTAGAGGCAGAAAACTATGGTTTTTGTAGGTCTTCAAGCTCACCTTTTGTCCAAGATTACATTGCAAAGGAGTGACCATGGATGCCTATGGTGAATCATGGAGAAATCTAGGTCGAGGAGATGCAACTAGCCATCAAATCACACCTAATGACTTGTTTTCAAAGTGATTCCATCTTCCATGTTCTTCCTATCTTCAGAATTGAGGTTTGCATTACATGTTGCATTTCATTTACATTCATTTGAAGTGTTGTAGGGTTTCTTGCATT
The DNA here is from genome assembly GCA_007258455.2 of Sequoia sempervirens. NCBI lineage: Eukaryota > Viridiplantae > Streptophyta > Pinopsida > Cupressales > Cupressaceae > Sequoia > Sequoia sempervirens. The sequence goes on along the minus strand of VDFB02271358.1, from coordinate 142,084,310 downwards.
GAAGTCTTGCATCATTCAAGTGCCATTTATTCATCTTATTCTAGCACATTAGAATAGGGTTCTATCTCATTTCACCTTTTTCCTAGTCTTAGACACACTTAGATATTTCAAAAAGTTTAAATACCAATTAGGGGTTTGAATGAGGCAAGCCACCCATTAGAAATCAAAATATCTTCTTTTTTGTTAGGGTTTTTCGAAGATTCAGATCTGGATTTTCGTAAAAAAGTAGAGTGTAAGTTGTGGGCTTCCATTTCCACTTTTGAATTTGTAGAAAATCCAAAGTGGAATAAGTTGGCTCTAGTGGCGACTTAGTCCCACTACACTACTTTTTAAAAAAAAAATACATTTTCAGATACCCTTTTGGTAGAAACAACTTTTTGTGCACTTTCCCTGATCTGGGACTAAGTCGCCCAGCCTGGCGTAAGTGTCCCAGTTGGCTAAAAATTAGAATTTCAGAGGTCTTTGCGATCCCCAGTCAACTCTTCATCAATTTCCAGGTGTGTAATTTCTATCTTGCATCTTTATTTTATCTTTTATTTCATCTATTTCATCTATATGCATATCACAGCGTGTTTTCCAACACTTTATATTTCTTAGGTTTTATATATCATTAGATCATTTCATTTTTAGATCAAAGCATTAGGGAATCTTAATTAGACATAATACATCTCATTTACATTAATCTTTAGTCTAGACAATTGCATTTTGGCACCATTTCTTTCCCCTTTTAGGTGAAAAACCCTAGAAAGGCTAGAAATCATTTGGTTTGCCAAAATCTGTTCACACAAGTCAGTTTAACACTCAAAATTATATTGTCTATTTGTTTAAACAACTACCTTTCTTTAAATACTAGCACTTGCACCTGGGGGTGCAAAGGTTATGCCAATAGAAAAATATATAGAAATAAACATGGAAAGGAAGTGTATTTTAAAATATATATAATCTTGTTTGCAATATATACAATATGATTGAAATCTCAAGTAGGAACATCATTACTTGAGAATTCAATAATATTTTTGGGTTGATGATACTTGTTAATTCTTGAATGAAATGAAATTTAAAAAATGGTAAACAATATGCTATTTGTGTATTGATTTATAAGCTTTCTTTAACTTCCCTTTTGAAAGAAATATTTTGTTCATAAAGCAAAAAAATTAAGTTAGCAATGTTTAAGTTAGCATACATTCAAAATAATAGACAATGTATAACTTGTAAAAAAAACTTTATCTATACTATTTATAAATATATGTAAGTTTACATGTACACATTGAAAAATATCCAACAACACAATTTACAATATTTAAGACAGACATATTTGTCTTACATGATCTTTTGTAAATTACATTACAGTATTGTTTCTGATTAAAGGTCCAAAGTGAAATAGTTGATTCAAAATAGCAAAAGGATTTGTTTTAAAAAATACCTCAATTAATGGAAATTTGAAAACCTCACCTCAAAAAAATTGTTTAAAAAAGAAAGTTCATCGTTAACAATTACAAATATTTAAAATGTTGAAGAACGTGTTACAATCAAATAGAAGGGGCTCCTATACATAATTTTCACAAAAAGTAAATAAAATTAGAAAAATTAATGAAATCAAACACAATGCACTTTTTCACCAAACAAAGACCCTAAGAAGCCATTATTTTTCTATAAAAATTACTAAAATTCACTAATTTGGTTGTTTACTATGAACATTTTTCCCCTCTACACGAAACACTAATTTCACTCCACAAATAAAAGTTTTTCCAAAAGAAATTGTGATGAAATTTCTAACATAACAAATTTGAGACAATTCCTTCTTATAAATATAAATTCATAAAATATGGATTGACGTAAGCTTTTGACATAGTACCTTTCTCATGATCATTTTCTGAATACCTTCAATAACCCACACATTAAATAACATTTCATTTTTTCCATTCACACACAATTTTAAGTGAAGGGAAGTTTCTGAATATCTCCACAGAGATGCTTGGTCAGGTATGTCCTGTGACATGCAAATTTTGTGCCACGTTGCAGCTACGTGGCAAGCACACGGTTTCAAGTATTACAACTTTCTTGTACTCAACAGGTGGGGAAACACAAATAAGAGTAGGTGAAGTAATGCAACAAAATTCAAAATACAATTTAATTTACCTATAGCTTAAAAGAAATCTTAGAAGGCATGTTAAGACCCAAGAAAAGAGGGAAAATAGTTTGGCTGTTATAATGAGATTCAGTAAAAACTTACAGAAGTCGATTGAAGAAGTGTTTCCAGAATGGTAGGACAAATTTCTTTCATACAAATATTTGAAAAAATATTTGAAAGTTATAGCTCTCGTAGTTGAACCAAAGGAAGCCCAGGCCGAAGGGGTCTCTTAATTTCAATGTCTACCTATCACTTGCCATGGTTGCAGTGAGTTTTTTTTGTTTGGAAAATCTATACAATACCAGTTCATCTTTTTTTCTACATTTTATTGTATTCTAAAACAAGTTTGTTGTTATCAAGGCATTAGTTTTGGGCTATCTATGGTTGTTTCCAAATAAGAAAAGTGTAATAGTAAATATTGCAATTTAGATAGTGAAATAGTAAATAGTAAATAGGTAAACATACTATGATTTCTTCTTGAATTTGTTCTTTTTCTTCAATCTAGTGGTTGTTGCAAACCATTTGCAATTTTTTGTTTGTAGCAAACTATAGGTATTTTTTTTTCCTACAAAATGCATTATATTTATAAAAAAGTTAAGGCAATGAAAAGAATAAAAGTGTAGATAGTCTCAATGGGTGCAAAAATATGTAAATGCAATTGCCAGATGAAAATATGCATTAGGAAAGGACTACTGGCAACAAGAAAAATCTACCAAGAAGGATTTGTGTAGTTATTATGCATTGATTCGATAAAAAAAACCATTCATTTGGTTTCATCCACTCTCTTAGTTGGTCCGACTTATTAAATGCATTGATAAGATTTGATTTTTGTTGTAGATAATCTACAAAGAAGGATATTGTGCACTTATTATGCATTAAAAAGTTTACTCGTAATATTTTTTGTCCACCATTTTATTCAGTCTCAAAACAACAAACAACAAGGAAATTTTGTTTGACGAGAGTGGTATACAGTGTGAGATAGTTTTTTTGGCTCAAACTTCATACTATATATAGCCTATCAGCTAAAGATGAGATTTGATAAAACTAGCACTTGCACCTAAAGAAGGTTCAAGGATTACCTCGATATAAAACTATATGTATGTTAATATGTTAGAGAGTATGTATTTGTGCATGCAAATTCATATGGTTGGATTAAACAATTAATAATAAACATTAAATAATGGAATGGAATAAACTTAGACAAATCTAAATTCTTTCCTTAAAAAAATTAAATATTATCTGATTATAAAATATCTGCATACATATTTAAAACATAAAGAATTGCAAAGGGAAATAGAATGTTCCCATTTAGTTTCCAAATCAATATTTATCTCACTTTTATGTGATAAGTGAGATTTTGGAGGCTTTCATCATTAAATGCAGTTGTTTTACCATTAAACGATAGTTGAAACTTGTTTTCCAACAACCCAATAGTGGTTTGCAGGGGTGAGACTTGTTTTACGCTCAAATCTCACATTATATGTAGGTTATGGACTAATAACAAGAGAAGCTTCAAATTCATCTTATTCACTTATAAATTTATTCTTTTTTATGCCAAAAATTAAAATTACTAAAATAATATAAAAAAATATTTTTCAAATAATTAACCAAACTATATTAGTATATACAATATTTTAATATAAAAAACTCATATTAAAACAAAAAATTTGTAGGGGAGAGGACCCAGTAGTTGAGCACCCTAACTTTGCGCTTCTAATTATCCTATGTGGAAATTTCAAATCACTCCCAATTTTTTACAGCAACTTACTTGGCAAGTCCTTTGCTTATAAGTAAGGTTTTGAGGCCACATCATCAAATATGATGCCACATCAACATTCTTTTTGTCAAAGTGTCAAAAAAGACCCAAAAAAAAAGTGAAACCAATACTTGTGCATTCACATGTTTTATTGATCATTGATGTGGAATCACATGATTGGTTGCTTTTTAGACCAAAGGAATACATTTTGTTTAATTATGGGTAGTGATCATCAACACTAACAACTTTAAAGTCACAACTATTGATCCAATATTGATAAAACTAGCATACATATATTAAATATTAATATATATAAAATACACTGAGAGTTATCCTTCTCAAGCTGCCTATTTTTCCCAAATTCTATAGTTATAAAAAAAACCAATTTCAATTCAAAATGATTTTAAAAAATAGTAAATAATTTTGACATAATTTATCAGAATTCATCAAAAATAAAAAATAAAAAACTTATATATAATTTTTAATTAATTTTCAATCAATATTTGTGTATCACATTTCATAAGCTATTATTAAAATTTAATAAAAAAGGTTTTCATGGAGCCTCTGTAGCACTAAAATTAGGAGCCATATTAAGGAAAAAGGTATAAAATATTGCCTTATTCTACTAAACCATTATAATCAGGAACATTTATCCATTATTAAGTGGATAACTATAATCTTCAAGATTTATTAGTTATTTAATTGACCATTGCAATGTTAAAATATTTAGGAGGACAAGCATGGTAGGGCCAAAATTGAAAAGAAAGAATTTGATGTTTTGATACATAAGGGTGTCGATATCTATGTAACCTGATTGAATCCATTAAACAAAAAAATAACATCTTTTAATTCTTGAAGGATCACTCAGCATGATCACCCTATGGGATCGATTCTAATTTTTTTACACAAATTAGTCTTTGGTGATTTGCAATATATACACTCTCCACACTCGCCTATAAATAATGGCAACACATGATCTCCCTCCTTGAGATCTTTCACGCCTTCTCCCAGGCTCTAAAAAATCTTGTTTTCAGCCCACATGCATTGTGATTTTGTCTGATGTAGTTGCAATTGTTTTGGTAGACCTGCATCCAACAATATTGAAGTATATATATGCTAGTTTTTAAATAATAAAATACATTAAAAAAACTAAACAAATTATATTCAGGTAATGGTATTCTTTATTGGTTAGATTCAATTTTTCATTTTAATGGCTGAAAAGTAAGAATGATTTCAATGTCAATTTATGCATATTTATAGTGGGTTGTATGATGTGCGTCTAGTAATTACCAAAAAAATATATAATAATAATGATATTTATTTAATTAAAGATATACTTTTTCTTTTTTTACCCATTTTAACTAAAATAAAATCAACATCAATATATTACATGTTTAACAAATGTAATGAACTTTAAAAATGAAAATGTCATTCCTACAAAACTCAAATACATCTAAACTCTAAAAAATACCCCAACCATTAATTTGTTTGTTTGAATATATATATAATGATGTGGGAGGGTAATACTAAAGATTTTCCTTCAAACCTTTAAATCTTCTATCCAAAAGTTTCTTGAAAGTTCATTCCCACTCAAAAATGCATATTATAAACTATTTTTTTAATTTTATTTCTCTAATTGTATCCCATCTTTGGATTGTGCTGTGAAAAATCAAAAGGGCATAAAGATGAAAATGTTCTCCATGCATTTGTTATCTTCTTTGCTTATATTTGTGTGAATGTTACAAAAAATAACTAAAGTCATTTACTGTTAAGTTAGGCCATATAAGGGGTTCACGTTTCAGCTGCCTTTTCTATTCGAGAGCCACATTTATTCTCCATGAACCTAAACTACAAAGATTTTAAGGCTAAATAAGTAGATAAACAAGTTAGATTGAAGGGTTTTGTTATAGAAGTGGAGGTATGTACTTTGATCCTTGGTATTTGTTTCTTGATAAATTTTTTGAAGAAAATAGGAATCAATGCTACTGCTCATCCATGACAACCAAATGCAGATGCAAAAACCAAGCAAGTTGAAGGTCAACTTAGAGTTTTACAGAAATGTAGGAGTTGTTATGAATTTGATATAGTAGATCACTCTAGTATGAATGAAGAAAATGATTTAGATTTGTAGGATGAGAGCATTAATATCTTTGAAAATCATAAGAAGTTAAGAAATTAAATAAAAATCCTGAAGACAACAATGATATCATATATATCAGAGATTATAGTGTCTTGACACTTTGCTAGAAGATGGTACCAAAAACAAAAACAAACTTCTGAAAGAGAAAATAACTAAAATCGAAAGCCTCAAATCTAAAAACTCAAATCAAAAAATTGAAATACAAAAACTCAAATCGATATCAAGAAGGAAAAACAAATCATTTTGTTTCATATTATGATTAAAAAATAATTGATTACAAGTAAAATAAGAAATGCAAATACCTCCATAATCCGCAATTGTTGCCCTCTCCTAATCACAATTTGGAATTTTGTCTCTCCCTTTTTGAAGATGGTTGCCTTTGGTTCAATGTTAAATCTCTTTTTTAATTCCACCTGCATACAAAACTTGTGTAATTAAAATCATTTACTATTGATTGAAGTAGCTTTGAACAAAATAAAACAAGATCCAATTCTTATTTATAGTAATACGAAACCAAGTAAATCATCAATACAATATGCATAAAAGTAAACCATGACTAAATCTTGCATTACCAAGTGAAGCTCCATACAATTTAGACAACATACACAGCGTCAATATTTTAACAAGATTATTTTGATTTTTTAGTATCAATTTAGTAAGTGTTATTTTATTGTAATATTAAATTCAAGATTTTATTTATGTGTAAGCTTTAAAAGTATTCATTATTATCATCCTATATATATAATATTGTATTTATTTAATTTTTTTGTATTAGATATTCAAGATAATCTTGTTAAAAATCTTCTAAAAATTATACAAGCGTGAAAATATTGTAAATTAATATGTATTTCCATAACAAATATTATAAATTAAAAATAATGTATATTATAAAAATGTATATTTTAGTTTTTTAAAAATATTGTAAATTAATATGTATTTTCATAACAAATATTATAAAATTATATATATTACTATTATAAATTAAAATACTATATTATATTTCCTTACAAATGTCTAAAACTATAAAAAGATGATGATAATGCATGTTTTTAAAGCTTACATATAAAAAAAATCTTAAATATAATATTACAATTAAATAAAAATTCTAAATTGATATTGAAAAAATATTGAAGATTATCTAAATTACTTTAAAATCCGATTTAAAAACATAAATCTATTGATAAATACTTTACTGATGGGTTAATAGACATCAATTTAAATGAGGAGAATAAAAATGTACACATACTCATTGATGTGGGTGTAAAAAGCCTCTTGGCTTAAATATTAGACATTATATAAACAACTACTATCACAACTATTGAAACATGCTCGGGTGCTATGGGTTCTCTCCCCTAATGAAATTTATAAAAATATTAATGAGTTACTAGTGCAACTCCAAACATTACTAATAATATTTAACAATAGTATTTCTTCACTATAATATAGAAGTTTTTTTCAGGCTTGAAATAATTTTTGATATTACGTTCTAGTTTAGAAATAGGCATGGGTCCTACACAAGACCTACCAGAAATTTGATTACCCACCTCTGAAGACTTCTTGGGTAGAAAGCGTTTCATGTCAAAGCCGATGCTAGAGCTATACAGAACAAGACACGCTGTCACCACAACTTGGAGTTAATATCTATCTGCTTTCATTCTGACGCAAGGTAATCATATCCAATTTTATCTAATGGCAGTCAAAAACCTATAAACTATTCGGTGTTTAAGGAGTAGTTGTGAAACTTCACTCTATATATAACCTATCGACTGATAATTAAGGAAATTTCTGTATTTTTTTAATTTCTTTTTTATTTATATATTATTATAAAATCTCTTTTCTCTATAGTTTTTTAGATTTTTTGTTTACAAAATAAATTGTAAATTATAGTGTTTAATTTTCTTATTATTTTATAATTTAATGCGGTATAAAGAATATTTAAGATTTAAATTTATTGTAATTTTATAATATTTAAATTTAAGAATTTTTTTAATTTTTTTAGTTTAATATTAAACATTTTATGATGATAGATATTTATTAATATAAATATTTTAAATATATCTATATAAAAAATTATTAAATATAATTTAAAATTATTTTATTTATAGAAGAATTTTTTTAATTTATTTACAAGTTATTTATTTTTTCTTTATTTAAGAATTATTTTATAATTTTTAATTTTAAACTATTTAATTCTCTTAAGAATTATTTTATTTTACTAAACAATTATTTTAAAATTTTAATTTAAAATAAATAAATGTGAAATCTAAATAGTTTTTAGATAGTGTTGTGATAGTCTTTTGATGCTTATTGAGTGATGATAGAGAGATTATTATACTCTAAAGTCAAGAAAAACAATATATTTAGTAGGAATATTCCATAGAAAACTTAAAAAGTTTGTCAATTAAAAAGATTGTAGTAAAAAAATTGAAAAGTAAATTATTAAAATAATATTATTTTTGATAAAATAATTAGAAAGAAATGATGATTATTTTTTATCAAATTAAAAACATAACTATAAGTTTTTTAATCAAGTTCTTATAATTCATCCTTCAAACTATCAACATTATCAAAACTATGATACACTTTTTAATCACCATTGTTGTGATTCTCTAAATTGTAACATGCAAGAAAGGGTGGAAGAAAGGGTGTTGATGTTGTGGTTTCTTTATAACTATTCACCTTTCAATTATACATTTTATTTTGAAAAATCTTTGGATAAAGTCTAATCACAACAATTAAGAGGAATACCAATTTCTTGTAATATTTTAGCACAATATAATTTAAACATTTCTAATTAGAAATATCTACTATATACATATGTAACATTACTTTGGTATCAATTTGAAAAAAAATAATTATTTGAAAAATTTGACATTCTTGACACTTATAATATATTTTTAAAAATTCAAAAATATCTTTTCATACATCTAAAAACATAATTTTCAATAATATGAATTTTTCATATTTTAATTAAGTTTATTTTAATTAAAATTATGTCATCAAGACTAAATTATAAGATTTATTAACTTCTCATCTAAAATTTATTTTTAAATTTGAAAAACATAAATTATAATATCAATTTAAAAAAATTAAATTATTCCAAGTTAAAAAGTTACATTTTGATCACTTTAGATCAGTACCAAATATTTTTCTTAAACTCAAAATAATATAACCACGTCCTTTGGTTTTTCTTTATAATCCTCAATGATAAGGTGACAAAAGCGAACAATTCAAGGTTGAGGGATTTGTATGTTTTTGTATGATATGGAGGAGATACATAGAGCGTATTGCCTTGGAGTTTCATCCTTTCATACTAACTTTTTTCTATTCCTTAAATTTTTTAAGAATGATCTTGGTTATCCTTTAAAAGTATACAAATTGAAACATTAAATATCTTATTTTTTTTATTTCAATATTTGATTTTTTTATTAAAGATTAGTAATAATAATTTTTTAATAGTCTTAGATTTATCTCAACAATTCTTTTTATCTTAATTTGCAATCTTACATTTCAAATCATGTCAAGAATTCAGTAAAAAATATTTTGTTTTACTATATAATTTTGAAAATATGTTAAATATATAAATTAAATAAAAATTAAATGTATAACATATATATCTTTTTTTGATTAAATATCTAATAAATATGATTTTTTAAATATAAATAATTTGATTATCAATAACATTCATTCCTCAATCCAACTGTGTAATATGAGAGTAACCTTTTTGTAAAAGAAAGCTTGGTCATTCCATGTGAAAATAGAACCCTTAATTCTTATGATATTGCTATTAAGATTCAATCGTGTAGTTTTACGAATCAAACTCATTGACCCATGTTTCATGAGTACATCTAAACATGAATTTGGTATTAAAACTTTCCAAATCACAAACGAAAGGAAGTAGACCAAATTGTGTGGGTTGATAGCTTAATCTACAACTTGTGAGAATATATCAACTTCATTTCATCTAGAATTTTGCAGTATGATAATATGATAATATTGCAATATTATAGTAGATATATAGCATCTTCAAGATTATAATACATAATATATATGGGTGATCCCACAATACTAGTTTACAATTTTTGGCTAAACTGGACATTGAATAGATTTTTTCTAACTAAATCTTCACTTTTGGGCACCTATAGTGGCTAAACCATGAGGAATTTGAAGATGATGAAAACTAGTGATTTGTGAAATTTTGTTTGTAGATTTTAAATATATTTTTTCAAAATTTTTGGAATTAAATTGCACTTTTTTTCCATCTCCTTCGAAAACTAGTTTAGTAAACACCATTTTTAAGGAGTGACACTCACCGTATACAACATAATTTTTTTTCAATGAAGAATAAAATTCTTTTTTTTTTGAATTTATATTTGTAACTATGATATTTAGTGCTTCTAATTGGTTTCATAGTGTTTTATTGAATATTTTTTCCTTAATCAAGTTTTGAAGTCAAACCAATTACAATTCAGACATAGGCTGACTGTATACAACATAATTTTTTTCTGTGTATTGAAATTCTTTTTTTTTGTTGGATCAAGGACTTCAATATCTAGTGTACTCATATTTTTCAAAAAAAAAATTGATAGTCTATTGTGTTTCCACATGTAGAATAAAAAGTTTGACTTTTTTTTATGAAAAACCTATGTTTAATCAAACTAAAAAAAAAACATAATTATAAAACCAAAACATATTAAAATTATATTTGTTGGATAGCTAGTTCTGAGGACTACCATTGTCTAGTTGGGTCTGTGAAGTCTCCTCCATTTTCATCCTCAACTCGAGCTTCGAAGGGCAAAATTTTGTAGTTTTTTGGTGCCAGAGGGGGAGAAGGGGGGGAAAGGGGGGTTTGAGTGAACCTAGGTTTGAGAGAACTCCCCTGGAGGTTTTCTCGAACCTAGGTTCAAACAAACCCCCTTTCCACAAGATTTTTCTTTTCTTTTTTTCCCGAAAAATGTGGGACCCAACATTTACTAGGTTCGGTTGAAGGGGGGTTTTAGCAAACCCCCTTTTGGTTCACTCGAACAAGATGTTTGTTTGAACCCCAAAAAACCAATTTTTTTTGCATGGGAGCATTTTTTTTAACTTTTCATTCCTCGTTGAAATTGTAAACTAGTTTTGTGGGTTTACCTAGATAGGATACGTCGAGATATATCATCGTGCTTTCCTTTTTTTTAGAAATGTATAGTTCAACCACATGTCTATGATATTGGATTTCAACTGATTTGGTAAAATCAAGATCAATGATTGTAAGTGCCAAGGATCTTCTTGGGTTTCAACTTGTAAAAATCCAATCACCATTAGAGAAACATATTTTGCATTTTATTTTTCCTCTATCCTAGCCTTATCATTTGGGTGACAACTTCAAATTAATTTGGTTTTATTTCCTATGAAACCATTGCATCCATCCCCCCTTATCATTAAACATATATAAATAAGTTAAAAAAATAATACAAATGCAATGAAATATAATATAAATTTGTTAAACAAAGTAATCAAAAATTCACCTCTTGAAAATGTCTAGGCTCTCCCTCTTTCTCTCTCTTTCCATTGCTCCCTCTATAAGTTTATCTATATTTCCCACACCGCTTCTATATTTATCTAGTTATATCTATCTCTATCCCTATCTCTACCTCCTCTCTCCATATCACTCCCTCTTTCTATTTCTCTCTACTCTCTCCTATCTCTATTTCTCTCCCCCTCTCCCTCCCTCTCTATCTATTTGTAGATATATATCCCTCTCCATATCTCTTTCACTCATATACACACACTCCCTCTTTCTCCTTCCTTACCTCTATCTCTATCTCTTTATCTTTTCACCTGTCTCTACCTCTCTATTACTTATCTCTATCACCTTGCTCTCTTAATCTTGCCCCCTCTATCTCTATCTCGCTATCTCTCCACCCCACTCTCTATCTATACCTCATTGTGTCTATACCTCTCTCTCTCTCTCTATCTATATCTCTCTACAACTATTTATCTATCTCTATCCCTATACATATATATCCTTTCCCTCTCTCCCCCTTCTTCGTTCTCTATCTTATTCACTCCATCTCTTCTACTCTATATATTTATCTTTATTTCTCACTAGATCTACCTCTCACTCATCTCTATATCTCTTTCTATCCATATCCTTGTCTACATATATCTCTCTATCTATCTATGTCTTTTCCTATCCCTCTCTATCTCACTATATCACCCTCTATTTGATATCTCCCTCTCTCTCCCACACTCTTCTCTCTCCCCCTCTACATACATCTCCCTCTTCCCCATCTTCTCTCTATTGCTCCTCCACCTATCTCTCTCCCTTTCTCTCCCTCCCTCTATCTCTCCCCATATCTCCTTCTCTTGTTCGCTCCCTATTCCTCTCTCTTTATATCTCAACATCTCTCTCCCTTTCTTTCTCTTCTCATTTCTCTCTCTCTATCCATCTCTATTTGTATTTCTCTACTTCTCTCTATTTTTTCTCTTTATCTCTCTCCCGCCTCCCTATATCCCCTTATCCCTCTATCTCCCTCTATATCTCTATCTATTTTCCTCCCTCTTCCTCTCTCATTCTATATTCATCTCTACCTCTATCTATTTGTCTCACTCTTCCTCTCTCACTCTATATTCATCTCTACCTCTATATTCCTCTCTCCTCGTCCATCTTAGTTATCTTAAATTGTACTTGATTTAATACTTAGATATAATTACACTGAGAGGTGTCTACAGTGGCATTCAAAAATCTCCATAAAGTTTTTGAAGCTGCATTTAAAATGACAGGCAGGTGGAAGTCATGTGCAACTACAATAGATTTGATGAAACAAAAAATAAATAATAGAAATAATTCAAATATTTGCATAAACTAAAAGAACAAATAAATAAATAATTAATATTTTTTATCACAAAGAGCAATCAAAGATTTGATCACATTTAGATAAATCAATCAAAAGAGAAAATTAGAAAATGATAACTCTTGATGTATTTTATATATATTAATATTTAATATATGTAAAATACAAAATGATATACCTAAACTGTACATACAGAATAGACCACTCTTTTACCTCTTCCTGCAGCCAGAGCAATTATATAATTAATATGACACTATTATCACCTGAAACTTCAAACTTCATAATGTTTTGACAACATTTCATAAAGCAAAGAGCTGAAATAATGGAGGAAAAACTTCTTTTGAGAGCTAACCCATAAAGTTTTGGAAACCAAATACAAGATTTTCCAAAAATTCTATGATTAGAATCTGATATTAGAGTAAAACATAGAACAAAGCATGAAAACAAAGTATATGTGGAAGGAAAGAAAAAAAAAGAGTGGTGGCAATGAGCTTCTTTCATGGCTTATAAAAGACCTTAAATAGCTAAATTTTAGAACAGTCAAGGCTTCATGTTAAACCCAAGACAATCAAGGCTCGCAAGAAGTGATTTTGTTCACAAATATGGATTAAAACAAAACTGAAATTATAAAGGAGTGTCTTACCAAATCTGAAGTCATTTCATGCCTGAGACATGACCTCCTTATTTCCCATATGACTCAAGTACAAATAACATGTGAAAAGAGGAGTACAAATATCAAATAGAGAAACAAACATTGAAATGCACATAAACCCCCCAAACAACCCTACAAAATGAATCATAAGAAACCGTCAATTGTAAACCATAAAAATCTGTGATGGGAAGCATACCTTTGAATAGCCTCAACAAATCATTTACGGAGGAAATGTGGCATATTCTTCTTCCAATTTTACAATGACATTTTATCCCCTATAAAATCAAACGAATTATGTATCAAAAATGAGATAATAACCCTAACAAAGATAGAAATTCTCATAATGCGAGACAAACATGCAAAGCAGTTGAGATTGTACTCAGACCTAGTATACAAAAATAAAACCAAACGTGAGAATCAGTGCTTATGAAAAGATTTTTTCACAATACGTTTCATTTTGAGAAAGAGAAAGAGCGCTCAGCTCTCTCCGGCAGTGTTGATAGTGAGGATTTGACGTCTGAAGCGATCTGGAACTTTGAATGATTTTATCACTTATTCCATTCCTAAAATCACTTTGTTAACAACATATTACACCTCCATAATAAACTGTTATGTAGAAGTAATAAGCTATTAGCCACAAATTAAGAGCTAACATGGATTTAAAGGTCAAGAAAGAAACCCCTACTGAATATTATCAGAGTTATAAATAAAATGAATGAATTCAAGCCTTCTCAGTAAAATAAAACAAACATTTGTTCTAAAGATCAATCAAACACCAGAAAGCACTGCCGAATTTTTTTTTATGGAAAACTGTAACGTTTTAGAAAGTCCTGTTAAATAGAAGTAGGAATTAAAGAAAGAAGGGATAGAATGTGGTACCTTTGGTTGGAAAATTCATAAAGCTCTCCTAGGCCAAAGAAGACGATAATGGTGACTTTTGCATTGCAGAGCATTGATAATTTGAAGGCTTTCTTGATCAAACCATTTTTGCGCTTACAAAAGGTTACCTGTTTCACGACACTCACTTCTTGTGACATTTCAATGTCATATACAATGCTTTCTCTAAATATACAAAAACGTTCTTTGATAAAAATGGTTACGCAAAAAATAGTTTCCGAATGACATTATCAATCTCCAACGGTGTCTCTGGTATCAAAGAACCCTCAATGATAGTTTTTTACAACTACCGCCCATTCTATCTTCCCGTTCAAATATACATGCAATAGAAATAAGGCCTATATTCTCGCAGATAACTATGTCATGTTGCTTTTATTTTGAGAAAATTAATTTTTAAATAACTGAACGATGATGATTTTGAGAGATCTTCTTGATTTAAGGTAGAATTTTTTTTAACATAGAAAATGGTATTGTAAAACGTCTCTCCATGTAATTTAAGATACATCAATTGATTAGGAAAATTTGCTGTCAATAATTCACCTCCAACAATCCATTGTCAAGAATTTATTGCCATAATAAATTCATCTCGTGGAAAATTCACCACCAGCCACTCACATCATTTTAATTTTCCAAGAGATAAATTTGTCATGACGATAAATTGTTAGAGGTGAATTTACCTAAAACCAACATATACATATACTAAAAAACTGTTCTTTATATTTCCTAATTTTGTTGGGAGAACACAAGAGCTAGGCTTGGCTTAAGAGCTGCAGGAGATGCAGAACATAAACTGATAGAGAACCAAGAGAAACTAAAGGCAAAACTAGCAATGGTGGTGGAAGAAAGGCGTGGGCCGAAGGATGGAGGACATATGACAAAACTGAAAGAGTACAAAAACAAATGTTTGGACCAGAATACTGGATACTATGATGCTTTCAGGGAACAAAAGGAGAAGGTAGATTTCCATGCCAACCTTAACAGGCTAAACCTTACTGCCCTTTATAACAAGTTAGAAGATACGGTGGAGACTCACTAGGTGCCTGACGACTTTCAATTCATTGAAGAATTGATCTAAAAGGAACAAATTATAGGCTTTTGGTGGAGCCTCTTGACATTGCTAACTATTACAGGCTGGGAAAGCATTAGGACTCGGGTCATTATATTAAAAATGAAAGGCCTCATCATTATAAATCTCTTGAAAATTGGTTGGCAGACGTAAACCCCGAAGCCAAGAAGCGGAATAATAGTTTACAAGAAATAACCAAGGACTCCTGCTTTTGGGCTCATGTAGAAGTTTCACGGCTAATAAGTAATACAAGGGAAAGTCAAGACATTAAGAGGAATAGGTGCAATGAATTCCAGAACCATGTGAGGAAACTGTTGGAGAGGAAAGAGTTGTATGTGAAGGAAATTGTGACGGAAGAATCCAGTTTTGTGAAATGGTGGAGGAAGTTGAACCCACAAGACCAACAAGCCTCCCCTATCTCTGCTATCTTTGGAGGTGGAAACTAGGGCCATTATTATCAGATCTTGCATATGGTCCTCTTAAGAAATTAGTTGATATTGTAGTTGGAGTGGAGCAATTGGTGCTAAGAATTAAACTTTGTTTGTGTTTCAGTTGTGCATTCATCCCACATAATGCTATATACACTTATATTTTACTGCTCTAGGGTTTGGTGTTTAGGTGCTCTCTCTTATGTAGATTGCTTTTGTTTTACTCTCTTTTGTAGTGCAACACGGTAATTCTTTTCCTGGTTATTTGAGGATAGTAATGTAAATTCTCTCTATGTAAGTTCAACGGTTGCCAATAATCAAATTGTAGGACCTTTGCATTGTAAAGTTTATTGAATTATTATAACTGGTGAATTTGAGTTTTGTATTGTGACATATATTGTTTTTTATTCAATATTATCAATTTCTATATTATAGAGGATGATCGGAAAACAAAGTAAAATTTAGAAATTGTTGCGTTAATTGTTTGTCTCAACCTGCATGAGCAGTGGATCGAATAAAGGAGATAATTATAATGCATTTACGTAGTTGCTACATGAGTAATGAAAGTTGTATTCTCCACTAGTTGGTGATCACGATTACATGTAAAAGTAATCCATGCATTAGTTTTTTGGACAATAGTTTGAGGTTTGTTTTGGTTATTGCTCGTGATGAAACCATATGTTCGTTGGTTGTTGATTATTATTAAATACTCTATGCCTTAGAGTATTGGGAAGATAGAGAATATTGAAATTATATAATTTCTAAGACACCATTTGCTGCCGACATTATCCCTATTTTTGTTGAAGATTGGTGAACACCTGGAGAAGCTTAGTGTTGATATTGTATTGTAATATTTTGATACTGATAATACAAAGTACTCTACTTTTGGTGTGTGGAGTTTTTTACCTGGAAAGGTTTTTCCCATGTAAATCTGTGTGTTACGGTATTATTCTTTTATGCATGTATTTGAATGTGTTTCTTTCATTGTAATAGTTTAAAGATTTGTATGAATCTGCACTATCTCTCCTTCATAGATTAGTGTTGGAAGCATTGTTTCCGTACTTTGCTTCCTTTCAATTGGTACCAAAGCCTGGCTAGTTTTGGTCCCATTGTTGGGTGGCAGGTTTTTTGTATTGATCTTTGATTGAGTGGGAGTCTTTGTAGAAGTATTTCAAAATCTTGTAGTAGATAAAAGATGGTAGGCACATCTAGTAGAATCGAGATGGATAAGTTTAATGGCAACAACCTCAAGTTATGGAAGTTGAAGATGGAGGATATGCTCGTGGATAGAGATCTGTTGGCTGCAATATCCAAAACAAAACCAACCAATATGAATTAGGAAGAGTGGGATCTAAAGGATCGAAAAGCCAAGGGTTTGGTTAGACTTTGTTTGGCTGATTCAGTGCTCCTGAATGTCCATGAACAGAAGACTACAAAATCTCTTTGGAAGAAGCTTGGAGATGTTTATCAGGCTAAATCCTTGGTAAACAAGTTATTCTTGCAAAATAAATTATGTTCTCTAAAGATGGAAGATGGAGGATCCATTGTACATCACCTGAATGCATTTAACATGTTGATTGCTTAGTTGGGTTTTGTTGGTGACAAGATTGAAGATGAGAATTTTTTCATGCTTCTATTATGTTCTTTGCCAAACTCATGGGATCACTTAGTTATGGCTATTGGAAGTACCACCACCAGTTTCAAAATGGATGATGTGGTTCCATCGCTCTTTTTTGAAGAGATGTAGATGAAATCTTCTGAGATGGTTAAGGAAGCCCTTGCTAGTCATGGCAGACCTAAAGAGAAAGGCAATAAAAAGGATAAGAAGTTTAGATCAAAATCTTCAGGGAGATCTAAATCACCTGGAAAGTTCAAGGAAAAATGTTGGAACTATAGCAAACCTAGTCATTTACGTGGAGGAGAAGAAAAAGAAATTCTCTAATTTTGACTCTAAAAAATCCTCTCAGGATGATGCAAATGCTTTTGTCGCAGCCTTGGCTATAAGAAAATCTAGGGGGGAATCTTAGAGTAACCTCCAAGAACAGTAGTGCCTTCAGTAACTTTCATTTTGATTAGGTTGCCTCAAAGACGCGTACAACTATGTCCTAAAGTAGAAACAGACAGTTTATTTCCCACATTGATCCTTTTGAGAGAAGCACATGTAAATTCAACATGTATTAACAAATTCTACAACAAGAACCAACAAACATGAAAGATGAGACAAAAACCAGAACAAACAGATTTACGTGGGGAAAATCCTTTCGAATAAAAAACCCCACACTCCAAAGATCGAGCCATTGTATTATTCAGCAACAAATAGTTACAATACAATTTCAGGCTCATAGCCTTTTCAAAGATTACATCTTGTTCATTCTAGATACAACTGGTAGCAAACTCAACATGAGAGATCAACCATGGCATTCATAGTTAGGAGAGATTCTAGCAGCAAAACCCTGCCTTTCTCTTCCTCTTGCTTCGGCCTCATGGCCTCAACCTTTCAGCCAACCACTCGGCTCTCTCTCTTCTTCTCTTGTTCTCTCTGGCTCTCCTCAACTCTATTTTGTACACTTCTTCAAAATGTCCAATGCATACATATATGCATTTGTTCTCCACAAGATCTATGAATCAGTTTGTTTCCAACTATTGGATCACAACTATCGAATCAACTAGCTCAACATCATAGATGTTTCCACTTCCTTGCATAGAAGATAATACATCTAGGTCACACCACATAGGACAATCATCCAAATGGTCAAGGGCATTCAACCTGTGTTGTCATTTCGGTGAGACACTAACCATGTCTCCCCGATGCCAACACAACCAGCATTTGATATCACCAAGAGTCATCCCTATCGGCAAGAGGTTACATCGAGTCCAGAGAGCTATCACTAAGACTTCACCATGTCGCCAAGACCTCACATCGAAGATCACAAGGTATTCCAAAGAGTTCATCAGTCGGCAAGACTACCACTCTTTGCCCAGACATTACACCGAAGTCTTCAAGTCACATCGACCTCAACATTCTCATCGGCGAGACAATCGCCATTCGATGAGACATCATACCGAAGTTCAAAGGTCATATCAATGTTAGCTTTTCCATTAGCAAGACAACCACAGTTCTCCAAGACTTCATACCAAAGTCTTCAAGTCATGCCGACGTGAGTATTCCATTTGGTGAGACAATCGTCTTTCGCCAAGACATCAAACCAAGCTCTTCATGTTATACCGAAACATCCCAGTCGGTAAGACTTATCACTTTCTCTAGGAGGTTACACCGAGCCCTTCAAGTCATACCGAAACATCCAATAGTCGACAAGACTTAGGCTATCGCTGAGATGTTATACCAACATCAGAATTCCCATCGGCAAGACAAACCCTCTTCACCAAGCCATTATACCGATGCCTTCAAGTCATATCAAAGAGTCCAACCATTGGCCAGACATTCCACATTCACTGAGACTTCATACCGAAGTCCTTGTGTTTCTTCAATGACTCCATTCACTAGGAGTCTCACAGAAAACACCCAATCACATGTGGCTTTGTTGGCTAGACATACCGTTGTCACTAAGAGGTCATAGCGAACCCCTTTCGTTACCCCAATGACTCCATATGTCAGTGAGACATCTCCCTGTTGCCAAGACTTCATGCCAAAGTCTTTGTGTTACTACAAAGACTCCAAATGTATACCCGTGGGCGAGACTTACCGCTATTAGTGAGACATCACACCGAAGCAAGCCTTTCGGCCAAGGATCTCCCCAACATCTGGTTGTCACCTAGAGTCTCCCCTATATCTAATAGACACCAATTGTTGGCTAGACATCTCCCAATCACCAAGACTTCATACTGATAGGAGCAAGTCATACTGATTACCACATCGGCCAGACAGACCAAAAGTCACGTCGATATCAACAAGACTTCCTATTGTTGTCGAGACATCATTCTGACAGTCTAGGTTATGCCGAAGGTTTCAGATGCTGATTTCCAAGACATTCAGGAGGTCACAGTGACAGTTCAGGATCTACTAGTAGATCGGCCAGACATCTCACCAGTCACAGTGACCATGCTTTCTTAGAGGTTTCAACTTGTAAGATTGAGGCAACAATTCCAACAATCTCCCACTTGATGAAGATCACACAGGCACCTCCAAAGCAACCAGTAACTAAGATCATACTAGCTCCACTAGTTCAGACCCTGCAATGATCAAGACACCCGATCAATTAGATTCCATAGAATCAGTTCACCGGACAATCTGCAACTAAGACCAAGCATTCAACTGCAACTCACTGTCCAACAAAGCAACCGATCACAATCTTCCAGGAAAACCACATAGACCTAAAACATGCTCTCATGCTCCAACATGAATTCTGCTCCAACATCCAAGATGTCCACCATTCAGGCAAAAAACCCTGTCATCTTCTAACATGCCACCTATGGAAGAAAGATTCAAGCCAAGGTGAATAAGCACCATTCCAACGAACACAAGAAAAAGATCCTAGTGATATCAACAATGAGATAATTCTACCACTTCACTGTGCTCAAAACGCTATACAGAAGCAATATCAACTTCAAAGCTTCAAACAGAGCACAACATTGAAGTCATTCTCTAGAAAAAAGATAAAAAACATCAATTATAATAGCAATCAGACTGACTACTTCCATCCAACTAATAAACCCACGTGACTAAAAATAGCACTCACAGCTCGTGCTATTTCATCCAATCACACATAACTCAAAGGTATTAGCATTAGTAAACTCATGCCAAATCAGAACCAACTCATCAACAACGAATGCAAGCTCCATGTGTCAACCAGTCTAAGAAGACAAGACACATACAGGAACTCCCATTGCCTGAGTACTCTAGATCTTAAGATCAAAGGCATCACAAGTCTACCAATAACAACACATAGAAAATGCAACCATGTAGTACTAGGGAAATATCCACAATGATATGCAGAACCTGCAACACAATGCTACAAGAAACATTTCTCTCATCACAAACCTTCATGGCGACAGAGAGAAAATCTACACATCATCTTCCTGTAGAACATCCTCCTACATGCACTTCTAATAGCTAGCTGTGTCAAGAATGATCTCCTTCCAAATATACTGCCGAGTAGACCAAGAGTGGGAACGAGAATACTCCTCCAAGATATACAAGCCATCATGACTAATCCAAGAGAAATATCCTCATAGGTCTCTTATTGAACTCACGTTCAACCAAGGTGCAACCTTCTTGGACTTTCAGACCATTGTCAAAGCTCCAATTAGCTGAATCAGGAACTTATCATGACACCATGATCTACACATCTCCTTAGGAGATACCATGCTTCAAGTGACTTCTCCATTGTCTTTAAGTACAATGCACAATGCCAAAACTCCAGTGCACAAACAAGAGTATACCATGACATACAACAAATAGACTCAAAACCAATATCACCTGTCAAGTACCACCAACACCTTAACCAAAGACTCCAAGCATCCTCCATGGTTCCAAGATGTTGCACATCTTCAAATGATGTCCATACAAATGCGAAAGAACCTTTATGTAGCAATAGGATCTAAAAGTTCTCCCTAGAAACATCTGCAACACCAAAGAAGACCATTCACCACCATGTGATGAATCCATAGTCACTGCTAGAGCTCCCACTGAAACGTGACACCCGAGCTCTCCAAGCATCATGACCACCTGCTTCAGGTTCCCATAACCGACTATTCAGGTACTCTATAGTATCCATCCTCTTATCTCAAAACAATCACACCAATGCACAAGTGACCAACAACAAGGCCAACTAACAAGTCTACACCAACAATGAATCAATCCTCATGGATAAAGATAGTCCACATCCAAGTTATCTCACTACAGCCAATGGGTAGCTAATCCATCAACCACATAACTCATAGATCACAATCATTGAACATGCAAACCCATCATCACATTGGAAATTGCAACACTGAGATTTCAAAGAGAATATCCATGTAGACAACATGACTCAAACAATAGATCATGCCAGATCTAATTTTCCAATCATGTCCACAACGAGCACCATAATCAAGGAATTCACAAGTACCACCACAGGAATGTTGAGTGATAGATCAAGTACCAACACTCCCATGCAGAGAAGAAATCACACCTTCTCAAACCATGCACAAGGCATGCATGCAGAACTGCAACTATCTCATCCAACAACACCCCAAAAGCCAAGGTCTAGAAAATAGCTTAACAACAACTCCACATAACCACAAGTTTTGCTTGACCGTGTGAAACCTACAAAACCATAGAGCCATGCAAGTACAAATCATCCTTAAAAAGAAAACAACAGTTCAGCAAATCCAGGCCCCTTTCAGGCCAAATCTAAACCACCAACATGTACATGCATCTGAGAAAGAGAGAAAGGCTATTTCAGAAGCTTGCAAATCATCTAATGATTAACTCCATAGCCTTTATGTATTCGAGGTTAATAGGAAACAGTTCCTTCCAACACCAGGAAACACCACCTAGCATAAGCACTTTCTTCCATGGCTAAGAAACAAACTAGGCTTCTCCATATCATTAAGGAGCCTCTCAGACAGACACCCAATATGAAAAATTTACTGCTACACAGCCACAGAGTAAGAAAATCCACCTCATACACCAAGGTTATACCACTACCAATAAGGAGACATATATCAACTCCCTTTTCCTTCTCCACCATCCTTCAAGCTGCATGTTGTCTCTGAATATCACAAGACTTCCACTCACCAAAGGATCAATACAACAGTCCATTCCTCCAGATTTCTTCTAGCCTATCAAGCTAAGAAATCTTCATAAGACAAATACCCAGAACCAACAACCAGAAGAAGGCTCTAATACCACTTGTAAGGAAATCTAGGGGGGAATCTCGAAGAAACCTCCAAGAACAGTAGTTCCTTTGGTAACTTTCATTTCGATTAGGTTGCCTCAAAGACACGTACAACTGTCCTAAAGGGGAAATAGACACAGTTTATTTCCCACATTGATCCTTCTGAGAGAAGCACATGTAAATTCAATAGCAGGCATTAACATATTCTACAACAAGAACCAACAAACATGAAAGATGAGACAAAAACCAGAACAAACAGATTTACATGGGGAAAATCCTTTCGGATAAAAAACCCCACACTCCAAAGATCGAGCCATTGTATTATTCAACAACAAACGATTACAATACAATTTTAGGCTCATAGCCTTTTCAAAGATTACATCTTGTTCATTTTGGATACAACTGGTAGCAAACTCAACATGATAGATCAACCATGGCATTCATGGTTAGGAGAGATTCCAACAGCAAAACCCTGCCTTTCTCTCCCTCTTGCTTTGGCCTCATGGACTTGGCCTTTCAGCCAACCACTCGGCTCTCTCTCTACTTCTCTTGTTCTCTCTGGCTCTCCTCGGTCACTCTATTATGTACACTTCTTCAAAACATCCAATGTATACATATATGCATTCGTTCTCCACAAGATCTGTGAATCAGTTTGTTTCCAATTGTTGGATCACAACTATCGAATCAACTAGGTCAGCATCGTAGATGTTTCCACTTCCTTGCATAGAAGATAATACGTCTAGGTCACACCATGTAGGACAATCATCCAAATGGTCAAGGGTGTTCAACCTGTGTTGTCATGTTGGTGAGACACTAACTGTGTCTCCCCAATGCCAACACAGCCAACATTCGATATCGCCAGGAGTCATCCCTATTGGAAAGAGGTTACATCGAGTCTAGAGAGCTATCACTAAGACTTCACCATGTTGCCAAGACCTCACACCGAAGATCACAAGGTATTCCAAAGAGTTCATCAGTCGGCAAGACTATCGCTCTTCACCCAGACATTACACCGAAGTCTTCAAGTCACATCAACCTCAGCATTCTCATCGGTGAGACAATCACCATTCAATGAGACATCATACCGAAGTTCAAAGGTCATATCGATGTTATATTTTCCATCAGCAAGACAACTGCAGTTTGCTAAGACTTCATACCGAAGTCTTCAAGTCATGCTAACATGAGTATTCCATTCGGTGAGACAATCGTCTTTCGCCAAGACATCACACCGAGCTCTTCATGTTATATCGAAACATCCTAGTTGGCAAGACTTATCACTTTCACCAGGAGGTTACACCGAGCCCTTCAAGTCATACCGAAACATCCAATAGTCAGCAAGACTTAGGCTATCGCTAAGATGTTATACCGACATTAGGATTCCCATCGACAAGACAAACCCTCTTCACCAAGACATTATACTGATGCCTTCAAGTCATATCGAAGAGTCCAACCATTTGCCAGACATTCCACATTCACTGAGACTTCATACCGAAGTCCTTGTGTTTCTCCGATGACTCCATTCGCTAGGAGTCTCACCGAAAACACCAGATCATATGTGGCTTTGTCAATCAGACATACCGCCGTTGCCAAGAGGTCATAGCGAACCCCTTTCATTACCCCGATGACTCCATATGTCAGCGAGACATCTCCCTTTCGCCAAGACTTCACGCTGAAGTCTTTGTGTTACTGTGAAGACTCCAAATGTATACCCATCAGCGAGACTTACCGCTATTGGTGAGACATCACACCGAAGCAAGCCTTTCAGCCAAGGGTCTCCCCAACATCTGCTTGTTGCCCAAAGTCTCCTTGATATCCAATAGACACCAACTGTCAACCAAACATCTCCCATTTTCCAAGACTTCATACCGATAGGAGCAAGTCATACTGATTACCACATTGGCCAGAAAAACCAAAAGTCACGTCGATATTGGCAAGACTTCCTATCATCGTCGAGACATCATTTTGACAATCTAGGTTACACCGAAGGTTTTAGATACCAATCTCCAAGACATTCAGGAGGTCATAATGATAGTTCAGGATCTACTAGCAGATCGGCCAGACATCTCACCAGTCACAACGACCATGCTTTCTCAGAGGTTTCAGCCTGTGAGATTGAGGCAACAATTCCAACAATGGCAACACATGCATAAGAAGATGTGTGCTTAATAAACCCAGGTGCTTCTTTCCACATGACCTCTTATATGGGTTGGTTCTCAAAGTATGAAGATTATGATGGTGGGAAGGTGTATTTGGGCGACAACTCTCATATGAAGATTATTGGCCGTGGAAGAGTCAAGATTAGATTCCCTAATGATAGAGTGAAGGGGATTGATGGTGTGCTGCATATCCCAGGTTTGGCATGAAACCTTCTTTCTGTGAGTAAGTTAAGTAATGAGGGTGTGCAGGTTGTTTTTTCAAATGGAGGATGTAAGATGACAAGAGGATCTATGCTGTTGGTTAAGGGTGTTCGGATCGACACTCTATACAACCTAGATACATGCACTATTTAGTGCAATAGTTCTTCTGATATTCCAAAGAAAAGACCTTTGGATTCTTCATCCTCACCATCAGATCTAGCAATGAATAAGTCTATTGTTTGTACATCTAATGGTCGTGCGTTCTAGGTACCTAAGGGTGCAAATTCTTGGAGATGAAGCTTCCAGCAGAGAAGAAAATATTATGGCACCAAAGACTCGGTCATATTGGTGAGAAGGGTCTTAGAGCCTTGAAAAATAAAAGCCTTGTTGAAGGCCTTGATGATTCATAATCTTGAGTTCGAATTTTGCTAACATTGTGTATATATGGTAAACAAAACTGTGTTTCTTTTTATTCTAGTTCTCATAAGTCTTCTAGGGTTTTGGACTATATTCATGTAGATGTGTTTGGTCTTGTGAATGTTCCTTTGTTAAGAAAATCTATATATTGTGTCTTTGATAGATGATTACAATAGAAGGACATTTGTTTATTTCCTCAGGAGTAAATCCAAAGTCTTTAATCAGTTTAAGGAGTTTAAGGATTTGGTTGAAAATCAAACTGATAGAAAGATTAAATGTTTGAGGACTGACAACGGTGGTGAGTTTTGTTTGGCAGAATTTGATAAGTTATATAAGGAGCACGAGATTGAGAGACATGGGACAACTCCATACACCCCACAACAAAATGGAGTTGCAAAGAGGATGAATACGTTGATGGAGAGGGCTAGGTTTATGTTGAGTGGTGTTGGTCTTGAGCAAAAATTTTGGGTTGAAGTTGTAGCCACTGCATGTTATCTAATCAACAGATCTCCAACATCAACTCTTGTTGAAAAGACACCCATGGAGGCATGGTCTGGTAAGAAGCCTTCGATGAGAAATCTTAGAGTTTTTGGTTGTGAAGCTTATGCTCATGTTCTGAGTGTAAAGAGGTATAAGTTGGAGAATAAGGCAATTAAGTGTATCCTCATTGGCTATGGTGTCAGTGTGAAGGGGTACAAGCTTTGGGATCTAGTGGCCGAGAAGGTTCTGAATAGAAAAAGTTTAATATTTTGGGAGTTGAAACCTTCCATAGTTGAGTTGCAGCCAGAGAAAGAGGAGAAGCATAATAAGGAGGGAGTTCAAATTTCACTTACTTCGATGAGAATTGAACTATGTACTCCTATTGAACCTGGTGATGAGGAAAGCCCTAGAATCTCTAAAAGTTTTGAAGAGGAAGAACCTCAACCGCAGCAATTCAGGAGGTCTACATGTGATAGGCGGCCACCAGAGAGGTTTGATTATTAACCAGAAAGATTTGGTTATTCACTGTTGGATTCCAATTGTGTTTTTGCTTTGATTGCTAACACTAATGAGCTTAGGACTATAAGAGAGGCTATGGGTATGAGTGATGCAGATTCTTGGATGCCATGGATGAAGAAATGGTTTCTTTGAAGAAAAATAGTACATGGGATCTGACACCTTTTCCTAAAGGACAAAAACTTGTTGGATGTAAATGGGTGTTCAAAAATAAATGTGGTCTTGATGGTAGTGTTGAAAAACATGACACAGTTGGTCACAAAGGGGTATTCTTAGGTGGAGGGAATTGACTATGGTGAGATATTCTCTCCTATTGTGAAGTTGGCATTTATTTGGTTCCTATTATCACTTGCAACAACGTATGATATAGAAGTGTAATAGATGGATGTGAAAACAATGTTCCTTCATGGTGATTTGGAGGAAGAGATCTATATGTCACAATCAGAGCATTTCATAGTAAAAGGTAAAGAAAATATGGTTTGCAAGTTGAAGAAGTCTTTATATGGTCTTAAGAAGTCTCCTAGAATGTGGTACCAAAAATTTGACACCTTTGTGTTGTCTATGGGATTTCTAAGATCTAAATCTGACCATTGTGTATATTACAAATCTGATAATGGTCACATTCTTATAATTACATTGTACGTAGATGATATGTTGTTTTTTGGGAATGGTATGAGTTTGATTTCAGATCTGAAGTCTCAATTGTCAACACAGTTCGAGATGAAGGATCTAGGTGTAGCAAGGTATATTATGGGGATGGAGATCAGAAGAGATAGAGCTAGCAAAAAGCTTTGGTTAAGCCAAAGCAACTATGTGAATTCAGTGTTGGAGAGATTCAACATGGTAGCTTACAGGTAATTAGTTGTTCCAGTGATGCAGGGGACGAAGCTTTATGTGGAGGATTTTCCAAAATCTCCTACTAAGATGGAGGACATGACTAGAGTACCATATGTGAATGTTGTTGGTAGTTTAATGTATGCAATGGTTTGTGCAAGGCCAAACATTGCCGAAGTAGTGGGAGCTCTTAGTTGGTTTATGACTAATCCTAAACAGGTACATTGGGATGCGATAAAGAGAGTGTTTAGATATCTGTGGGGTACTTTCAAGTACTCTCTATGTTATCATGGTTATCCTACTAGTTCTCAAAATTCTATAAGTATTCATGGATATGTGGATTCAGATTGGACAGGTGACATTAACAACCAAATATCTGCTAATGGATATGTGTTCATGATGAATGGTGGTGTGATATGTTGGATGAGTAAGTGACAGGTTGTAGTCACTTTGTCAATGATAGAAGAAGAGTACATGGTAGCTACTCATGCTTGCAAGGAAGCCATTTGGCTTAAGAGATTGTGTTCAAATATTGGTTTTGATGTAGGAAAGATTAGTGTTTGTTGTGATAGTTAGAGTGTCATTTGCTTAGCAAAGAATCCCACTTTCCATGCTAGAACAAAGCACATTGATGTTCAGTTTCATTTTGTTCATGATATGGTAGAAGATGGAAAGGTGATATTGGAAAAGGTTGAAACTTTGAGAAATGTTGTAGATGCACCGACGAAGCTAGTGAGCACAAAGAAGTTCAGATGGTGTGTTGTTTCCAAGGGCCTTGGGGCCATGAGCAGTTGATTAAAAATGACTTCATGATAGGTCTTCGACAAGTGGGAGATTGTTGTGTTAACTATTTTTCTCAACCTACATGAGCAATGGATCAAATAAAGGAGATAGTTACAATGTATTTACGTAGTTGCTGCATGAGTAGTGAAAGTTGTATTCTCCTCTAGTCGGTGATCATGATTGCATGTAAGAGTAATCCATGCATTAGTTTTTGGACAATAGTTTAAACTGAGGTTTGTTTTAGTTATTTCTCTTGATGAAACCATATGTTTGTTGGTTTTTTATTATTATTAAATACTCTATGCCTTAGAGTATTGGGAAGATAAAGTATTGAAATTAGATCATTTCTAAGAGACCATTATGCTGCCAACATTATCCCTATTTTTCTTAAGATTGATGAACACCTGGAGAGGCTTAGTACTGATATTGTATTGTAATTATTTGATATTGATAATACAATGTACCGTGCTTTTGGTGTGTGGGGATTTTTACCTAGAACCCCATGTAAATCTATGCGTTATGGTATTATTCTTTTATGCGTGTATTTGAATGTGTTTCTTTCATTGTAACAGTTCAAAGATTTGTATGAATCTGCACTATCTCTCCTTCATAGATTAGTGTTGGAAGCGTTGTTTCTGCACTTTGCTTCCTTTTAGAAATCAACTTGAGTTAGCCTTATCTCTGTCTCTGAAGGGATTTGAATAAAATATTTTAATTATTTAAACTATAGCCACAATATATATATATATATATATATATATATATATATATATATATATATATATATATATATATATATATTTATTTATTTATTTCGTAGCTAGTATGTGTTTCCTTTGTGAAGGAGAGTAAGGTCCCATATATCTACAATTTTTAATTACAGGTTTTGAGTTTTTTGAAATTGACAATTAGAATTTCCATGGTAGGGTCAGAATTATTGATATTATATATTGTGAAATGATTCAAAAGTTACATTATTAATAGCTTTAATTGTGTATTTTTTTAATCATAATTATTTGATTCATAGTTTATAAGTATTGATTCACACAAATTCATTTCATAATAATGAATGATATATTTAACATTCATTACATCCAAATGATGTTCAATTTGAAAACTTTATCAACCATTTACATAAATGAAATAATTAATTCTACTTACTTAATATCCCTGTAATACACATTTACGGGGAAATAGCTTTACCATAAATTTATTTCTATGCACAAATTCTTCCAAAGCAGACTTCTAGTTAATAAATGAGCTTACAAATAAAGAAATATTCCTTGTGGAATAGTAATCTTATGTTTCCATGCCACTATTTAAATGCATTTTATGCTTAAATTTAAGTAGATGGAGTGTTTCTATGCAAATTTTAATTGTGGAAAAAGGATAATTTAGAATCTTTCTTTATTTTAGTGGAACAAATACTATTTAGGAATTGAAAATAGACTTGAAAAAAAGGAGGTTGGAAATATTGAGAAAAATGTCAGGCTCTATAATTTTATTTCCATCTTTTACATTTTCCTCCAATTTTTTCGTTCAAATTTTACGTACAAGAATTGAATATTCATAAGACCACCAACTCCATAAATTACTCCTACAAAATTTAAATAAACTAAGCAACCGCATGAAATCCAACCTTAAATATCCATCATTTGAATTGTTTTTTTTTTAAGTTTGAAGCTCTATTAGAGAAAGAGTAAGGTGATATTTATTTCTTTCTGTATTTTGTTTTTTATTTTTTCCAATATCTTGTACATACAATATACCTCATTCCTGGGTTTTATTTTTCTTGTGCATGTTGTGTATATGTTCTACTTTTTTATCTTTATTCAATTTTCTTGAATAAGTCTTTCACAACTTTTTAGTCTTTTTGTACTGCTCTATGGCTTTTGCTTGTTGTTTTGCATCCTCCAAAAGCACATCATTATGTAGTTTACTTGTTGTAAGTAGCTCTAATTTTTAATAGAAACTTCTATGCATTAATAAAAGAATATAAACTTCTTTTTTAAATGCAAACTTCTATTGTTGAAAAAACAAATCTCAAATTTTTAGATTTTTTTTAAGATTCTAAATATTTTTGAGTTTCTTTTATTTGAATACTTTTTGAGTTTCTTTAATAGAATTTTTTATAAAAACAACAATCTTCTCCTTCAAACCATTTTTTTGTTTTACCAATGCAAAATATTTCATTTTTCTTTTATTAATCTAGTTTTAGAGTTTAGAGAAGAAGCAAAAAGTCAAAAAAAGGAAAGATTTTTTTTGCACACTTACAACTTACAACAAAAAAGAAAGAAGATTTGCAAAAAGTAAAGAGATTTTGCTGCATAATTACAAGTTACAACAAAAAAACAAATGATTTTGTTGCACAGTAAGAAGAGTAAGATGATTTTCATTTTATTTCATTTGTTCTTTTAAAAAAATAATGATTTACAAATCTTATATTAAAAATTTGTAATAGTTTACCACAATAAAATTAAACATTGTAGATTTTTTTATTAAACAATTTGGATCACATTTAATAATATTCCATGAAATTTTTTTCCTATTTTTTTTGTTCTGATGCAACCACTACAACCCTTATTCTCTATATGGTTGTTAGTTTATATAAAATTATTTTTTTATGGTTCATTTTTTTATAAATTTAGATGAATTTGAACAAAATATCTAAATCTTTCTTATTTTCAAGATATGTAGGGATTACAATTTGAAAATGTCTCTAAGAGAAAAAATCAGCGTTCTATCAAGCTTTTTTTTCCATGGTCAAATACATCTGAAGTTGTAGCACCCAATGAAGATCATAATTTTGATTTAAATGAAGACTTAGATATTTTGGGGTACACTAAAGAGTATGTTAATGAATATTAAACAAGAAAAAAAAAAAAATTGAATTAAAACGAGAATTTCATGAGGAATGGAAAGTAAAGTTTAAGTGGCTGAAATGTACAATATATGAAGGAAAAAAAGTTATGAAATGCATATATTGTGAAACACATAATGCAGTTGGACCATGGGGAGTAGGTAATGGTTGCACTAATTTAAAACATGATTCATTAGTTACTCATGCCAATTCAAACATTCATAAGATTTCACTAGCTAAATGGACATGTGGGAATGAAAAGAAAGAAAAACCTATTACAGAACATATAGAAAATGTTGATGACATTAACAAGGAAATAGTCATCACAACTATGAAATTAGGTTTTTTGGATGGTTCAAGAGGATTTACCCCTTTCAAAATATCACTTTGCTCTCTTGAAATGAAATTACAGTTACCAAACATGCCAAAGAATAAGGACTACAATTCATACACAAATTAGATGGCTGCAAATCAATTTCTTTTTGCTATATCTAAGTATCTTGAAGAGGTACAAACTACTAGAATCTTGGATAGTCCTTTTTTCTCTTTGATGTTGGATGAAAGTACAAATCATAGTTTAGAGAAGCATCTTATGGTCTATGCAACTTTTTTAGATTCAAAAGGGTTGGGGTAGCCAACTTCGCAATTTTTAAATCTCATAAATGTTTGTGATGGAAAAGGAAAAACAATTTATGATGCAATCAATGTTTTAAAGGAAGAAAGGGGGCTTTAAAATACATGCTTAATAGTTGTTTCCACAGATGGTGCTTCATCCATGGTTGGTAGTGAAAATGGGTTTGTTTCTTTTATGAAAAAAGATGTTCCTAATCTTGTAGGTGTTCATTGCATTGTTCATCATGAAGCTTTAGCTACATTATATGCTTCCAAAAAAATTCCTAAATTGTTATTTGTTGAGAAATTAGCAAATAAGGTGTATTCTTGGGTACAAAATTCTACTAAAAGAAACAAGGCACTCATTTCTTTACAAGAAGTCATGCAACTTGAAACTATTCAAGCTCTTCAAATTCATGGAGTTAGATGGCTTTGAAGAGGACAAGTTATTGAAAGGCTTGTTGTATTGATACCTCTTATATTGACTTTATAGAAAAATGAAAAGAGAGAGTCATGGTATGATAAGGTAAGAATATTTTTAGTTCAATTTTGTTTACACATGCTTGCAAATATAGTGCTTATGTTGAACAAGTTGAATAGAGAATTACAAGAACAATATGTTGATGTTACATCATTAGGGGCATCTATTGATATTACTATAAACACTTTAAGCAGGTGGCTTATGAGAAGTGATACATTTGTTGATGGTACCTGTTACATATCTAAATTATTGGATGCCTCTAAATATGGTTATTTAGAGATTACTGATAAAGAGGGCATTGTTCATAGGCATGAATTGTGGTTTGTGGCAATTTCACATGAACATGGTGATTATGTTGATTCACAAAAAAATCACTAAATTGATGGTTCATTAGAGAGTTGTAAACAACTTGCAAAAGAATATGTTCAAGCACTTAAATAGATTGTTTGAATGGAAGATTTATTGATCTTGTGTTTTTCAACTCTATAAAGTTGTTTAGTCCTTGTCATTATCTAAAGGATGCTCGTGTTAGAGAAGATAATTCAAAGCGTTGGATTGATAACCTTTTTCAACACATGCAACGTACTTTATGTGAGGGAGAAGAAAATGAAACATTATTTAATGTTGAAGCTTGTAAACAAGAGTTGCATATATTTGTTGATACTCTTCGTCTTAGTTGTGAGGGATTATCAATGAAGGAATCTTGGAGGGCTTTTTGTGTCACAGACTCACATACAATTTTTACAAACATGACAAACCTATGGAAAAAAATCCTTACTATTCCAGCAAGTACAGTGGCAAGTGAAAGAGGATTTTCAAGGAAAAACATAATAAAAGATATTTGACGAACAACTCTAACATTATATATATTGGATGCTTTGATGAGAGTGTCTCTAACAACACTTGATGTATCAACAGTGGAATGGAGTAGAGTGTATGAAATTTGGAAAGATTCCAAACAAAGAAGAATTTAAAATGTTTTAAAAGTCATTTTTTTGTTCACATTTGTAATGGTGATGTATCCCATATGCTTGGCAAAACACACCAATGCATTATGATTTTCTAGTTTCATTTTAATTTTAGTATGTTACAAGTTCTATGCTAATACTATCATAAATCAAATTTATAACAGATTTTGAGGTTTTTTAAATTTTAGATGAATGGACAAGTGAAAAAATTGTCATCTTTTCGACCTATTCAAAGAGATGGTCGCCTAGGTATTGACAGTGCTTCTATGGAAAAGAGGAGGCATGTGCTTTATGTTGAAAATGTTCTTGTACCTTGCTTATCAGTGCCTTATTATATAAAATTTTACTTGCAGTAAAAAAGAATAATTGTCATGCGAAAGGAAATAATGAAGACTAAACTGTAGAAAAAAAATTCATGATGGGTAAGGTGGACCGTCAAATTTAAGCCCTGACTGTAAGATGTGTGGCTTGCTTTCTGTAAGTGATTTTAGTGACATTGTGTAAGATGTACAACCGTTTAACCTATGACACATTTATCTTATTGTTTCAGATTTAAATTTTTATTTATAGGCGGTAAAGAAGAGTTAAAATACAACAAAGTGTAGCATAATAAACATTGATGTTGCTTTATCAGTTGTTAGAAGATAGTTATGATTGTTTAGCTAGTTGTTAAGTAATTCAATTTTAAGTCATCTTGAATAAATATATATATTTTCATTCTAATCAAGAATAAATAATTTTGATTACACAATATTTTTTGAGTTTTGTTTGTAATTGATCGATAAATTTGTATATGCTCACAATATCATAAAAGATACACAAAATCTATTTCTTTCCTTTTTGAATACAAATTTCAATGAAGATACTTTGCGGTATATTGATTCTAGTTTTTTTTCACATATGACTTCCAATAAAAAAATATTTATTGATCTAATAAAAGGAACAATTAAAGTAACTAATGAGGATCGTAAAATTAAGTATTCTTCTCACACTTTGTTAGTTCTTTCTGTAAAAAAGGATTTGTTATCAGTTGGTTAGATGCTTGAACAAAATTATCAAGTTATTTGTGATAGGAATGAATGTATAATAAAAGGTAAGTCACTAAGAAATGTAGTGGTTGTATAAGCACATATAATTGGTGATCACTTGTTTCCCCTTTGTTTTTCTTCAAGTAATAAGGTCTTAGTACTACAAAATTGCATGATAGTCATCTATGGCATCAAAGGTATGGGAATCTCAATTTTTGTGGTTTACTTTTACTTAAGAAGAAACATATGGTTGACGGTTTGTCATTTATTAAGAATAAATAGGAAGTTTGTGAAGAATGTTTGTTTGAAAAACAACATAGAATCACTTTTCCGATTGGTTTGTCTAGAAGGACTAGAAAACCTCTCAAAGTCATTAATATTGATTTGTATGGACCTATGGAAACCCTCTCCCTCTCTAAATAAATCCAAGTACTTTTTCACTTTAATTAATATTTTTTCTCATAAAATTTGGATGTATTATTTGACTGATAAATTATAAATTTTTGATGAGTTTGTTGAGTTCAAATAGTTAGTTAAAAAGTGGTCAATACATTAAGGTCATTAGATCAGATAATGGGGATAAATTTAAGTCAAATGTATTTTAGATTTTTGTAGACAACATGGGGTTCAAGGAGCTCAATTACCACTTCTTACACTTCACAACAAAATGAAGTTGTTGAGAGGAAAAGTAAGACAATTGTTGAAATGGCTAGAAGCACAATAGAGAAAGAAAACCCAGATAAAAGAATAGGCAGAGGTAGTCATTACTACAGTCTATTTGTTGAATATGAGTCCCACAAAAGTAGTTTATGGAATGAATCTTGAATAAGCTTGATCTAATTTTACAAAATATGTTAGTCATCTAAAGATGTTTTGTTATATTACTTATGCACATATACTTAGAGAAAAAAAAGTTGGATGAAAAATAGTTCAAATACTTTTTTATTGAGAATGGTTATGAAAACAATGTTTATAGATTATATGATCATGTCATAAGAAATTAATTGTAAATAGATATTGTTAGACACATAGGACGACTAAGAGGGGGGGAAATATTTGTGCATCAAAACCTGATCAAGCGTTAGTATGAATGTAGAAAAATGAAACAATAACACATTCACAATCATTTACAATAGAACACCATATTTTTACGTGGAAAACCATATAAGGGAAAAACTAGAGTGAGGATTAAATCACTATATGAAAACCAAAACCAATTACAAGAGGCCCATAGCTTAAAAGACTCACTGTCCAAAATGAAATGTTCACTGTCAATGACTCACTGCCCAAGAAGATCACTTCGTCTTGATTACAAAGAAATAGTCACAAGGAGGTTCACTACCTTAGAGCAACTAGAGAAACCACCACATCTCTTTACCATTGGCAACCTTCAGCTCATTACCTCTAATGACTTCTGGCACACTAAACTATAGACACCTTCTACTCACTGCTTCTAGTAGTCTTAGGCATTCTTTCTTGCACTCAAATCTCAACACATGATCACACATACATCATACCATACCATACACTTCTCTAAAAATTTGACCTTGCATATATATCTTTCCCAACCTTGAATAACCTTCTCTAAGTCAGCTTCAATGAAACGTATGCACCTCAAACATACAACCACCAAATAGGTCAACACCAAACACCTCCATAGTGGAAAGAAGTGAAGGTTGACCACATCAAGGGTTAACTAGGACCCAAATCTACACTGACACGCTACACCAAGCTTCCACAAACCATGAAGCCCATCCACAAACAACACTAACACACCAGGTCAGCCAAACTAGTATTAACACTATCACTCAACCAAATTCATACTTCACCAGGTTTGAGAACATCCTGCGGACCATGTAGCGATATTACACAACATCCTAAAATATTACAACACTGATAGAATATTCAAAAACACTGGTGCAACCGCATGAAACTGAGAATACTATCATCTTATGCAACCAGTCAAACTGCTATGAGATACAACTCATGAACCAAGCTCGAGGAACATTTGAACACTAGAAAACAAGGGAAGGTAGGTACAAGTAATATCAACACATTCCCAAGTTTGCAAGACAAGAAACTTCAGCTCAGAAAAATTCAGAGCATTTCCATTTCTCTGAGATATCCCTCTTCACAAGCCAAAGACAATCTAACACACTATCAAACATATCTTCTACTGCCGCACAATCCAAAACCTAAAAATTTGGATATAACACCTTCAAAGACTTTTGATCATCACATTCAAACCACACAAGCACATCTTCAAGCATTAATAAATGTGGAGCACAATACAAAACACATCCATGTCACCTTGTACAATCTTGTAGTGTAGAAAAAAGTATCCCTTTTTCACACTTAATTTGGGAATTGAATAATTAATAATAAAATGGACTTAAAGGTGCCTTATTTAGGGTTTTGTAAAGTGTATGTTTACACTTTCACACTAATATAGGAATTTATTAATTAATTGAGGTTAAATTGAGGTTAATTGGCCCCTTTAATTCAAATCCAAGCATAATTGATTGCATTTTCTTAGGGATAAAACCTGACACTCTTAAATAATATTATACAACACTTAATTTTACAAGGAATGTGTCCTAGGCTAGTGACCTAGGACCCCCTTTTAACATAACATTTACATCTCTCGAAGTGTGTCCTAGTGAAGTGTGCTAGGAGGTGAATGGGTCCTCAATTAACCATAGGAGCCCCCCTTGGAATATGTTTTTGGAAATATTTTAATGATTTAAAATCCTAGATCTGATGTCGGCTTGTGTTATTTGAATTTTGGGAATTAAGAGTAAGATAAGTATAAATATAAGATTATTTCACATAGTTTTTCCTAAGAATCTTTATGCAAGCATCCCAATAGAAATTTTATGAGATCAAGAGCAATTCAAAAACATTCAAGAAGGCATTCAATGATAGATTTATTAAAGTTTATTGCAACAATCAAGGATCCAATTCATCATGTCAAAGTCATGCATGTTGTTGAGCTAATGTGATGATGTAGCATTGGTGATCAAGTTCAAGTATTCAAAGCCATTATCTTGTGTTAAGTTCATGATCAAGATCTACAATAATTGAGGCCATTTCATGCTAAGTTTAAGATTTGAAATCCAAGGTTCAATTGAGGATTGGTGAGTGCTTGTTCATTCATCTCTCCTTTTATGCATTGTTTCAATTCAAGATTTAATTACATAAATGAGGTTTGACCAAGGAAACCCCCTATTCCCTAACAAAACAACATTTTTCTTCTTTATTGATGTGTGATTGTAGGTTTTAGGTTGAAGATCAATTGGAAAAAAAAAGTTGCAAAAGTTGTCGAAGTTGTCACCTTTCTTACAAAATCATTGAAACTCTTCTATAGAATTTATTTTTGAATGTTCAACAGTGAAAATTGAGAATTTGGGAGTGCAAACATAGAGGAACACAACCAAAAAATAGATTTTTCAGAGCCCTAGCCAGAAACCATTTGTCACTAGGAGAATGAGTCCTTAGTGAGCCATGAAAACACACTTTTTGTGAGAGGTATGTAACATTTAACCCATTCCAAACTCTCCCTAAAGTTTGTAGGTTCCATTAGTATTATGATTTAGTTCCTAAATGCACTTTATAGCTTGTAATTTGGAGTTTATTTACTATGTTAAATCTCTCCCCAAAGTGCAATTTAGTTCATACTCCTGTCCTAGCAAAAAGGGAATTTGCAAGATTCGCATCTTAGGTTGACTCTCCTATGGGTTGTTGGTCAATGTTTGATGTGGATCTCACTTCCTAATGAAAATAGAAGAATAAGATCCCTTTTCCCTCTTTGGATCAACTTTTCCCCTTTTTGGGGAAATCTCCCCCTATCTTATTTTTTTATGTTTCATTTTGGTGAACTTGAAAATCTTACACTATATTTTTTTTGATTTGGAGTGCATTCAAACCCTAGATCTAGGATTTGCATTAATTTTCATTTCATCTAGGGTTGTCAAAGTTATGAGAAAATGTGGTAGAGGCAGAAATTTTTCCACTCAATAACAATATAGTCATCTCATATTTTTCTTTAATCTACTTTACATATTTATAGGATTCTTAAATCCTATTATTTAGGAAACAACATAAATGACATCCCTAAACATATTGAGTTGTTTTAACAACTCAATTACAAACAAACACTCCTACCACTAACAATCTCTAACAAATAAATATTCTCACATCTTTAATAGTTATATGAGTTGTGATAACAATTAACTTATGTGAACACTAACATTTAATTTCCCAACATTCCCCCCTTAGTGTGAACATGGTAAGAACTCACACCCTTCATCTATAGTAGGCCCAACTCTTGTGGGTCATGATCTTGATTCAAAACAAAAGGTAGTTCCCATCAACCTTTCATGGTTTTCACATAGGTTTACCACAAACCCAGACATGAACAAGAACCTATCAATTGTCCACCTCGTGTGGTTTTTTGGATCCACCCATAAACCCTTTCAAGATCAATGAACTGCATTACATTGGTGCTTTTGTTTGCCACTATGCTTGTACATCAAGGAATTTATATGGAAATCAACATACATATCACAAATCTAAAAAA
Organism: Sequoia sempervirens; assembly: GCA_007258455.2. Classification (NCBI taxonomy): domain Eukaryota; kingdom Viridiplantae; phylum Streptophyta; class Pinopsida; order Cupressales; family Cupressaceae; genus Sequoia; species Sequoia sempervirens. Next base: position 142,045,650 of record VDFB02271358.1, on the reverse strand, counting down.
CCCATACTAGGAAAGGTTTCACATTACATTCCATAAGAACACAATGTTCTTAATTGTAGTCATTGTTATTGATCACTACCACTCGATCTCAAACAACATAGACGACGCCACTACCACTGGAAGTTTCCCTTGACTTTAGTCATTTTGGCACAAAATGGGAAATGGAACATTGGCTATTATTCCCCCCCACAATGTGAAATTCCCATTTATTCACACAACTAGGAACACTGAAAAGCAAATCATATCAAATTGCATACTACTGTCTGGATCTTGTTGTCTAGATCTTGTTGTGCATGATCACCATTGCCAATGAACATATTCAATGACCGATCATCTTCTAACGGACTACAACAGTTAGAGGATCACCATAGTTAGAGGACCTCTGCAGTCATCTACTCTTCAATACAATCATTTTTCAGCATTCACACACCAAACTAAGAAGCTGAAAAAAACACACTACACAATAGAAAATAAAATGCCGCCATGGCTGATAAGCGATCCCATCATTGGTGACTAATGAGAGGACGCTGATTGACCTCCAACCTCTGATGCCTCCATCCTCCAATGGATTTGCTACTTACTTAGAAAATATGAATCTTCTAACAAGGAGTGTCAGGTACCACCGATCATGCACTCCAATTACAACTATAATAAATTTCATTTCTATTATTTCTCAACACATTTTGAATTTTGAGAAACATATATTTGATGACACTAAATTGACAAAAAGGTATAATCCAACCTATCACTATAAAACTAAACAAAAAATAAAACTATCATTAATCTACAAGAAAGACTCTTCTACCTTTGTTGTAGCTCCCTTGTGCATGTGATGAATAAGATTTTTGTGTCCAAATTACTCGAAAGGAAACAACGTATGCCAAAACAATGTTTAGATTGCTAAAAAGAGGAAAGTTAGTCTGATTCCCAATCTCCAAGCTAATATGAATAGTAGATCATAGAGAAAATGCTCTCACTAGATGTAGCGATAGACCTCTTAGCTCTCTCAAGGCATTCAAATTTCATCCAAATTGCCCATAATACATAAACACAACCAATTTATAAAAATAACACAGTCCACATGTGTAAACAACCAAAAAAGACAATGATCTTTAGCTCAGAATTTCTAGCAATTCCAAACCTTTTTCAAAGAGACTCAATCATAATCACAAAAAATCCTAAAATATAAGTCCATAGAAAATGGAGATCTACTTGAGGAATTGGGTCCTTGTGATCATAGCACTGCCAACCACCAATATGTAGGCTTGCACAAAATGATTGATGCCCAATCTATCTACAAATAATCCATGATAGGAGAGCACATGGTGAAGAAGTGATGAAATAATCTCCTCAATAATACCCCCTTTGTTGATAAAAAATCTCGCCAAAGATAATTATGATCCCGTTCAAAAGATAATAATCATATTTGTGAACAAAAACTCCATGCGAGTGTCTGTAAGAATTAATAAGCCCCTAACCTTCTATGATTACCACGATTGCTAGCCACAAAGCATGAATTGAGTCATATGAGCTCTTGTGATAGAGAAAAATAGAAAGAATCCAATGTTTTTCAAATGATAGAAGGGTCTACAATAAACAACTGGTCTATAGGTACACCATCGATTGTTGTTACAATATAATCTAAATAATGAGCACAGATCTTAGAATAGCAATTACAACTATAATAGAAAAAATCTATCCCATGTTTTTCTCCTACTCTGATACCATATTAGAAAATATGAAAAAGGAAAAAAAAATTCCACTCAATAACAATATAGTCATCTCATATTTTTCTTCAATACACTTTACATATTTATAGGATTCTTAAATCCTATAATTTAGGAAACAACATAAACAACATCCCTAAATATATTGAGTTGTTTTAACAACTCAATTACAAACAAACACTCCTACCACTAACAAACTCTAACAAATAACTATTCTCACATTCATAACAGTTATGTGAGTTGTGATAACAATTAACTTATGTGAACACTAAAATTTAATTTCCCAACAAAAATTGCATTACTTTGCATTGCATTTTAGGTGTAAACTTGCATCTTGCATTCATTTTAAATCTAAACATCCAACAAAAATTGCATAATGTTAGACTGATTTGGCATCTAGTGTTTTCATATTAGTTTACTTTTCATCATTCATATTCAAAAATTGGATTGAAATTACATTTCAAAAAGTGTCATATAGGTCGTCATTTTTCCTTCATTACACTTGCATTTCAACATCAAATTCTGGAAAAGTTTGCTATAGAAGTTACAGTTTGAAACTTGAAATAGAAAACACATCTAATCACTTTGAAATTTCACTTTTCAAAATTTTAAAAATATGTACCAGGACCTATTTTACATAAGGAAAATGATTCCTTGCTATGGTTACAAAGGCAACAAGTTTTCACAATTCCTAAGGTTCAATATCATATTTAGAGTTTTCTAGAAAAGCATACCAAGAGCCATTCACCACTGGGCGAATGAGTCCTTGGAGGCCTACAAAAACCAAATTTTCTAAGCTTTTTGGTGATTTTCTATACTTCCTAGGCTTGTTGGTAACCTATAGTATCAGTCTGGAAAGTTTTAGGAAATTCTATTTTATGCATCTAGGTCAAAATCATCCATTTAGTATAGTCATTTTTGAATCATTCCAAAATGATTTCAGTAGTAAAAATCATCATATCTGAAAATGTTTACATTTCTAAAAATGTGCATAATATGGATAAAAGTACTTTTCACTTTTGCATGCAAAATGTTTACATTCATGAAGTTTTGCATAAGTTTGACTAAAGTGCTTTTCATTTTTGGATACACATTGTTTGCATTTTTGAAGCTTTGCATAAATTGGATAAAAATACTTTTCATCTTTGGATATACATTGTTTACATTCTTGCAACATTGCATAAGATGGTTAGAAGTACTTTTTCATTTTTGGTCAAACAATGTTAGTATCTTACCTTTCTAAGCATGCTAAGAAAAGGTTCATCCTTCACACGTATGAGAATGCTTTAATGAAAGAGAATACAATGGTGGATAATCATAACAATCAAATTTGGCCTTCTAATATCTCTCCTAGTTGTGAAGAAGATATTTTGATGTTAGAAGATCAAACCAATGAGAGTTATGAGAGTCCTATTTGTCTCTCTTCCCTTAGTAAAAGCATCATTGAACAAGAGAATGTCAACAATGATAAGCAAGAAAATCCAACCATTGATGAATCCCCTACTTGTGATGGAGTTATTTTAGAAGAACCAACCATTGAATGTCATGAACATCTAGTTTTCAGCTCTCCTAAAAATTCTCCTACTAGGGAAGATAACATGGCGGAAGAAAATGATAACATTGACACACATCTTTCAAACAATAGTAATAAGCCTTCCTTAGATGAAGATGATGAAGTGACATAAGACTTCCCTTCACTAAAAGATCATGAAAATAAGGACAAGCCTTTTGAGGTTATGCACATTAGATATCCCTTGAAGTGGTATCCTAAGCCACTTCTTACCATCTACCTACCCTCACAACAACTGCAAGTTCAAAATAAACTCGTGCTTATCTTAGAACCACCTAAAAGACAACTTGATAATGATAATGTTTCACAACAACCAAGTTACAATACTATTTCTCATACATATAACACTAGGAACAATCCGCAACCAATACAAACAACTCAAACATCCCTCCCATTGCCTTAACCTATCTTGCCTAGAGCTCCTCGTTTGCATTTAAAAAGTGGAAAGGAGTATGATCTTGTTGAACAACTTAAGAATACACCTGCTAAGATATCCTTATGGGACCTTATTCAAGCCTCACCTAGTTTTCATAACATGCTTTAAAGAGATTTACAACAAGTTCCTACTCCTAATTTGCAACCAAATGATATGGCAACCCAAATTCAAGCTACAACTTTGACCAACTTAGACATTACTTTCCGTCAAGATGAGTTACCTTTGTTAGAAGAGAAAAAACAAATTGATGCTTTAATGATAGTCACTATTATTAACATTAAGGATAATAATTCTTGCATTAAATGTACTCTCATCGATAATAGTTTGGCTCTTAATGTTTGTAGTGTAATCCTCCTTGATAAGATTGAAGTAGACAAAATCCAAGTTCAACCTAATTCTTTATCTATTAGTGGGTTTGATAATGTAGGAAAGCAATCACTTGGTGTGATTACATTACCTATTAAAGTGGGGAAGGTAACATTGCAAACTCCAATCCATGTTATGCCCCACGATCTTTCATATAATCTTCTTTTAGGAAGGCCATGGATTCATGCAACGAATGGCGTGCCTTCTACCCTTCATCGTAAAATGAAATAAGTCTATGACAACAAAGTTTACACACTTAAGGTTGATCCTAAACCTGCAAGTTGTTTTATTTCTAAGAAAGAAGGATGAGATTCTTTGAAATTGAAATCAACTACAAAAGTGGATGTCACAAAGGAAGAAGAACACAACAAGAACATTGATGAAGTCACTAAGTTGTTAGAAGATGATTGGGGTTCCTTAGATTTCACACCAACATTCATGGGAGAATACAAGATCATAAAAAAAGAGTCTAAAAAGGAAAAAGAAAAAGCGGTAATGTCAACACAAAATTCGAAAGCATCCACCTCAACCACTTTACAAGAAGAAGCAAATTACACAACAAACTTTGATAAAGTTGATTATGAGAAACCACCAAATCTGAGAGGAATGAAAAAGCTTTATCAAAGAGGTTATCAACTTATGAAACAACTTGGTTATAGTGGAAAAGGATGTGGTGCTAGAGAACAAGGTATTTGTGTCCCTATAGAGCCTAACACACAATAAACGACTAATGGTCTTGGTTATTGTCCCTTGAAATAAACAAACAAGCCTTCACTCAATATCAACAATCTTACAAAGGATTCCTCTAAGCCAACTTTAACATTAGTGCATCCTAAATTGATAGAAACTAGTGGTATTGGTTATTGTCCTTTGAAAGAAACAAAATAAATAAATAATTCTTCACTTCACATTAATGTTATCACACAAAGCACTCCTAGGACATGTCTTAGTAACGATTGGAGTTCATTAGATTTTATAACCTCCTTTCAAGGAGAGAACAAAATCTCACAATCTAAAGAGTCTTGTGTAAGTGTAGACACTTAAAAATGTCCTGAATGATATCATGCACTTGAAATAGATATACTAAAATTATTTCCTCCTAAAGTCCATCCTCTTTTCGTTTAATTGATTAAATTAACCTAGCTATTTAATTAATTGTCATTTTCATCTATTAATCTAATTAATCTAATTGGGTTAATTCATCCCTTTTCATGCTAACATTTCATCATATTAAATTAAATACATCAAGTTATTTAATTTAAATCCCTAAGTCCTTTTATTTAATTAAATAACCCTAAGTTAGTTAATTAAATATCATATCACTTTCCCCCTTTTTCATTAAATCACTTTATTTAATGAATAACATGAAAATCCCCTAATTGACATAATTAAAACTTTTTTTTAATTATCAATTACGAATTAATCTATTTCCCCCCACTTGCAAGGGAATATTCCTCCTTTGCACAGTCCTCCAAAAGGAATATTCCTTCCCCTTTTGCACAATTAAACTTTGTTTTAATTTGCTAAATATCTAATTTCCTCACCCACGAGAATATTCAAAAGAATATTCTCTTCTCACTCATTTGAAAAAAGGAATATTCTCCTTCATAACAAACTTACAAGACTTCTTATGCAAGTTAACTTACAAGACTTCTTGTGCAAGTTAAAAGTGTGTTTGTTTGAAGGAATAAGAACCCTTGATTCTTTCCTTGATCCATGTGATCCTTGATCCATTGATGAGAATCCATGATCCATGTTTCATCTTTCCTCCATCGTAGACTATTGATTAACCTTTTTAATCTCAACCCTTCATTTCTCATTTGCTCTCCTATAAATAGGTCACTATTTGGAGACAAAGGGATCCATCTTTTTAAGAGAAAACTTATGTTGTTAAAATCTCTCTCACTTGCACTCATATTTAGCATCATTTTAGCTTAATTTACTTGCACATTAGATTAGCTTCCATTAATGGCTTCCATGATAACATAGATGCATACATTTAACATATATTGTAATTAGGGTTTGAATCTTTTTAGCCTAAACTTCATTTAGAGTAGATTTTCATACACCCCTATCATTTAAAATAGCTTTCATCATGTTAGTTTAGCATTTAAATCATGTTTAATCACACATCTATCATTGGTTTTGTCGATCCTCTTCAATAGAATCAATCGAAACAGGCTCATTTATCCATGAGATTGGGAGAGGGTCACCATTCCACATCAATGGGACACCACTCCCCCAATAGGATAAGTTTCAATGGATTAGAATAGGTGTTTTTAAAGCTTTCATAGTTTAATAAGTTAAGTTTTAATGGATGCATAGTTTAGTTTTTATTTGATTGATCTTATTGGACTGATGTTTAGTGGCATAGTTATGCTTCGATTCTTCATGGATCAATTATAGTTGGCCCATACTAATCTGTCAGCCATATTTTGGCGCTAGAAGGAGGGCATAACCAATCAAATTTAATCAATTTTTCTCTCGAAGTTCATGTTTCTAGTTTTGCATATACAATGACACTCTAGGAGATTTTAGTGACACTTTGTTAGGCGTTGCCATATAGCAACGCTCTTTCCACCAGCTACAGTGATGCCTAATTAAAATACCAATGCCGATTAAAATAAATTGTGATGCTAATACTTTTTAGAAGTATCAAAGATTTAAACATGACGACGCCACCAAATAGCGATGCTATCGTCGTCTCTGTTTCACTACAGAGTGACACTATTTTTCACCAAAGCGACACTATCATGAACAACTACGCTTTTTACTGGTAAGAAAAAATAGTGAGTGATTTTTAGCATGTGCTTTAAATTTTTTATTTTCTCTATTTTTCAAACACATCGCTAACTTCTTTCTTTTTTAGGCTAACTAGGTTTTGTGAGTTCGTATAATACAAATTGAAGTGAAGAAGCATACTACTATCATTTGAATTATAATTGTAACAAGTGTTGTGACACTTATGGGGTAGTTATAATCCATTTATAATGTTTTTTATTTTCACACTTTAGGACTAAAATAAATTTCTTTTGGGATTTAAAATGAACGTTTAAATTGGATAAAATTGAACCCTCACATCATTTTGTTTGTTGGATTAAAATTGAACAATACAACTTTCACATTTCAAGCTGGTGTTTAAAATGAACTCATTTTTCTATGATGGATTAAAATTAACATGTTCTTGATTTTTCTATGTATTCTTGTTGTGCGTATCCAATCCCCTTGCGCTTCATGCGATCTTGGGTGAAGAGAAACAAACAAGTCTACTTTTCTGCTTGGCAGCACTTATCCTCTCCCCTTGCACCTTTTGGAAAACTTGGGTGATGAAAAGCATTTTATGCTTCAATAACATGTCACCTTTAGAGGGCATGCCTCCCAACTTGTGAGAGGGAATGACCCAAGTGGTGCTTTCTATCCGGATCGCTATATATAAATAATTTGGAGTGACAAAATTCACTAACTAGCAGGTTGTGGTTGTACTATACTGACAAAAGTCTCCCCTAGCATCCTTGTGATGCGTTAAAACTCTTATATTTTTTTTAAGGGCTAGGAGGCCTCTTAATTGAGTGAATCGCCACATGTGTGGCACTAGATTATCCCTGATATGGTCATTAAAAACCTTGTTGTAGTGGCTCACCAAGTCCAATTCTAAAACGTGTTTCAAAGTAGTGCATGGGAGTAGCACTGTGCCCAAAAGTTACTTACCATGTCTGGCTTTTGATTGAGGCATAAAGAAAATGGGAAGGGACTCCTTTGCTTGGCATATCAAGACATGACATTTCTTTGACATAGCCTATTTTTCCACTTCATCTTTATGGATTAATCATATCTTTTGATGATGGTAAGCCTACTAAGAAATATGTACCTGATCTATCTAGGATTGTAAATGCTTGTGGGTCAGTTTAACACTTGCTTAATTCCAAAACAATTACAAACAAACATTGAACAAGTCTTTTCAAAATTTTAAACCCTTTGGTCTAAGTATGGACACTTTGACAAAAACTTGATATTATTGCTTGTCCTAAGGATTTATTCTTAGAGACTTCTAAATATTTTGGTTTACATCTCAATCCATGCTTCCCAAAGTTAACCTAGGTAACTATACCTAACTTCATCCTTTTCACAAAATGGACTTTGTGGAATTGATGTTGTTTTTGACATAGACATTTAGTTTGAACTTAAGAAATACAAGTGCTTTTGGTAAAAATAAACTCACTTAAGCAAGATAAATTGACAAATTGAACCCCACATGACCATTTGGAGACCAATCGCTCTAGTTGAACAACCTGACCTTACACCCACTATCATTCAACCAAACTTTGAACTCATTGAAGGAGAACAAATCGATATAATTAGTAGTTTGAGAAGCTTCACTTTTGAAACAAAAGAAACACCAACCTAGTGGAGAAATGTAGCATATATCATAGATGAAGAAGAAGAACAAGATGATATTTTGGTTGGAAGGCCCATATTACCACCACCTATGTGGCAATAAACATACTCTTTTTCTTATGATCTTGAACTTCTCTAAATGATCTCACACAAAATCAAAATCCCCAAGAGAAGGTCTACATGGTGTCACTTCAAACTTAGGCATCATAGTCCAAAATCCATCAAAAGACACCTTTTCACACTCTACCAAAATAGGAATAGGTTGGTAAGGAACTTTTATAGATGTGCTTCAATGAACAATCCATAAATGTATTCCTTTTTTGAAAGTCAAAACATTGGTCTTTTTCATGATCGTGAACTTCTCTAAATCATTGGTTCTTTTGGATTTGAAAGCTTTAGAGGTCTAGCATGTTTCTCACCACCTTGGTCTTATCAAACAAAGGTTCACTTTAGGTCAACACTGAGTCAAACATTTCATCCAGCCCTTTATCAAAATCCAAACTTCACTTCACCAAGCTTTGCAAAAATTTTGAATACACCAACACTTTTAGACTTAACATCTATCAACCCAAACCCCTAACTTAGCTACTTTGTATGTGAAATGAATCCTTTTCCATGCATTTGGTTAAATTAGTTATCATCTTTGGACTAGTTTATCTTGAAGGTCAAGATTCTACCCTAAAGATTCACAAGTTCATAAACATGCTTTATCCAAAACATCAAACTTAAGTCAAAAGTGTTTTCCCAAAACGTTTGCAAAGGTCACTTCCCATATCATTCATCTTTTCATCTCCCATTATCACCATTTCTTCAATAAGACTTAGAGCATCCCTTTTACCTAGATTTGAGTTAACTAGAGGATTTAAACATTACTAATATCAACACAACTCTCCCATAGGTGACCCAAAATTTATGGTAAAGACAAGATCACAACACAAGACGCTACAACAAATCCCTGTGATTAGCTCCATTTTTTGCTTCCACCCACTATTTTAATGTATTTTCTCCATTTTTTGGGAAAAGTCTGTGCTATTTTTCAAGATGGCACTATTTCTGGCATTTTTTGTGCCAACCAGAACAAGCCGACACTAAATTTGGAAAAAATTGGTGCCAACATTAGCACCAATATTAGTGCCACCAATAATGCCTATTGTAACGCCATTATTAACACATAGATTAGCACCAAGATTAGTGCAAAAAAATGATGCCTAGTGTAACACCCAAATTAGAGCCTAAATTATCAACCAGAATAGCATCTACGTTAGTGCCCATACTAGCACCTTAAGTAGTGCCTATTTAGTGCCTACTGTAGAGCCTTTTGGTGCCTAATTTAGCACCTAATTGTTCTAATCTAGTAGGGATTAAGGGTGTTAGAACAAAAAATCCTTCCCTAATATTCACTATCCTTTAGTTGCTTGCCTACATTTCACTTGCATCAAAAGATCTACTACCTTTGATTTTTCATTGTATTTAATGAAATGCAACAATTTGTGTGACAAGATCCATACTATCACCAACATTCCCCATTTATTCCTCTAGATAATCATAAACAAAGAAAATTTCACTTTTACCACAATACTTTGTGTAGATTAAGGGTTGAGGGTTGAGGGTTGAGAATTGAGGGTTAAGGGCGGTTTAATGTATAGGGTAGAGGGTGTAAGGGTTTAGGGTTTAAGGGTTGAGGGTTTAGGCTGGTTTAAGGTTGAGGGTAGAGGGTTGAGGGTATATGGTTCAAGGATTAGGGTTGAGGGTCCAATGTATAGGGTAGAGGGTATAGGGGTTGAGGGATTAGGGTTTAAGGGTACCTGAGGGTTAAGGGTAGAGGGTAGAGGGTACCTAAGGGTTTAAGGGTTTAATTGTTAAGGGTTAAGGGATTACTAGGGTCAACAAGGGTAGATGGTATTAGGACATTGAGGGTAGAGGGACTTAGAGGGTTTAATGGTTTATGGTTTAGGGTATTGGGTTGAGGGTATAAGGTTGAGAGATTAGGGTTGAGGGTATAGGGTAGAGAGGGAGGGATGGATTAAGGGTTGAGGTATTAAGGGTTGAGGGTTGAGAATTGAGGGTTGAGTGAGGTTTAGTGTATACTAGGGTAGAGGGTAGAGCTAGTAGAGGGTGTAAGGGTTTAGGGTTTAAGGGTTGAGGCCCTTTGAGGGTAGAGGGTTGAGGGTATATGGTTCAAGGATTAGGGTTGAGGGTTCAATGTATAGGGTAGAGGGTATAGGGGTTGAGGGATTAGGGTTTGAATAGGGTAGATCAAAGGGTGGAAGGTAGAGGTCGATTGAGGGTTGAGAAATTAAGGGTTGAGGGATTAGGGTAGAGAGTTTAGTAATTGGGTTTAGGGAATTGGGTTGAGGGTATATGATTGATGGATTATGGTTGAGGGTAGAGGGTAGAAGGTTTAAGGCCAGTTTAGGGTTGAGGGGCATTAAGGGTTGAGGCTGGTAGAGGGTTTAGGGTATAGCTAGGAAATTTGAGGGTATAATATGGTTGAAGGTTGATTAGGGTTGAGGTTCCAATGTAGAGGGTGTAAGGGTACTTTTGGGTTTAAGGGTTGGGTTGAGGGTATAATATGGTTCAAGGAATATTAGGGTTATGTTAAGGTTCCATTAATTTATACAGGATAAGGGGTTGAGGGATTAGGGTTTAAGGGTACTTGCAGAGGGTTGAGGGTAAAGGGTAGAGGGTTGAGGATTCAAGAGTTGAGGGATTAGGATATAGAGTAATTTACTTGGGTTTAAGGGTTTAAGGGTTGAGGGATTAATAGGGTTGAGGGATTAGGGTTGAGGGTATAAGAGGTTATAAGAGGTTATTGGGTTGAGGGTAGAGGGATGTAGAGGGTTTAACATCGGTTTAGGGTTTAGGGTATAAGAGGGTAGAAGGTTTAAGGCCGGTTTAGGTTACTTATAAAGGGTTTACGGTTGAGGGACATTATTAAGGGTTTAGGGTATAGCTAGGATGTTTGAGGGTATAATATGGTTGAAGGTCGATTAGGGTTGAGGTTCCAATGTTGAGGGTAGAGGGTATAGGGGTTAAGGGTTTAAGGGTTGAGGGTTGAGGGATTAGGGTTGAGGGTCTAATATTGTATAGGCCAGTAGAGGGTATAGGGGTTGAGGGTATGCATATGGTTGAGGGATTAGGGTTGAGGATCTGATGTATAGGGTAGAGGGTATAGGGTTTATGAGGGATTATGGTTTAACTAGGGTTGAGGGTTGAGGGTTGAGGGTAGATGGTAGAGGGTTAATGAGGGTTAATTAAGGGTTTAATAATGTAATTTTCTCAAATTTTTTGAAAAAGTTGGCACTATTTATTGAGATGGTGAAAAATATTTTACGCCGAAGGCGTATCCTATTTGAAGAAGAAAAACCTTAAACTACCAATTGATGGTTGATATCATACTGCCGACCCTTGAAACTACTTGGTCCATTGATACCCTTTTCTTGATTTTATCATATTATAATAATACTTTACCTACAAAATTCTGCCTTGTGCTGCATAATATCTTATATGGATGGCATATAATTTATTTCTACCTCGTGCTGCATAATATTTGCTACCGTGTGTGGTTAAAGTATTTTTATTCTACTTTTTTTATAGGCATGTAAATATTATTTGTTTTGTGAGTCCTAAATTACCAAGCACTAGATGAAATTACTTTTTATTCTACTAAATTGACTATTCTATCATTTTACTCCTTGCTTGGTAATTTACAAACCACTTGGTTAACAAAATACTCTATGCATATACATATTGATTTTTTAAAGTATTTAATTATAAGCATTGTACTATTTTTTTGGTATTTAATAATAAGGATTTGTCTTCTTTTTATTTTCTTTTCCATTTTAAAATTTTGAACAGGTAAATTGAACATTTAGTAATTATAATATTCTTAGACAATATTAGTTGAGCTTTTTTAAAATTTTAAAACTGTTTAAATAATGAGAATGCATTATAATGTACATTCTTTTTGCATATACATATTGTTTTTGTTTAATATTTAATTAACTATAAGGATTTGTATTATTTTTATTTTCTTTTCCATTTTAAACTTTAGAATTAGTAAGTATCTTTTTTATTTATATATTTTTTTGATACGTAAGGCTATATTTAAACAAAAAGTAATAGATATTAAACAATATTTATTTATTAAAAAAAAATCAACACAAAAATTATTTAAAAAATCCACAGCAATAGTCTTATCTTTATCAAAAACAAAAGAATAATATATATTTATTTTTAAAAAAAATAAAAAGCATGAAATATTTATTTTAAAAAATCCACCATCACATTCTTGTCCTTATTTATCCATAACATTATCCAAATTGTTAAGTTTCTACTTTAATTGAATAAATCAACTTTAGATAGTTCTCTCTAATTGAGAATTTGATTAATAATATATATTTATTTTAAAAAATCAAAAAGCAAAAGACATATTAGAAATATTTATTTAAAAAATGATATATCTTGATAGATTAATATTTAAGATATATTTACTAGTTATATATTAAATTTAATAAAAAGCATACAAGTGTCTGCAAGGCAGGAATTTCTTTCACTTCGAACCAAGCCCAAAAAACCATCCCATACATTTGACCAACACAAAAAGGAGATAAAATTTTGATTTCAATAGAGCATTGACCAAACCCAAAAAACTCCAGACATTTACTACCGCCACCCAACTAACTCATTCAACCGACAAAATGGGAACCCACCCAACCATAGGTTATAAAAAACCATTTAATTTTGTGAAGGAATCAAAGTCCCCTACCCACTCATCATCATCACTAGCTTCCATTAAACCAAGAAACTTCTTGAGGTACACCACAATCATGATCATGATCATCATGTGTCGCACAAGAGCCATCCCACTCAAATCTAGAAGAAAAGGATAGAATTTCACGGCTTCATCATTCATCTTTGACAAAAGGCGCTCCAGGTTTGAAGGTTGTGGAATTCCAGTGCCAATTAATGCCCACTTTAGCACCACCTCCAAGCCCCCTAATAGGTCCTTCCTGAACAAGCGAACCATTAGCTCCTTCGCCACCCCCTTTGGGACTTGATTATTGAGCAAGGAGGACAAAAAAATTTAAGAGATATGCACGATATCTCGACCGTACTCATTCCTCTCAAGATGTCCCCTGCCTAGAACCATTTTAGCTACAACCACAGTGAGGGAATCATTATTGGTCAAAATTCTTTTTCAGTCTTTGGTACGTTACCTCCCTGAAGGCTACTTGTCACTCCATCATAATCATTGATTGCTCTGCTATTGGAGACCACCAATGAATCTAGAAACCTTGCAAATGAGACCAACTAGCCTGACCATAAACAAAACCACAAGCCACAATGAATTTTAAGATGCTTCACATACGCATCTTGCTCATTTAAATAAATACCACAAGCTCCAAGCATGTCTCCACCACATGAACAAAGCATCCTTTCTTGGTTTATCATGTTGTCCTTCTGCTAGCATTTTTGTCTTGCAACTACGACTCCAAGAGTGAGGCAATTATGATAATTATTTTTCCCGTAATTGGGAATTGTAATGTACATTATTTATTTAGTATAATCATTATTGTCGTATCGACGAGACTACAATCCTTCTTCCACCGATAGCCACCTTCTCCACTAATGAACAAATTTTCATCAGTCTATCAGCAGGATGCCAGAATATATTACCTTGATACACATTAATTCCCCCGATATATTTTAATTCTTGATAGTCTGTGATTATATCGGGCCATTGGGGGAAAGAAAATATTTGTTCCACTAATGTTCATGAGTTACAATGATGTGCTTAATTTTGTTGAATCTATTGGTCTATCAAGGAGAATGCCTTAGGAGTCAACCCGATAGGGTATTGTTACACTTATACTAGGTTATGAACTAGTTTCATCGAGCCATCGATGAGGCTATGATAGGGGCTCCATCGATGAGGTATTGTTAGGCCAATAGTGCTAATTTTTATTTAGGAATGGGGAAAGATTATGGAGTCTCAAACTCATTTATGGGTGTGTCAATTTCGCAATGTGGGCTACAAAATGGATCTTGTCACACAAATTTCAACAATTTGTGTACATCATAAAATTAAAATGTGATGAATTTCTATGAAATGTGGAGGATAGGTGGGTGGAAGCTATTGAAAAATGTGAGGTTTTTTGGTTCTAACAAGATTAAGGGTTGAGGGATTAGGGTAGAGAGTTTGCTTGGGTTTAAGGGTTTAAGGATTGAGGGATTAGGGATAAGGGATTACTAGGATCAACTAGGGTAGAGGGATGTAGACGGTTTAACGGTTTAGGGTTTAGGGTATTAGTTTGAGAGTATAGGGTTGAGTGATTAGGGTTGAGGGTATAGGGTTGAGGGATTAGGGTAGAGAGGGAGGGATGGATTAAGGGTTGAGGGTTGAGAATTGAGGGTTGAGGGTTTAAGGTTGAGGGTAGAGGATTGAGGGACACATATGGTTTAGGGTATTGGGTTCAGGGTATAGGGTTGAGGGATTAGGGTAGAGGGGAGGGATGGATTAAGGGTTGAGGGAGGGTCGAGGGTTGAGAATTGAGGGTTAAGGTGGTTTTAATGTATAGGGTAGAGGGTTGAGGGACATACATGGTTCAAGGATTAGGGTTGAGGGTCCAATGTATAGGGTAGAGGGTATAGGGGCTAATGAGGGATTAGGGTTTAAGGGTAATTGAGCGTCGAGGGTAAGGGTAGAGGGTTGAGGGATTAAGGTAGAGAGTTTACTTGGGTTTAAGGGTTTAAGGGTTGAGGGATTAAGGCTAAGGGATTACTAGGTCAATCAACTAGGGTAGAGGGTATTGGGATGTTGAGGGTAGAGGGATGTAGAGGGTTTAATGGTTTAGATTTTAGGGTATTGGGTCGAGAGTATAGGGTTGATTGATTAGGGGTTGATGTATTAAGGGTTGAGGATTGAGAGTTGAGGGTTGAGGGAAGTTTAATGTATGCTAGGGTAGAGGGTAGAGCTGGTAGAGTGTGTGTGTAAGGGTTTACAGTTTAACTCGGGTTGAGGGTTGAGGGTATATGGTTCAAGGATTAGGGTTGAGGGTCCAATGTATAGGGTAGAGGGTATAGGGGTTGAGGGATTAGGGTTAATTAAGCATATTTGAGGGTAGAGGGTAGAGGGTTTAAGGGTTGAGGGATTAAGGGTTGATGGTTGAGGGATTAGGGTAGAGAGTAATTCACTTGGGTTTAGGGTTGAGGTTCCAATGTAGAGGGTAGAGGGTATAGGGATTTACTAGGCTTTAGGGTTTAAGGGCTGAGGCTTGAGGCTTAAGGGTTTAAGATTGAGGGTACAGGGTTGAGGCTGGTATATGGTTGAGGGATTAGGTTTAAGGGTCCAATCATGTATAAGGTAGAGGGTGTAGCTATAGGGGATGAGGGTATGTATATGGTACATACATTGATGGATTAGGGTTGAGGGTCCAATATTGTATAGGGTAGAGGGTATAGGGGTTGAGGGATTAGGGTTTGACTAGGGTTGAGGGTAGAGGGTAGAGGGTTGAGGGTTAATTAAGGGTTGAGGGTTGAGGGATTAGGGTAGAGATTTTAGTAATTGGGTTTAAGGGTTTAACTATGGTTGAGGGATTAGGGTCAAGGGTACTAGAGGGTATATGGTTCAAGGATTAGGGTTTAGGGTCCAAATTATATATAGGGTTTAAGGGTTGAGGGTAGAGGGTTTAGGGTATAGCTAGGATGTTTGAGGGTATAATATGGTTGAAGGTTGATTAGGGACATTGAGGTTCCAATGTAGAGGGTAGAGGGTATAGGGGTTAAGGGTAATTGAGGGTTTAAGGGTTGAAGGATTAACTAGGGTTGAGGGTTTAATGTATAGGGTAGATCAAAGGGATGTAGAGGGTATAAGAGGGTTTAAGGGTTGAGGCTTGAGGGTTTAAGGTTGATGGTAGAGGGTTGAGGGTATATGTAGGTTGAGGGATTACTAAGGTTGAGGGTCCAATGTATATGGTAGAGGGTATAGAGGTTGAGGCTAGATTAGGGTTTAACTAGGGTTGAGGGTTGAGGGTTGAGGGTAGAGAGTTTCATGAATATTCCTACATTAGCAGACAATTTGTAATTTTTTGAATTTTGATTAATACAATCTCTTGCTATTTTTGGTGGTTGTAAGTGACTGTATTGCTAGTTGTTAGCCTAGTTGTAATATTTTTCTCTCTTTTGGCAACCATTGTTGCCTCCTTTTTGTATTATTTGCATTGTTTCAATTAAAAAAACAAAAAATTAAATACTAAACAAAAACATTATGTAGGATGGCATTGCTGGAGCCTTAGGAGATAAAATTTCCATAATGTGAGAGCCTTAGGAGATTAAATTTTCATAGCAATTACAATGAAGTGAAGTCCCTACAATAATTTTGTGTTGACCTACTACATCTGGTTATCAATCATTTAATTCATGAGTTGAGCCATTAAAATTGTTCTTTGTATTGGCCTTGAGTTCTAAGTTAGTCGGTCAACACGTATGGTTAATTGTTTAAATGCTTCCTATAGTCGAGCCATAATTTTTTTCAATTGACTTATGTTTAAGTCATCCTGCATAAGGAAATTTAAAGGAGTGCAATAAGGTAGTAAACAAAAAGAAGATAAAGCATACACCACTATACCACCAGGAGGGTGAGCAACATATGCGGTAGAGCGGTGTACACTGCAACCCTGCAGAAAGAAGTCTTGAGCAAGGCGGTAGTGCGATAAGCATGGAAGATAAGTGGACACCCAAGTACTGCATAAGGTGATTCAAAGGAGTGCGGTAAGGCGATAAAAAACAAGAAGATAAAGCATACACCGCTATACCATCGGGAGGGTGAGTAACATATGTGGTAGAGAGGTGTACACTGCAACCTCGTAGCAAGAAGTCTTGAGCAAGGCGGTTGTGTGGTAAACATCAAAATGGAAGGGAAAAAAATTGCCATACCACAACAAGTATAATAAGAGATGGTGGTAGTACGGTAATCATGGCATCATTACAATTTACAACAATAAATGCCCTCACACATGCTTCAAAATTAATTTCAAGGATTTGAGCTTGTTGGGAAACTATCTGGTTTAGAATTGGCATTAATATTGATACTACTAAATATCGTGCCCTCTAAAGCAAGTGAATTTGCCTAAGACTGTGCTCAGTTGAAATACATTGTTTTGGATGGAACTGAGGACACTAAGAAAAGGAGCTCTACAAAAGATGAGCACTTGGGTAAGTGCACAAATAACCCTCTGAAGAAGCTTGATTGGTGTAGTATTTGGTAGAGCTCTGTGATTTGAAGTCAAAGTAGGAAAAATTGAAATATGCCTCCAAAAAAGAAAACAATCAAAGTAAAAGAAAGTAAGGGAAAAATTAAGGAAGAAGATCCTAAGGTAAAGAAGAGACCACTCCACTAGTCTATATTAGATATACTTCTAGGATCAACCAAGGAGGGAAATAATAAATTTCTAATAGACACTGTAAAAGGTTGTAGGGATTCTCTCATTCCCAAATCCAAGTGGGAATTATTTTGGTATTTTTACAGTAAGAGAAATGAGAAGATTCCAGTGCCAAACCCTTAGATGTTGGATTTAGCAAAGTTGATTGTCCCCAACATGTTTATTGATGTGGAGTTTATTAGATTACTAGCCAAGCATTATCACTTTGCAACAAAGACAATAAGGTTTCCAAATGGCTCAATATTGGTAGAAGTATCTAGAGCTACTATCATTGAGTGTTTTGGCTTAAACAAGCAGGCTTTGACCAAAATAAACCTACAGAAGAGCGAGGAAGATTATAAGAGGTTAAGAAGAACTTATATAAGTGATGCTCGCTACCCCTCTATATGAAAAGAGGCATTAGTAATAGAAAAATTCCCATTTCTACTTCCAATGTTGAACCATTCACTATGATAGATTTTCAATATTATTTTATGAATACATATCTAGCTCTTTGTCAAGTACTAGGGGTGGATGCTCAAGATAAAATTCCAATAAGCCTGATTATGATGGCCATGATAATTCAAAACCCTGAGCCTAATTGAGTATGACTTTGCTTCATACCTTGAGAGGGCATTGGATGATGAATTCTCACAATTCATAGAGGATAGAGCACTGATTACATTCAAACACTATTCATTATTGTTCCATTTGATACTATACCAAAATTAGGACCATTGCACTAAACGAATAGACTTGGATATAGTGGATGAGCAAAGGAATGCCACACCTATCCAAAAGTGGTGCTATATTTGGGATAGTCGGTGCAAGAATTCAAGCTTTGCTATATTCTATGAAGAATTTGTGCACAAAATCCTTCAAGTTCTTGGTCATTCAATGCCAAGATTTCCAAAAAAAATGCAACAATTGTTAAGACCTTTGGCCCTGAGATAGGAACAAGGTCACACACATAATTTTGGTGATTGGTTATTTTTCCCATAAGTTACAATAATAAGAATCTATGGTTTCCCTATTGCTCCACACATACTGCAAAATTTTGTGCCCCTCAGATTAGCATTTCTTGAATATATGTGGCAAATGATGTGGATGGAAAAGGATGTAATGCACAAACAAAAGAAGGGCACATTTCTGCCAAACTTAACCCAATGTGGAGACTAGACCTTAGGCTCAGATACACTGGAGGAGTAGCAATATTACTTGAAGACAAGATATGCGTTGGGTTCTAGAAAAGCAAGAAACTTTGACCCCAAAAATCATATGAATAACATAAGGCATAATATTCTTAACAAAATGACAGTGGCACACCAAGTAGATTATGAGGAAGATGTGATAAGAAACTTCCTTACTTTTCCAGAGGTGTCCCTTAGATGGAAGAAATGGGAGGTTATAATGAAGCTTGAAGGAAGAAGCAAAATGATAGAAGCCTCCTTGGTTATTTCTTTGAAGAAAAAGACCCCATAAGGAGGATCAATTGGAGAATTGATAAATTTGAGGATTTATATGCTAAAAAAGAAGTGTATGTTCAAGAACATGGTTGTAAGATAACTACAAAGCACACCCTAGATAGAGCTTCAAAGTCTCCCATGGAGCAATTTCCTCCCAAGAGACAAAAGAAACAGAGCATTGAGCCATTGGTACCTTATGAGGAGATTGAAGGGGTGGGAGATACTAAAGATGTGGCCACTATATTGCAATCATTAAAAGGTGATATTGAGGTTGATCAACCCATCCATGAGACTAGTGCCCATAGGCATGAGGAAAGGATGGATGATGCCAAACAAACAAGTGCAAAGATACATGAAGATGAGAGAGAAATTTCTGCCAGGAGGTTTATAGAGGATGGTGATTTCATCAAGACTCTAGAGTTAAGGGATTTCTAGACAAAGATAAAGATTAAAAAAATGAAGAGAAAATGGAGTCAGATGAAGTGGGAATTGAAGAATAAAAAAGGAATCAAATGGTGGCATGAACCTTAAATGAATTAAGGGTTGACCACATTGAAATTAGCCCTCAAAAGGCTAGAGAAATGATTTTGAAGAGCAACATGCTCATTTTTCCTAGGTTGAAATTAAAGAAAATGTTTTTGCTTGATCAAGTATGGGCTCAAGAAGATCCAATGTTAGTTCAAGAGTTTGAATCTGATGAAGGAGTAAGTGGAACTGGGTATAACCCCAAAATTGAAACCCTAGCCATTTGGATCAAGCAGAAAAAAACACAAAATCCTAAATTGTTGGATGCAATATAGGGAATGAAAGGGGCAACAATGGTAAGAACAATACAAGACACCACCCCTTTGGAGGCAACCACAATTACCATGTACTCATCCATGTTCACTCATGCTCCTATTAAGGGATTGGAGGACAGATTAAGGAGTATGAAAGGGAACAAAAGTTATTAAATGATGAAGTTAATAATTTTTTTATGGAGAATGTCAAATTGAAAGAATAGTTAAAAGGAGCAAGAACTTCACAAAGCAAGGAGATAGTGTTATATAAGCCTCCTAGCGCTCCATTAAATATTGGACATAGCATTTTGGCCGAGAAAGCAATGGCTCTTGAGAAGGAAGTGGATGAAATGAAGGAGGCTTAGGATGAATTAAAAAGGTAATTTTTTGAAGTTATGGAAAATATTCTTGAGTACAGAATAAAGTTGGTTATTGATAAACTGGATAGTGTGCATGGCGGTTATAAATCACTTCTATGAGAAATTGATCAAATAAAAGCACATATGCTTGTATTGGACCCCCTATTTCAAAGGTGGCAGCCTATTCACCACACTCTATCTAAGTTATGCAGAGTTCTACAAAGGAGTCTTGATGCTCCTACAACATTAAAACCAACTGAGCAAACAAAAAAATGATTGTTGATTAATTTTAGTATATACAAGGGGAGGATAAGAGGATCGTGGCACAAATGGATTCCTTCCATACCTTAAAACAATGGTATACATTGGAAATTGTGAAAGATGATGGTCAAGTAAAAGACTTGGATGAATGGAAGAAGGAATTTGGTCAAGTTTCATAAGTGTTTAACCCATGTTCAGGGGAATAGTGACACCAGTCTTCACAGGCTCAATTTGATCATGGATGGATTGATTTCTCTTGATGTTGGATATCTGAAATTTGTTAGTGATACAAAGGCACTACTAGATATTCGATGGTAG
Organism: Sequoia sempervirens; assembly: GCA_007258455.2. NCBI lineage: Eukaryota > Viridiplantae > Streptophyta > Pinopsida > Cupressales > Cupressaceae > Sequoia > Sequoia sempervirens. The sequence goes on along the minus strand of VDFB02271358.1, from coordinate 142,024,551 downwards.
ACACATCTTGCAAACATACTAAAGATTCGGGAATATCAGTGGCCATCATATTTTACAATGTATTAATGGGAAGAGAAGTATTTGGCTTCAAATGAGTAGGTCACTAAGGCACGAGATTTCTATGTTGATTAAAGGAAACATACGTCTAAAGTGTCTTAAGCCTTGTCATTTCTTCAATTATGCAAATTAATTAGTTGTTAGTAAAAGTAGTAGTTTTGAAGGGTTGTCTCTTTTTGTAAAAGGCTTGAAGCGTGTTGCTTCCTATATAAATAGGATTTAACCAAGGCCAATTTTGAGAGGATCATCATATCATATTCCATTTTCATTTCCATTATAGTAGGCATTAGAAAGAAGATAGATTACTAATTCCACCCATCCATATCATATCAAAGACTTCTGCTATAAATGTATATATATTTGAAACAACATAATGGAGAAGATTGCTCATAACTGGTAATCTATTTTGGTGTTCAATTGTTGTGTTAAATTTGATGCTTATATGTTACTGTGTTGTCTCCAAAGTGGGTTCTTCAAGTTATTTAAATTCATAAGATTTATTAGGGCACATTTTTTGTTACAATGTGATTATTTGGAGCTTATGAATAGAATAGAAAATCTTATTATTAGAGATTCTCCATGACTGTGTTATCATTATGTATTTTTTCTTATGTTTTCCATACTTATTTCTTCTTATATTTGAATGAATATCAATTATTGAGCCTCAATATTGTTCTTATGCGAATGAATATGTTGATACAATAAAGCATTTACTATGGATGTTTTTAGTTACACATTCAAAATTATGTTCAACATAAAAATGGAAACTATTTAAAAATAATAAAGCTAACAAAGTTGCTTATTTAAATAATTTAAGTTACATGCATTAATATTTTATTAAATTTTGTGTCTTCATGAACATATGTTGATACAAAATGAATGGAAGAAGCATCCAAGTAATCATAATTTTTTCTGCCAACAATTCATACCAAAGATTGAACAATTTAAGGATATTGTAATAGGTAATTTGTATCGACACAAATAATATTACTGAAGCATTTCAAAGTTTGAGCCATAAGAATCATCCTTTTTTAAACATGGATTGCAAATAATTCTAAAAATTTAGAAGTCTTGGTCATTAACATTATTGTCTGCTACAATGTCATCCAATGTATCATTGTCAATGTTCATATGTTCTTTCAAGTATTTAATATTTTCATCATCCTCATCTTGACTTGCATCATCTTCATCATCATTGAAATTTGATTGTACACCATCTATATTGTTAGAAGATATATTTAGATCATCATTTTCTATACCATCCATATTGTTGTCTTCCATAACATCATCTAACTCTGGAATGTTGTCTTCTTGTGCCTAAACATAACCATCTTCAACATCATCATGGATGTCAATTTCTTCAATGTTCTCTAATCCCTCTCTCTCATTTTGTTTTTCATCATTGTTTTGCTCAGTATCCACTAATGTTTCGTCAAATACATGCCTTAATCTTGGATCATAATGTATGACAAACATCCATTTTGGGTCCAAAATATCTTCATAGAAAAATACCTGAACATGAACGAAATACATATATTAGAAGTATGTTATAACAATTTTATTGATTAATAAACACATGTATATATTCGCAATAAACTATGAATTAATAGATTAATGATCATTGCCACTTCTTTTTTGAGTTAAAGAAATACCTCCTCACAATGAATTGGTAGAACATAAGGCTCCTTATCCTCTAGTAGAAAGCATCAGGAATCTATAGAAAAAAATCCACTGTGGGTATCATGTCTTCATGTCCTCTCAAATGCTTCATACCATCTACACTTAAAAATATAATATTTAAAAGAGCGGTAATCCAACTCAATAATTTCTTGTATTTTCCCAACATATTCTAGATTCCCTTCAATTATATTCTTATCTTTTGAGCTTGATCGACTAGATTGCTTGAAGTCAACCATGATGCCACAATCGAAGGATCGCCTCTTTACATCTACACTTTCTACACAATAATGTCGACCATATGCCCACATTGCTAGATATTTCCTCACCTGTGAAAGACCATTTATTTTAGTGAAAAAAATATAATGATGAATATTAAAATAGTTAATAGTGCCAAAAATGTAAGGAAACAACATTTTGTAAAATTCCAACTGTACCTTTCTTTCACATCCTCTAGAAATGTTGATTTCATCTTCTGTTATGTTTGAATCTATACCTGCATCTTCTATATGATTTTGAATTTGTTCAGTAACCCATTCTAGTGTGCAATCTTTTCCCCATTCCCCAAGCAGATTAGTGGGAAGTGGCGTATTCATTGGGTTCAATCTCTTAAACTGTCTCCTTGCTTCGAACACTTCTCTCTTTTTATCATACAAATCAATCCATTTGTTCATAAAGTCCATGTGGTATAGAATGAACTTGTCAAGTATATAGCTTTTGTCTACACCTATTACATGTCAACATGTTTATTTTAAACTCCAAATGTCATTCTGTTAATTTGACAAATAAATTACAGATAAAATTAATGATTGCAAGAAAAAAAACCACATTGATCGTGAATTTACTTACTAATTTCTACTTCAACACCATTAGATTGTGGTTTTTCTCCATCAATAATATCTGATGCTCATTCTTCATCCTAGATGTGTGGCCCATCTTCAAAATCCTTACCAAGGAATTCACATAGGAAGAAAAATGCTTCATTCAATACATACCCTTCAACCATGCAACCCTCTCGATATGCCTTTTGTCAGACATATCTTTTAAGAGTTTTCATATACCTCTCAAAGAAAAACATCCACCTCATTGATACAACACCTGCCAATTCAATGTCACCAACTAGGTGTATAATTAAATGGACTTGTAGGTCCATGAAACTTGTAGGGAGCTCCTTAAATACACATACAATTTTTGCAATTTCCTTCTTCCACTTTGGCACTTCAGATTCGTGGATCTCCTTGGAGGTCACCCACCTAATAGAAGAATAGTAAATTAGTATGAACCTTTAGTCATAAATTAAAATGCAATATAATATCCCTGTCTCTCACACATGAACATTTCATATAACCACATACCTTATAAATGCTAACAATTGACTCATGGCACTCCTTAAGTCAACTGTAAGACAGGAATCCCCCCTAATTACCAATGGCATGATATGCTATCAAACACATTTATGAAAAGGTCATTAGTAATTTTTTCCCACACAAAAAAATATCAAAATATAATTAGTACTTAATCAATGTTACCAGTAAATGTTAAATGGTGATATATAATACCTTCATTAAATTATGAAAATCATGTGTTTTAAATCTTTTGGTATGTCCATCAACTGTAAAAGCTTTAGCCAATGATGACCCATAGCTAGTAGGTTTCTTTATTGAAAGGATGACATTTTTTAGTTGGTCTAGCTCTTATTTTTTCAAAATCCATGGAGCTTCTGCATACGTTTCATTTTCCTTGCTTGGCCACAAATGTTTTCTATCAAATTTGGTATGCAAAAGAGCAATATCTCTCCTCGAAGACAAGGTGTCATATTTTCCTGATATATGTCAAAATATAGAATCTAGGACATTTTTGAAGATGTGCATAGGATCTAATAGGTGAGATATTAATAAATCCTTCCAGTAAGGGAGCTCATAAAATATGGATTTTCTTTTCATTCCTTTTGGCATATGAACTACAACTTGTTTTAGTTCTTCAATTGAATCACCCTGATCAAAAAATCCTCCCAAGCTCTCAATTCAGCATCTTCATACTTCTTAAACCAATCACTTGGACCCATAATCATGGGAGGGCCTCTATTTTCAACTTTTTCATCAAATTGATTCTTCTAGCAATTTCTAAACCTACGATCTAGTGGTAAAAAAACCCTGTTGTTTGCATAAATAAATTTATGTAGATCTTTAGAATACTACCCTTGAAATTGTTCTACACATCTTGGACATGCAAATATCTCCTTTGTTTGAAGCCTTGCAATTCAACAAGTAATGTTAATAACATCAAAAAAAAGTATAAAACTAAGTATGAAAGTTGGGATGAAAATAAATTATAAGTGTAAATACATAAATAATTTATCTTACTAGAACAAACACCAAGTCTTGGGAAATCATGAATAGTCCAACATAGCACACCATACAAAATGAAGGACCTATTTGATGGAGGACGTGATATATCATACATTCTTATGCCTTTCCATAGCAGTTGCATCTGATCAATAAAAGGCACAAGATAAACATCCATTTTTTTAACTTGATGTTTTCTTGGAACAATGAGAGTCAACATAAGGTGCTCCTTTCTAACACTCATCCGTTGGGGAATATTGTATAATATCAATCTGGATGGCCAAACACTATAATTTGAGCTCAGGAAAGAGAATGGGCACAATCCATCAATTGGAAGACCAAACTTGATACTAGAGGGTTCATCTTTGAATATTCTTGGCCATTTTTCCTCTATGTGTTTCATTGCTTTGGAGTCAGCTGGAATTTGCATGAATCCATCTTTACTCATGTTCTTTGCATTCCATTCCATCAATTGTGCAAGTGACTTGCAATGAAACATTTGTTGAAGTCTAGGTATAATTGGCATGTGACGTAAAACCTTCTTTGGAACTATAGGACCTTGTACATCTGTACGATATCTCTTCTCTTTGCATACAAGGCATTCTACCTTGTTCTCATATTCATATCTATATAAAATGCAATCATTTTTACATGAATGAATTTGCTTATATGCAATCCCCAACTCAACCAACAATAGATGCACCTCTCTGCAAGATGATGGCAACACATTCTCTTCAAGGAATATTTTAGTTTTTAGTGCCCTGTAAGATTTCTAGAGATTAAATCAATTGAATGTTTGAATTATGATGAACATGTTTGATATGCCAATCTATACTAGGACTGTTTATATACAATATATGGTTTTAAAATCCCCTTAAAGAAATATAAACAAAGTTGATGAATGTTTATGAATTGTGTACACCAATTAGCAATGCAAAGTAAGAAATAGATTTCAACTCATTTCAGTAGGGTAGTGAATCCTTTGTCTAACCAACCAAATAGTGACTTTATTTCTAATAATATTAATGTGCATTCTAGTTGTGAGGTTCTACTTGCACCCGATTTGAACACAGGTGTCTTCGTTGCTTGCTTGATGGAGTCTTTCAGGTTGTTATCATCAACATTACATTGGTGGTAATTACCCCTACTATCATTGTTACTATCAACCATATGATCATTATTGGCATAATTGTTTCCATCCCCAAAGAAACCTGTAAGCATTTCATTCAATCCTTCTTCATGCACTACATTTTCCCTATCATCATCATCATTAAGGCTAGGTGGCATCTCTTCAGTGTATGCATATCTCATCAGCTCTTCAAATTTCTTAGGTGGTAGAAATCTCTTCAAACTTGCTCTTCTCACCCTGGTATTGTTTAAAGGATGGTTTGGATCATCCCTTCCAAGTCTTAATAACCCAGTTGGATCATGGGTATTAGTATGTGTTTCATCAACATCTTCTACCTATCAACAAATGCAAGCATTATTTAATGTTTGCCAACAATTGGATAAATCATAAATGTATCAATTTCAAAGAAATATAATCAAATATGGCTTAAAAAAATAAAAATAAAAATTGTATGAACATATATACATCAATTGAATAATGGAACATTATTTTATAGACTACCTTTTTTATACAATAATTTAAATAAAACACAATTTTGACAACATAGTTTATAAAACATCAGTCCACACTCATTTATTATTCTTTGGTTTTTCCCTTAAGAACATCCTTAGGGAGACCTTGTTCTTCCCTTTTCTTTTGCACAGGAGTGTGCTTTAAGAAGGGGTAATCAATCAATAACTCATCCCCAATGGTAAGGTCCTTAATAGTCTCAACCATTATCAATATATCAACCTCTCTTTCCATATCTCCATCTTTATCATTTATAACCTCAACAAATTGACAATTCAGTCTTACATTAGGGTCCCTTCCCTTACTACTATTTATAAATCCTACAATATTTTTGTGTGTGTGTGGATGTCCATCTATATGCATAAGATGACCTCTATTAATTTATTTTCCACTTTCCAAATGGATATGATGTGTATACATATTTGAATTTAGACCATATGTTGACATGCTAGGCTTATATTCTGCTAGCCTTCTCCATTCACCACTGTAGTACGATGTACCATACTATGGCATTAATCTCCTAGTGGTTTGTTCTGAATTATTTCTATGCTTATATCCCACATGTACATTTTCAACAATAAAGAGGCCTAGATTCCCTCCATGAATATTGGAGGGTCATATCATGTAGCTGTATCCCCAAAATTGAAACACCTCGTACACTCTAGGTAGTTGTTGATCACTAGGCCAAGCGCAATATAGTTGACGATCAAATGTCTCTTTGTAAATTGATCTCAAACTCAGCGGAAAATCATCATCTCCATCACATTCATTCTCATAGGGTATGTAGTCCACCTTCCCCTATCTTTAAGCAAATTATGCGTCTTTAAACTGGCTCTTGTTTTGTGACTTGTTTTCATCAATTCCTCATCTTTTGAGCTGGTACATTGGCACATATTTTTGTTAGATGTATCATCTAATAAATGATCATTTCCCTCTAGGCTGGAAGTCAGTGATCCAAGAAACTTTAAACCAAGAACTTTATCCTGCAAGTATCCATTGAAAAAAAAATTAGTTATTTAAATAATATAAAACAATGTTTAAACGAAGTATACATGTTATTTATATCAAATTGGAAAATTCCTTATCACAATTCCTATTGGATTTGAATTGATTGTAGGAGGCATACTACATGTTATCACGGGATCTAGTAGTGCTCGTTCCACAGATAACCCCCTATGAAACTTGTTCATTTCCTAGGTTTGTGAAGTTCAAGCACGCAAAATGAGGTTATTTTTAATCTACCTCAAAGTGCATTCCAAAGCTTCAAACAGTCAGTTTGAGCATCCCCCTATTTTTTCCTCGTGAAGACCTTTGAAACGAGTACCTTTGCGAGCTCTCACTGTTGATACTTAGTAAAATTGTGAAAAGTGCAGTTGTCTGAAAAAACAACACTCTACTTCTTTTTGGAAAATTGACTAAGTGTTAAAAGTGCAAAGGCAGAAAAAATCAGTGCCCCTGCACTTAAGTGATTTTTGTTTTAGTGCAATGGCACTAATTTTTAACGCCCTTGCACTTTTCTTCCAGACTTAGCCAATTTTTTACTATGGCATTATTTTTAGCACCTTTGCACTTTTTCCAGACTTAGTCATTTTTTGTGCAATGGTGCTGAATTTTAGCACCTTTGAACTTTTATTCTAGACTTAGCCAATTTTTTACTATGGCATTATTTTTAGCACCTTTGCACTTTTTCCAGACTTAGCCATTTTTTGTGCAATGGTGCTGAATTTTAGCACCTTTGCACTTTTCTTCTAGACTTAGCCAATTTTTGACTATGGCATTATTTTTAGCACCTTTGCACTTTTTCCAGACTTAGTCATTTTTTGTGCAATGGTGCTGAATTGTAGCACCTTTGCACTTTTCTTCCAAACCTAGCCAATTTTTGACTATGGCATTATTTTTAGCACCTTTGCACTTTTTCCAAACTTAGTGATTTTTTGTGCAATGGTGCTTAATTTTAGCAACTTTACACTTTTGGCAGTTTTTAACTTAGTCTCTTCAAACTTGCTCTATTTCCATTTCGGACCCCATTTCTTCGTTCCCGCATTGTTTTCCATGCCTAGTTGCTCATTTCATGCTTGCTCAAGATCGTTTCTCGCTACACACTTCGCAATGCTACTTTTTCTACTAATGCCTATTGATTCACCATCCTTGCAGTTTCTCTCTAGATCTCGTCAAGTGATCCCGAAGCTGATGTCCTTTGATCTTGGTTCTTCCAGATGACATATTCATGCAAGAGACCTAAAAGAAATATGAAGACTTCTGCACCCAAGCAAGGAACCATGAAGATTCCTGATCTCCAATGTTAGACTTTTTGATGCGTCCCTTTGTGCATCTTGTAAATAGTTTTTGACATCTTAAATGTAATTTTGCAAAATGTAATTACACTAATATCCAAGATGTAGTTTCATGAAAAAAATTACATTTTGACTTTATTCAAAGTTAGGTGAGATTTTCCTAAATTAGTTCACCTAACTTACCTAGATTTACTCCTCCCTCTCTTTCATAAATATGGGGGATTTCTATTGTAATATGATCCTTTTAGTTTTTGCATCGAAGTGTTGTTCAATTTGCAACAAATTGTGAAACTTTGTGTTCATGTTTTGTGAATCTAAATATGATCCATAAAGGAAGAAATTGCATACCATACTTTATGTTGGATCGATTTTCTCTTGAATTTGATTGAGATTGGTGGTGATTAGTTTATGAAATTTGAAGGACTTCAAGTGATTCTTGTGGACTTTGTGTCACATCTCTAACTTGAATTTGTGTTTATGTTTTAATGTTTTGGTTGAAAGATCTACAAGACTTTGAGCTTGTAATCTCTCATGTTGTTCGAATGAATTATTGCATCTAAGAAGACTTTGTGCTTCTAATGCGACAAACTATATTGTTCTCACAGATCTGCAGTTGAAAAGACTACGAAATGACTTTGCGCCTTCATGAGCCTTACTTGTTTCCATTTTTCTTTTGTTATAATCTTATCTGATACCTCTAAGCTTTGCTTTTCCAAGATAGGGAATCAGTTGTACTCCTTTTGGTAAGTTTCTAGTACTTTGAATTAAGAAAGTTTTTAGCTATGAAGCATTATACACATCTTCTCTGAAAAAAGAGAGAATGATGAATGCGACACACACCCCCCACTTCATAAATACTATTAATATTTTGTAAATACTCTGGCTGATTTCTAATTGTAAGAAGGGTGCCTCCCCTTGCTGAGAGGAGAGATTGAATCTCACATAGCTGTGGCTGAAATCCTAGTTGTGTAATCTATTGAAAAAGTTGATTACATAATTTTCACCCAACACTATCGACTGGAAGCTCATCATATATGTAATGTCTTTTTACAATTGCTCATTTGAATTGTTTCTTTCCATGACATACAAAACATCCAAAAACAACAATTTTCTCAAAGTATTCATCCCATGTACTATAGTCCTGACCAACCTCTTATTCAGTGCAATCATTTGTTGTGTCTGGAAGATCCATTGTCATATCCTCTTCCACCCACTATTTTCTAAGTGATTTAATAGTTTTAGGCCCATGTCCATGTCCATATCTTCTTCTTTTGGTAGTTGAATTCTCAAGTTGTGTATTTTCTCCAATCTCCATCTAAAATAATCAACAACATGCATTAATGTATGTCAGGATTGGATAATACATTATAAATTTCAATAATATTGTGAAAAAAGATGGATGTATCACAAACGCCATCAAATCATTTTTTCCTAAGCTAAGTCAAAATTTGAGTACTTGATGTCCCGCTTCATCTGTTCTATCCTCATTTGATATGGCATGATTTTTTGCCATGGCCTCATCTCGTCCCTATAATACACAACATAGTAAATAATGATTACTACACCAATTATATCATTTCAATGAATATGCTATCCAACACAAAACCTCACTTTAGTCATATATTTTCTCAAAGTATCCATCCCACGTACTATAGTCCTGACCAACCTATTGTTCAGTGGAATCATTTGTTGTTTCTACATGATTTGTCATATCCTTGAACACCCACTATTTTCTACGTGATTTAACAATTTTAGGTCCACATCCACATCCTCTTTTGCTAGTTGAATGCTCAGGCTTTGTATTTTCTCCAATCTCCATCTAAAATAATCAACAACATGCATTAATTTATGTCAAGATTGGATAATACATTATAAATTTCAATACTACTATGAAAAAATATGGACATATCACAAAATTCCATTAGATCATTTTTTCCTAAGTTAAGTCAAAATTTGAGTACCTAATGTCCCGCTTCAGCCATTGTGTCCTCATTTGACATGACACGATTTGTTGCCATGGCCTTGTCTCGCCCCTATAATACACAACATAGTAAATAGGGTTTAGTACACCAATTATATCATTTCAATGAATATGCTATCCAACACAAAACCTCACTTTAGACATATATTTGACATATATTTCACACTTTAGATGACTCATCTAGTTGTATAGGGGTCATTTCTAAGTTCACAAATCTAACCTCTATTAGTTTTATACCTACAAAATTGACATGGGATAAGGAATAGATAAAATAGGGAACCATGATTGCTCCCTTGGTACATATGAAGATGAATTCAATTTAGGATCAATTTATTTATCAACTTCTAAGCAAAATACATCATTTTCCACTGTTAGGCGCTAAATTAGGCACACTTTGTGCCACCTTTTGCATCCCAAACATATTACTTTTTTTTGGATGGAAGGCAACGCTAAATTAGGTGCACTTTGCGCCACCTTTTGCATCCCAAATAGATTACATTTTTTTTGGCTGGAAGGTAGTGCTAAATTAGGCACACTTTGCTAAACCAACTATTGCACCGACTACTGAATCAAGAACAAAAATTTAAAACTTCCGGCATCAAAAAGGAAGAGATGACACAAGAAAAAACCTACACAAAGGAAGAGAGGAGAAAAAAGGGAAAAACAGCACGAAGGAGGGCTACAAGCAAGTAGATGAGAAGTTCAATTTAGTTTGCCACACCATAGGTAAGGTTACAATTTGTTTTTTTTGTTCCCACAAATATTTTTGTTTGGATTAAATGGAGAGATTGTGAAGAAAGGGTTGTTAATATTGTTTTGTTTACATGTGAATCATTCAAGTCTCATGTGGTTGCAAAGGAGGAGGGTAAAATTGTAGACATTGCATTATTTCCTCCGCATTTGAGAGTAGTGAACGCATTTTTGAATCCCCAATGCCCTAGTTCACTTATCATTCCCATCCCAAGCTTTCAGTTTCTAGTTCAATTTCTTAGACCGACCTTCCATAAAAATGTAGTAGAGTGCTTTCAAGACAATTCATTAAACTACATCCACCCCACTACAACTAGGTCCCATGGGAATAGAGGTTGGTCGAGACAATACAAGGAGATAGGGCTTTTGAGATGATAGTTGAATAATAGATCATTTCCTTAAATTTGTGAGACCTTCAGGCTTAAATTAGCTATTACTAATTTTCACTTATTCTTTTATAGAACAATGAGCTCGTGCTTTCAAATTGATTGTGCGCACAGATTCATTTTCTTTCTAATTAGTGGATTTGACTCGAGCATGGGACCTATTTGTGTTAACTCTCAATAAAACCACACTCTGCGCCCTTTTTATCCCCCAAAGATTACCATTCTATACAGGTGTGCAAGTGTTGATTTTTTTACAATACATTTGTTTCATTTTGCATATATTTATATCCTTTCAAATATATTTATATTCTATACAGGTGCACAAGAAATTGATTTGTAGGCCTTTGAATCCAGAAAGAGAGTCACTCAAGGTAAAAATTTCATACCACAAATTGGACAAAAAATTTCATACCTGACAGTGTGTACTTTGTTTTCCTCCACAGACTGGATGAAAATAATTTTCCCTAGGTCACCTCAAAATGTCAAGTGATAGAGGGAAGAGAAGAAAGGGAGCAGACTCTAGCCACAATGAGGTAATTCATTGTCAATTTATAGATTTGTAAATGTTTCCCTTGTTTTTTTGAGTTTTACTTTTTAGTTTTTTATTTTTAAATTTAAAAGAAGAAATTTATTATATATATATATACATGGACATGTGACTAACAAAAATGAAGAGGCATTGGCTTCCATATTGGGGGCAGAGGCAGTGAACAATTTGGATGACTGGACAATGCTTGCCAGATACATAGAAAATCGATCTAGTGAAGCCCCTCAAACATTGCAACCAAATCAACCATGTTAAAGGAAATCAATTGATTCCCCAAGCAGTCCTGGATCGAGCAAAAAATGCAGGAGGAAATTAGTAACAGTAAACTTTAGGAGTGTAGAACATGGAGCAAATGCTTCCACTATCCCGCCCACTCATGGGACACAAACTTCTTCCACCACGAAAAGTTTTCATTCTTGCATTGGTACCTACAACAAGAAGATAGAATATGATGTGGTTTTAGGGGAAGTATGAATGACAGATGCTAGAAAAGGGTTTGTGAATAGGTTAAAGGAATAATTCCTTCAATGGTTCAAAGACCATCTACATTTTCCATTCTCAAAGATACCCATACACCTACAAAAAGAAGTTATCAATGACATGGAGACTAAATTTGGCACAAGTTGCTTTGTGAAGAAGCTGAAGCTATGAATGTCTCAAAATTGCAAGATATTTTAGTGCAACCAAACATAAAAGATAAAAAAATCCCTCCCGAGCTAAGGCTCAAAAAAAGGCCAATTGATGTAAGTGTCAAAGTATGGAAAGAGCTTGTAAAAGCATATGAGAAGTTTGAAGCACAGAGGAAGTCCAGTGAGGAGAGTACGCAAGTATTTGAATTTTCTCATAAGATTATATCAAATTTATTAAACAATTTTTTAAATTTTATTTGTGCATAGTTAAATTGAATTAGTATATGTTTTAGGACAAGGCCTCCAAGGCTAGGCTTCAAAAACTTTGTGCCACACATCACAGTGGCCAGAAAGGTTTACAGGCCTTGATTTGTAATTTTGTAAGTATATTTAATATGTTAAATGATATATTTTTTAATTCACTAGGAAAAATTAAATGATTACATATTAATTAGTTTAACTAGTCCATGTGCCATGTTTTGATAGGAGGAGAAATACATAGAAAACCAATCTAGTGAATCCCCTCAAACATTGCAACCAAATCAACCATGTCAAAGGGAATCAATTGGTTCCCCAAGAAGTCTTGGATTGAGCAAAAGATCCAGGAGGAAATTAGTAACAGTAAACTCTACGAGTGTAGAACATGGAGCATATGCTTCCACTATCCCACCCACTCCCAGGACATAGACTTGTTCCACCACGAAAAGTTTTCATTCTTGCATTGGTACCTGCTAACAAGAAGATAGACACATGTGGTTTCAGGGAAGTCCAAATGACAGATGCTAGAGGGTTTTAGAATAGGTTGAAGGAATCATGCCTTCAACGTTCAAAGACCATCTACATCATTCTCAAAGATACCCATACACCTCAAGAAAAGCAATTATCAATGACATGAGACTCTAATTTGGCAATGTGTTGGTTTTAGAAGAAGGTGAATGATAGGGAGAGGGGTTGGAGAAATCACTCACTAATTCCTACTCTAGGCCTTTCCTATTTAGACCTCCTTGGTGCCTTGCTTCACCAATCTAACCTATAGGTCCCTGCTCATGACTAGGAACCCCTGGTTTGTTCGACCAATCCCTCTTCTCCCACAAGCTCCAACCACCAAGTTCACCTTGGTTCAATTCCACAACTATTCCTCAACCTTTACACCATACTAAAGGCCAATCTTCCTCAACGCTCCATCTACTCTTGCAGGGGTATTGAAATGACCTAAAAGGCCTCAAACTATCCTCCAAGGGGTTTTGAAGGTTCACTAGGTCTTCATCTATCCATCGCTTTCAAGACACCTACTCCTAGGGTTTGGAAGGCTAGTAGCCTTAGAGCCCCTATTAGGTCTCCTACACCAACAAAATAGGTTATAAAACACAAATCTCCAAAAGACTCCCAAACTGTCTTCAAGGTTTTTGATCCATTTGAAGCCCTCTCATGGTGCCCTAACTAACCATACAGTGCTCAGTCTTGAAATTAAGCAAAAGCTAGGGTTTTAAGCCTTTCCTAGCAGTTTTTGAACTTCCAATTTGTTGACACACTAAATGAATAGATGGAACCTTCTCCCTCATGTAGTAACTAGTTAATACACCACCCTAACTCCTCCCATAAGAAAATCAACCAAATCTGATCACCCCTACTAGAAAAGTGACCTGCACAACAACTTTTCCTAGCCAGACCTGCACTAGCTTGCCTAGGGCATCAAAATGCTAGCACTTCTTGCAACCACACAAACCCTACCAACTAATATATGTACAAGCATGGAGCTAGGGAATATTTCCAAAAAGGTCGTATAGTTTGTACAGTGGGAAGTTGCTCTAAGCCTCCATTTATCCAACACTGCCTGTTTCAGGCCAGCAAGCACATGAAACCAAAAATATTTACAAAAACACAGAAAGATAAAATAAAAAAAGCTACCGTATGATGCTCAAAGCTTGCTATTAACCTACACTACATCCTCCATTAATGACATAAACATATCTAAGCCATTTTAGCACTGTTAATAAGCAAAAATCAAAAAAATAATGGTAAAACATTGTTTTTCTTCAACTTCCAAAAACACAGTCCGTACAATGAACTTCCAACCTTTCATAAAGGTCGAGGAAACCCTTAAATATGATTCTCAAACAATTGATCTTGTTGGGTCGAGCCTTTAGATGACCTAAAAATGCAAATTATAAAACCCACTGTGTTTTCTAAACTTTAGCAATTTTTACAACTTAGCCAAAATGAAGATCTAAAACAACTTAACATTTGTCAACCTCTTTCCCAGAGGTCAAAAAAATCCCTTAGATCACCACCAAATGGTCTACATGACCTTATGAACAACACAACAAAATTTTGAACTTCATTCAAAACTTCAATAAACCTAGTACCTTTCCAACTGCTCCTGCACCACTTATTTCATAGATTTGAAATTCTCCTGAGACTTCTATTCTTTAAAAAAAGTATAGTCTATTCTTCTCTGCATTAAAATCAGCTCTAAAATATGGAGAATAGAAGAGCCAAACTATGGTAATGAACAGTTTGTTATAGGTAGCTGGAAGAAAGGATATGATGAAGAACAATCTATTCTATGGAAGCTGAAATAGATAAGGGGGAAAGAAGTTTACAATTATCTAGATTTGTATCTACAAAAAGAGCATGCTCATTAGGAAAAAATAGTTCCATGTTTATGAATTTCATGTCATGAGCTTGATGCACAGAGGCTTCACGAAACATTCCATGGTCTTGAGATGCTACTCCTTAATTGCAACAATTGTTTCAGGAATCCTCTATGCATCAAGCCCATGCTTGCTACAAGGAATGGAAAGTGTTTGTTTGTGCAAGTGTTAATGCATGCCGATGTTGTTGTACAATGACACAAAAGATAGTAAATGCGTATTCCATACTGCGCTATGTGAAAGTATAAAAGTATAAATGGGAAAAGGCTCAAAAAAAATTGTGGGTTATTGGTACGAGAGTATATTATTATCGGTGAAATTTTTTTGAGTCACGCTAAAGCAGATGGCTACGTAGATGTAATGAACATGATTATCATGTGGAATGCGAGACCGTGAAAGTTCCATGCCAACATATTGAAACATAGATAATAGAATAGGTGAACAACAACACACACACACACATATATGTATGTATGTATGTATGTATGTTTTCTTAATAGTTCTGTTACAATTTCCCTATTTCTCTATAATACTAAATGGCAGATTATGGAGCTCCTCTTATACAATTACTCTATTTGTTACCAGACTACACCTTTGGGCTACTAATTTCCATGGTTGCTTTTGCACTTCTTTTTAAGTTCTTCTTTAATAAAAGTCATCTCTTTGTTTAATACTGTCTCTCAGCCTTTTATAACAACCACATTTTACAATTTCTATTTTCATATAATATATTTACGCACAATGTAACCAATTTCAAAATTGATAGGGCAACCATATGTCTCCTCAGATATGCATATATCTTTGAATATAAAATGGAAATTGAACATGTATATATAGACCAATTGGTGCAATAGCACAAACATGAAGTAAATGCAATATTGAATATTGTAGTGTGAAAAACATACCTGTTATGTAAGAAAATATTTGGATTTAGTTGCATTGTGCTAGAATAGCCATTCTCGCATAACCAATATGTGCTCCAAAATATGCAAGAAAATATTGATGTTGCATTATCAATAATAGTCATTCTACCATTATGAAATACCTACACATATTGCAACGATTAAATACTCTTAACAAATACAAATTTGAAACAAGCAACCCATCAAAGATATAAAGTTGAATGTGATGAAATAACTATTAGAAAACACTAAAAAGCCACCGAAAGACATTTTGTAGAGATTGTTTCATCATATAATTATTGTCATAGCTCAAAAGAAAATAAGTATTTTCATAAAGAGTTACCTAAGTAATTGATTTGAAAAGTGCTGAAAAAGATATTTGTATATGCATGGAGGGGGGAAAACCACCTGCACAAAACACTTTTTCTAGTAGTGACTTCTCAACACCAACTGAAGCATATGTATATGAAAAACTATTTGCAAATGTATCTATGCATTTGCAATGTATTTTTGATGGAGATTGTAACAAATGGAAGGTATGATACACTCTTTAAAGAAGAGTGTAACGCTACTGCTGCCTATGCCTGTGCATCATAACTTCCTTTGTTCCAACCTCCATCTAAAAAAACTGAACATTTTTTATTGCACATGCATATATATACATATATATATATTACAATGAAGACTAAACTATGCTAACACAAAAAAATGCAAAATCTGTGTATAGATTTTAATATATTCTAATCTTCAAAGCATCTTATCACTTTTCTAATCATTCATAGATATAGAATTATATACACATGGATACACATATATTTTTTTATATGTTTATGTGTAATTGTAACTTTACATATATCTATGGTTATACACATAAATTCATATTTGTTAATGTGCTTGAGCTTGTATGTATACTCATAGGTTGTGTGATTACATTCAAGTTAAATTACGATTATGAACTATTTGTTATGGGAAAAAGAGTATCACGAAACATATTGATAGAAGCCAAGCAATCTATGTAACAACTACCTTATCAATTATACATTTGAGCCACATTATTTACTAGCACATATGAAACACAAATAGGGACACTACAAAAAGAACAATTAGGGAGACACTTGTGAACCATACGAAGATGTCACTTGTTCAAAACCCAACATTAAATAGAAGAATATCATAGAATGTCATTCATTGTTTTAGCTATCTTTGTGCATCTTTTCCATTACACCCATTAACATATATATATATATATATATATATATTTCCACATGCTAGCATTCAATATTTCATTTACTTCATATGCCACCATCGTGCAATGACAAGATTCATTGGACCTTGTGCCAACAAGCACTTACCATTCACCTTCCCCGTATCGAGGACACCATTCTCCACCACCACCAACCCACGTAATTACCAAGGTCCATGTCACCACAAGAAAACCCGGTGACCATATATATGCAGAGGCTTAGTATGAAAGGATAAACATATTGAAGATAAAATTAGTTTGGTAGCTATTAGGTATTATTCTTTGCAATATCTCTTTTATATGTTCAATTTATTAGTGTCAAGTTTCTAGCAGCTTTTTTTTTTGGCCAGCCCAACCGTGAATTGGATTTGTTGTGTAATAGCTCCTATACAATTTCTCTATTTGTCTATTGTTGTTACATTATGGAATGATCCACAATGGTCTTGGTCTATACATATGCATATCTATTTCTACCTTTGCTATTGGTCACATTTCTTTTGGAAAGGACAATTTAAATGAAGAACCCAATGCCTACGAAGAAATTGTTGTTACACCTTGTTTAGATATTGATAGACTTTTAGTTTGGAGCCCATTCAAACGTACCTAAAAGTCTATCAATATGTTAACAAGGTCCAACAACAATTTATTCACTTGCATGGGGTTCTTCATTTGGGGGGAATGAAAATAATTTTTTAGCTATAAAAAGAGGATTGAAAAATTAAACAAAATTTGAATTTTTAATAATTAAGTTATTAAATAGTATAATAATCTATTCAAGATTTCAGACACAACATAATGTTACCTCTGTCTCAATTTTACATGCACTAGAACTAGATGCACATTTATATTTGAAGACTACGTATGTAGGAATGTCCAAGATTCAAGGTGGGTTGTGTCATTTCTTCTCTATTCTTAACAAATTTATTTCTCTTTCGTATATGCCCAATATAATGTATTGAATATATTGTGTTGCTTCTTTCCTAGGGACTTAATCATATTTATCTTAGTTGTGATTATGTTTGATTTCCAAACTTTTGGGACCCCTAGGTATTTGTTCAAGCAACAAGACAAGTAAATGTTGAGGCCATGTAACATACATACATACATGTATATATATACATATGTACACACACACATATATATGTATATACACACACATATATATATACATACACATACACACATATACAGGTGTAATTGAGAATCCAAGCTACATTAGTGTTATTCTAATGCCTCTTTTACAATTCCTCTATTTCTCTATAATATTTAGAGTGAGGTGATGCAACTCAAATTTTCAATGAAGTTTTGTGAGGTTATACTCTTTTTTACATGGGTGTTTTGCATAGATGACTAATTTATTGTTGATGTATTCTTGTTATATGTTTATGTCTTTGAGGTCAACCCATTTTGGAGACTACAAAGAGATTATCACTCTTTGCGGGTGCAGGAATTGTAGTTAAATCTTCTTCCCCAAAATTTCATCTGCAACTACCTGCAAAAAAACAAAACAACCCTCCAAATATCAACCTTATTAAAGCTTTGAACATTCATCAAAATATTTGGACAGTGAAAGGACATGTAACACATATTAGAGAGATGCTACATTATTTTCCACTCAGCAATCAATATTAAAGAAAAACAAGGAATTTGTAAAAGAACTCTTAGGGAGACACTTAAGAAGCATAGGAAAATGTCATAGTGTTAGAAAGTATACTATGATTAAGTTGCATGCTTGAAACAACCATTATCGTGTTGGTTTCATAGCATTTTGTAGATGCTATTTGTTTGAAGTTTCTAATGGGGATTTCATCAACCCAACAATGAATAGGATTTTTTGTCTAATAGCTCTTTTGCAATTCATCTTTTTCTTTATAATATTTACTGCCAGGCAATGCAGTTCAAATTTTCAATTAAGTTTATATATATATATATATATATATATATATATATATACATGTATATATATATATACATGCATACATCTATATACATATACATGTATACATTTATGTATATACATGTATGCATATATATAGATGTATACATATACTAGATGGTAAGAGTTTAATCATGCGAGGGTTAAGGTATGTTGTTGTTGCTCTACAATGGGGGCGGTGAAAGTAAATGCGGGCAGCTGAAGTAAAAGCAATATTGAATGTCATAATGTGGGAAAGTATGCTTTGATTAAGTTTCATTGTTGAAACAACCATTATGGTGTTCATTTCATACCATTTTGTATAGGCTATTTGGCCATTATGCATGGATTCCTAGTGTTATGGTTTTGTGAGGATGGGGAGATTGTAGTTAAATCTTTTTTTTTAGTTAAAAAATATGGCCAGGGTTTGTAATTTTTTCATTCCTGGTTTCTTGTTTGTAGTTATCTTTGTGCATATTTGGTGTTATACTCGTCACCATAGGAGCAATTGTAGGTAAATCTAGGTTCTTCCATAAAAAAATATGGCCAGGGTTGGTAATTTTATTTCCCAATTGTAGATTAAGATAGGAGTGATTTTATATATATGGATATGTAGATGGGTTGTTATTTTTTTGAAGTTTCCAATGAGATTTCCATCAGAGGAGTTGTCAATATGATTTTTTGTGTAATAAGTTTCTTACAATTTTTTAGATTCTCTATAATATTTAGTTCTAGCCAATGTAGCTCGGATTTTCTGCGTAATGTGTCAAGAAGGTGAATGGTAAGTGTTTGCTTGTGTGAGGGTTAACACATTATGCCATTGTTGTATGGTGGGGGTAGGCCAAACAAGTGCAATATTGAATGTTGTAGGGTGGGAAAGTATACTTTGATTAAGTTGCATCTTTGAAACAACCATTGTGGTGCTATATATATATATATATATAAACATGTATGTATGTTTTACTAATATTTCTATTACAATTTCCCTATTTCTCTATAATACTGAATCATAGATAATGCAACTCCTCTTATACAATTACTCTATTTGTTAGTAGACTGAAAAATAATGTGGCCTCCATATTAAAATCAAAAGCATGGCAGCTCAATGAATGTGCAAATGTATATATGAAAATAGAAGAATAAATTACTTTTCTTTTCAAAATCTACACCATCCTCTTTTTAAGAATTCGAACTTAGATTAATCAGAAAGATACCAAGCAACTAACTGTACAAAATGTGTATAACACCAAAGATGCAAAGTATATATGTGTGTCTATATATCTATATATATATACATATATATATATACATATATATATATTGTATATATATTGTATATATATATTGATCTGATTTAGGATCTAAGATTATTACATTCAAATGCTCAAAATTTACAAATTTTGAAATCCAAATTACTTAAGTGAAATTAGCACACTAACACAATTAAATTAATGAAAATAACAAAGTGATTCAACACAAGAGAGAAGAGAGAATTGCAAACAGAGTTGATAATGAAGTTTTCCATTAAAACAACTGTCTCTGGGTCCTCTCCAAAGAGCAATCGATCCGATTAATCTCTAGAAAATGATTACAAGATCTTCCACCTGATACAAGATTTTTGTCTCCTCAGATGATAATGAATTACATAAGAAAATCCTTCACACATGCAACAAGCTTCACTAAGCTTCAAATGCATAAGGATGAAATTCACTCTCAAAAAGTCCTAATTCTCACATGGAAATCTTCTCACAATTCTCCCAAGTACAAAACTTAGTTCACAAAAAATTCACTTCCCAACTCTCACCCATTTACCCCTTTTTTATACACCAATTTTACCCAATTTGGTGTAAAACAACTTGATTTACAATCTCCCCAAATTTAAATGTAAATCCAAAAGAAATCCCCCTATTACATAATAAAATCTCTTCAAGATAAATAATGAAGGGCCCTTATAATTTTGGGCTTACAAAGGAAAATAATAATCCCCCTATAATTTTGTTTGATAACTCTTACGAGACTACATATATATTTTTTTAAGGAGATCTTTTAAATCTTATCCCCTTGAAAATATTCCCATTGCTATCTTATAGGAGTTTATTCCTTTTGAATAGGAGGTAATAATAATAAAAAAAAGGGTTTAAAATCCCTTAAAATAGGGATTCCTTGAAAATAGGCTTTTAAAAATAACATAGAAAGTCTATAAAAAAAACTCTTGGATTTAATACGGGGTGGCTTTAATATGGGCTTTAAGATAGGTGGAGATTGTTTAATATAAGAGGGGCCCACATTTTTTAAAAGAATGTGGCATTTTTTTAATTTTTAATTTATTTGTTTTATATAAAAATAATATGCCACTGTTTGCCAATAATGGCCTACCACGTGGAGGGGTGAGATGATGCCATGTCAAAATTTCATTTTTTGGTTAAATACTTTGAAGTGATGTGTCCGTTGACTGGACTGATGATGTGGCATTGACTAGACTACCACGTGTCCACACATGATTGGCTGACTTTGACTACTCTTAAATTAGGCAAATGAACGTTGTCGAAAATCTCTCGACGAGCTCTTCGCGAAGACATCGACTTTGACCAGTTTTGATGATGTCAATTTTTGACCCCTTTTTTTGTCTAACTTGGCTCTAGGGTTGACCAAGGTTTGACGAGCATATCTTGGGCTTCGTAGCTCCGTTTGACCCTGTTCGAGTTGTGTTGGAGTCAGAATTTTGGCCTCTTCTTGATGATGCCATTTCTGAAGAAAAATGAGAAACTTCCATTTTTTGGTGAAGATCCTTTGGATCACATATATATACAATATATATATGTATATGTATATATATCTATAAATATATTTGTATATATACAGTTACATATAGATATACATACATACACATATACGTATATGTGTATGTATACATACACATATACATATATGTATATGTATACATATACATATACATACACGTTCCATCCTTTGTTTATTTTTTTATAGTTACCTCCATGCATCTTTCGCATTATAGCCATTGGTATAGCAGCAACTGTAGTTAAATCTCCTTTCTTTCATCTAAAAAAACAACAATGTGAAACATCATTACCAAGGTGCACGTTCCCACAAAAAAACCTGATGAGCTCCCTACCGGACAGGGTACCCTAGTCATTGACAAATCTAACTCATGACTGGCCTGAGGAAAATTCCAGCAAAAATTTCAAAAAAAAAAAGCCTATCGGCTAATAAATTTTTATACATCTATATATATATGTATATACGCATAAATACATGTATGTATGTAAGTATTTGAACTTAGATAATGCCAGTGCTCTTCGTCTGCATATATGGATATGTATATATGCCTATATATGTATCAAACCAACAATACAATCACTCTTTTGATAATACAACCTAATCAAAGTATACCTTCCAACATGAAAACATTGAATATTGCATTTACTTCGGCCACCGCCATCGAACACCATTGATAAGATGCATTAACCCACATTAAATAGAACTTTTAAAAATGGAGAATAGAAGAGGAAAACTACCATAATGAAGAGTTTGTTATGGGGGGAGTTGAAACAGATGACGAAGAAACAATATAATCAAACATATTGATATAACACACTGCCATCCCATGTAATCTATAAGCCCCACCACTTAAATACCCTCAGGGGGGAAAAAATATCATGAAACATATTAATACATGATTCCAAGCAATGTAGCTCAAATTTTTGATCAAACCTTGGCATTATACCCATTTTGTAAAGGTTATTGCTACTCATTAGCTTTACAAGTTCTATTTAATGTGGGTTTGGTTCCAAAGAATGCAGCCCAAATTTTCAATTAACAATCCAACTCTTACATAGACTGCTTTCCTTGTATGAATGTCTTTAGTGTGGGTTGATTGTTAACTATTTCTCTAATAGTTTTTTTTATCTATTGTTCACGTCTAATTCCTATTAAGCACAAACTGAAAGACATGAATAATATATTAATCACTTATGCAAAATACCCATGTAAAATGACTAATAGGTTCCAAAGCACAATAACCATAATCAAAAAATGAAACCCAAAAAAATTACTAACCCTAACCATATTTTTTTATGAAAGAAAGAAGATTTAACTCCAATAAATCCATCCGTATAGAGCCATAATCTCTTTGAAGTCTCCAAAAGTGGGTATAACTGCAAAGATACAAACTACTAACCCTAACCTTATTTTGTTGGCAAAATAAAAATGATTTAACTACAATAAAACCATCCACACAAACCAAAAATCTATTTCAAGTCTCCAAAATGGGTATAACGACAAAGATACAAACAAATAACAACGAATAATAAGCAGAGACCAAAAAAAATGAACAATAAATTAATCATTCATGCAAAATACATGTGCAAAACCACTTACAGATTCCATGGCACAACAACCTTAAAACCCTCCAAAATGCTATAAAACATAGCCGAAGGCAACAATTTTTACAATACTCTGCTACCAAACCAACACCACAATGGTTATTTCCAGAATACATGTTAATCAATATACTTTCTCCCACATTTCGTACCACATCAGTGTTAAAACCCTCCAACCTACTATCAAAAGGAACAATAAGCACAAAACAAAAGACATGAACAATAAATAATCTCCTATCAAAACAACACCACAATGCCTCTTTTGACAATGCAACTTAATCAATATACTTTCTCACGCATTTCACAGCACATCAATGTTAAAATCCTCCAACCTACTATCAAAAGCAACAATAAACAGAGAATGAAAGACATGAACAATAAATTACTCATTTGTGCAAAATACCCATTGAAAATGACTTACAGATTTTGTGACAATAGTTTTACAACCCTCCAACCTACTAAAAAATGAAGCTGAAGGCGAATATTTTAACAATAGTCTGGTATCAAACCCACACCACAATGGCTCTTTCGACAATACAACTTAATCAAAGTATACTTTCCCAAACGACAACATTCAATATAGCACTACTTTGACCATCACCTCCATACACCAATAGAAAGATGCATTGACGCTTGCACCAAGAAACACTTGCCATTCACCTTCTTTGTAACAATGACACCATTCTCCAATGCCACCAACCCACATAATTACCAAGGTCCATGTTGCAACCAAAAAAACTAGTGTCCTCCCCATTAGCCAGTAGACCCTCGACACTGGAGAATCCAATTCACAGTTGGGTTGACAAAAATCCTGATCGAAACTTCAAACAAACTATCTTATCGACTAAATATAAATAAAAGAGTAGAATAGATAGAATATAACCACAACATTTTATTAATTTAAAATGAAAATTACAATACTTGATGCATGATATGCATCATTCCTTCCTCGAATACAAAGGCTCTCTCAATTTGAGAGGGAGAGAGTAAATCCCCATGGGATGCCATGAAATTTCAAAAGGGCCCCAAGTTACATGCTTCAATTACGTTCCTCTACAATTTCAGAGCTTGTGCAACTACTTTTTTTTGCCAACCAAACCAAAGTCAAAAATATTGATGATGGAGCTCATAGCATGAGAAATAGGCACTATATCCATGGTAATTTTGATGAGGTTTGCATAGTCAAGAGGTACCATGTTATGCACACAAATGAATCCCCATATAAGACTCCACATTATCTGCACCACATTTTCAATGAATCAAGCAAAGATAGCACCATCATGGATGTGGCCATCTATCCAACAGGAGCTACCAATGATATTGATAATTGTTGAATATACCTCACCCTCCTCAGCCTTAAAGAGTCTTTGGACATGTTCATCCATCACCACTTCTTTGCATTCATATTCCAACCCAAAAACTACGTTCTTATCTTTCCCCATTGCCAACCCAGGCAATAGGAGGTGGTTTAAATAGAGAGCCAAAGCCTAGTAGGGTAGCACAACAACACTACAAACCAACCACATGTTTTGGTAATCCACAGACACTCAGAGATCACCGCCATTAGTATTAAGAGTTTTGTATGCTTAGATGATTTACAATGCACATGCGAATTAAGTTCTACCATGAAGAGATCAAAGACCAAAAAAGGAACCATCTCATTCATTGAGGTCAGGATGGACTCTAAGTTTTTCATGATTGAGCATACAAAACTCTCAATAGTAGTGTTGACCAAATTCTATCAACTTCATGTTTTATTTTTATAAAACGTGCATATGTTTTGTTTCCATAAAATATGTACATGTTTTGTTTTCATATAAATGCATATATGCATTTTAATTTCATAAAAATGCGTGTGTTTTTTTGTTCAAATACCACACTCATGTTATGGATCAAAAAATCTTATCCATAACATGAGTGCATTATTTGAATTTCCTCAAAACATGAGCATGTTTTGCTCACTTTTGGACATTTGGCCACCTTTTTTGTGGCCCATATTGGTGCACATGTGCACAAAGTAAATAATAATTCTTCTGAGCTTTTTTTCTATTTATGATTCTCCATAACTTTATTATATCATGACAAATAACCTTTAGTACATAGAACAATACTTTGGTTGCTACCCACCACCAATCATAACATCAACCAAGCTACTAAACTCATAATATATGATATGCAAGTTTTAGCAAGAAATAACATCAAATTAAATTATACTTATTGGTATAAGGACAATAAATATCATGGATTCCACATTGTTAACATGTAATTTTTAATTGGTAAACAATAGTCACTTTTCCTACCTCAACTTGTTTTTTAATTTTTATGACTATGGTATGTCTCATTGGGTGTTTTTCTTCATCTTTTAGGAATTTCTCTTGCTCAAATATATATTTTTTTGGATAAAACATCCCATCGTAAAGTTGAAAAATACCAAATATTATGTAAATTGGAGCACTATAGAGAGTGTTGGTGAGCTAGAGTATAACTAAGCTTCTAGTAGTTTTCTATTATTAGTGGATGAAGTGTAGTTTTTTTAATCTAAATCATTCTCTTGCACATGAATTTTCAAAATCTAGTATTTGGTGGAATAAATGAACTTGGATTTACCATATGTTGTGTTATAATGTTGAAGAGTATAAATAAATTAATCATCTCGTCTCCACTTAGAAGGGATTTATTTGAAAAGATCCATTTTTTAAAAAAAATTGGTATAAAAATAGTATTATCATTATAAGCTTCTTGTATCCTCTAAATTTGATGAGTATTAAAGCACTTTCTATATTTAGTGGATGTTTCCTCAAGAAACTATCCAAGGAGAAAAATTGAAAGGATAGCTTACCCAAATCACTATATGTTTATTAGGATTATATTTTTTCTCTTGAAGAATCATATCAAATCATACATTTTTTTATCCATACATTTTATATATAATATCATTAATAAAGATCATTAGATCATTTTCATCCTTTTAACTCATGTTATACATTGTTGACTTATTTATTATTGAATTAAATATTAGAGACAATAAATCTATTTATTTTCTCATTCAAAGTTACTATATTCTAGGATCAATTCTGAGCTTTTTAAAACTAAATATACAAATTACTATAAGTTAATATGATCAAACTAGTTGTTATTACAATTGTTATTTATTAAAAACCTAAATTTAATTGTTTGTAACATATTATATGAATATTTGAAAATGAAAAATGCACATCCAAAAAGTTAATCTATTACTTATTATATTACTTGCATCAAGAATAAAATTATTTGATTATTGTGCTACTAAATATGATGATGATCTTGGTTATAGGAAATCTATGACATACTACACCTTCAAAATAAATGTTGCAAGAGCTTTCCCATGGATAGAGTAATAACTAAATAGAATACCTTCTATGGATCTTTAATGAGAAGGATATATACAAAATTAGCTCTAGAAGAATCAATGTGGCTTTGAAGATTAATGGAAGAGTTTCATAGGTGTACTAGTAAAAATACTACTTTACTATTGATAAGTAAATCTATTTTACTCTTATCAAAGACTCTTTTTCTAAAAAAAAAGGAAGAAAAGGACATTAAAGATCATGGGAACCTCACTCACAGGAAAGTATTCCATCATAAAATTTTACTCTAATTTTGTTCATTTTATTATCAAGTGGAAGATATATTATAATAAAGAAGAAATAAGATAGAATCTTAGCAATTACTTATCAAACTACAATGCAATGAAAAATTCTCTAAATTCAAATCAATGATTGGCCTTGATTTGATGTCATTGAGAGGGAGTGTGCACATTAATGACACCTCCTAGTCGATATATATTAGATGCAAGATCTAATAGGAATAACATAAGACCTCTTAGTATTACATGTACAAGTCC
This sequence comes from Sequoia sempervirens, assembly GCA_007258455.2. Taxonomy (NCBI): domain Eukaryota; kingdom Viridiplantae; phylum Streptophyta; class Pinopsida; order Cupressales; family Cupressaceae; genus Sequoia; species Sequoia sempervirens. Next base: position 141,997,249 of record VDFB02271358.1, on the reverse strand, counting down.
TTCAAGCATACTATAAAATTATTTCACATAAATAAAATCATTGTAATGAACTTAGGGGAGGTCGATTTGAGGAGTCTCAAGTTCCAATAATTTTTTATAAGACCTCAAAAGTTTTTTTTTAAGCACTAGCATTATAAATTAAGATAAGATGGGGTATGTGAATGGAAATGGGGAACTAGAAGCAAATCAAAAGTAGCCACTTTTTATTGAAATCAATCAAACTTAATCCTTGATGAGAAATTGAAGATAGTCATACTCAAAATTTAATGATGCAACAAGAACAAGAGTCATAGCATGCTCAAAATAGACTTTCTAAACTATTAGTTAACAAAAATAATGGAAACTAAGAGGTTTAAATAGAGGAAGCACACAAAGTTCTCCTATTTTTGTCAAAAAATGCATTATATCATACATTACATAACAACCAAATCCTCTATGGGGAAGTGTAATCACTGTGTCATCCTTCTCACTTAAGGAACTAGATGTACCACAAATAGAGAGTACACCTATCCATGATAACCATAGACCTGATCAACACATCCAAAACACCAACTCATGGAGACTAAACAAAAATATAAATCAAGCAACCTAGCTAGGGAATTCTTTGAGATATTATAATTTGTATTATTTGGTAATAAGATTATACAATTTTCAGTAGCATTCAAATATAATCACATCTTAACTTAAAAATTATGCTAAAACTAGAATTTGAAAGATACAAGCATTTCTTCAAGCTTAAATATGTTTGGCCACCCACATATGGAAGATACACCCCTACCATATGGAGTTTTTGGCTATCCACCCAACTCATCAGAGCCTTTTAAGCTTATGATGAGGATGTCAATGGATTCATTGATGATGAGGAGCTGTAGAAATATCTCTCCATAAATTACCTATTGTACAACATCAGGATAATTCACCTTCTCATGTTTAAGTACATCAACAATAATTATGCTAAAATAGGTCAATCATCTTGCTTTATTTTTAATTGTTTAATTGTGTAATCTAATGAAATGAAATAATTACTAATTAAATATGATAATAATAAATCCAATCTTACTTTGTTTTAAACTATATAATGTTATATATAAAATAGATCATTTTTAGTTATATGTTTAAGGTTTACATATTAATTTATATTATTTAGTTTCAATAATGAGACGGTTTTAAACCTGATAAGACATCAACCAAGACATGGCATGTAAGAATTTATTATGGTTGTTTGTGGTGTTAGTCTTGGTGGTGTTATTATGGGCTTTAGGTGTTGTTTTATCTTCATTCCTTGTTTCAACACAAGCTATTTTGGTGGGTGTGGTTGGTGCTGGCGTCAACTTTTGGTTCATGTTCTCATGGCAATAAGATGGTGAGGGGTAATCGTAAAAAGGGTGGCATGTTGTAGGTTTTCTAGAGCAATGAAAAAGAGGGCGTTTAAAGAGGAGGTCGTGGTGAGCTCCATGATGCATCTTGACAATAAATTAAAGACCCTGCATTGATGAAATAGGTGACTAGAATCTAGGAGCTAGAGATGGATGTGTCTCCTAGTGTCTACATTTATGATGGGATAGGAAAGCTTCTATTGGACCTGAGGTATAGTAGAGGACGTTAAAGTTCCTTTAATGCAACTCATTGCTTATAATGCATAGCTATGCTATCTACTGTTGTTAGTTTCTTCCTCCTTCATGATGATGTGGGTGATGTCTTGGAGCAACGTCACACATGTTTTAATTATTAGTTGGATCATTTGCATGCAATAAAAATGAGATAGATTTGTCTCCAAATTACAGTGGAGGCTATGGATAAAAATCTATAAATTCCTCAAAAGAAGGAAGTTATTCCTCTATTCGTGGGGCACTATGTTTCGAAGGATGAAGGCCCCAAATATGATATGATGAATTTTACTGAAACCATGTCTAAGTGCTCAAATTGGAATTGTGAATATATTAGGGACATTGGGACATGGTCTATGCAGTTTTCCCTCGCCCATTTTTTTTTTATGTATTGTAATGTAGTCTAGGTAGGGGTTATGCTTGCTAGAGCTCAATTTATACTATACTAGTCATATGGTGGGCTGATTTATGTTCTACAAGTTAATGGACAATTTGGGGTGGCCCTCATTTTTGGTTGGCTCCTAGACCTAAACTAGGTATTTTAATAAAAAAAATTATATTATTATAATATTTAATTTATATTATATAATAATAAGATAATGGTATTAGCATATGCTTATATATATATTATATTATTTATATTTATATTATAGAATATAAATATAAATATAATAAATAATATAATATATATAAATATCTTATATATATTATTTATCTATTATAATATAATCTAGTATATAAATAATATAAGTTTACGTCCAATCATTATTAGCGTAAGTGAAGGAGCAAGAGATTGAGTGTGAAGAGATTGGATTAAAAAGATTAAACTTTGGTGAAAACTACATTTCATGATTGTGGCTTCTAATACTTTAATGTGTGACAAACACCAACATCACAAATAGTTTAAAAGAGTTGAGTTAAGTAGGGCGCACATGGTTACTGCGTGTTGTTTAAGCCCAATCATATTGCTCTTGTGCATATTCTTTTATCAAATTGATATGTGAAAAAAATTAATATTGAAATAATATGTATTATTTATATACAAGTTAAAAAGAGACTGCTAATAAAATGTATATGAATAAGAAAATTCCTAATCCTAATTTTAAACATAATTAAACACAATCTATTTCATAAAAAAATTATTTAATCATATATATTTTTAGAATTGGTAAAAAATTTACCAATGACTGATTCTCCCTTTTTTAAAAAATTAAAATGATTATTCATTCAATTAAAACTATAAGAAAAAAGAAATCATATAGAAAAGGGAGGAAAAAGAAAAATAAGATATGAGGAAAACAAGTACTTATTAAAAGAGAAATTCATTTAAGAAAATAGAAAAGAATGACTACATGAAAATCATAAAACAAAGTGTTTGAAATTAAAGTATAATTCAATTAAAGATATCATATTTCTGCAGTCTATATTGAATAGTGTGTATTTTTTCTGGATTAAAATATAATGCAAATGAATTTCATGCAGTCGAATTAAAAAAAAACACACACACTATTTAACGTAATTTCATTTTGACTAGTCTGACAAATACAGACACCCACATACAGATTAAAAGAGTTAAGTAGACCTGTACAATCAGTCATCTAAATAGTCAATGTTTAGTGTGTGCTGTTTAAATCCAACTGCTGATCAAATAAATACATCTAACTATCAATTACAAAATGCCTTAATTCAGAAACACTCAATAAAAAAGGAAAACCTAATTTCCAAGCTCTTATATGGATACAATAATAGTATAACAAGCAAAATGGCTCACCAAATAGGATACAATAATAGAATAACAAGCAAAATGGTTCACCAAATAGCTTCCAAGAACAGAATGTATAGCTATGATTCCATTTGTATGTCGCCCATTACATAATTCAAAAATAAAAACAATTGAAAAGCAAGATGATTGATCTATTTCAGTGCAATTGCTGTTGTTATACTTACGCATGAGAAGGTGAACTGGCTGTTGTTGAGAAGGTGGATACTAGTTGTCGCACAATGTTTAAGCTGCAAGGTACGCTTGTATTTATATTTGAATGCCCAGTGAAAGTTTTACCTGCAAGATACGCTTTCATTGTGTAATGATTCCGATATCAGCAAGTGGAAGAAAAATACCACGTAAGGAATCTGAAAATTCAAACTTCTACTGTAAAATAAAATGCTTATTCTAGATGTCTTTGGTCCCTTTTCGATTAGAGCGAATTTATGTCGGGTAAGGAATCTCCCACTGGAATTTGTTCAATGATTTTGTGCGTGGCAGCTACAGAACCGTTGTTATCATTCTTGGCAGCATTCTTACAAATTTAAGGATTGAAAAAGAGTGATGAAATTAAAATAGAAACCGACCATCAGAATTTTCTTTTTTAGTCTGCAGGAATCGGGTAGTTCTTTTATAAAACTTTTTTATTTAAAATTGGAGAGATAAGATCTCATGATCTTTTGCCTGCAATAGAATACTTTAGCCAATCAACCTAGAACCCCAACCCAGAATCTCAACACTTTAAAAAAAATAAAAAATATTTTAGCTATGATGTTTTCCTGGAGGCGGGCAGTGCGTTTGAAGAAGTTAGGTCTGAGATATAGCCAGTCATTCAACTCTCACTGTCCGTGCTGCTTGGTTGTTTCAACACCAATTATGATTTATAGTTTGGCTTTGGCAACTTTGAGGCGTTCGTCCACTATGTTTGGATGATTTATCTTATATCATTTGGCAAGGATTATTGAAATTGAGCCCACCTTGCATTGGTATAATCTTTGGAGAGGAAATTAGATAGAAGGTTTTTTTTTTTTTTTAATAATACATCTTATATTATATCAATATCACAATAGGTTTTCAATATACTTTTATGAAGGCAGTATAATTTGGCACATTGTCTTTACAAAGTTCTAAGTTTGTTTAAGACATCAAGTCAATTTGTTTTATATTCTTAAATTTTTTGTATTTTTTCATGCATATCTTTTTTTATATTTATTTTTATTTTTTCTTATATAAATATCATCTATTGGGGGATTTTGTAAAATCATATTTTGATAGGAAATTTGAGTCATTTTAAGCAATTCAATGGTATAAAGGGCCATTCATGCACAAACAAGAAATGTTTCTTGAGTATTGAAAAACATGTCAACCCACATCCATAGTGCTAACAAATAGTTTTGCATATTAAACACATTAAGTAGGTTCAAGTTCAACATTGATTCTTGTAACAATTATTATTAATATCTTACATGATTTGATGTATATTGTATATTGGAGAATAGGCATCTTTTTTAATCAAACACTTCCACCAATAAAAAGTGCAATAGTTGAGTAGATCTAGAAATGTTGGAGACTTTTATCTTTTGCATTAATTTTTTTAATGCTAAATCATCAAATTTAATTTTAAATATATTTATTATGGGTTCTCTAGACTAGGTACTTACCTTTACATTTTATCATTAGCATGTTTAAAATCGATACATTTTATTAAAAAATGGGGAATGATTAGAGAGTCATTGAGAACAAGCATCATATGTCACCTAAAATGTTCGAAATGATGCTAGACACATGAAACCAAGCCTCACAAGTCCACCCTATCCGTCTTTGGTTAGTTGGAGAGGAAATAACATGAGTTGGTGCACTCCCTCTCTTCATTAAATCATATTAGTGTTAGGTTTTCTCACTTCATTTGATCCTTCTTTTTGTTAGTAGGTTGGGAATTTATTAGTGATGTAAGGCTTAACTAAGATCAATCATGTTCTCTCAAGTAATTTCAAATAGTGACATGACTCATTGGATTGATTCTACATTTTCCCTCTTATGTTGGTTTATTGAGAGAAGAGCTATTCTCTTGTAATGTTCCCTTTCCAATAAATTTATGTTTATGGATCAAAGCTCATTCATAGCGTCTTATTTTTTCAAAGAGTGCAAATGAATTCCCCCTTCTTCCTTTGTGTGCCTATCAAGTTTAGACATTCCTAAGGTCCCAATTTTTTTGTAAGTTTGTAGGTTGTCGAAGTATCAAACTTTCCCTTCTCAACATCTCTTTTCTTTGACCTCCACTCCTTTCCAGTACCATTTTAGAGAGTTAGAATTCCTTGCATTGGTATGCCTTGCACTTGAAACCCAATCCCAAACAAGTAGTAAGAGTTGAGTGCTATCCTCGACCTTCTAACTCTGATGTTACCACCTTGTACTACTCATTCCTACCTACCCCTACATGATGGGTATGTGCAAGATCTTCATGGAAAAAATAGGCCCTTAAGTGGTGAAAAATTTAGAAAAATCAAAGTTAGGCAACTTGACGTAAAAATTTGAATAAGTTATCTATATTATTTGAAAAATATGTAAGAATAGAATATGTAGCAAATTGAATGTAGTTTCTAAACTACTAGGTTTTTTTTAAATCTATTTGGTAAAAATTTGAAATTTCAACGCAGTAGTACTTAAATTTCAGGAAAAAATAAGAAGTAGGTGTCTGTCTGACCACCCTAACCACAATAAAATGATAATATTTTTTTATAATATTTTAGATATAAGTAGAGGACTCATGTTTGGATGTGATGCATATTTTTTTGTAATTTTTTTCCAAGTAAATAATTAATTACATGATTTTTTTATTATAACTTTTAAAAAACATAAAAACCTGTATGTCTGACCACCTTAACTTGGTCAAAACTTCATGAAATTCATATTTTTTTTTTTAATCCTATAGTATGCAAAGCATATAATGTGATGCATGTTTCGTATTCAAAAAATATGATACCGTTTGAAAGCTATAGATGTTTTTCAATCAACCTATCAATCAGGACTTTAGTTGTAATGCAAATAGAAAATGAATAATAATTATTTATTAAATTCAAAGAAAAGAAAAATTTATATTGATGGAAAGCTAAGAATCTCCTTTAAAAACCCTTTTCGTTTCATCAATTTTGGGTAAAAAAAAGTTGTCAGCCACATACCCTACACATACCCATCATATCGCCACTTTTTTGCCCATCATGGTCCTACACATACTCTGATCATGAGAACCATTAATTTATTTTTTTGACCTAGAAACCACACTAGAAGGTATTTTCCCACCTACAAACAAGGGTCAACTCTCAAGGGTGTAGATTCACATGCAATTTCAAATGAAGACTGAACTAGGCTGATAAGTCAAACCAATTTAAATGGACATAGGAAAGTGGGAGCAATTTCTTAGAATGCCACAACCAATTACCTACTATTTCAACACCATTAATTTTTTCCTTGTGTCTATAGATACCCATGATTTGTGCATTGATAGATACACTATTATTTTGATGGGAGCTCTCATAAATCATTGATTTGAAGGATATCACAAGGAAATATGCCTTCAGATAAAAATTGTCACCTATTCTCCAACCCAAAACCCTAAATACTATCATTTTGAGAACCAATGTTTAGAAAGTTAGATCTAAGGATTACAACCTTCAAATTCATAGCAATTCAACATACAAAAAACCTTTTGGTTTCAATAATTATAGGATGAAACCTCTTTTCTTGATCACACAATTTTACTAGAGGTTGTGAAAAATCTCCTAGTTGTAGCTATATTGACTTCATATGGTATGTTGTTTGTTAAAGAATTGAGAAAAAAATGCATATGTTGTCTAATTTCTATAGTTTTTCTTTCTTTTTTTAATTTCAAGGTTACTATGCATGTTATTTTTATTGTTACTACAAATATTTGAAATGTATTCACAACCCATTTAATTTAGGGTTTTGACACTATATTTGCAATCGAGGATATATTATTGTTGTTGTTGTTGTTGATGCCAGTTATAATAGTTTTAGGGATTATTTGATATAGGCCATTAAGAGTTATATTTATATAGGATTATCTCACTACTATATTAATGTTTGTTGGGTATTCCAAAACTATTTGATAAAGGATTGTGTAGGTTGTCTTTAGGGTTTGACAGTCTACTTTTCTATCCTTTTTGTGAAGGTCCCAATAGTTGTTCTCACTATTTAGTATTACTACAATATGTCTAATTTAGTTCAAAATATAATATAAATAGGAAATTATTTGCAAGTATCTTTACATCATTGTGGATACTTTTGATAATCTGGGTGATTTATATTGAGGTGTAAATAGAAATGACTATTATACATTTATATATAAAAAATGTTTAATAAAATATATTCTTTGCTACTTGTTTCACACTCTTATTAAGTTGAATTTAATTAGGCTATCAATGAAGGGGAAAATAATTTCTAGATTAGTGTTTCATATTATTGTGTAAAAAAAAAGGGGTAAATTCTAGGTGTTTAGCTAGTTTTAGGTTTTAAACATTTAAAATTGAAATCTAAAAACCCTAAAATAATTTGGTTGGGTTAATAAAATGATATTAGAGTTGTTTTTCATACTATCCTATTAATCATGGGAGAAATCTAAAGTTTCATAACAAAAGGAAACAATGTAGTTATGTAGCATCGAAAAAAGTAGCCCTTTTTCACATTTAGTTTGGAAATGAATAATTAATGATAAAATGGACTTAATTGATGCCTTATTTAAGGTGTTGTAGAGTTTTTTCTTACACTTTCACACCAATATAGGGTTTTATTAATTAATTTATGTTAATTGGACCTTAATTGGCCCCTTAAATTCAAATCCAGGTCTAATTTTTTGCATTTTCCAAAGGATATATCCTAACACTCATTAATAATGTTGCATAATACTAAATTTAGCAAGGTTTGAGTCCTATGATAGTGGCCTAGGACCCATTCACCACCTAGTGAATGGGTCCTCACTATGTACTGGGACCCCCTTTTGCATAATATCTCATAATCCCTGAAATTGGTCCTAGTTAATTGTGTTAGGACCTATTCACTCAAGATGGAGAATGGGTCATCCTTACCTAAGGATTCCACTTTTAGTATGTGTTTGGCTAGGATTGTAATAATTTCAAACCTTAGATATGATGTCACCTTGTGTTAATTGAATATTGACAGTAAATTTTAAGTTTAGTATATAAATATAAGGTTATTTCACATAGTTTCATCTAAGCAATTCTAAGCAAACCTAGAAAGTTCAAGTGATCATAAGAGTACTTTCACAAGAGAATTTCAAAGGAATTCAAGGGAAGATTACCAAGGTTTTATTGCAGCAATAAAAGGTCATATCATCATGTCAAAGGCACAGTGCATCATGCATGTAGTTGAGCTTATGTGTTGATGTAGTATTGAAGATCCAATTCAAGAATTATTTCACATCCATATTCAAGATAAGGATCTACATTCTTCATAGCCACTTCATGTTAGATTGTTGAGTTACATTACAAGACTTCATCGAAGGTATCATTTTCTCATGTTTCATAAATTTTGTATTCATATTTCATTGTTTCATCATAAGGTTTAATTACCTAAACGAGGTTTAAACAAGGAAAACCCCTATTCCCTAAAAATCAACAATTTTTCTTGTCTCTTGATGTGTGATTGTAGGTTTTAGATTGAGGATCAATTGGAGAATAAAATTTGCAAAGTTGTCAGGATTTAAAAGTTGCAAAAGTTGTCATCCTACTTGCAAGATCATGGAAACTAAGCCACAAAATTGATGTCTAAATTTCAGGAGCTTATCACCTAGGATTTGAGAGTGCAGACATCAAGGAACATGACCCCAAAAGTTATTTTTTAGAAGCCTAATAGGGACCCATTCGCCACTAGGTGAATGAGTCCTTAGTGACCCCCAAAACAATAGTTTTTCAACAAGGCACACATTGTTTTAGCATCTTATAACCTTCCTTATTTTTGTTATAATAGTTAGGTTTCTTTTTTATGTTATTCTATGCATAATTAAATGAAATAATAAGTAAAAAGGTGTGATTTATCATCTTGTTAACTCACTTTTATTAGTCCCCAGGTTTTTCTTTCTTTCATTTTGGTGAACCCGACTTAGTGAACATTTTAGTTTTGTGATTTTGGATTCTTTCTTTCATCTTATTTTAGATCTTGCATTCATTTGCATTGAATTAGATCTCATTTAGGTTTACTTACTTTGCATTCAAATTTGCATCTCATCTAGGGTCTTAGGATTGCATTGTTTGCATTCTTTAAATCTAAAACCTTATAGTCATCTTGAATATCATATTAGATCATATAAATTTGCATTTGAAAAAAAAAAAAAATTGCATATCAAACTAGGTCTTTTCATTCATCATTTTGTCACATTTTCAACTTGCATTTCATAATAAATTTATAGAAATTTGAACCTAAAACTTACGGTTACAGAACTTAACCTGAAACTCATTGAAAAAAGCTTTAAAATCAGTAAAAAATAATTTTAGAACCCTAATGACCCATTCGCCCTAGGCCAAATGAGTCCCTGATCAGGTGTTGATCTAAATTTTTGAAATCTCAAATACCCTATTTTATGCTTCTATTTGTTGTTGTTAAATCTTTGTTTTAGGTTTTTTTTGTTTTCTTTTTCATTAAATTTTTCATTATATCTAGCTTATGGTCGTGATGTGAAAAATCCCCCTAGTCATCCTAAAAAGTTTGAATCCACATTCAAAATAGTCACCAACCTTTCAAGAAGAGAAATAGGGGCTTTTTACAGCTTAACTCCCCTCAACCAAGTGAACAAACTAATAACCAAGTGGCTGCTATAAAGACAACAAATCCTTTTTCCTTTGGGGATAGTGATAGGAATTTCACTCCTCTACCCGATACTCTTCACAATATCATGATGCAGCTTATTGAAAAGAACATGCTTACCTTACCTCCTATTAAAGAATGTGATCCTAACCTACCATTTCCCACAGGATTTCGATGAAACCCTTATTTCTGTTATCATGAAAAAATGAACATGGTACAAAATAATGTAAGTGTATTAAACATCTTGTGCAAGGCCTTATTCATAATAATCAACTTCAAATTGCAGGTGTGAATGATCAAGGTAATAACTCTATAGCCCCTCCTAACCAAAGTTTATAAATATTTACAAATCCCATGCCGAAACATACTATTTCATTTGTCAAAGCTAGTAAAACCAAGAATGATGTGATGAATGTTGATATGGATGATGAAAACATAAAAGATAACAATGAAGAAAAAATGATTAAAATAGTAGAATTTATCAAAGTTGAACCTTGTAAGGGCTCAAACAAAAATCCTCTTGATATTGCTTTCTCACAAAAGGAAACACTTAAACATGCACCCGATGGTCCTCTTTACACAACCGAAAGAATCAATATCAAGCCTGCAATTGGGATATTAATCGATCCCGTATGTTGAGAGAATGTGATCACTAAAGAATTCCTATTTGTGCATGTGAACTCTATCAAGATATATATGACAAACTAAAATCGTTGATCAAGAATCATAATGGTTTTGATTATCCTATGATGGGCACAATAGATATATCTTCAAAAGTTGGACCGAAAATATTAAATATCTCATTCACCATCATTCCATAATCATACCAATTTCATGTGAAGTTAAGCTATCCATGGCTTTGCTCCATGGATTTTGTCTCGTCGGTTGTCCATAAATGATTAAAGTTTCCATTTGCAAATGATATCTTTATTGTACATTATAGTTGGTTTAATCCAGCGTCTTCTCAAGGGAACTTTTCATTATATTTCTTTTGGCCCAAGCCTATTAACCTATTAAACCTCGTGAGGACTTCTTTTTCAAATCCTATCAAAATTTCAAGGCAAAGCGTATAGCAACATTATCCCTTAGAAATATGCCTCAACCCATGATTGAGCCACCTATCCTTAATGAAACAATGATCAAACCAAAATCCCTTCCAACACACCAAGATAAGCCTATGATAAGAACTCTTGTGATTTCCTATAAGAGACCATGTGTTACACTAGAATAGTGAAATTACCTAGTTACTTTTACTATGAAGGGTAAATATTGCATGTGTGAATGTACTTTGAATTTTGATTGAGAATGTATGTGCTTACACTTTGTTATCAACAAATTGTGAAAGAATGTTATGTTATTTAATATTATGTGATGGAATGCATATATGTGAAATGGATAGTTATTGAATTGGATATTCTAACTATGAAGATATATTGTGTAATACATATTTTTTTGAACAACTGACTACCATGGGAATGTGTTAGTTGGATGTAGGTGATTTTTCATTCCTCCAGGTGGAGGGGAAGTATCACTCAAGGGATGAACTTGGTCAGGTAACCAATAACGTAACCTAACTGAGCTTACACACACACTCACAATAGAATGGTTGAGTCAAGTTAATATGTTGGGAAATGGTAAGTCATCCTTAGTATGATGTGTTTGCATTAGAAAGGGTCTAGATTACTGTTGAGTGCATTCTTGGATGATTTTAATATGTTTAGAGCTTATGAGTTCTTCCTTATATTATTATGCTTGTATTGATGAGGTGAACACACATGGAATGTATGCATATGTATACATATCCATGTCGACAATAGACCATACGCATGAAGGAACATGTACATGAGTGTTGAACCCTTTGACATTGTTTTGGAATTGATGTCAAGTGTTGTTTTGGTATTACAGTATTGGCATTGTTTGAAGGGATTATGAGACAACATTATGACATTCACTACATATAAACATGATTAGATTAGCATGACACACATTCAGGTGACATATTTGGAAATATGACTGGTGCAGGAGCACCTAGGAAACACCAGGCAATGGAGCAGTCTAGATTGAATTTTGTTTGGTTATGTTATTTTGAAGGTCATGTTGACCATATAGTTAGCATTTGAGGTTTATGAATAATTCTTGATCTGTTGTGATTAGTAGAATAAGAATTGAAGAGGATGAATAATTTTAGGAACAAAACTTGCTTAGGTTGCCAACATTTGGCAAAAGTTGAAAAACACAGCGCATTTTACAACTTTGCCATTTGATGTCTTACATGACCAACCTAAGGAGTATAACTATTTTGAAAATCTATTTAAGACAAGCCTCGACCTGAATGCTAGGTTGGAAGCATCGGCATTGTAGTGTGGCTTTGTGAAATTGAAGAAAAGACAGTTTTTGTGGGTCATTTTTTTTTATTTTTGCTTCAAGAAGAGCTCTAATGGGTTGAATTTATTACTTTTTTGTATGGAGGATGTGGTGTTGTTAGCCTTCTAGTCTTGTGTGCCATTATTTAGTTCTTTTTTTCATTTCTAATCACTGTTTGTAAATAGTTTTGTGTGCACCTTAATGCTGGTCTGAACCAGATAGGTTGAAAAGAATGGAGTGCTAGACCACTTTTCCACTGTACAAATTATACAACACATTGGGAACAGTTCCTAGACTCCATTTTTGTACATATGGTAGGTTTTAGGGTTTTGGAAAGGTCAGGAGCTGTTAGAAAGATCTTGCCCTAGGTGAGCCAAAATGGTGCCCGGCTAGGAAGGCAAGAGGTACAGAGCACAGAAAAGTTGTAGGGGTTAAGTTCTTGGGAAAATTCCTTTTGGAGGTGGTAGGTAAGTGTCTTACCTAGTTATGGTATGAAGGAGAAGGCTCCATCAGTTCATTTGATGTGAGAACTAGTAGACAGTTTGAAAGCAACCATACTGTGGCTTTAAAAAAACCTAGGAAATGTTCATTTTCAAGTTCAAGCTTTGTACGGTCAGTTGAGGCTTAAAACCTCAAAAATCCTTGAAAGGTAATCATTTGAACCAAGAATCCCAAAGAAAGAGTGAGTGTCCTTTGGGAAGTTTTTGAACAAAGACCTGTTTTCTCAGTGATGGAGGCCTAATTGGGGCTCAAGGGCTAGTAGCCTTTTTAACCCTAGCTGAGGGTTTGGTGAAAGTGATGGGAAGGTGGAGTCTTGGAGAACCTTCAAGAACCCTAGGAGGTTGGTTTGAAGCCACCGAAGACATTTCTACACCCCTGCAAGATCAAAGTATGTGTTGAGGATAGGTTAGCCTTCAGGGTTGATTAAGGGCTAAGGAGGTGTTGAAGTATTGCCTTAAGGTTGGCTTGGTTGGCAGCATAATATTTGATGGTTGGGTTGGCAACGTGAACCAGGGAGTCTACACAAGTATTAGGTCCTATAGGTTAAGGTGGTGGAGTGTGACACCATAGGGTCTTCCTAAACAAGATCAAAAGCATGGAATAGTGAATGTTTCCATCCAACCCCTACCCATCAGATTGGTATCAGAGCCAGCAAAAGATTTGGGATAGAACAATGTATGTCAAAGGTTGAGTCTAGTGATTCTACCATCATGGTGACAAATGTTGAATTGGCCAAGATGGTTGAAGGATAGGAGGAAGACAATAGGATATTGAGGGATAGAATAGCCCAACTTGAGCAAGCATTGAGTAATGTGTAGTTGGAAGGACGAGAACCAAAGAAAGAAGAGGTTGCAGAGGAAGACAAGATCCCTGAACCTAACCCTATTTTGAAAGAAGAGCCTTTCTTAAAGGAATTGAAGGTCTTGAGTGGAAAAGAACTTGAAGGCATACCACTGTTTAGTGGGAAAATGGAGGCTGAATCAGTCATGGATTGGATTGAGGGAATGGAAAACCATTTTGAGTGTGATGGAGTCACTGAAGCACAAAAGGTAAAGGTGGCCAAGTCAAGACTAAGAGGTTCTGCCTTGACATGGTGGAAGTTCATTCAGACAGAGAGGGAAAAAGAAGGCAAGAAGCCTATCTCAACTTGGAAAGGTATGGTTGCAAAAGTGAGAGAAGCATACATTCCAGATGATTATGAGATTCAATTACATAAGAAAAGATAGAGCTTGAGGCAAAGAGACCAAGATGTGAACACTTATACTGAGGAGTTCCAAAAACTTTGTATGAGGTCTAATGTTGTAGAAGATGAAAGTCTCAAGGTGGCTAGGTATCTTAACGGCTTGAAGTGGAACATCCAAGAGGAGATGGTTCTTCTAAGCCCCAAGACAGTACACCAATGTTACTAATTAGCTATTAAGATTGAGGAAAGAAGCAAGAGGAAACAAGAACAAGCTTCTAAGAGCAGAGGAAAAGGTAGAGATCAAAGAGGACATAGAGGTGGATACCAAGGTAGAGGAACCTAGCAAAGAAACCAAGGAGAGTCTAAAATCACAAAGCATGGAGGTGAAACATCTTCTAGAGGAGGCTATAACAGAGGTAGAGGTCCTCAAGGAGGTCCAAATAGAGGAAGAGGAGCAGGCAGAAGTAGTTCATACTTTGCCAATATGAAATGTTATAACTGTGGTCAAGTAGGTCATCCTGCTTATAGGTGCCCAGAGAAATCATCTTCATCAAGTACTGAGAAGAGAGTGGCATATTCTCAAGAGGACACCATTAGTGTCAAATCACTAGAGGTTAGCCATATTGAATCAGAGGTGGGGGAGAATCTGATGTTTAGTAGAGTTTTGATTAGATAACTGATCAAGGAAGAGCCAAAACAGAGAAGAGCCTTATTTAGAGTGAGATGAAAAATACTTGGAAAGGTGTGTAAGGTTATAGTGGACTCAGGGTCTACTGAAAACATAATCTTAGAGGAGGTAGTGATGAAATTGAAGTTGGAAAAGGTACCCCACACTAATCTCTACAAGGTAACATGGTTGAACAAAGGACAGAGTGTTCTTGTCAATGAGCAGACAACGGTGGAGTTCTCCATTGGAGGATACAAAGACAAGTTTATTTGTGATGTGTTACCCATGGATGCATGCCACCTTCTATTGGGCAGACCATGGCAGTATGACAGAGGTGCCATCTATGATGGAAAAGCCAATACTATCTCATTCAAGAAATATGGAAAGACATTCAAGTTGCAGTCACTGTCAGATGAGGAAGAAGGACATTCAAAGACCCCTAGTGTCTTATTGAGTAGTGTAAAATAGCTCATTAAAGACCTACATCAAGGAGGTGAAGGATGTGTGGTCATGGTGCAACCCAAGGAAGAGGACAAAACTGAGAAAATAGTCATACCTAGAGCAGTCCAGAAGTTTCTTGAGAAGTATAAGGACATAGTGAGCGATGGAACACTAGCAACCCTACCTCCACAAAGAGCCATTACTCATCAGATTGACTTCATACCAGGGGCTTCATTACCAAACAAAGCAGCCTATAAGCTTACACCAGATCAAAACCTAGAAGTAGCTAGGCAAGTGCAAGAGTTATTGGATCAAGGACTGATTAGGAAGAGTATCAGCCCATGTGCAGTACCAGTGGTCTTAGCAACCAAGAAAGGAGGCAAGTGGAGATTATCCACTGATTCTAGGGAAATAAATAGAATCACAATCAGGTATAGGTTCCCTATTCCGAGAATTGAGGACTTGATGGATTGTCTTGGAGGAGCTCAATACTTTACCAAGTTGGATCTCAAGAGTGGATACCATCAGATCAGAATCAAGGATGGAGATGAGTGGAAAGCAACCTTTAAGACAAATGATGGGTTGTAAGAGTGGAGAGTGATGCCATTTGGCCTCTCTAATGCCCCTAGCACATTCATGAGGCTCATGAATGAAGTGCTTAAAGACTTTACAGGGATATTTATGGTAGTGTATCTTGATGATATACTCATTTTTAGTAAGACAATAGAAGAACACCTAAAGCATGTGGAGATGGTTCTTAGAAGATTGCAAGAAGAGAAGTTATCCATCAATCTAGAGAAATGTGAGTTCTTCAAACAAGAACTTGTGTATTTGGGGTTTGTAGTATCCCAAGGAACTTTGAAAATGGACCCAAGCAAAGTGGAAGCTATACTAAATTGGCCTACACCAACCACAAGGACAGAGGTAAGAAGTTTTCATGGATTGGCTCAATTTTATAGAAAATTCATAAGGAACTTTAGTGGCATCTATGCACCAGTCCTAGTAACAATAAAAGGTGGTTTAAAGACTAAGTTTAAGTGGACTCAAGAAGCTAAGAAAGGTTTTGAGAAACTGAAACAAGAAGTGGCAACTCAACCTATTCTCTTATTGCCTAGCTTTGACAAGTTGTTTACTGTGGAATGTGATGCTAGTGGAGTTGCAGTAGGAGTGCTAAGTCAAGAAGGTAGGCCTATAGCATTCTTTAGTGAAAAGCTCAATGAAGCTAAGGAAAAGTACTCTACTTATGACCTGGAGTTATATGCTTTAGTACAGTCACTTAGGAAGTGGAGGAATTACCTCCTACCCAAAGAGTTTGTGGTGTTTACTGACAATCAAGCACTCAGCTATATCAACACTCAGGAGAAATTGAGCAATAGACATTTGAAATGGATGGAGTATCTTCAAGCTTTTACCTTCACCATCAAGCACAAGAAGGGATAGCTGAACAAGGTGGCAGATGCACTAAGTAGAAGATTGATGATAGTGCAAGAGATACAGATCAAGAGCATTGGAATAGAGAGTTTCAAGGATCTCTATGGTGAAGATGAAGACTTCTTTGAGGCTTACAAGGTATGTACTAACTTTGAGAATCATTTTCATAGCCAATACTTAGAATATACATTGAAAAGTGGATTGTTATTCAAGGGAAATCAATTGTGTGTGCCAAAAGGTTCTATGAGATAGAATCTTATCCAAGAGAAGCACAATGGTAGTCTTAGTGGTCATTTTGGTATCAACAATACAATGGAACTAGTGCAAAGGTTTTACTATTGGCCCAAGTTGCCAAGAGATGTTAGGAGGTATGTGGAGCAGTGTGTAGTTTGTATGAAAGCCAAAGGGGGAGCTAGAAATGTAGGTTTGTATCAACCTCTACCCATTCCCAATAGACCATGGGAGTGTGTTAGCATGGATTTTGTTGTAGGACTCCCCAATACTAAGATAGGGTTTGATAGTGTCTATGTGGTAGCAGATAGATTTAGTAAAATGAGTCACTTTATCCCTTGCAAGACCACACATGATGCTAGTTATGTTTCTCACCTTTTCTTGAAGGAAGTTGTCAGGATCCATGGATTTCCTTTGAGCATTGTCTCGGACAGGGATTTGAAGTTCATGAGTCATTTTTGGAAAACTCTATGGAGCAGATTAGGTACCAATTTATCCTTTGGATCAGCTTACCATCCTCAGACCGATGGGAAAATAGAGGTGGTTAATAGGGTGTTGGGTAACCTTCTAAGGTGCCTAACCAAAGAGTATGGACATACCTGGGACATGGTTATCTCACAGGATGAGTATGCATACAATGACAGTGTGAACAGGACCACAGGGGAGAGTCCTTTTGAAATAGTGTATGGGATGCACCCAAGAGGTGTGTGTGAGCTCAGAGATCTTGGAGCTATGGAGCATAGGAGTGGACATGCAGAGGACTTCACTCAGACCATGAAGGAGATTCAGGAGCAAGTAAAGAAGACAGTCACTGAGGCTACACAAAAATTGAAGGATAAGGTAGATTTGTCAAGAAAAGATTTGCAATTTGTAGTAGGAGATTATGTCATGGTTCACCTCAACAAATCCAGGTTGGAGAAGGGTACATCGACCAAATTGCAGATGAAAAGAGTAGGACCATGCAAGGTGTTAGCCAAGTATGGGAAAAATGCATACAAGGTGGAGTTACCTCTAGATCTAGGAATTTCACCAATGTTCAATGTAGCTGATTTGATCAGATATAAGGGATCAGTCAGTGACTTAGATCAGAATAGTAGGGAGATCTTTAAGGATGTAATCAACATAGCCTTACCTACTCCAGAAAAGCTACAAGCAGAGATAATCTTGGAGTCAAGAGTGAAGAAATCTACAAGGCATAAGATGTATATGGAACATCTTATCAAATGGAAGAACAAACATGAATCTGAGGCTACTTGGGTAGATGAAGTTGAGTTCAAGAAGTACGGCATTGATGAATCATTGGTCTCTCCCCAAATTCCTTAGTGTTTGTGCAGAGAGGGGGAGAATGGTGCAGGAGCACGTAGGAAACACCAGGAAATGGAGCAGTCTAGATTGAATTTTGTTTGGTTATGTTATTTTGAAGGTCCTGTTGACCATCTAGTTAGCATTTGAGGTTTATGAATAAGTCTTGATCTATTGTGATCAGTAGAATAAGAAGTGAAGAGGATGGATAAGTTTAGGAACAAAACTTGCTTAGGTTGCTAACATTTGGCAAAAGTTGAAAAACACAGCGCATTTTACAACTTTGCCATTTGATGTCTTACATGACCGACCTAAGGAGTCTAACTATTTTGAAAATATATTTAAGACATGCCTCAATCTGAATGTTAGGTTGGAAGCATCGACATTGTAGTGTGGCTTTGTGAAATTGAAGAAAAGACAATTTTTGTGGGTCATTTTTCTGATTTTTGCTTCAAGAAGAGCTCTAATGGGTTGAATTTATTATTGTTTTGTATAGAGGATGTGGTGTTGTTAGTATTCTAGTCTTGTGTGCCATTATTTAGTTCTTTTGTTCATTTCTAATCACTGTTTGTAAATAGTTTTGTGTGCACCCTATTGCTGGTTTGAACCAGACAGGTTGAAAAGAATGGAGTGCTAGACCACTTTTCCATCGCACAAATTGTACATCCCATTGGGAACAGTTCCTAGACTCCATGTTTGTACATATGGTATGTTGTAGGGTTTGGGAAAGGTCAGGAGTTGTTAGAAAGATCTTGCCCTAGGCGAGCCAGAATGGTGCCCAGCTAGGAAGGAAAGAGGTGCAGAGCACATAAAAGTTTCAGGGGTTAAGTTCTTTGGAAAATTCCTTTTGGAGGTGGTAGGTAAGTGTCTTACCTAGTTATGGTATGAAGGAGAAGGCTCCATTAGTTCATTTGATGTGAGAACTAGTAGACAGTTTGAAAGTAGCTAGACAATGGCTTAAAAAAACCCTAGGAAATGTTCATTTTCAAGTTCAAGCTTTGTACGGTCAGTTGAGGCTTAAGACCTCAAAAATCCTTGAAAGGTAATAATTTGAACCAAGAATCTCAAAGAAAGAGTGAGTGTCCTTTGGGAAGTTTTTGAACAAAGACCAGTTTTCTCGGTGATGGAGGCCTAACTGGGGCTCAAGGGCTAGTAGCCTTTTTAACCCTAGCTGAGGGTTTGGTGAAAGCGATGGGAAGGTGGAGTCTTGGAGAACCTTCAAGAACCCTAGGAGCTTGGTTTGAAGCCACCAAAGACATTTCTACACCCTTGCAAGATCAAAGTATGTGTTGAGGATCAGTTAGCCTTCAGGGTTGATTAAGGGCTAAGGAGGTGTTGAAGTATTGCCTCAAGGTTGGCTTGGTTGGCAAGGTGAACCAGGGGAGTCTAAAAAAGAAGTAGGTCCTATAGGTTAAGTTGGTGGAGTGTGACACCATAGGGTATTCCTAAACAAGATCCAAAGCATGGAACGGTGTATGTTTCCATCTAACCCCTACCCATCAATGACATTTGTATTGATCAATTCAAGCATGTTAGCATTGACAGTGAATTGGATTTACAAGATGGTTATTTTGCACAAGGTATATGAAGTCAATGTAATTTGTACAAAAGCAATAATGCAATGCCTTGATAATAATATTTCATTCATTATCTTGAGAAGGTTCTCAGGCTTATTGTGTTGGGCACTTGATTGTGTGATGATCATTGTGTTGCTTATTAATTAGAGGAATATTATGCCTTGATTCTTAACTAAGGCGATAGTAATTATGAACTATGCATAAAGTGGACAACATTTTGAGTTGAGGGTTATTAAGGTCTTGATCTCATAATTTTTTAATGAGATAAATCACATATCATATTTGGCCCCACTTAAAGTGGATGTAACCAACAGGTATTAGAATCTTGTAGCAAGTAAATGATATCATTTTGTGTAAAGGGATTACCGACTCTTTTAGGGTAGACAGGAACTTTTGGTGTTGGGCATATAGCATATTCATGTTGTATCTTGTAAAGTTTGCAGCCTGGTTAATAAGGTTTCTAATGTAGAGTTTGAACGATAATGGGAGTTTTTCTTTTTGAGTGTAATCATGAGGTTTTCAATTTGACAAAGCTCGATTTGATCTCGAACAATGGGAGACTGAAGCATGAAGCTAAAGAAGTTATGTGTCGCCACAATTTAAGGGAATGACACATATTTTTGGGATTGTGCAAATCAGTTTTTGGGTGATATAATTCTTGGTCATTTTTTTTCTTAATCAGTTATATGTTGAAAAGGTCAATGTTTTATTAAGCATGAAAGGAGATTATTTTTGGTCTTGGATAACCCTAGCATTGACATAGCACGGGTTCTTGATAGCTTGCAAAGATTTGCTTACTTGATCGGGCATTGATAATATGGGTTAGGGTTTGTTGCTTTGTGTTATGCACACCCAATTTTGTAGCACAATGTCAATCATGTTTTTATTATCTTAACAATGTTGTGCATTTTGCATTGGAAGTTCTTGATGATAGGTATTACTGTGGCAGTTATCATTGCTTGATGGTTCTTTTAGTTTTGAGCTCGATTATGAGCGGATTTAGAGTATATAAAGCTATCTCTAGAAACATTTTTTGGTTGGTTGAATACAATGCAGAAATCACATAGCCAAAATATGTGAGTTGCAATTATTTCTATTATCATTCCATAAGTAATTGTTGAGAAAAATGCAGATTTTTTATTTTTTTTTGCAAAATATGTGTACAAAATAGTGAAGAGTATCTAATATACTTTATGTTTTAAAGGTTCTAATTTTATGAATCTTTGGGACATAGAATATATTAGTGTTAATATGTTCTAATGGTTTGCAAAGAGATAGAGTGACTTTATTTAGTTTTTCTTTTGATGATTAAAAATGTTTGGTAGGCAGTAAGGTTTGTGTTTTTAGTGAGGCATTTGGTAGCTAGTGAGGCTTATGTTGCAAATGAGGAATTTTGTAACGAGTGAAGCTCTATCAGTGAGGCATTTTTTTTTATCTTAAGCTAGTGAGGCAATTTTGTGAGTGGTTTTTTTATCCCTGGAGGATTTTCCACTCATGAAAATTAGTTGTGTTATGGTGTGCTTGCTTTCATTGATTATCACTATTCTTGCTCAAGTATTTTGCATTTAAATTGTTATGATGTTGTATTCAATCAATGAAGGATTTTATTTTTGAAATATTATAAGTACAAGTTGGTGCAAACTTATTAAATAAAATTGAATGTTCTTGTTGTTAAAACAAGCTTGATGCTCTACATATATGACACAGCATTAAATTTTCAAGTTGTTCAAATCACACATATTGTAATGAATTTTTTTTGAAAGATTAATTCAAGGATTTTTGTAATTTTCCATACCATCGATTCACCCCCCTCTTAGTGGTTTCATACTCCAACAAGTGGTATCAGAGCCATACCCTTGCCAAAAAGTCTAACAAACTTAAGGGGTTCCTAGTAATGGAGTGCTAGTTATGGAAAATCAGGAAAGTCTTTCTACCTCCAAAGCATCATTATTTGATGGTACTGGCTATGCCTTTTGGAAATTTATAATTAAACATTATATAACCTCTCTTGATTATGAGGTTTGGTATGCTATTAAACATGAATACACTACCACATCAGCACCCTCTACTGCAGAGTAGAAAAAAGCATATGAAAATGATGCTAGGGCTGCAAATTCCATTTGATGTGGGTTGACTAATGATGTGTTGGTTAAAATCATGGACTGTAAAAGTGCAATGTATATTTGGGATAAATTGTATAGTATTTATGAAGGTGATAAAAAATTTAAAGAAGCTAAATTACAATCTTTTAGACCTAAGTTTGAAAGTTTAAAGATGACCGAGGAACAGAAGGTAGTTTATTGCCTTTTAAGAGTTCGAGAAGTTGTGAACTCAATTTGTGGTCTTGGTGAAATCTTAGAAGAAAGTGTATTTTTTAAAAAGGTGTTAAGGTCATTGTCAACTAAATATGATCCTAAAATCTCTATTGTAGAAGAAAGATATTTAAAAAAACTCACTATTGATGAACTACATGGTGTCTTCACAACCTACAAAATGAGAATGTGTATTGAAAATCCCACTACCAAAGAAGTTGCCTTTAAGTCTGTGAAAATGGATAATGACATAAACTATGATCCAAAGAAACTAGATGACAATGATTTTTCCTTGTGAGAAAACTAAAAAGAGGATCTGGTAGGTATAAAGGGAAACTGCCTTTTAAATGTTTTAATTGTGGAAAACTTGGGAATTATGATGCTCAATGTCCTAACAAGGACTCTAAAAGTGATGAAGAATTAAATAGTAGATAGGAAAAGAAAAAACAAACTAATTCTAAAAAGAAGTTTGATTTTAAAAAGAAGAAAAGTCTTATTGTTGATGTAGCCGACAGTGGTATAGATGCATCCATTGAAGAAGGAAAATAAACCTTTTTTATGACAATCATGAATCCAAATCAAGATCATAATGAAGAGATTGATAACATTATGAACAATGGCTCAAGGATAGAAGAATATCTTGTATTTAGAACACCTTAGTTTTAAGGAACCAAATTCATTTTTTGGAAATGATGGAGACCTATTTATCTTCCTTGGGATTTGATGTGTGGGTAGTAGTGGAGAAAGGTTGTATAGTATCTACAACATCTCCTTCTACACTAGATGAAAAGAAGGCTCTTGAATCCAATGCTAGGGATATGGATGCTATCTTTAATAGTTTTCCAAATGAGATTATTGATAAGGTTCTTTATTGCAAGAATGCAAAGGATTTTTGGGACAAACTAATTGAAATGTATCAAAATGGTGAGTTGTAGGAAGAGAAATCCTCAAAAATTGATACAAGTTGTGACACATTTGAAAATGAAGATGTTTTTGTTGACAAAGAAGAAGATTTTTTTGTAAGAAATTATGAAGAAGAGGTTGATCTTGAGGGTGGATTAAGATGTGCTTTAAGAGACATTAAGAAACTCAAAGAGGAGTTTGTAGTGAAGAAGAATCAGGTTAAAAAAGACACTGAAAAACTGATGAACAAGGTGAATAATTCTGAAAAACAAATTGCTGATATAAAACTTCAAATTGAAATACTAGAAGTTACTAAAATGTAGTTAGAAATAAAAGAAAAAGAATGTTGCACTTTAGAAGAAATTTTTTTTGACTTGAGGAAATAACTTGACATGTGTAATAGTAGTAATAAACTAGTAGATCTTGTAGGAAAACAAAGATATCATAAAGACAAAACAAGTCTTTGGTTTATAGAAGGTAACTGCTCTCATTCAGGTAAATCTCAACATGACAATGTGACAAAAGAAAATTATTTGAAGCCATCATTTGTGTCTAAAAGGAGTTCAAACACACAGTGTGGAAATAAAAAATATGGAGCAAAGGGTTACAAGTCCAACAATGTTACACAACAAAAGAAACCAAACATTTCTTCCAAAACATATTTTGATACTACTAAAACAAAGTTGGTTTGGAAACCAAAGAAGAATGATGAAAAAATAGAGGTTATATTTAGTCAAGCAGCCTTACATTCCAAGGTGAAAAATGAGTGGTTTTTAGATAGTGGGTGCTCACACCATATGATAGATGATAAGAGCAACTTTCTCAATTTTGAATATTGTGATGGTGGTTTAGTATGGTTTGAAAATGATGATTGTATTTAGATCACTGGGAAAGGTACATTTTCTTTGAATGATAGCATGTCTTTGTAGGATGTGTACTATGTAGAAGGTCTCAAGCATAATCTCATGAGCGTAACCCAGATCTGTGATCATGGTTTCTGTATTCTTTTTTATGCTCTTGGGTGTGAGATTAGAAAGAAAACAAGTGAAATTGTTGTTGTACGTTGAAGAACTCAAGGGAACATTTATAATCTATAAGAAATAAAATGTGTGAAAATGGGTGATCAATTGAGGGAGACAATGGATGATCTTCCTCATATTCCTCTTCACTAAATCGCATATGTGTGGTTTCAGGGTGCATTTCAAGTATCAATTTACATACATGTGGTTGGTAGTTGCATTGGATTCTATTTTTGTAGTATTGTAGGTCACAAGTGTGTTTGTGGCTTATCTGAAATATGGTTTTTTGATCCTTACAAGTGTCAATGATGAATATGTAACAATAATGAGGTGATTCAAATGAGTTATCTGCTTGAATAGTATACACTAGTGTATATTGTGTGAAGTTTTTGAAGGCTCAAAAGATAGTATTAATAGTTGATTGCATATGTTTTTGATAAATTCATTTTTTTTCTCAACAGTATAAGGAGTCAACATTTTGTTTGAATAGTATAGTAATTTTCGACAGTGATGATCTTCATCTCACAAAGCATCGGTACTTTTATTGGTGATAGGAGGAATTGTAGTATGGTTTCTTGTTGTTGTCCTAAAGTTCATTATCTTGAGGTATTGTCTAGAGGTGAGCAATAGACTTGGTGTATCCAGGTTGACGGTGGTTATTTATGCAAGAAAATTATAGTATATAATAATGTGTGATGAATCATGTTGGTACAATATTCTCCTATGTTTTGAAGGTTGAGCTTTGAGTTTTCATTAGATCGTCACCAAGCTTTTTGTATTTGATCAATAACAAAGAAACCCTTACAAAGGTTGAAGCTATAGAAAGAAATGAATAATATCACAGTTGTGTACTTGGTCAATGCAAAATGTTTATAATACAAAATCACTTTGGTGCTACTTGTGATTTGTTGTGGAAGTTCTCCAATTCTTAATTGTCTTTGACATAAGTTTCTCAGGGTTTATCTTGCAAGGAAGAGAAAATATTTATTTTTGTAGCATGCTTTTAGGGGGACTTTTTATGCTTATTCAACATCTATGGGTTATATGTTCAACATAATGACATTTTGATTCAATTTTGATACTTTAGCAAATTTTTATATCATTATGTCAAGTTGTTTTTTGGTTTTATCCATTTAGATCTAATGTTGTTTTGTGACCATGTGCAAGCAGATTGGTGTTTTGGACAAGTTCTTGGTGGAGTTATGGTACTTATCCACCCCTTTTACCTTTAGCATTGTTGTCAAAAGGGGGAGAAAATTTGAGATTATATGTAGTTTTTTTTTAATTTATATTGCATATTTATATTAAGATTATATGTAGTTTTTTATAGTGATCATATATGTTGATTTCATACTGTATATTGGTTGATCATATATGCAGATTTCACACTGTATATTGGTTTCTTGCTGAGTTTTCCTTTTGGTGCTCTTATGATGATGCTTTGAAAGTGCATTGGTGATCATACAGGTTGTTTGACATCAATGCCAAAGGGGGAGTTTGTTGACCCCTTTGACATTATTTTGACATTGATGTCAAGTGTTTTTTTTGTATTTACAGTATTGGAATTATTTGAAGGGATTATGAGGTAGCATTATGACATTCACTACATATAAACATGGTTAGATTGGTGTGACACATATTCATGTGACATATTTGGAAATAT
Source organism: Sequoia sempervirens (assembly GCA_007258455.2). Taxonomy (NCBI): domain Eukaryota; kingdom Viridiplantae; phylum Streptophyta; class Pinopsida; order Cupressales; family Cupressaceae; genus Sequoia; species Sequoia sempervirens. The sequence continues at coordinate 141,971,449 of VDFB02271358.1, read as the reverse complement.
AGCATTTGTATTGATCAATTCAAGCATGTTAGCATTGACAGTGATTTCCTCAAGTTTCACCCAAAAAAGAAAAAATGGATTTCGATATATATACAAAAATTTAGGTTGTACGACACACACGTATGTCCAAATTATAGTTACAATGACTTCAAAAATTAATTTTAAAAATATATGCAACAAAAAAGTATGAAAAAATATCCTTTCCCTATATATTGATGTTGAGAATCTATATTTAAAAATTTAGAATTTAATCCTTTATAGAAAAAAAGTTATGTTGTACGACACAAACATTACTTTATGAAAATGTTATTTTCTGTCTAAAATCAGTTATTAAAAGAGATGTTGAAAGATTCAAGATTTATTTTAGAAAATTTTAAAAATATATATATTTAGAATCTACACAAAAATTGCCACAAATCACTAGTTCACATCATCTTCAAATTCTTTATGGCTTAACTACTATAGGTCTCAAAAGATGAAGATTCAGTTAAAAATACTGATGTAAATGTCCATCTTGTGCAAAAAGTGAGACATAGTATTGTGATTTCACCCTCATTTGTACAAAAGCAATAATGCAATGCCTTGATAATAATATTTCATTCATTATATTGCAAAAGTTCTCGAGCTTATTGTGTTAGGCACTTGATTGTGTGATGATCATTGTGTTGATTATTAATTAGAGGCATATTATGCCTTGATTCATATCTAAGGCAATAGTGATTATGAACTACATGCATAAAGTGGACACCATTTTGACTGGAGGGTTATTAAGGTCTTGATCTCATTTGTTTTTAATGAGACAAATCACATATCATATTTGGCCCCACTTAAAGTGATAGACCTGACCAGTAGGTATCAACATCTTGTAGCAAGTAAATGATATCATTTTGTGTGAAGGGATTACCGACTCTTTTAGGGAATACATGAAATTTTTGTGTCAGTCATATAGCATATTCATGTTGTATCTTATAAAGTTTGTAGCTTGGTTAATAAGGTTTCAAATTTAGCGTTGGAATGATAATGGGAATTTTTGATTTCTGAGTGTAATCATGAGGTTTCTGATTTGAAAAAGCTTGATTTTAGCTTGAATAGTGGAATATTGAAGCATGAAGCTAAAGTAGTTATGTATCACCACATTTTATGGGAACGACATAGATTTTTGGGATTGTGCAAATCGGTTTTCAGGTGATATAAGTCTTGGTCATTGTTTTCATTAATTAGTTATATGTTGAAAAGGTCAATGTTTTATTAAGCATGGAAGGAAATTAGTTTTTCCCTTGGATAATCCTAGCATTTACATAGCACAGGTTCTTGATAACTTGCAAATATTTGTTTAATTGATTGGGCACTGATAATATGGGTTAGGGTTTGTTGCTTTGGTGTTATGCACACCCGATTTTGTAACACAATGTTGATCATGTTTTGTTATCTTAACATTGGTGTGAATTTTGCATTGGAAGTTTTCAATGATAGGTATTATTGTGGCAGTTATCACTGGTCGGTGGTTCTTTTAGTTTTGAGCCTAATTATGAGCGGATTTAAAGTATATAAAGCTATCTCTGGAAACATGTTTTGGTTCGTTGAATACAATGCAGAAATCACATAGCTAGAATATGTGAATTGCACTTATTTCTATTATGATGGCATAAGTGATTGTTGAGCAAAATGTAGAAATCTATTTTGTTTTGTAAAAAATGTGTACAAAATAGTGAAGAGTATATAATATACTTTATGTTTTAAAGGTTCCAATTTTATGAATCTTTGGGACATAGAATATATTAGTGTTAATACATTGTAATGGTTTGCAAAGAGATAGAGTAACCATCTCTAGTTTGTCTTTTCATGATTAAAAATGTTTGGTAGCCAGTAAGGCTTGTGTTTCGAGTGAGGCATTTGGTAGCCAGTGAGGCTTGTGTTGCCAATGAGGCATTTTTTTCTAATTAAGCCAGTAAGGCAATTTTGCGAGTGGTTTTTTATCCCTAGAGGGTTCTCCACTCATGAAAATTAGTTGTGTTATGGTGTGATTGCTTTTACTGATTATAATTGTTCTTTCTCAAGTACTTTGCATTTAAATTGTTATGATGTTGTATTCAATCAATGAAGGATTTTATCTTTGAAATCTTATAAGTAAAAGTTGGTGCAAACTTATTATATCAAATTGAAAGTTCTTGTTGTTAAAACAAGCTTGATGCTCTACATATATGACACTGCATTAAATTGTCAAGTTGTTCAAGTCACACATATTGTAATGACAAATTCTTGAAATATTAATTCAAGGAATTTTGGAATTTTCCATACCATTGATTCATCCCCCCTCTCAGTGGTACCATACTCCAACAATGAGATTACATAGGTATATGTTCTTGTGCACACTTATGAATGGGTTTCTTATGAGCATGGAGCTATCAAATGGACAATACAACATGAATGTGTATATGTATAAATACATCACACGTCTATTCCCTATCAACATGATAGTAATTGTGTATGTACTTGATTGTGTAATTGAATGTGTATATATATATATAAGATATATACATAATCCATATGTATGTACATGTATCGATACATACGTATGTTTGACAAATAGAGATGTCCATATGGATATATTAGTATATGTATACACTTGTATACATATACATAGAGGAATATGTATATATATACAATTGATATGGTTATTATTATTATGTGAATGTTAACTTGTTCCTATTCATTTAATATTGAATGTATACATACTTGATTGACATGGGATATATATATATATATATATATATATATATATATATATATATATATATATTAGTATATATATACGTATACATATATAGATGTGATATAGCGTTAATGCTATTTATGGACATACATATATATATGTATATGTACATATATAAATATATATGTTTATATATATGAAACATAGGGTGATTTATATATATGGAACATAGGTCAATTTTTATATAAGATATGCAAATTATTTGAAGGTGAACAATACATATGTTGACATTAGATAAAGGTTGAACCATATGCAAAGTATTGTGCAACAATAAAGGTCAATATGGAAGAAAACTATAGTAAATATTATTGGAAATACATCTTTTAATTATTAACAATGAATTACTCCAAACATTGACACTTTTATAGAAAGTTGTGGAATATTTATAAGTTGCAATATAAATTGTAAAATGCATGATAATAGGAAAAGCATACAACAAGTTTCAAAATGGTCAAAGCACCAATTATATGCTATTATTGTGGAGCGATTGAACTCTACTCTATTACCTAGTAAAACTATGACCAATTTGATATGGTATAGTTGTTTCCTATAAACAAAGGACTATTTCAATGAGAATAACCATGCCAAAAGGTAAGGAAGTTGGCTGAATACTTGGCGCCAACATATAAGAGCACTTAAATATGTAGAATTCTATCCTACTTGCAATTCAACTATCATTATTTGAGCACGTGCACATTTGAATTAGTCTTTTGCTATTGTCAAATAGAAGGGTCGATTTGTAGCATTTTATGATGAGTTTATACTTAGTTTGCTACCACCTTTTAGCTATAGATAGTGAGTTGACTTGCAAGGAGAGAGTTGTTGACAGGAATTCCTTTTTTGTAGGTTTCAATGTCTCAATTTTCTATAGAAATAGATGGGATAACTCCCTTACTTGGGATGCACTCTTTTGCAAACTTATTCTGCTACAATTATTCTAAGAGTTGTATATTCTGAAAGCTAAGAGTTATTGTGTGAGAGTTGTGAGTTATTTGTGAGTGCATATTAATAATTTGTGAGAGAATTCAAAGTGAAGTATTTCTTTAAGGGAATTAAGTGAAGCTAGTAAGCTATTGTTGGAAGGTTATGCATCAATTTAGTCAATTGGATTAAGCATATTAAAAGCATGATGATCTAATCTTCTCTTATTTCTCTTTATTTATGAAAGAATTAGATTTTGTATGCTTTTTTGGTACTGCTTGGGAATACTTACAATAGGAATTCATAGCATTTTCTTTGGAAAGGAAAACAAAGAAATTTTATACATATCTGTGGAAGGGATTGTATTTACTCCATAATAGGAGGAATTGCTTGTCATTAGTATAAGTATACTAGATATGATTAAGCAAGGATAGCTTATGGGTTATCCATAGCAAAGTATTTGATTGAATTAGATAGCTTATGAAGTTACACCTAGGGTTTTATTATCCATTGAAGGGTGGGTAATTTCCATTTATGCTTGGTAGGTAGAAATACCAATAAGTTGTGGGAGAAGGGAATAGGTTGCTTCTAGGATTAAAGACTACCCATTGAAAGAAAAACCTATGCATAGATTATAATGGCCTTAATGAAAATTGAGCTTGAGTAGTGTATGTGAGTGGGATGACTATCACTTGAAGTACAAGGTGATAACACTTTAGCCAAAGTAGTGTGATTTCCATTGGATCCATTGTCAATTCACTGCAATCCATTTATATGCATGCTAGTCCTAGATTGTGAGTTTAAAAGTTCTAGTCATGTACGACACAACACTAATCTGAGATTGGTTTTCATTATGAAGTCACTCCACCAATCTCTTTGTCAAAGGGTAGGGTCATCTATTGAATGATAGATGTGTTGAGAACCGCATATGATTACATGGTTGGCAAAAAAGTGCTTGAGTGATGCTTCTCCTCCTCAACAGGTGACAAAAGACCAAGGTTTGAAAGGAGGTTCTTGGACTATCTATATCTATTGTTTTGAAGCTCGATTGAGCTATGTATGTACTTTGTACACATTCTATGGAATATTGTAATATGTGAAATATTATATTGGAATGGAATCAATGTTGATTATTGTTATGACATCTTTTTTCATTTGATCTCTATAAAATAAATAATTTTTTATGGAAATGGTTAAGTTACATGGTTTAATTACTCATAAAGTGAAAAATTAGGAAAAATTACTTCAGTGAATGGTTGACATGTTACATGTTGTATTAGAGCTACCAGGTTTAGCTCTAGAACCTATGATCTCATCATATTTTTTGTCCAATGTTATCTAATGATTGGAAATTCTTGTGCCAAGATGGTATGTCTCTTATTAACTACATGAAATTTAGTATTCAAGAATGAGTATTATCTAAAGGCCAAGAAGGAAAGAGATGCCATTGTTAGAACAATTGAGGGTACTAATAGGGACAGGGTTGGATTGAGAAAATCACAATCTCAATGCTCTGAGTCCTTGTCTTGAGAACTCCTAAGGTGTCACTTCATCCACCATTCAACCTATAGGTCCCCTGCTAGCTTAGGTACCCCTAGTTCATTGCCAACCCTGCTATCATCACTAATTTTCTACTACCAATCAGTTCTTGATGTTTTTTCACACATACTTCATCTAGCCTTTAATCAACCTAAAGACTAGTTAACCTGCAAAACTTCCTAACGCTGATACAGAGGTGTGTGTCAACTTAAGTGACTTCAAAATCATCTATTAAAGGTCTTTGATGGACCTACAAACTTCAATTTCCCATCGCTAGCTTATAACACCAAACTAGGGTTTTAGGAAGGGCTACAAGCCAAGAGCCCCTATTATCCCTCCTATTTCACTTAAACAAGTTATGACTCCTCTCTTTCAGCAAATAGTGCCAAACTCACTTCAGGGACCCTAGCTCAAATTCCAACCTCTAAAAAATTTTTAGGGTTTGGGACCATGTCTGGCCGTACACTGGCATAACTCAACATGTGCAACAAACTAGGGTTTCTAAGAGTAATTTTAGGATTGTTTCCTTTATCCAACCTCCAAATGCTTTGCTAAAGCCACTGTATGCTTCCCCAGACCTCCTTGAAGGCTTCCTGCATATGACACACACCTTGGTTATCAAAAATACCACACCCCTGTCACGTCAGAGCATAGAGATAGACTATCTTCCCAAATCAGACTTCAACAAGCTCGCCTAGGGAAGGTTCTCAAGCATGCTTCCATACCTATTTTTGACCCCCATATTTACACTATGTACAAGAATGGAGTTTAGGATTGTTTTCACTGCATCCATACTTCTTGGTACGGATAGAAAACAACCTAGAACTCCATTATTCTAATGTTTATCAATCAAGACAGCAAAATAGAAAGAAACACAGTATTTACAAAATGAATGAAACGATGAACCAACTATCTTATTTGCCAAAAAAATGCTTTAAAAGACTTCCCTACATGCTAGTTAAACCACAGTACAAATCATTCATTGCTGTAACAGTAGCAAGAATAGAAAAACACAGAAAAGCCACCAAAAATCATTGTCTTTTCATTGTTTCTCAAAACTGCCAATGTTTTCCAATCACTCCAACCCTCAAACAGGTCGAGGAATGCCTTCTAAAAAGAAAAAACAACTGGTTACCCACTCTTTGGTCAGGCATAACTGTCTCATAGGCCAAAAATTTCATAAAAAGCAACATTTTATCTTCACTTCAACTTCTAGTGAAACTTAGTGGGAAAGGCTCCTCCATTGAATCATGAACACCTAGTTATCCCTTATTCAAACATGAAATAACATGCTAAACACAAAATTAAGTGGTCAACATGACCTTATGAGCAACAAAACATAAAATTCACCTTAAAACCCAAGTTTAGGACAAATGTCCCCTTGTTCTTCCTAAGTGCTCCTGCACCAAGTACCAACTATGAAAAGTGACATTGAAACCTTTAGTCACACACTTTCTCAAATTAGCAATGTAAAGAGAAAGATGAAGATGGAGGCTAAGTACAACTATTTACTTTCCATCTCACTAGAGAATTCTAAGTCTATATCACTTCCTAGGGATATTCCCTTAGAAGAGAGTGTTAGTCCAACAATTATCTTTAGGGGGCCTAGAGTTCTTCCAATGGTGGAAGTAATTGTAATTTCCTCAAGTAAAGAATCATAGGGTTATGCACCTAGCAACTATGTATCAAATAAAAAATATGAAGGTTACATTCTATTCTGGGATAGATATGAACAAATGAGAGATTAACAATCTCAATCTGTAGGGTATAACCCAATGATTTATGTGTTTGAGAGTGAATCTGAGGGATACTCTCCACCTGACTATCTAAATAGTCACTCCATGTAATCAAAAGGATATTGAAATCCTTGTGAATTAATAAAATCATGTGTTTATCAAAAATATTGTGCTTACATCTTATGTGGAATTCCTTAAGTGCAATTGAATGCTCATTTAAATGTTTCCATAATATAACATTATAACATGGTTAAATCTAATATGGATGAACCTTTAGGTATAATCCTTTCTCACTAAGATGGTGAGAACATGAACCAATCGTGGCAGAAGCCAAGAAGTTGGGCAAGGACCAGTATGAGTTGAAGCTAGGCTGGACCAAATCTTAGCAAGTCTAGGGAACCTAGAGAAAGAAATAAGTGTAAAGGATAGAGTAGAGAAGGAACTTCCAAAGAATGAGGGAGAAAATTCTTCTCATGAATATGATCAAACACATGAACAAGAGAGAGAAAGAGAGAGAAATCACCTTCTCTATCTTTAAGAAAACTAATATGAAGCGTATGGCTTCTAAAATCTCTAAATATATGAAGGAAAACACCCAACCTAAGTTTGAAGTTAGCATCGGTGGGGATGAAGCTGAGGCTTAGTTGGTGCAAATGGAGAATTATTTCAAGATTCAAAATTATACTGAGGTCACTGATGCAGAGCTAGAAGGATTCACAAAACATCTCACAAACTTCAATAATAATCCAAAACAATCTTTGTATAACACATGCTATTTGGCATTGTATATCACATTGGAAACATAACTATGGCAGCCCACAATTTATTTCCATGAACAGTCATTAATAAATTCTAAAAAAAAAATAATGAAGCTAGTCTCTCCAGTGAGATTGAAGAAAACATAGTTATAGACTTTTCCTCCAATTATTATGAAGATCCAACAATGTAAATAAAAGTTATTGCATTTTTCCGAAAACCGCAAACCCTAGGTAGGGTTCAGACCTGCCCTCACAAAAATGTTCATAACTTATTCAAATATTAATGAAATTTGATGAGAATTGAAGAAAATGAAAGTAGATTCACATGGAAACAAAATCCATTTTGTTTCAGATCCAAAATATAGAATTTACAATCTGTACCGTCACATTTTTCAGACTGTAAATTCTGCACAATATTGTAGAATAGGCAGTCTCACCAAAATAATAATATCTTCCACAAAACTTGATAAAATTCAATGAGAAAAAAAGAATTGGAAACTAGAAACAAAGATATTTCCATCCATATATTATACTCCATTATTTGAGTCCATACCAGAATGTACAAATCACAACTTCAATCTGGAAACCATGTGAAAATCAGAAAATGCACAAAATTTGAGGTTTCCATTCATCAATCTTCAAAAATGATGTCTCCAACCCCCAATTAGAGTTTTGGAGGGTTTATTTATACATTTTCAACCAAAACCAACTATTTTCAACCACCTTTTGATTAGTTTGTTCACAAAACACCTTAATGACACTGCATCTACCTAATTTTAAACTTTTGACAATTTTTACAATATATGAGAAATGAACAACATCCTAGGACCGATAACACCAAAAAGGTGGCCTCTTGGGCCTTATTACAATACCAAAACATAAAAATGGAACAAATGACTCAATATTGCCTCATGGAGGCATGTGATCAAATAGGTGCTCCTGCACCAGTCACCAAACCAGCATGGGGAGCATATCATTTAGTAGAAGAAGCCTCTAACTAGTGAATGAATAAAAAAATGGAACTCAATCTTAACCCACTACATTGACTTGGAACAAATTTGTTGAATTTTTTTTGTAAGAGATGGTTACCCCAACCCTATTTTGACCAAAAAATAATATATTTTCAGAATCTAAGACAAGGTGAGATGATGGATAATTATGTTCCTATGTACTAGAAGGATGAACACTTTCGTATAAGAAAATTCATCATGGGACTTAATAATCAGATTGGGGGAGAGGTAAATGTTCATGGTCTAGCTACTATGGATCTTGTGTATGATAAAGTGGTTAAACAAGAGAAGAAGCTCCAAGCTATCTCCATCTTCTAGGTAAATAGAAACTATAAGAAGATTGCAGGAGTTCAAGACAAGCCACCTCCAAGGAAGGTTGAATTTGTGCAAAATGTGCCAAACCAAGGGGAAAAAGGATCTCGTAATAGTGGGAAATATTCAAGAAAGGAACATAGGAGGAATGGTTCTAGTAGTGGGAATACCAACAATGTTGGTGGAAATGCTAGTAAATTTGGAGAACCCATGAGGAAGAAGGGACTAGCTATTGGATGTTTCACTTGTGGAGGAGACCACTACGCCAATCAATGTCCCAATAGGTCTTATGGGTCATGACCTTATGGTAATCAACTTCCTACCCATCAAGCAATGTTCCAATAAAAGATCCATGCTACCGTGGATGATCACTAGGTAGAGTATCAGGTGACTCCAATAGAGACTCCAGGTATTTTTTTTGGCTTACCCATTTCTATACTTATAGATACTAGAGCAACTAAAAAAATTATTTCACCTAAAGTAGCTAAGAAAATATCTAGGAAAGCTATTTACATGGAAAAGTTTTGGGATGTGGAATATGCAAACTAGAAAAGAGCAACGGAGGAACAATGTTTGTTTGAAGCTAGGATTGAGCTACATTGTTTTTCTATAGAATTTAACCTATATGTCACACCCTTAGGATCATATGATGCAATCCTAGGTATGAACTAGTTATGGAGACATAGGGCCAAGGTAGATTGCCATGCCAAAATAGGAGAATGTTTAGATGATCTTGGTAATCAAGTGAAGTTTCAAGGGATGCCTAGGGAGGTCAAGATTCATCAAATCTCAGCAATGCAATTGTTAGAGGCTAAGAAGAAAGGGTGAAAACTCTTTTTTGTCAAGATGGAAAAGCTAGAAGAGTATAAGGGATCAAATTCACAAGAGAATATTGATATATTTGGAACAAAAAAATTCCAAGAGATGGAAGATGGTGAAATGGAAGAAATTGGAATGTCGTTTATGGAGAGATATCCTATTCTAGGAAATTTTTCAAATGTAATTCTAGATGAATTACCTAGATTACCACCAAAAATAATATTTGATTTCTCAATAGAAATAGTTCCGGGATCTAAACCTATTTCCAAGGTAACTTATAGAATCATGACAATGGAAGTAATGGAGCTTACTAGGCACAAATGCATGAATTGTTGTCTAAGGGATTGATAAGACCAAGTGTATCACCTTGGGGAGCACCGGTAATCTTTGTGAAAAATAAGGATGGTACTTTGCATTTGTGCATAGATTATCACATGCCTAAAAAAGGTATGGTAAAGAAAAAATACCCATTACCATGAATTGATGATCCATTTGATCAAATGAGGGGAGCTACTATATTTTCTAAGATTGCTTTAAGGTTTAGATACCATCAATTAAGGATTAAAGATGAAGATATCTTTAGGATGACATTCAGAACCAGATATGGACATTATGAGTTTATAGTTCTACCCTTTGGTTTAATAAATGTGCTTGTAGCATTTATGAACCTTATGAATAACGTGTTGAGGGATTTTCTAGATAAATTTTTCTTGGTTTTCCTAGATGATATTTTTATTTACTTAAGGAATGAGGAGGAACATTGTATGCATTTAGAGACAGTTCTACAATAACTTAGAGAACATAAGTTATATGGAAAACTCTATAAGTGTACCTTCTTTTAGAAGAGAGTACATTATCTTGGACATGTAATCTCAATAGAATTTATTTTAGTAGATCCCGTTAAGATCAAGGTAGTACTAGAATGGTGAGTGCCCAAGAATGTCTCAAAGGTAAAAAATTTTATGGGTTTATCAAGATATTATTGAAAGTTTGTTGAAAACTTCTCCAAGATAACCTTTTTTATTATTTCTTTCCAAAAGAAAGGGAAGAAGTTTGAGTGGACAGAGAAGTGCCAAGTAGCCTTTGACCTAATCAAGGACAAGTTGACTACTGCACCGATTTTGAAAATACTAGATCCTAAGGGTGACTTCACTATTATCACAGCTGCATCAGAAGAGGGCTTAGGAGGTGTTTTAGTGAAAGAAGGGCAAGTAATTTTTTATGAATCAAGGAAGCAAAACCTTATGAGAAAAATTATGCATCACATGATTTAGAGTTAGCAGCTATAGTTCATATGCTGCAAATGTGGAGACATTACTTGTTAGGGAAACCTTTTGAGATGAAAACTGATCATCATGCATTGAAATATATATTTACTTAACCTAATTTGAATGCAAGATAGAGAAGATGATTGGAGTTAATAGCTAATTATGACTTCAATATCAGTTATATTAAAGGGAATAAAATTGGGTTGTTGATGCCTTGACTTGAAGACGTCATATCACTTCGATGGTGACAATTCAAAATGACTTTAAAGGCCAAGTAAATTGTAAAAATACAAAGAGGATGAGTACTATATGAAAGTTAAGAAAGTACTCACAAGAAATCCACAAGATGCTAGGTATGAAGGTTTTCATTTAGAACCTAACAGATTATATAGGTATAAGGGGAGAATGTATGTACCTAACTTAGAAGATTTAAGAAATTTAGTATTGAAAGAAGTTCATGAAGCAACATACTCTGGACACCATGGAGTAACGAAAATGTTGGCAAATGTAGGGCCACAATACTTTTGGAAAGGGATGAAGGAGATGCAGCTATATTTGTGGCTAGGTATCTTCAATTTCAAAGGTTGAAAGCGGAGTATCATCATCCTACAAGTTTTTTATATACCTACATGATATACTAGAGTGGAAGTTGCAAGTCATAAGTATGGACTTTGTGCGAGGACTACCTATGTCAAGGAATAAGCACAATGCCATTCTTGTACTTGTGTATAAGCTTACTAACATGTAGCACATTTTAAACTTGGGAATCTAACCGATGGAGCTCTTGTTATAGAAAGGAAATTTGTGTAAGAAGTGTTTAGGCTACATGAAGTTCTTGAAAAGATAATCTCAGATAGGGATACACGAGTCACTTCTAGGTTTTGGAAAACCTTATTTTTTGCACTAGGGCCTCAACTAAATATTAGCTTAGCATATCATCTAGAAATGGATGGAAAAATGGAAAGGGTGAATCAAGTATTGTAATACTTACTTAGAATGTATTGCATGGATCAACAATATAAGTGGGAACACTACTTTCCTTTAGTAGAATTTTCTTACAAAAATTCCTACCATTCCACAATAAATATGGCTCCTTTCAAAGAATCATATGGTTGGAAGTATCGAACTCCTATAAGTTGGGATAGACTTGAAGATAGAGTGAGCCTTGTGCCAAAAATGTTGGCTGAAATGGAAGAGAAAGTGAGGATTGTTAAGCAAAGGTTAGCTGAAGCTAACGATAGATAGAAAAAAGAGAGTGCCCCAAAGTTTTGCAATAGGTGACAAGGTGTTTTTGAGAGTGAAATGTCACAAGAGTTCAATCAAAATTTGGAAGTCTTCCAGATTAGCTCCATGCTATGTAGGACCTTTTGAGATTCTTGAGGAAGTGAATCCAGTAGATTACCAAATTGTGTTACCACCAACTCTTGCCAGGATGCATAATTTCTTTCATGTGTCATAACTTTAAAGTATGTGCCAAGTGATAATCATATGATTGATTGGAATGATTTATAGGTATAGGACCTTAGAGTAGTAACTCTCAAACCTATCAAGGTGCTTGAAATGCATAAGCTTCACTTATGTAACAGGGAAGTTCTACATTGCAAAGTCTAGTGGGACCAGTATATGAAAAACTCTGCTACTTGGGAAGACTATGTTGAGATACAACAAAAAATTCCTCATGTTTTAAATGCATTTGATAGTACTTGAAAACAATATACATTGTTTGTTTGATTAGTTTATGTTGTTACATAAAAATCATCTAGGACGATGATTCATAAGGGGGGAGTATTGTTACACCCCAATTGTGAAATTACCTAGTTACTATTACTATGTAGGGTAAATATGCATGTGTGAATGTAATTTGAATTCTGATTGAGAATGTATGTTCTTACACTTTGTTATCAATGAATTTTGAATGAATTTTATTTCATTTAATGTTATGTGATGGAATGCATATATGTGAAATAGATAGTTATTGAATTGGATATTTTAACTATGAAGATATATTTTATAATTAATATTTTGTTGAACAGTTGACTACCATGGGAATGTGTTAGTTGGATGTAGGTAAATGTTCATTCCTCTAGGTGGAGGGGAAGTATCACTCAGGAGAAGAACTTGGTTTCATAACCACTAACGTAAGCTAATTGAGCTTACACACACACTCACAGTAGAATGGTTGAGTGAAGTTAATATATTGGGAAATGGTAAGCCATCCTTAGTATGATGTGTTTGCATTAGTAAGGGTCTTGATTACTGTTGACTGCATTCTTGGATGATGTTTATATGTTTAGAGCTTATGAGTTCTTCCTTATATTACTATTCTTGTATTGATGAGGTGAACACACGTGGAATGTATGTATATGCATACATATGCATGTCGACGATATAACATATGGATGAAGGAACACATATGAGAGTACATAGGTAGATGTACCTATGCATGCTTATGAATAGGTTTCTTATGAGCATGGAGCTATCGAATGGACAATACGACATGAATGTGTATATGTATGAATACATTACACATCTATTCCCTAGCAACATGATAGTAATTATGTATATGCTCGATTGTGTAATCGAATGTGTATATATATGAGATATATCATATATCCATATGTATATATGTATCGATACATATACATATACATCTATATATGTATATATATATTTATATGTATATGTACATATATAAATATATATTTATATATATATATATATGTGTGATGCTTTGAGGGAAATTTATATATATGAAACATAGGAAAATTTCTATATATGGAACATAGGCTGATTTGTATATAAGATATGCAAAGTATTTAAAGGTGAATAATACATATGTTGACATTGGAAAAAGGCCAAACCATATGCAAAGTATTGAGCAACAATAAGGGTCGATATGGAAGAAAACCATAGTTGATACTATTGGAAATGGATCTTTTAATTATTAATAGTGAATTACTCCAAACTTGGACGCTTTTATATGAAGCGATGGAATATTTATAAGCTGCATTATAAAGTGTAAAATGCATGATAATAGGAAAAACGTACAAGTTTTAATGTTACACCCCGATCAAGTATAGTGACTATTTACTATTACTGCATATGGTAAAATGGATTGTAATGGGAGTTTTGAATATGAATAAAATATGTTGTACCTTGTTATCAATATGAGTGTTTTCACATTTTATGATTGTTTCATTTAATGTTACTTCAATTGATGTTATCCTTGGTGAAATATTGCATTTTTGAGAATAGAAGGTTAATGAATTGTGAAATATTCTAACTTTTGAGATGTTAATGTATATTGCTTATGTTATGAACATTTGACTTTCGTGAGCATATGTCAGTGGATGTAGGTATATGAACCATTCGTCCAGGTGGAGTGGAAGTATCACTTGAGAGAGGATCTTGGTCAGGTAACGAGTAAAGTAAATGATTTGAGCATACACACACGTCACCTTAGATTGACTGAATTGAGTCAATTAGTGTGGGTTATAGGTAAGTTTTCCTTAGCCTATATGTTTGCATTAGGAGTCTTGCTTACTTCTGCATGCTTTGTGAGTAATGTTTATTTTGTGATATTACGATCATATGGATAGGTCGGATGTAGGTGGAAGTATGTTTATATGTATGCACATTCCTGTCAGGTAGATCTGATGACACATATATGCATATGTATAGAGATACCACATGTATGCACCTATTGATATGGTGGTAATGTAAATGTATGTAAGTGAATCAGAAGTGGACATATATACATATGTATAGTATATACATGTATCCATATGTATATACATATCGATGCAAGCATACATTGGAAAATGGATATGCTCATACAGATGCATCAATATGGTATACCTACATATAAATGTACATAGAGGTATATATAGGTATATATATGTATATATGCACACATCTTGAATAATGTGGATATTAAAAATAATATTATAATTATTGCCTTCTAAATTAACATATATATATTTATACTATGGTATTTAATTATATATATATATATGTTTAATATATTTAAAAACTATAATTATATATATATAATAATAAAATATATAATTCTCTTCATTCAACTTTGGAAATCAAATTATTTTTGAATAATCATTAAACTAGATGAAATCAAATTATTTATGAATCATCATTAAACTATGAAATCGAATTATTTCTGAAACATCATTAAACTATCAAAATTGAATTAATTCTGAGTTGATTTAATATTATCATCATTCAAATTTGGAAATTGAATTATTTTTGAATCGATATAATTCATGTCTTTAAAACATTAGAAAATCAAATTTTGAAATAAATTGAGATAACTGTAAATCATGTATTGGACTTTGATTTACTCATACCGATATGGAAAATGAAAAGAATTTGAATTTGAAACAAACATGACAAAGATAAATCATGCATGGACATGTAGGGATAAAACCCACAAAAGGCATTTAAATCTTTTGACTAAGTTGGAAGCTGAGGCAAGAATAAATCCAACGCAGTAATGGAAATTTGTCGACTCATCCTGAAAGATAGTCAACATAGGCTATTTGTTCATGAATTACAAATGACTTTTTCTCTGCTTTATGAAAAACTCACCATTTTATGAGTTTGGTGCCACCTCTGTTAAAAAAATTTGTAGGCGTTGATTTCTAAATTTTTCCATGTGCTTTTGGAATTAGTCTTCATAATGCTGGTAGAAATGGAGGTCGACTCACCTTTTGTTTTGCTAAGTATGGACTGGAATTGATGCCACCTCCAGGATTGGAAAATTTCAAATGGTAGTGGTGTCAATTCACATGCCATTGTAGTAGGAGTTTTTGGAGTTTGGGTTCTACAAATAGTCGCCCAACTCTCATTCACCGTACTTATTCACCATTCATTATCATTTGTAATTTTTCTTTGAGATTGCTTTATACACCATATGTGTATCATTTGTGCATTCTTATATGTTTAGTTATCAATTACTAATTGGGAATTATATACAACCATTCCTTACATTTCTGAGCGACTATATTTTATAGTCAGAGTTCACATTTCTATGAGATATTGTTATCTTGAGATAAATGTATTCTACCCATGGAATATGTCATTTCTACCAGTAATTTCTAAGAGTGCAAAAGAGGGAATTTTGTGAGGAAATTTCCATTTTATATGATTCTTGGAATCAATACAAGGAGCTAGATTGAGCTTTATTTTAAGGAAACTATGTCATCATTTTTTGGAAGGAATATATAGGCATGGGATATTCTTCTACTATTTATTTGAAAGAATTGTTATGTTGTTTGAAAAATATACTTTTTGTTTGTGCATAGGTAGTGAATATGTTTTTCTTTTGAAAAATGGAAAACGAAGCAATTCTAGTTGTGTTTTACATGTTTGGAAAGATCTCCATAATGGGAGAATGATTTTTTCTTTAGATATTATCTTTTAGGCTTGATTGAATGCAAGAGTCACTTGAGGTACACCAGCTAAGTTAGTAAGTTAACTAGGAAAGCTTGTGTTACTCCTAGGATAGATAATCCTATAAGGGAGGGGCTTGTGAACTTACTTGCTATTTATATTCATTTCAAGTAGGTTAGAATATGGTAAGTTTGTCTAGGATGATAGATTATCTAGTGAAGGAGCATACCTATGTGTAGTGTAAGATAGCCTTAAGTCAAATCAGCCCTGAGTAGTGTATGTTATAGATGACTCTCAATCGTTTACTGAATTTCATATTTTTTCCAAAGTAGTGCAATGTACAAGACTCCACTTAGATTGTGTGATGCTCGAGACTACATTTTCAATTCACCACAATCCATTATTACATGCTAGTTCAAGATTGTGGGATTACAAGGTTCTAGTTATGTAGGAAACAACACAATGCTCAGTTGGTTGTTGATATCAGTTACTCTACCAATCTCTTTCACAAAGGGAAGGGCCATCTATCTAATAATAGATGTGTGGGGGACTGCATTAAGAGTCTGTGGTTGGCAGAAAAGCACCTAAGTGATACTTCTCCTCCACAATAGGCAACAGAAGAACCAAGATTTAAAAGGAAAGAAACCTGGACCATCTTACTATTATTTGTTGGAAAGCTCCATGAGCTATCCATGTACTTGTGTGTTTTCTTACTCTGATGTATATTTGAAAATAAAAAGGAATACTTGTGGAAATATGTTGTATCTTATTTGGAAATTGTCAATAAAAGAAAAGAATTTTTTTATTACATTAGCTTTATTACTTGTTACCATTACTTGTTTGGTGTAAAATTAAGAAATTTTTACTTTATGAAAGGGTTAGATCATTACATGTGATATCAAAGCTACCAGGTTTAAACACTGGAACCTATGAGTTCATCATTTTTCCTTTCCAACATTATCTAATGTTGTAAAAAATACTTGTGTCAGAATGGTGTGCCTTGAATTAACGGCTCGAAAGTTAGTAGTAGAAAATGAGTGTTACCTTAAGGACAAGAAGGAAAAATAAGCCATTGTTAGAACCATTGGAGGAACCAACTACAATAATGCTATCTGGTTGAGTGATACTAAAACTTTTAGTCATGCACTTTCTTAGATTAGTGATGTGAAGAGGAAGAAGAGGATGGAGGCTATATACAATTACCTACCAATCGTCTCACCCAAAAAGTTAGAATCATTACCACTTTCCAGGGATATGCCTTTAGAAGAAATTTCTAGTCCTGCATTCATCTTTAGGGATCCTATAGTTCTACCATTGGCTGAAGTAATATCAATTTCTTTGAGTAAAGAGTTTGAGGGATATACACCAAGGACACCACTAGTCAATAAATGGTCTCATGAACAAATGTTTGCAAAAAATGAAGACTACATTGTTGATGAACACCATATCGAAATAACTTCTCGTAATTATGTATCCAATGATAAATCTAAGGGTTATTATCCTTTTTGGGATAGGTATGAATAGATGAAAGATGAACAGAAAGATAGAGAACAACAATTTTCTTAGATTGTAGGTTATACTCCTTTAAGTTATGTATTTGAGAGTGAATCTAAATGATACTCTCCCCTTGACTATCTAAATAGTTGATTAATGTAACCGATAGGATATTGAAATCCTCATGCTATGAATAAAACTATGTGTATCAAAAGAAGTGTATACTTGATCTTTTATGGAATTCTTGTGTTCATGTGAATGTATACCTTTATGCTTTCCATAAATTTAATTGATATCATAATTAGGCTAGCATGAATAAAACATTCAGGTTAAAACTAATCGTTTAAAGCATGGTGAGAATGTATGAGAGGACATGAAATATTCCCAAAACTAGTTAGGAGGGTGGACAAGGAGCTACTGGAATGAAAGCTAGGCTTGGACAAATCCTAGAAAGGCTAACTAATCTTGAAAAAGAAAAAGCTAATGATAGAGTAGAGAGTGATATACCCATCAATAACCTAGAAGGAGAAAGTTCTTCTCATGGGAAAAATGAAAATCATAACCAAGAAAAGGAAAAATCACCTACACCATCCATCGAGATGAATAAGAATATTGTGGCCATCGAACTATCAAGGGATATGAAGAAGATACTTCCATCGAAGTTTGATGGTAGTGCTGGAGGAGATGAAGCTAAATTCTGGCTTGTACAAATGGAAAAATACTTTGAGATAAGGGGCTATGATGAAGTAACCAAAGCAGCATGGGGTGCATATCAGTTAAAGGGTGAAGCCTTTAACTGGTGGATGAACAAGAAGTTGGAGCTTAACATAAGTTCATGGAAACTAACTTGGGGATAATTTGTGGAAATTTTTTGCAAGAGATGGTTACCATGTAGCTCTTTTATGACCAAAAAATCTTAGAATTCCAAGAGTTGAAGCAAGGAAATATGGCAGTCCATAAACACTAGGAGAATTTTACCCAACTTCTTCATTATGTTCCCATTTATCACAAGGTTGAGTGTTTTTGCATCTGGAAATCCATTTTGGGACTCAATAGTAGAATTGGGGGAGAAGTAGACATGCATGGTCCAACCACAATGGACCTTGTATATAAAAAATCCATCAAATAGGAACAAAAGCTTAAGGAAAATTCCAACTAGAAAGAAAGAAAAGAGCAAAAGAGAGATGTGGAAGTTCCCAATAAGATAGCTCCTAAGGAGGAAAATGTGCAGAATGTTGTAAAGCATAAGGGGAAAATATCTTGCTATAACGGAAAACAATTTAGAAAAGATGGGAAGATAAATAATTCCAGCATGGGTAACATTAGCAAGGCTAATGAAGGTGCTAACAAGTCTGGAGACAATATGGAGAAAAGAGGACCAAGAACATGATGTTTTATATGCAAAGGGAATCACTATACAAATGAATGTCTTATTAAAAATTTTGGTTCCCAACCATATGGAAACGCATTACCCACTCAGTAGGCTATGTTTCAATAGAGGATACATGTTGTAGATGATCAACAAGTTGATTACCAAGTGACAACAATCGAAACACTAGGTACTTTAGTTGGCTTGCCTATTTCTATTCTTATTGATACAGGTGCTACTAAAAAATTTCATTCACCTAGAATAGTTAAAAAATTATCTAGGAAGGCATGGCACATGGCAATATCATGGAATGTAGAGTATGCAAACAATACAAGAGCAAGGGTGGATCAATGCTTATTTGAGTCTAGGATAGAGTTACCTAGTTTTTCTACTAAAGTCAACCTTTATGTTGCACCACTAGGATCATATGATGTTATCCTAGGAATAAATTGGTTGTGGAGGCATAGGGCCATAGTATTTTTTCACATGCAAAGACTGTTGAATGCCTAGATGATTACAAAAATCAAGTAAAATTTCAAGGAATTCCTAGAGAGGTAAAGATTCGATAAATTACTGAAATGCAACTTATGAAAGCTAAGAAGAAGGGATGTAAAATATTTGTTGTAAAGATTGAAGAGCTTGGGCACGATAGTGAAAATTCTTAGTACTAGAGTCTATAAGAGTTACAATATGGGGAAATCAAGGAAATTAGAAAATCAGATAAGGAGAAGTACCCAATTTTGAGAGAATTACCAGGACTACCTCCGAAAAGAGTGTTTGATTTTTCTATTGATCTAGTTCCTAGATCATAACCGACCACCACAAAATTTATGGAACTTAAGACACAATTGGATGAATTGTTGTCAAAAGGATTAATAAGACCAAGTGTTTCACCTTGGGGAGTGCCTATTATCTTTGTTAAGAAGAAGGATGGAACATTGCGATTGTGCATTGAATATCGTATGCTTAACAAAGCTATGGTTAATAATAAGTATTTGTTGCCATGTATTGACTATCTTTTTGATCAGATGAGAGTTGTAGCTATATTTTCAAAAATAGATTTAAGGTTTGGATATCACCAATTAAGGGCTAAGGATGAAGATATCTTTAAAACTACTTTTAGAACTCCGTATGGACACTATGAGTTCATTGTTTTACCATTTGGTTTAACAAATGCACTAGAAACATTCATAAATCTAATGAATAGTGTGTTTAGGGATTACCTCAACAAATTTTTATTAGTATTTCTAGATGACATACTAATTTACAATAGAAATGTAGAAGAGCATTGCAAGCATCTTGAAATGGTCCTACAACGATTGGGAGAGCACAAGTTGTATGGAAAACTATCCAAGTGTAAATTATTCTAGAAAAGGGTACATTACTTGGTCCATGTGATTTCAGCAGAAGGAATTTTAGTAGATCCAACAAAGATTAAGGTAGTTATTTAGTGGCCTATACCCAAAAACATGTCAAAAGTGAGAAGTTTTATGGGCTTGGCAGGATACTATAGGAAATTCGTCACAAACTTTTCTACCTTTCCTATAACTTCTTTACAAAAGAAAGGAAATAAGTTTGAATGGAATGAGAAGTTTCAAGAAGCATTTGACCTACTCAAAGAGAAACTAACCACCACACCAATACTAAAGGTACCAAATAATGAAGGAATTTTCACGGTTATCACATATGCATGTAGAGAAGGTTTAGGAGGTGTATTGATGCAAGTTGGACAAGTGGTTGTATATGAGCCTAGAAATTTGAAACTGCATGAAATGAATTATACATCACATGACTTAGAGTTGGCAGTTGTAGTACATGCATTACAAATGTGGAGTCACCATTTTCTTGGGAAACCCTTTGAATTGAAAACTAACCATAATGGGTTGAATTATCTTTTCACTTAACCAAATATGAATTCCAAACAAAGGAGATGGTTGGAGTTGATAGCTAACTATGATTTTAATATTAGTTATATCAAGGGAAAAGAGAATCGGGTTGTTGATGCATTGAGTTAGAGATGTCACATTGCTTCCATAGTAGAAATTCAAACAAATTTGAAAGAGCAAGTACTCCAAAAGTGCAAAGAGGATGACTATTACTTACAGGTTAAGCAAGCACTTATGGATAATCCTCAAGATTCTAGGTATGAAAGTTTCTAATTTGAACCTAGTGGATTACTTAGATACAAAGGTAGAATGTATGTACTTGATGTGAAAGAATTAAGGAATCTGGTATGGAAGGAAATACATGTAGCACCATATTTTGGACATCCAGGAGTGACAAAAATGATGGCTGATGTGAAACCATTATACTTCTGGAAGGGAATGAAAGGATATGCCGCTAGTTTTGTGGCTAGGTTTCTTAAGTGTCAAAGGGTGAAATTTGAGCATCATCATCCCACAGGATTGTTATACCCACACGACATACCAGAATGTAAATTGCAAGTTATAAGTATGGATTTTGTGCAAGGACTTCCTATGTCAAGGAGTAAGCACAATTCCATACTAGTGATAATGGATAATCTTACAAAAGTGGTACATTTTATACAAAGGAACTTAACTGAGGGAGCACCAGTCATAGCACAAAAGTTTGTGCAAGAAGTGTTTAGATTGCATAGGATTCCTAAAAAGATTATTTCTAATAGGGATGCATGAATCACTTCTAGGTTTTGGAAAACCTTATTTTCTACACTTGGGACTCAATTAAATATTAGCTCAATATATCATCCAGAAACGGATGGGAAAACTGAAAGGGTAAACCAAGTATTGGAGGACCTAATTAGGGTGTATTGGATGGATCAGCAATACAAGTGGGAAGATTACTTACCCTTAGTCAAATTTTCTGACAATAACTCATCATTCTACAATAAAGATGGCTCCTTTTGAAGATTTGTATGGTCAAAATTGTCGAACTCCTATAAGTTGGGATAAACTTGAGGATCGAGTAGGTCTTGGACCAAAAAATTTAGTAGAAATGGATGAGAAAGTTAAGATTATCAAGAAAAGGTTATCAAAAGCTAACAATCGACAGAAAATTTACACAAATGCTAAGAGAGTGCCCCATAATTTTGTTTTAGGTGGCAATGTACTTTTGAGAGTGAAACATCACAAAAGCTCCATTAAATTTGGAAATTCGTCTAAGTTAGCTCCATGTTATGTTGGACCCTGTGAGATTTTAGAGGAAGTGAATCAAGTAGCCTATCAAATCGCTTTACCACCAGCTCTTTCCAGAATGCATAATTTATTCCATGTGTCCTACCTTAAAAAGTATATACCAGGAGATAGTCATGTAATTGATTGGACTGCTTTACAAGTAAGGGATCTTAGAGTAGTAACTCTTGAGCCCATCAAGGTGTTGGAAATACGTAAGCTTCACTTATGTAACAAAGATGTCTCGAAGTGAAAATTCAAGTTGGACTAGTACACAGAAGACTCGTGGTGCAGGAGAACCTAGGAAACTTGGGTTTTCCTAGAGCCTTGAAGGAAGTCTATGTTTTGTTGTGTTCTTTTTGAGGTCATGTTGACCATCTTTCTTGGTGTTGTTGTTTTTAATAAAACTTTTTCTAGCCATGATCAATGGATTGGGAGGTGGCAATCTTGTTTGGGTTTTGAAGCCCAACTTGTCATCTTTACCAATCTAGCCAAAGTGTTTGAAAACACATGAGGTTTTATATTTTGTTTTTTTAGGTCATTTTTGAGTTCAAACCAAGCACCTAAGTTGTTGTGGAGGCATATTTAATGCATTCCATGACCTTTTGGTTGGTTGGAAGTTTCATTGTACGGACTGTGTTTTCAGAAATTGAAGAAAAACAGTGTTCTTGTTATTATTTCCTGGTTTTTGTTCATTTACAGTGTTTAAATGGATTATATGTACTTTTTTTCTTGTTGTAGGAGGTATTATAGGTTGCATATAAGTTTTTTGTAACATTTTTTATCTTTATTTATTCATTTTGCTTTGTTATTTGTAAATAGTTTAAACCTAGCCTGTTGCTGGTCTGAACCAGGCAGCTTGGAGAAAATGGAAGTCTACACCATCTTTCCTCCGTACAATTTGTATGGAATTTTGGGAAGTGTTCCTAGACTCCATGCCTATATATATGATATCTATTAGGGTTTTTGGCCATACAGGAGGTGCTAGCAAATGGATGCCCTAGGCGAGCCAGAGCAGGCCTGGTTGGGGCAGTCTTGAAGAAAAAGTGGCATATCTTGCAGGGGAAAAGAGAACTTTGTGAGATTCTTTCTTGTGAATTTAGGGGAAGGTCTTGTAAACTCATTGTGATAAGGAGGAGAGCCCAGCAATCCGTTTTAGAGGAGAAATTTTCACCAGTCCTAAAACTGGTTCTAAGCAGTTAGAAACCCTAGTTTTTGGGTAGTATTTGCATGAGGGAAGAGTACGGTTTGGACAGAGCCAAGACCCTAGAAATCTTGAAGGTGTAGGTAGAGGAAACACATTTCCTAAGCCAAGAACCATGTTTCTTTGGTGGGTTTAGGAGGGAAAAGAAAATTACCCCTGTTCAGAGACCTAATAGGGGGCTCAGGGCTACTAGCCTTTCAAACCCTAGGGAAGCAACCTTAAGGAAGTGATGGAAAGTTGGAGGTTTGTGGTTGCACAAGGACCTTAGATTGGTCATTTTGAAGTTTTTGAAACACCTACAAACCCCTGCAAGAACCTTGAAGAAGGTTGAAGTCATTTGGCCTTTAGGGAAGAATAAGGGCCCAAGGAGAGAACATGGTGAAGCACCAAGATTTGCTTGGTTGATGGATTTTGAAATGATAGAAGGGTTGGCTAGAAGAACCAGGGGTGCCTAAATAGCATAGGACCTATAGGTTGAGTGATGGAAGATGACACCAAATGGGTTCATCAAGGTGAGACCCGGGGCATTGAGACAATGATTGTCTTGATCCAACCTTGTCCCTATCAGATTGGTATCAGAGCGAGCAAAAGATTTGGGAAAGCAGCTTATATGTCAGAAGTTGAGTCAAGTGAAACTCCCGCCATGGTGACAAATGCACAATTAGCCAAGAGGTTTGAAGAACAAGATGAGGACAACAAGTCCTTAAAAGAAAGAATAGAGCAACTTGAGAAAGCATTGAACAATGCAAGGTTGGAAGGAACAGTACCAAAGGAAGAAGAGGTTGCAGAAGAAGACAAGGTCCCTAAACTTGACCCTGTTTTGGAGGAGGAGCCTTTCTTGAAGGCATTGAAAGCCTTGAGTGGAAAAGGACTTGAGGGCATACCACAGTTCAATGGAAAAATGGATCCTGATTTGGTCATGGATTGGATAGAAGGCATGGAGAATCACTTTGAGTGTGATGGAGTCACTGAGGCACAAAATGTGAAGGTTGCTAAATCAAGGTTGAGAGGATTAGCCTTGACATGGTGGAAATTTTTTCAGAATGAAAGGGAAAAAGAAGGCAAACAGCCCATATCAACTTGGAAAGGAATGGTTGCTAAGGTAAAGGAAGCCTATATACCAGATAATTATGAGATCCAACTTCACAAGAAGAGGCAAAGTCTAAGGCAGAAAGACCAAGATTTCAACACCTATACTGAAGAGTTTCAGAAGCTTTGCTTGGGATCAAATGTGACAGAGGATGAGAGCCTAAAAGTGGCTAGGTACCTTAATGGCTTGAAGTGGGACATTCAGGAAGAGATGGCTTTACTAAGTCCCAAGATAGTCCACCAATGTTATCAGTTGGCCATAAATATTGAGGAAAGGAACAAAAGAAAGCATGATCAGTCTTCTAAGGGCAGAGGCAAAGGCAGAGATCAAAGAGGATAGTGTGGTGGTTACCAAGGTAGAGGTAATGATTAAAGAAACCAAGGAGAATCTAAGCTCATTGAGCATGGAGGTGAAACATCTTCAAGAGGAGGATTTAACAGAGGAAGAGGACCTCAAGAAGGTTCAAACAGAGGAAGAGGAGTAGGTAGGAGTAATTCTTACTTTGCAAACATGAAGTGTTATCATTGTAACCAACTAGGCCACCCTGCTTATAGGTGCTCGGAGAAAGCATCCTCTTCTAGCAATGAGAAAAGAGTGGCCTATGCACAAGAGGACACCATGAGTCCTAAGGCATCTAAAATCAGTCATATAGAGTCTGAAGTAGGAGAGAATCTGATGTTTAACAGAGTTCTGATCAGGTAGCCAGTCAAAGAGGAACCTAAGCAAAGAAGAGCTCTTTTTAGAGTAAGGTGCAAAATACTTGGTAAAGTATGCAAGGTCATTGTAGATTCTGGTTCTATAGATAATATAATCTTAGAGGAGGTAGTAACTAAGCTGAAATTGTAGAAGGTACCTCATACTAACCCCTACAAGGTCACATGGCTGAATAAAGGGCAGAGTGTTTTGGTTAATGAGCAAGTAACAGTGGAATTTTAAATTGGAGGCTATAAAGACAAGTTAGTTTGTGATGTGTTACCCATGGATGCATGCCATCTGTTACTGGGTAGACCATGGAAATATGACAGAAGTGTCATCTATGATGGGAAAGAGAACACCATCTCATTCAAGAAAGATGGAAGAACCTTCAAGCTGCAGTCATTGACAAAGGAAGATGAGGGATAGTCAAAGGTACCTAACATCATGTTGAGCAGTGGCAAGGAGTTCCTTAAGGACCTACACCAAGGGAATGAAGGATATGTGATCATAATGTAGTCCAAAGAGGGAGAAAAGGCTGAAAGGACAGTCTTACCAGAAGCAGTCCAAAAATTGCTTGATAGATACAAGAGTATAGTCAGTGATGGAACACCTGCAACTCTACCACCAAAGAGAGCAATAAGTCATCAAATTGACTTCATACCTGGAGCCTCATTGCCTAACAAAGCAGCATACAAGCTGACTCCTGAGCAGAACCTAGAGGTGGCTAGGAAAGTGGAAGAATTGTTGAATCAAGGTCTGATTCAAAAGAGCATCAGCCCATGTGCAGTCCCGGTGGTTTTGGCAACTAAGAAAGGAGGTAAGTGGAGACTTTGTACTGATTCTAGAGCAATCAATAGGATTACAATCAGATATAGATTCCCTATCCCTAGAATAGAAGATTTAATGGATTGCCTTGGAGGAGCACAATATTTCACTAAGCTGGACCTCAAGAGTGGCTACCATCATATTAGAATTAAGGAAGGTGATGAGGGGAAGACAACTTTTAAGACCAATGATGGCTTATATGAGTGGAAAGTAATGCCATTTGGCCTCTCAAATTCCCCTAGCACATTCATGAGACTAATGAATGAGGTGCTTAAGGATTTCACAGGAATCTTTGTAGTAGTCTATCTTGATGACATACTGATTTTCAGTAAGACAGCAGAAGAACATTTGAAGCATGTGGAGATGGTTCTTAAAAGGTTGCAAGAAGAGCAATTGGCAATTAACCTTGAGAAGTGTGAGTTCTTCAAACAAGAACTTGTGTATCTAGGCTTTATAGTATCCCAAGGAACGTTGAAGATGGATCCAAGCAAGGTGGAAGCCATCCTAAATTGGCCCACACCAACCACGGAAACAGAGGTAAGGAGTTTTCATGGTTTACCTCAATTCTATAGAAAATTCATAAGGAATTTTAGTGGCATATGTGCACTAGTCTTAGATACTATTAAAGGTGGTCTAAAAACAAAGTTTAAATGGACTCAAGAGGCTGATAAAGGGTTTGAAAAGCTGAAACAAGAAGTGGAAACTCAACCTATTTTGTTATTTCCTAGTTTTGACAAGTTATTCACAGTTGAGTGTGATGCAAGTGGAGTAGCAGTAGGAGTACTTAGTCAAGAAGGTAGGCCTGTAGCCTTCTTTAGTGAAAAGCTCAATGAAGCCAAGCAAAAATACTCCACCTATGATCTAGAATTATATGCTTTAGTGCAGTCCCTTAGGAAGTGGAGGCATTATTTGTTACCCAAAGAGTTTGTGGTCTTCACTGATAACCAGGCACTTAGTTACATTAACACCCAAGAGAAGCTGAGTAATAGACACTTGAAATGGATGGAATACATCCAAGCCTTCACATTCACTATCAAGCACAATAAGGGACAAATGAATAAGGTGGCAGATGCATTAAGCAGGAGAATGTTGATAGTGCAAGAGATACAGCTGAAAAGCATTGGATTAGAGAGTTTCAAAGACCTCTATGGTGAGGATGAAGACTTCTCAGAAGCCTACAAGGTATGCTCTAATTTTTAGAATCATTTTCATAATCAATATGCTGAGTATACACTGCAAAATGGACTATTATTTAAGGGTAGTCAGTTATGTGTTCCAAGAGGGTCAATGAGGGAAAATCTTATTCAAGAAAAGCATAATGGCAGTCTTAGTGGGCATTTTGGTATTAATAAAACTTTAGAGCTAGTTCAAAGGTTCTATTACTAGCCTAAGTTAGCAAGAGATGTCAGAAAATATGTGGAACAGTGTGTTGTATGCATGAAAGCTAAGGGAGGAGCTAGCAATGCTGGTTTGTATCAACCCCTGCCTATTCCTAACAGGCCATGGGAGTGTGTGAGCATGGATTTTGTGGTAGGTCTTCCTAAGACTAAGACTGGTTTTGATAGTGTGTATGTAGTAGTGGACAGATTTAGCAAGATGAGTCACTTCATTCCTTGCAAAACTACCCATGATGCAAGCTACATAGCTCATATTTTCTTCAAGGAGGTTCTTAGGATCCATGGCTTGCCTCTAAGCATTGTTTCTGACAGAGATGTGAAGTTCATGAGTCATTTTTGGAAGACTCTATGGAGCAGATTGGGTACAAATCTGTCATTTGGATTAGCTTACCATCCTCAAACCGATGGTCAAACAGAGGTGGTTAACAGAGTGTTGGGTAATCTTGTAAGGTGCTTGACTAAAGAATATGGACAGACATGGGATATGGTGATTTCCCAAGCTGAATATGCCTATAATGAAAGTGTCAATAGAACTACAGGGAAAAGTCCTTTTGAGGTTGTGTATGGGATGCACCCAAGAGGCATACGTGAGCTCAGAGATTTGGGATCCATGGAGAATAGAAGTGGACATGCAGAAGACTTCACTCAGAACATGAAGGAGATTCATGAGTAGGTCAAGCAAGCAGTCACAGCAGCAACCCAAAAATTGAAGGAGAATGTTGATTTGTCAAGGAAGGATGTACAATTTGCAGTTGGGGACTATGTTATGGTCCACCTCAACAAATCTAGATTGCAGAAGGGCATGGAAACCAAGATATAGATGAAAAGAGTGGGACCATGCAAGGTGTTGTCCAAATATGGCAAGAATGCATATAAGGTGGAATTACCATCAGACTTGGGCATCTCTCCAATTTTTGATGTTGCTAATTTGATCAAGTACAAGGGATTAGTCAATGATGAGGATCAGAACAGAAAGGAAATATTCAAGGACATCAGTAATGTGACCCTTCCTCAAAAATATAAGCTTCAGGTAAAGAAGATCTTGCAATCAAGAGTGCAGAAAGCTACAAGACATAAGGTGTACATGGAGCACCTTATCAAGTGGAAGAAAAAACCAGAATCAGAAGCCACTTGGATATAGGAAGATCATTTCAAGGGACTTGCCATTGACCTGCCAGTGGTCTCTCCTTCCTATCCTTATTTTTTTGGGCTGAGAGGGGGAGAATGGTGCAGGAGCACCTGGGAAACTTGGGTTTTCCTAGAGCCTTGAAGTAAGTCTATGTTTTGTTGTGTTCTTTTTGAGGTCATGTTGACCATATTTCTTGGTGTTTTTGTTTTGAATAAAAATTTATCTAGCCATGATCAATGGATTGGGAGGTGGCAATCTTGTTTGGGTTTTGAAGCACAACTTGTCATCTTTACCAATCTAGCCAAAGTGTTTGAAAACACATGAGGTTTTATATTTTGTATTTTTAGGTCATTTTTGAGTTCGACCCAAGCACCTAAGTTGTTGTGGATGAATATTTAAGGCATGCCATGACCTTTTGGTTGGTTGGAAGTTTCATTGTACGGACTGTGTTTTCAGAAATTGAAGAAAAACAATGTTCTTGTTATTATTTCCTGGTTTTTGTTCATTTACAGCGTTTAAATGGATTAGATGTACTTTTTTTCTTGTTGTAGGAGGTAGTAGAGGCTGTGTATAAGTTTTTTGTAACATTTTTTAGCTTTATTTATTCATTTTTCATTGTTATTTGTAAATAGTTTAAACCCAACCTATTGCTGGTCTGAACCAGGCAGCCTAGAGAAAATGGAAGTCTAGACCATCTTTCCTCCGTACAATTTGTACGGCCTTTTGGGAAGTGGGCCTAGACTCCATGCATGTATATATGATAGATATTAGGGTTTGTGGCCGTGCAGGAGGTGCTAGCAAATGGATGCCCTAGGCAAGCCAGAGCAGGCCCGGTTGGGGCAGTCTTGAAGAAAAAGTGGCATATCTTGCAGGGGAAAAGAGAACTTTGTGAGATTCTTTCTTGTGAATTTAGGGAAAGGTCTTGGTAACTTATGGTGATAAGGAGGAGATCCCAGCAATCCGTTTAGGAGGAGAAATTTTCACCAGTCCTAAAACTGGTTCTAAGCAGTTAGAAACACTAGTTTTTGGGCAGTATTTGCATGAGGGCAGAGTACGGCTTGGAAAGAGCCAAGACCCTAGAAATCTTGAAGGTGTAGGCAGGAGAAACACATTTCCTAAGCCAAGAACCATGTTTCTTTGGTGGGTTTAGGAGGGAAAAGCAAATTACCCCTGTTCAGAGACCTAATAGGGGGCTCAAGGCTACTAGCCTTTTAAACCCTAGGGAAGCAACCTTGAGGAAGCGATGGAAAGTTGGAGGTTTGTGGTTGCACAAGGACCTTAGATTGGTCATTTTGAAGTTTTTGAAACACCTACAAACCCCTGCAAGAACCTTGAAGAAGGTTGAAGTCATTTGGCCTTTAGGGCAGAATAAGGGCCCAAGGAGAGAACATGGTCAAGCACCAAGATTTGCTTGGTTGATGGATTTTGAAATGATAGCAGGGTTGGCTAGAAGAACCAGGGGTGCCTAAATAGCATAGGACCTATAGGTTGAGTGGTTGAAGATGACACCAAAGGGGTTCATCAAGGTGAGAGCCGGGGCATTGAGACAGTGATTGTCTTGATCCAACCCTGTCCCATCAACTCGGCTACTTGGGAGGATTATGTGGAAATTCAACAAAAATTTCCAAAAATTCTTGAAGCTTTTGAGAGTGATGAATAATGTACTATTAAATTCTTATGCTTTGAATAATACCTTAGGTCATTAGGGACATTCATTCATAAGGGGGGAGTATGTTATACCTCGATTGTATAGTTACTAATTACTATTGTACTGTATAGGGTAAAATGGGTTGTAACGAGAATTTTAAATATGAATAAAGTATGTTGTACCTTGTTATCAATATGAATGTTTACACATTTGATGATTGTTTCATTTAATGTTACTTCAATTGATGTTATCCTTGGTGAAATATTGCATTTCTAAGAATAGAAGGTTAATGAATTGTGAATATTCTAACTTCTAAGATGTTTATGTATACTGCTTATGTTATGAACATTTGACTATCGTGAGCATTTGCCAATGGATGCAGGTATATGAACCATTCCTCCAGGTGGAGGCAAAGTATCACTCAAGAGAGGATCTTGGTTCGATAACCGGTAAAGTAAACTATCTAAGTATACACACACGTCACCTTAGATTGAGTGAACTGAGTCAGTTAGTGTGGGTTATAGGTAAGTCATCCTTAGCCTATATGTTTGCATTAGGATTCTTGCTTTTGCATGCTTTGTGATTAATGTTTATCTTGTGATATTACAATCATATGGATTGGTCAAATGTAGGTGGAAGTATGTTTATAAATATGCACATGTGTGTTAGGAGGATCTGACGACACGTATATGCATATGTATAGAGATTCCACATGTACACACCTATCGATATGATGGTAATGTAAATGGATGTAAGTGAATCAGAAGTGGACATATATACATATATATAGTATATATACATGTATCCATATGTATATACATATCGATACAAGCGTATGTTGACAAATGGATATGCTTATACAGATTTATCGATATGGTATACCTACATATACATGTACATAAAGGTATATACACTTGTATATATATGTATATATGTACACATCCTGAATAATGTGGATATTAATAATAATATTATTATTTCCTTCTAAATTAACATATATATATTGGATGTATGCTAACTGGCTCATGATATATATTTTTGTTAAATATATATATATATATGTAATTATATATTAAAATATGATATATATACATATTATAGTTATATTAAAACATATTATATATATATATATGTTTAATATATTTAAAAAATTATATGTAATAAAATATATAATTCCCTTCATTCAAATTTGGAAATCAAATTACTTATGAATCATCATTAAACTATGAAATCAAATTATTTTTGAATCATCAATAAACTATGAAATCAAATTAATTTTGAATCATTAATAAACTATGAAATCAAATTATTTTTGAATCATCATTAAACTATGAAATCAAATTATTTCTGAAACATCATTAAACTATGGAAATCAAATTAATTCTGAGTCGATTTAATATTATCATCATTTGACTTTGGAAACCAAATTATTTCTGAATCGATATAATTCATGTCTTTTAAACATTGGAAAATAAAATTTTGAAATAAATTGAAATGACTGCAAATCGCATAGTGGACTTTGATTTATTTATACTAATATGGAAAATGAAAATAATTTGAATTTGAAACAAACATGGCAAAGAGAAATCATGCATTGGCATGCAGGGATAGAACCCATGAAAGGCGTTTAAATCTTTTGACTAAGTCAAAAGCTGAGGCAAGAATAAATCGAACATAGTAATGAAACTTTAACAACTCAGCCTAAAAGATAGTCGACATAGGTTATGTGTTCATGAATTACAAATGACTTTTTCTCTGCTTTATGAAAAACCCACCATTTTATGAGTTTGGTGCC
Organism: Sequoia sempervirens; assembly: GCA_007258455.2. Classification (NCBI taxonomy): domain Eukaryota; kingdom Viridiplantae; phylum Streptophyta; class Pinopsida; order Cupressales; family Cupressaceae; genus Sequoia; species Sequoia sempervirens. The sequence continues at coordinate 141,939,111 of VDFB02271358.1, read as the reverse complement.
ACCTCTATTAACAAATTTTGTAGGTGCTGATTTCTAAATTTCTCCATGTGCATTTGGAATTAGTCTTCATAGTGCTAGAAAAAATGGAGGTCGACTCACCCTGTGTTTTGTTGAGTATGGATTAGAATTGACGCCACCTCTAGGATTGGAAAATGTCAAATGGTAGTGATGTCAATTCACATGCCAATGTAGTAGGAATTCTTGGAGGTTGGGCTCTATAAATAATTTCCCAACTTTCATTCACTGTACTCATTCACCATTCTTAATCATCATTTGTAATTTGTCTTTGAAATTGATTTATACACCATATATGTATCATTTGTGCATTCTTATATGTTTAGTTATCCATTACTAATTTGACATTATATACAACCATTACTTACATTACTGAGTGACCATGTTTTATACGAATATTTCTTATTTCTATGAGATACTGTTATCTTGAGAGAAACATATTCTACCGAAGGAATACGTCATTTCTGGTAGTGATTTCTGAGAGTGGAAAAGAGGGAATTTTGTGAGGAAATTGTCATTTTCTATGATTCTTGGAATCAATACAAGGAGTTGAATTAATCTTTATTTGAAGGAAACTCTGTCATCAGTTTTGGGAAGGCATATATAGGCATGGGATGGGTAAACCCACAAAACTAGTTTACAATTCTAGTGAGGAAGGAAAATTTCAAAAAGCCCCCATGGAATTTTTTTTGGTTTTTGGGGTTTGAATGAGCAGTTTGTTCGAGTGAACCCAAAGGGTGTTTGCTAGAAGCTCCCCCTTTGAGTGAACTCATTAAATGCTAAGTCAGACCACATTTCCCAGGAAAAAAACAAAAGAAAATTTTGTGGAAAGGGGGTTCACTCGAACCTAGGTTCAAGCAAACCTAGGTTCAAGAGAACCTCCAAGGGGGTTTCACTCAAACCTAGGTTCGCTCAAACCCCCCTTTTCCCCCTTTGGCACAAAAAATTTCCAGAATTTTTCCCTTTGAAGCTTGAGTTGAGGATGAAAATGGAGGATACTTCATAGACCCAACTAGATGATGGTAGTCCTCAGAACGAGTTGTCCAACGAATATAATTTTAATATGTTTTTAGTTTGAGTAAACATAGTTTTTCCACCAAAAATAAAGCTCTTTGTTTTGCACATGTGGAAAAATAGAAAATTTGAAAAAACAAATTAAAAAATATCAGTGCACTAGATATTGAACTCCTTGATCTAACAAAAAAAATTGAATTTCGAAACAAAAAAAATTGAATTTTGATACATAGAAAAAATTTATAATGTTGTATATGGTCTACCTTTGTCTGAATTGTAATTGGTTTGACTTCAAAACATGATTAAGGAAAAAATATTTAATAGAACACTATGAAACCAAAAGAAAGCACTAGATATCGTAGTTACAAATATAAATTCAAAAAAAGAAGAATTTTATCCTTCATGGAAAAAAAGTTATCTTGTATACGGTAAGTGTCACTCCTTAAAAATGGTGTTTATTGAAAAAAAGAAGTGCAAGATCTAATTTCAAAATTTTTGAAAAAAATATATTTAGAATCTATAGAAAAAATGTCACAATTCACTAGTTTACATCATCTTCAAATTTATCACGGTTTAGCTGCTACAGGTTCCTGAAAGTGAAGATTTAGTTAGAATAAATCAATTTAGTGTCTAGTTTGGCCAAAAATTGTAAACCAGTATTGTAGGATCACCCGGATATTTGTCTATTATTTATTTGAAAGAATTGTTATGTTGTTTGAAAAATATACTTTTTGTTTGTGCATAGGTAGTGTTCAAATATGTTTGTCTTTTGAAAAAGGGAAAATGAAGTAATTCTAGTTGTGTTTTACATGCTTGTAAATATCTCCATAATAGATAATAGGAGAATATTGTTTGCTTTAAAAATAGATATTATCTATTAGGCTTGATTGAAGAGTCACTTGAGGTACACCAGCTAAGTTAATAAGTTAACCAGGAAATTTTTTATTACTCCTAGGATAGATAATCCTATAAGGGAGGGGATTTTAAACTTGTTATTTATATATTCATTTCAAGTAGACTAGAATGTTGTAGGTTATTATGGGATGACAGATTATCTGGTGAAGGACCATACCTATGTGTAGTGTAAGATAGCCTTAAGTCAAATTAGCCCTGAGTAGTGTATGTGATAGATGACTCTCAGCCATTTACTGAATTTAATACTTTTTCTAAATTAGTGCAATGTACAAGAATCCAATTAGATTGTTTGATTCTTGAGACTACACTGTTAGTTCACCGTGGTCCATTATTACATGTTAGTTCGAGATTGTGGGACTACAAGGTTCTAGTTATGTAGGAAACAATACTATGCTTAGTTGGTTGTCGGTATCGGTTACTCTACCAATCTCTTCTTTGAAGGTAAGGGCCATTTATCAAATGATAGATGTGTGGGGGACCACATTAAGAGTCTACGGTTGGTAGAAAAGTGCCTGAGTGATGCTTTTTCTCCACAACAGGCGACAGAAGAACCAAGATTTGAAAGGAAATGAAACTGGACCATCTTACTACTATTTGTTGGAAAGCTCCATGAGCTACATGTTTGTACTTGTGTGTTTTCTTACTTTGATGTATATTTGAAAAGAAAAAGGAATACTTGTGGAAATATATTGTATCTTATTTGGCAATTGTCAATAAAAGAAAATAATTTTTTTATTGCATTAGCTTTATTACTTGTTTTGTGTAAAATTAAGAAATTTTTACTTTATGAAAGGGTTAGGTTGTTACATTTAAAATAGTCAAAGCACCAATTATACACTATTATTGTGTAGCAACTCAACTTTTCTTTGTTACTCGGTAAAACTATGACCAAGTTGATATGGTATAGATGTTGTCTATAAACAAAGGATTGTTTGAATGACAATAACCATGCCAAAAGATAAGGAAGTTGGTTGAATACTTGGCACCAACATATAAGAGCTCTTAAATTTGTTGAATTCTATCCTGGTTTCAATTCAACTATCATCATTTGTGCATGTGTACATTGGAATTTCTTTTTCTTCTATCAAATAGAAGGGTCGATCTATAGCATTTTATGATGATTTTATACTTAGTTTTTTAACACCTTTTAGTTGTAGGTAGTGACTTAACTTGCATGGAAAGATTTATCAACTGGCATTCTTTTTTGTTGGCTGCAATGTCTCAATTTTCTATATAAATAGATGGGATGGCTCCCTTACTTAGGAGACATTGTTCTGCAAACTTATTCTGAGAACTGTATATTCTGAGAGCTGAGAGTTATTATGTGAGAGTTGTGAGTTATTTGTGAGTGCATATAATCAACTTGTGAGAGAATTCATAGTGAAGCTAGTAAGTTGTTGTTGGAAGGTTGTGCATCAAGTCAGTCAATTGAATTAAGTGTATTATAGGCATGAGGATCTAGTCTTCTCTTATTTGTCATTATTTATGAAAGAATGAGATTTTGTATGCCTTTTTTTGGTACTTCTTGGGAATACTTGCATTAGGAATTCATAGCATTTTCTTTGGAAAGGAAAAAGAAGCTATTTTATGCTTATCTATGAAAGTGCTTGTATTTACTCCATATTAGGAGGAATTGTTTGTCATTAGTATAAGTATACTAGATATGTTTAGGCAAGCATAGCTTATGGGTTATCCATAGCTAAGTTATTTTATTGAATTAGATAGCTTATGAAGTTACACCTAGGTTTGATTATCCATTGTAGGGTGGGTAATTTGCATTTATGCTTGGTAGGTAGAAATACCATTAAGTTGTGGGAAAAGGGAATAGGTTGTCTCTAGTGTAAAAGACTACCTATTAAAGGAAAAACCTATGCATAGATTATAATTTCCTTAAGAAAAATTGAGCTTGAGTAGTGTATGTGAGTAGGATGACTATCACTTGAAGTACTCCGTGAGAACACTTTGGTAAAAGTAGTGTGATTTCCTTTGGCTCCACTATCAACTCATCGTGATCCATTTATATCCATGCTAGTCCTAGATTGTGGGTTTACAAGTTCTAGTCATGTAAAACACAACAATAAGCTCATATTAGTTTTTTTTATGAGGTTACTCCACCAATCTCTTCATTGAAGGGAAAGGCCACCTATCGAATGATAGATGTGTGGGAGACCACATATGAGTCTATGGTTGGCAGAAAAGTGCTTGAGTGATGCTTCTCCTCCTCAGCAGGTGACAAAAGATGAAGGTTTGAAAGGAGGTTGTTGGACTATCTATATCTATTGTTTTGAAGCTCAATTGAGCTATGTATGTACTTTGTACACATTCTATGGAATATTGTACTGTGTGAAATATTATATTGGAATGGAATCAACTGTGATTATTATTGTACATCTTTGTTCATTTTCTCTTTGTAAATTAAAGGATTTTTTATGAAAATGGTTAAGTTATAGGGTTTAATTACTCACAAAATAAAAACTCAGAAAAATTTACTTCGATGAACGGCTGACATGAACTACACAATGAGATAACCAAAAACAATCTCTTTGTGCCTCCTAAACTTAAATAAGTTTACAAAGCTAAAGAGAAAGTGGTTGAACAACCTCCTATTGTTTCTTCCATTCCTCCCAAGGAAGAGAAGAAACCTATGATTGACAAACCCGCTCCTAAACAATCACAAACTGAAAATAAATTGAAATAAAATCATAATGCTAGAGAGCATAGGTGTAGATGTTGTGCTATTGCTCATATGTTACAAACTAAAGAGGAAAAGAACAAATAAAAATCCGAACTTACTTGAAGAAATGAAAAATGATTATATACCTTCACCATAATGTAAACAAGAAGCTTCCATGAAAATTGTCATTCAGCCTCCTATTGTGATAAATCTAGATGATGGCATTGAAATTACAAAGATTGATGAGCAAGTGCATAATGAATTGAATATATTTTTTTCCTCTTTTATGAGCTTAAATGAAAAATATCTTAAACAAAGTGTTGAACTTGGTGCTTCCCCTAGTTTGACACATGTTGTTGTCCCTTTGGCTAGTTGTCTACCTTCTGCTTATACTGATCGAGATTGGGATGCAGATGACCTGCTATAGGTTGACTTGCATGTGCCTTACTAGTCTTTTGACTTGTTTTCTTTTTCATGTTCTTGTATGTAATTGCATGTGCATAATGTGATCTCCCATGATGTTTCATTTGATGTATCTCTCTTTTTGTGCATTCCTCTATATGTATCTACATTCTTCTGTATGCCGTAAACCTTTATCTTTTAATTTGTCTTGTGTTTTAATTTTTGGGATGATATAAGGCGTTGAGACATTTAGGTCTCTTCCATGTTGACCCAAAATATTTTCCTTTATCTTTTCTTATCTTGTGTTTTCCTTTTGGGGATGATGTAAGGAATTGATACATTTAGGTCTCTTCCATGTTGAACTAGAAGGATTTTTATTTTTTTTCGCTCTCTTTGTGGCATTCTTCTTGTTCTATAAATATTTGGGGAATGATGACAATTTTAAGCTCTTGAAAAACATTGTACCAAATACATAATAACCTTGAATCCATAGATCCCTTATGTATTTTTGGGGAAACTCCTCCCTCCTTTTTCATGTCGTAGCTTTATTTTGAAAACATATAGCTCTTTCCATAGGGTTTTCCGAGGAAATCTCTCATGTTAGGAGAAAACATTGGCTACTTTAAAGTAGTTTCTCGTAGAAATGCTGTTAGCAACAACTTTAAAGTGGGGGCATACATCGATGATATATTTTGACATTTTGCATTATTCATAGCATGATTTTATTTTTCCATGTGGAGTTTTCTTTTCTTGGTGGTGTCATTGGGTTTGATGTCCTCCAAGAGTGTGATATTTCTAAGCATATGATTTCCCTTAGTGGTATGATACGAGTGAGGCATCCCATAAGTGGGGATCTGATATTCTTGACTTGTTCTATTTTGGATAAATTAAATTAGGCATGATGTTCCCTAAGAAGAAGACCTTACATGAATGAAGAAAAATCCCCTTAACAAAAACATATAGACATAACATTCAAAAGCACAACATTGTGGTGCCTTATCAAAGTTGTCAGGAGAATAACTTCAGTATGGTATGGAAGGCTAATATGATTCTCTCATTTTCCACCTCGTTGGGATAACTCACCTAGTTGACAGCTTGAGGTTCAACTACCCCAGATAGCATGCATACATTTTAGACAAACACCTTAGACCTAGTCCACATCGTGTTGGACAAATTGTCAAAGCTTGATCCTTGTTTTAGACAAATAGCCACATTCCACATTGTGTGGGAATGATCAAAGCTTGATCCTTTATTTTTTATTTTTCTTGGTCTTTGATACAGTATGATTATGTATCTTTACATGGTTGCATACTTAAGTGTCTTGAATGTCTACTTTAGTGTGAGTTTGTCATGGGGGAAAACTCTCAATAAAGTGGGGGAAAAATATAGTGTTGTAAAATGTACCCCTTTTTCAAACTTAGTTTGGAAATAAATAATTAATGATAAAATGGACTTAATTGATGCCTTATTTAGTGTGTTGTAAAGTTTTTTCTTACACTTTCACACTAATATAGGGATTTATTAATTAATTGAGGTCAATTAGAGCTTAATTGGCCCCTGAAATTCAAATCCAAGCCTAATATTTTTGCATTTTATGAAGGATATCCCGACACTCATTAATATTGTTGCATAATACTTAATTTGGTGAGGTTTGAGTCCTAGGATAATGACTTGGGATGCACTCACCACCTGGTGAATGGGTCCTTACTATGTCCTAGGACCCCCTTTTTGGATAATATTTCATAATCCATGAAATTGGTCCTAGTTAATTGTGCTAGGACCCATTCAGCCAAGGTGGCGAATGGGTCCTCCTTAACTAAGGACACCCCTTTTAGGGTGTGTTTGGGTAGGATTTTAATAATTTCAAACCTTAGATTTGATGTCAGCTTATGTTACTTGAATTTCAGGAGTAAATCTTAAGTTTAGTATAAATATAAGGTTATTTCACATAGTTTCATTGAAGAAATTCTAAGAAAACCTAGCAAGTTCAAGTGATCATAAGAGTACTTTCATAAGATAATTTCAAAGGAATTAAAGGGAAAATCATCAAGGTTTTATTGCAGCAATCAATTGTTGTATCATCATGTCAAACAAGTAGTACATCATACATGTAGTTGAGCTTATGTATTGATGTAGTATTGAAGATCCAATTCAAGCATTGTTTCACATCCATATTCAAGATAAAAATCTACATTCTTCATAGCCACTTTATGTTAGATTTCTAATTTACATTACAAGACTTCATCGAAGTTCTCATTGTTTCATGCTTCATATTCCATATTCATGTTTCATTGTTTCATCATAAGGTTAAATTACCTAAACGAGTTTTGACCAAGGAAAACCCCTATTCCCTAACAATAAACAATTATTCTTATCTCTTGATGTGTGATTGTAGGTTTTAGATTGAGGAACAAGTGGAGAATAAAAGTTCAAAATTTTTCAAGATTGAAAAGTTGGAAAAGTTGTCATCCTACTTGCAAGATCACAAAGACTAAGCTACAAAATTGATTTCTAACTTTTAGGAGCTAATCACTTGGGATTTGAGAGTGCATCCATCAAGGAACATGACCCAAAAAGTTATTTTCTAGAATCCTAATAGGGACCCATTTTCCACTGGCCGAATGAGTCCTTAGTGACCCCCGAAACAACACCTTTTCAACAAGGTACACATTGTTTCAACATCTTAAAACCTTCCTTATTGTTGTTATAGTAGTTAGGTTTGTTTTCTAATGTTCTTCTATGCATAATTGAATGAAATAACTAGTAAAAAGTGTGGTTTATTATCTTGTTAATTCACTTTTATTAGCCCCCCTTTTTCTTTGTTTTAAGTTAATTTTATTGATGCAAGGACATAGATATAGTAGAGTTAAGATGAAATAAAAAGGAACCAAGATAAAATGAACAAGTGTGAAGAAGTTTCCAAGTTAATGAATATTTATATTAGAATCAAATTAAAGTTGTGATGCCAAATTTAACCTTTAAGAATTATTTCAAAATGGTAGTAATAGGTCCATTATATAAGAATAGAGAAGGAATTTTAGTGGTTGAAAAATCTCAAGGGTCAAAAGCTATTTTCTCAACTAAAAATAAGGGTCAGATATCAAGGGAATGGATTCACATGAAATTTTAAGTGAATGATGAACTAGGTTGAAACATTAAACTAATTCAAACAAATGTGTGACAAGGGGATTCATTCGTTAGAATTCCATGATTAGTCACCTAATCATTCAATGCAATTAATGTGGTGGTTGTGTGCATGTTTACTCATGATTTATATAAATATCTCTCATTAATCATCAATTTGATGGATATCACAAGGAGGGATGCATTCAAACATGAATCATCGCCTATGCTTCCAACCAAAAACCATAGCCACCATCATTTTGAGCTTTGGTGTTTGGACAATCAGATCTAAGGATGAAGAATATTAGATTCATAGGAAGCCAAAGGATGAAAACCCTTATGGTTTCAAAAGGTAGAGGTTGGAACCTCTTTGCTTGGTCACACAATTTTATTGGAGGTTGTGAGTGATCTCCCATTGTTGTGGACTATGGAACTTTGCATTGATTTTATATTATTTTTAATTTGTTAAAGAATTCAATATGAAGGTATAAATAGTGTACATATAGTATTTGCTACTTATTTTGAGGTTACTGCATGCATGTTATTTTTTTTATCACAAATATTTGTAATGTATTTGTAAACCATTTAGTTTAGTGCTAGTGCATTATATTTCCAATCAAGGTTCTTATTTTAGTATTAGGTTATAATTTAGGTTTAGGATTTATTTAATATAGGGTATTAAGCATTATATTTACATGTTATGGTAATTGTTGTAGCAGTATTTGTTGGGCATTCTAAACTATATTATAAAATATTTTGTTGATTATTTTTAGATTTTATAATTGTACTTTTTGGTCCATTATTATGAGGGTCATAACAATCATTCTCACTATTACCACAACATACGAAATAAATTTTAGACTGTAATATAAAGATTAAATACTTTGAAAGTTATTTTACATAGTCGTGGATCCATTTGACAATATGGGTGATTTACAATGAGATATAAATGAAAAGGACCATTCTAGGTTAATTTTTAATAGACTAATTTATACAATATATGATCTACGTCTTTTCACACCATTGCAAACTTGAATTTTAAATTAGGGTATCAATGAATGCAAAGATAATTAAGGAGAAATTGGGTATGTGAAGCATCATCATGGAAAAAACAGTTCCTTAAGTGGCCAAAAATTTAGAAAAAATAGAGTTAGGCAACTTAACGTAAAAATTTGAATAAGTTATCTATATTATTTCAAAAATATGTAAGAATAGAATCTATAGAAAATGGAATGTAGTTTCTAAACAAATAGGTTTATTTAAAAAAAAAAGAAATCTATATGGTGAAAATTTCAAATTTCAATGTAGTAGTACTTAAATTTCAGGGAAAAAAAAGAAGTAGGTGTTTGTTTGACCACCCTAACCACAATAAAATGATAATATTTTTTTTATAAGATTTTATATATAAGTATAGGATTCATGTCCTGATGTGATGCATATTTTTTTGTAATTTGTTTCCAAGTAAATAATTAATTATGAATTTTTTATTACAAATTTTAAAAAATATAAAAACTCGTATGTCTAGCCACCTAAAGGTGGTCAAAACTTCATGAAATTCAATTTTTTTTTAATCCTATAGTATGTGAAGCATGTTTTAGATTTGAAAAAGGTGATACCATTTAAAAGTTATAGATGTTTTTCAATCAACCTATCAATCAGGACTTTAGTCGTAATTCAAATAGAAAATGAATAATAATTATTTATTAAATTCAAAGTAGAACATAATTTATATTGGTGGAAATCTGAGAATCTCCTTTAAAAACCCTTTTTGTTTCATCAATTTTGGGTAAAAAAAAGTCGTCAGCCACATACCCATCATATCGCCACTTTTTAGCCCATCATGATCCTGAACATACCCAATTGATTGTTAGATTAGCATTTCATATTATTGTATAAAGGGAAACTTTTGGATTTATGGCTACTTTTTGGATAATTTTTTTTTTTAATTTATAACCCCTAAAATGATTTAGTTAGGTTATTTCATCCCTCCACTCCCTTTGTATTCATATCTCTTGAATATAAAGAGAAGGTGACAAATCAACTAGTTGTATAAATATAAGTTGGGTAGATCAAATTAGATTAGTGTTTATGGAATGTGAAGAAAGTGCCACTAAATCTACTTTAGTGCATGATGCATTGCAAAAAGGAGATGGATTATGTGGTTTAGGGATGCAAAAGATAGGAATATCATACATTTAATAAATTATGCAGCTATATTTGGGGAAAGATAAAGTTAAGGTTGTTGTGAAATAATATGAAATAAAATGAGGGTGGGGATATAATGAGAGTGGAGTGTGTGGGATTATAGTTATGTTTGGGGATAAAATTTGAAAAAAATAACCTGGTAAAATTGGAGAAAATAAAATGCATATGGGTAGGTAGGAATAGGTAATAATTTTAAGGGAAAACAAAGGTGGGATTTGAAGTTTTCTATTTATGAATTTTGATAAATTAAGGTGAGTGCAACTATATACCCTTTAAAATTACATAGGTCATGCCCAATCTTTACAAATTAAATTTATGCATACATGAAACCACTACATCCCTGTAGTACCTTTGTAGTCATATCTCTTGAATATAAAGAGAAGGTGGTAAACCAACTAGTTGTATAAATATAACTTGGGCATATCAAATTAGTTTAGGGTTTATGGATTGTGAAGAAAGTTCCACTAAATCTACTTTAGTACATGATGTGAAAAGGAGATGGATTATGTGGTTTAGGAATGCAAAAGATGTGAATATCATAAATTTAATAAATTATGTAGCTATAAGTGGGGAAAGATAAAGTTTAGGTTGTGAAATAATAGAAAATAAAATGAGGGTGGGGATATAAGGAGAGTGGAGTGTGTGAGATTAATAATTTTGTTTGGGCATAAAAGTTGTAAAAATAACTTGGTAAAAGTGGTGAGAATAAAATGCATATAGGTAGGTAGGAATAGGTAATAATTTTAAGGGAATGCAAAGGTGGGATTTGAAGTTTTCTATTTATAAATTTTGATAAATTAAGGTGAGTACCAGTAGATACCCTTTACGCGACATGGGTCATGCCCAATCTATACAAATAAATTTATGCATACATGAAAAATGGTGCTAATGTTTCACTATAAAATAAATAAGAGGAATAATTGTATACGATGTTGTCTTGGTAATGAATAACTAAATGTAACAATCAACAAACCTTTATAAATTCTATCAATCTAATTTAAACTAAAAGAAAATTTCACACAAATATGCATTATTATTGACCTACCTCCATTGTAACATGAAATTTAATTGCTAGTTTACTATATTAGCAGTTGATAAAGAGTATTTTTAATTAATTTGATCTCCTCGATTGCATTTATAACTCAATTTATCTATTCCCATAAAATAATTTTATTACCTTGTTCATGTTCAAAAAATATTCTAAAACACATAGGTATATTTATATATGCATTAAAATTTGATAATTCAATTTATTAAAGGAATCTTCATTCGCTCCATATAAATAATTTAGTGCTTGTTCTTCCATGCATCCTAAGTGATCATTTATGTAATATTGTATTCATGAATCTAATTCACTGTGATCTCTATCCTCCTACATATTTTCAATACATATGCATGGTTGATGTTTTGTCTTGTTCTTTGAAAGAAAAAAATCTTAATATTCCTAAAATATAATTTACTTAAATTGATCTTTCATATATAGTGAATAAACTCCACTTTAGATTCCTACTCATTTCAAATAGAAGACCATCAATGGTGTTCTTGTTGATATTACTTGTAGGATAAGAATTATCACAAAAGAAATATGTTTATCAATGAATTCATAAATATAAGTACGATGAATCTCTTTTGACCATTCATACTCATGATGATATTTATTTATCTCTTATACTTTCTATTACTTTATTAGTCTAGGTTGGGCCCAAGTCAATAGACACCATATTTATTGTGATTCTTGAATTTGATATCTTCATACTAAAATTAGGCATTTAATGACTAGTTTCCGTGAACACAGTTGATTTGATGATCAAAAATTGCTTCAAAATCCCTCATGATAATGATTTGCACACTATCTTGGACACTAGGTACAAGCCACTAGTATGTTGTGGGGCCTTTTCCTTAGACCACTTATGACCTACTCTAATTGGACCTTTGTAATCTCGCAATAATTTACTTTTTAAATCTTATTCAAAGTTTATTTAGTTTGGACTTGTTGTCCTCATTCATAGCTCTATTGCAACAACATGTTTCATTATATATACCTCCCTTCACTAGAGCTAGAGATAAGTGTTCTCCCTTGGGTAGAAATCTTGTACCCTCAAAGGATTAATAACCATCAATGGTGTCCTCAGTTACTTTGGTTGTTCCAATAACAATTAGGAAACCCATCCATGCTATCAAAATCTTCTCTTTAAGTATTTTTTCTACGTGTAGTTCTTGAAATACCTAGATCTATTTCATAAGGAAAAAGAAAGCACATTTCTATGGGTTAACCCTCCCATGTTTCATCTCTATCTCATCCTTTGAGGGAACCTCCTATTCCTCCTCCTTATCTAAAAGTAGACCAATAAAATCCATTCGTGATGTTGGCAAGACTACGTGCACCCCCAACATCTTCTACTCCATTTATAGAATTTATTCTTCCACCAATCTCAAAGATAAGGACATATCCATCTATGGAATAGGATGCTTTTGAGTCATCTCAAATATCTATTTTGTATCCACATAATCATCGAAAAAAGCTTATACGTGAATGAAAATGTAGTATCCATGCATTATCCCATGATTAAGTTTATTTTATGATAACCAAAGATGAATGTCCTCCTCCCATACGACCATCTCATGGCTTGGTTATGCCCAAGTCTCCTTATTCATCTTCTTATCCATCAACTAAAGTATATTTTTCTCAACCTTTGGTCCATCTTAGTGACCTCAATGAACTTCATCTTAAAAGGGTGCAATTTTTTGTTTCTCTTTCAATGGACCCACCTCTCATTACAATACTTCCTAACATTCCATATTTGGATAATACTTTACATATTCCTACCACCAAGCTTGTATCTAGTGTTTCTCTTGCTAAGAATCCTTCTTCACAATGAACCCACCATCAAATCTTTCTTGACATCCTCAAACCATCCTATGGTAGATGTTAACTTCCATCATCAACCAACTATTTGACTGTTTGAGAAATGTCGCATCCCACATTTTTATAAGAAGAAGACTAATATGCCTTCTTCACCTCATCAAGACCTCTCTTTGTTGATTCTTCTCAGAATTGATGATCTAGCTTCCTTTGTGCTATCTACGACTCCTCCTCAGGAGGTTAGGAGTGACATTCCTTTTTTTTTTTTCTCCTACAATGCATTCAACACACTCTCCTCTTGAAGGATGTATGTTCATATTTTTGGAGGATATTTTAGCATTGTCCATAATATTTACAAGATCATTGACAATCACTTCACAAGATGTCTAGGACAATGGTTTTCTCACAACTGCATCCTTGTCTCTTGTTGTAGGTGAGATTCTTGGCACTTCTTTAGTGATACTTCCTTTTCATGCTTGAATTCCCTCTTCATATTAATCAAGAATGTGAAGTTTATGATTTTCTAGGGTAAATCCCCTAAAGTAGTACACATTCTTTATCTTTAGGATATTTTTTTTATTGTTTGTATTTCCATGTTCTTGCATGTATATGTTTGTGATTCTAACCTAGAAGACCCATGATACCCTTGTAGATACAAGGATACTTGGAAGATAATTTATTGTCACTTCTTCAATATATACAATCATTCTTCTATATGTTGTATAATGCATTTATTTTTCTTTTGGGGATGATCTCCAAAGTGTTAAGATACTTAGTTCTCTTCCATGTTGTCCAATTTTATTTATTTATTTTCATTTGAATATTCTTCCTTTCTAATTATTGTTCTACTATATCCAAGGAATGATGTCAATTCATATATTGTATACATCTATATATTAATACTGTGAAACCATACTGACCTTAGGTACTTGGATCCCTTAGTGATTTTTATGCAACCACTATTGTAGTTTCAATGTGCCATCTCTTTTATTATATGATGCCATATCATGAGTACATGTCACATGTTTCATGCTACAACATATTTCTTTATATATTTTCTTGTTTTCTCTTCTCCTTAAAAGAAATGTAACTCCTTAAGTAATATAAAATATTCTAAGGGGGGATATCATAATGCACAATCACATTCACATTAAAAATTAAAAAATATTTTTAAATCATTATAGAAATCTCTACATTTTCCAAGAATGCACATCTTTAGTGTGTCTTCAATAACAGTTAAATTGACAAATTGTAACTAAATTATTATAGCATAGATTGTAAATTGAGATTATATGAAAAGAATATTGGGGCCCATTTTGACACAATAATGGAACATCATGAACACCCTATTCATATGGCAACCTATGTTCTAAAATCCAATGTTATGCACTAAAGGTCAAGAGAGTGCTTCCTTTTGATGATAGTAAGGTGAATGAAAGGCTCATGAAGTCCCTTTGAAAAATGTATAGAATTGACAAGACAACTTTACTTCAAAAACAATAAAATGTCTTTTTCAATCTTCCAAATAACCTTCAACAAATTAGAGGCAAGTACAAATAAGGTTACATCATCTCAACCCAACTCTATTAAATAGTGAACATGGTGTGACAAGAATGCAAGTTTTGATGATGCTTGTGTCACCCCCTTTTATAATTTAACACTTCCTTTGCTATTGCAACTTTATAATCAATGTACTTCTAAGTATCAATAGACTCCAATTGTACAATGAGATTCCACATAGTTTAATTAGGCACTAGAGGGATTGGTTTGGTTTCAACTAAATGAGATGCATTTGTAGTAACTAGAATGTGGACTTATTTTGATTTGGACAAAAATGAAGTAAAATCATACCAACCATACATCTAATTATTGATACTTTTAATTTATTGTGCATACATATTGATAATGAAAAATCAGATGATTAAACTAAAAATTTCATCTTATTGATTTATTTATCAACTTGTGTAAATTGTAAGTCCAACTCTAATGTTTTGTATTATAATTAATATGATGAATATCATATCATTCAAATATTTGTTTCTATATTTTTTCCTTCTTTACTGGTGTGTCCTTATGATCCCAAAAAAAGGGCCTACCTTTTTTACTATCACAAAAATGCATCCCTACATTTCCTATTGCCACCACCCCAAAAGCACCATGGAAACTGTGTACTAATCCTAATCCCAAGAAAACATTCAATGCATCAACATAATTATTCTTCTCTTTAATCATTGAGCTAAGTATATTGTTTATTATATTTACTTTCTATATTTTAACATTTAATTCAAAAGTTCAAATGAAGTCAGATTATTCAATTAATTAGTCAACATTGAATTGTGCATGAGTTGCAAACGTTTTATTTGATTGCTCTAAAGAAAATTATTTTCCTACACAATTATTAATATAGAAAAAAATAAAAATTAATGTGCTTCCTTGTGAAAATGTCACCAACAAAATATAAAATAGTGATAGTAGTAAAAGATAGAATCATTAGGAGAAAATGTTTTCTATTTCAATGTCTAATCAAGAAGTAGAATCTCCATAATAATCCCAAATAATCCCAAATGCTCGCTATAAGAAACAATCAAACTCAATAATAGAACAACCCCCAAAGCATCAAAATAATTTCATCCATCAATGGTTGTACAATGAGCTTATGAATGATGAATCATAATTCAACCACCAGTTCAACATGAAAATAGATTTTTAACTATTTATGTACATTTAGCTCTATTCATCAATGATATGCAATGAAATGAATGATGAATCCAAACTTAACCATCAGTTTAATAGGAAAGTAGATTTTTTGAAACTTTGTGTCTAAATTTTTCATTTTACTTTTAGATACCTACATTACTTAAAAGTATATAATTGAGTTCAGTCCTCAATTACTGCAGTATAGATCTAAGCATAACTGCTGTATAGATCTCTTAGGTTTAATTATAAAAGTATTTAAATGTACCATAAAAGTTATTCTAGCTATTCCATGTTAAAACAGTTTAACAAGACCCTGTTTGAGCACAAATCTCCCTATGCGACAGTGAAGGGTAAAACCATGAGCAGGAACTCTTCATAGGTCAGAGTGGCTGCGCCAGTGCACTTTCTGTCTTTCTCCTTGAACTTTTCAGTAAGCCTCTGTAGTAAGACAGTGGATATATTTATCAGATATCGAAATAGACATCAAACTAGGTGTAGAAACGGCTAAAGTAGAATATCTAACAATATTAAAAATTTCCCTGACTCCAATTTCATTCGGTTTGTAAAACAAGGGGTGTCTCCTTATATAACTGGAATATAATGCATTTTTTATCAATTCTACCTGCACAATTACGCAACACCTGCACATAAAAATAAAATAAAAATGTCTTAGAGAAGTAAGATATAGACTTGTGACCGAAATAGAGACACTAGTAGATGAGAAAAACAATTTCCAACTTTTTGTTAAGAACTAAAGCGCCTAGGATTGAGTTTTGACTGAGAAACAGAAATTTTTTGTATGCAGCATTTTCATCATTAAAATTCTAGTTTAGTTGGTAAGCTATTATAAAGAACAAAGTGGCGAGTTGAAATGTGAAAGAACGTACTCGATGAAGTTGTCGTAATCAATTCCCATGCCTTGGCCTGTCCTGTCATACTTTAAAAGCAGACGCTGTATAACTGGCGTTGATACTGAATATCCCAATTGGCGAAGACCATCCCGAAGTTCATTGCTGTCAATCGTCCCACTACGATCTCTATCAACTTTCTCAAACATTAACTGCACAAATAGCACTCAATCAGTTCATTGTAAAATTGACAGAATATGGTAGACCACAAAATGTTTTGACATCCTTGAAAATCACGTAATGTGCTGAAGCAAATACTCCAAACATTTTTCCACACAATGCACAAGCTTCTTAAGCAATAAATTTAGAATTATAAGCTTCACAGCATTTTAATTTCAGGCATATCTGAGGCAGGGAAATAAATGGTATGAACACTAGTATAAATGACCTCAACCTACTCATTTTATGATTTTATGATACACAATATCAAATTTGTTCCTCTCCTTTGCCTCCTATGAGTGCTGCTTAAAAAAAAAAAAAAAAAAATTTACTAACACTCCATATTTTTAGGAGAAACTGCATAAATATTGTCTCATTTTCATTTATAGATCTCTCTCAATATATGTAGTCATTTGTTCGTTACACCTACTGCATTGTAGTCATGATGGTTTCTTATTGGGACTAGTCTGATATAATGAAATAATGTGTAACAGGAAGTTTACTCTTAAATTTACAATGGACATAATATAAGCGTTGGTACAATGACTATAACCCTAATTTTGTAAAATAACAAATAATATAAATACACAGTCTCTTAAATATACTAGACCCAAAACAAACAGAACATGACACATCCATATAGCATGCCATGCTTTGGTGCCCCTTAAACATGAATCTTCCTCTCAAAGCCACTCTTACTTGGAATGCAGATGCAACTTTAGATGCAAATAAATTTCAAAGTAATGAACGAAACACCTAGAATATGATATCAAAGAAATACCAACAAGGAATAAAGGTTAAATTCTTGTACTTCAAGTACCATAGTCACAACTTGTGCCCAAAATTCGAATTTAAAAGGGATATGATAATGAAGCCTCATATGTAACCATCACAACACAAAAAAATGTTTCGAAATGTATTAATTTTCATATACAACAAAGAAATATGGTGTTAATAGAGCACAAACATTAATAGTCTCGATGAAAATGAAACTTACCCGCCATGCCTTGAGATCATGCCACAAGCTTGTGAACTGTTTTGGCCCTACATCCAAACACAACAAGAACCACAGTAAGCTCACTTGATATACAATTCCACCTAATGCACAATACAAAAAAATCACCTAAAGCACTTCCAACTTAAAGTGAAAACTTAATGTATAGAAGCCCTAGTACAGAGGAATCTAGACCATCTCATGTGAATCAAATAACTCAAAATTGACCAAATTAATTTGTGCCGCATATTAAACCAATTATCAATGACTTTTCATAAAATGTCCAAGAGATGGATAGCTCGTAACACAACCTTGAATAGTAGAACCCTATGTATGTACCGTGTAAGCCTAAAAAGTAAAAACTTTGATAAGAATAGAGTAATGTAAAAATATGCAATGACAACAACATGCATGATAGAAAATGCTTTTATTTATAAAGAAACTAATTTTTCTACTAATTAGTGTAGGACCAAGATGCAACCCAAGGGATATTCTAACATGTTCAAGTTTACGGATGTATTGAGGATAGGTGAAATAGGCATAGTATGTAATATCCCTAATAAGAGTTCATTATATGAGATCTATTTGATTCAATTCCAATTAATACAAATGTTTTAATTTTATGAAAAAATCAAAGCTACAATGACATATATTATCCTCAATAGACCATGAAAAAATGAATTGCAAACCCCCTTGAAATGTGAATAATTAACATAGCAACCCATAATAACTAGTTACTCCTATTTATTCAATGCATTTTCAACTTACAATCAAATTAGCTTTTATCAGAACTTGTGGGAAGAAGAACAACATTTTCCATTGTCAAAAAATATAAATAACAAGAAGAAATGGTGCTAAAGAACACATCTCAAAATTACAAACCATTCATGCTAAACTAGTCATCTTTCACCCAAATAAATAGGCATTATAGGAGCTTCCCAAACAATAATGACTGGTGCTATAACAGTCACCTTATACCAAAAATAATACCACTTAAGAACACCATCCCCAATAAACACCTCTACCTTGAAAACTTGTCATTCACTTAGAAAATCAATGAATCTCAAACACAATCCCTATGTGGAATTGCACTATGTTGAATCAAGGGTTTCATTTCACTAACCTAGTTATAGAATTTAGGGGGTTTCTATCCTTCAATCTCCAGAGATAGATAAACAAGATGTCCAATATATTTGAGGAAATGAATTAAAAACATAAGCATACCACCTTTGATCCTTGGCTTAGATTAAATAGGGACTTTGACACCCAATTTTCCCTCCATAAGAAAACTTTAAATCATTTCATTTTTTCTCCAAAAGAACTCTACTCACAATCCTTTAGCCAACACCACTTTAAGAGAATAAAAATTTATTACATAACATAATTTAGGCCTCATAACTTGGGCATTCATTTTGAAAACACTTAAGTGATTCTTTATAATATAACACCCTTAATCCTATGATTCATTTCCCTATGGTATTTACCTAATTCATTGGAAATGGAAAATGGACTTATGAAACATCTTAAAATCTTATGGGAAAAGAAAGCATGAACCCAATTTTGGATATTTTTCCTAGAAATTCCCCTTTCAATACACATTGTTTCTCCCCTACATCATGTATGAACTCATTATAAGGAATAATATATGAATAAGTTTATGGGTCAATAAACACAACTTCCACACTACTTCCCTTATTAAAATGGGTATGATGAATGTCCAAACCAATTCTAGAAAAGCAATAATAAATATTTCTAGAGGAAAATATTAGATGTAGTGGGTGACAAAATGAAAGGAAACAAATGTAAATACAAGGAAACCATTTTCCAAGGATATAATTTTTTTTTGAAAGCTTATTGAGTCTTATCACAACACACATAGTAAAGCACCCAAAATATTTCATTTAGGCTAAAAAATTGCATACCACAAGGTAGTATAGACTAGAGGGACCTTTAATTCGAACCAGATCATGTTTCTTCAACACTTGATGTTTCATCATCATATTTTGGTTGACCAATATGTTGGATATTGTGTGTAGAGTTTTATAGATATTGTTGAGTTGTAAGAATTCCTCTAGATCTTTGGTTGGTGATACTCTTGTAAAGGTTTGATCTACAAATTTACTATAATCATAACTTACTAAATAATACATTGAGTTGCTTTGGAGTGTGGGGTTTTTCTCACAAAAGGGTTTCCCCATCTACACCTATGTTATGGTATATATTATTTTATTTTTATTTGAATATGTTTCTATTTTATGATTATTAAAATATTATAATTTTCAAAATAATTTCCTCAAAATATTAGTGTAGGAAGTGTTTATGTAGGCCCTACTTCTTTTCACTTTGGGCTACATAGTTTCAAAATGGTCTCTTAAGATCCCTAAGAGAAATTTTTTGTAAAAATATTATAGAGTGGTTCTTAGAGTTTGTGGTGCATATGAATGGTTTTTTTAGACTAATAGGTGGTTGTGAGGTCCTTCCAAAATAACCTCTCTCAATTTTCATCAACTCTATACCATTGGACTATGGCAAGATCAAACAATTTCTTATATAAAATATTATTTGAGAGCAATATTAATGTGCCTTTCTTAGACTTCTATTTTTCTACACCTTGTGGTGCCAATGTGACTATGCCAACATGTTAGGATATGTGGGTAAATGCTAGGGGAATCCATTTTTTCTCTAGGTGTGTCAACCCTTTCAAGCTACATAGTTCCAACTAGGTCTACTAAGAGCTCTAAGAACAAAAAACTACCAAACTATGAAGGACTAGCTCTTAGAGTTTGTAAGGCTTACGGTGTTAGATCTATACTTATAGGTGGATATGGGATCCCTCCAAAATAATGTCTTTTAATTTTTATCAACCCTACATCATTTTACCGTGGTCAGATTAAATAAATTCTTACAAAAAGCCTCTTTTGAAAGTAGTGTAAAGGTGCCAAGAGCCTTAATTTTTGCTCTATTCCTTGTGGGGTTCAACTAACTATGCCAACATGTCAGGGTAGCCTAGTAAATGATAGGGGAGGCCCTATTTCATTCTATATGTGTGTTGATCCATTTAAGCTACATGCTTTTGGGTAGGTCTTTAAGAGCCTTAAGAGAGAAAATTTTCCAAACTATGAAGAAGTGTTCTCAAATTTTGTGGTTCCTATATATGCTAGATTTGGTCCTATATGTGGATGTGGGGTCCCTCCAAAATAATCTCTCAATTTTTATCAACTCCACACCATTTGACTATAGAAAGGTCAAACAAATTATTGTAAAAAATGTCATTTGGGTAGTGTAAAGGTGCCAAGAGCCTTTTTTTTGTTATACACCTTGTGGGGTTGAACCAACTATGTCAACACATCAAGGTAGGTTGTGAATGCTAGGATAAAAATTAGATGCAATGAATGAAGAAAATGAAAGGAAAGAAATATAAATACAAGGAAACCATTTTCTTAGGATGTAGGAAAATCTTAAAAGCTTATTGAGTCATATCACAACACATCCAATAAAGCACCCAAAATTATTTCATTTAGGCCAAAAAATTGCATCTATACATGTTTATACTTTTTAAAAAGGGAATCAAGGTTACTCTCAAAATATACTTCAAGGTTGAAGCTAGGTAAATTGACGTTTCTATATTTCCAAAAATTAAGCATCCATGTAGCCTCTTTGAATGTAAGAATAATGAAGGGAAACATTAAGTTAATTTAAGAGAGATGAAAGCATGTGTTTTTATGCTTCTCTTATTTTGGATCTCACTAACCATAAGATCTTCTAGAATTTTTTCATAGTGGATTATTATTGGCATCTATGGCATGTCCAACTATTGATAGTGACCTTCCAATGCCAAATAGTGTAATTAAAATCAAAATATTCATCTCTCACATTGAAAGCTTGTTTTGCCCTCTATGGCCATCACACACATGGTCATAACCACTTGTATGTATTTTTGGATGTCATCTACAATTATTAAGGGTAATTTATTGTTCTATCATATAAGGTGTGTCAGGATGAATATTTTCCAACATCAAATGATCTAACCTAGATGATTTTCTAGTCATCTACATCAAACAAATTCATTAAATAAATCTAAACATTGATTTTAAAATAAAAATATTTATTAATTTTAATATGCATAAAATGTGGCATACATGTATATGAGGAGCAAACAAGGCAGGTAAGAAGCACTCCTCCTCTACTACAACCCTTGAAGTGGATGTGCAATCAAAACCATAACATGCGTATTATAATTTTGACAAAAATAAAGTATAGACTATATGGTGACATGGTTGAGGTGGTAGAACTAATACTATCTCCTCAATGCTATCTAATATTGAGTTCAACTACCATATTCCCTTGTTACAACATGAGAATATGCCCAAAGCTGCTAACTGTCACATATACTATTGAAAACACAATGACCTCAAAACTAAAATTACAAAAGATCCAAACATAAGAAGGTAATAAGAACCATAATCATGCATCTATTTCTCAACTACGGTATAACTTAGCTTAACTAGTAGGAAACCAGTTGCTTAGAAGCTCTGTGAACTCCTCAAAAATATGCTATAACAAGCAATTCGAAGTATCCATCATCAGCAAACCACACGGATCACCAAATAGCTTCCAAGAACAGAATATATAACTATGATTCCATTCGTATGTCGCCCATTATACAATTAAACAATAAAAACAAATGAAAAGCAAGATGACTGACCTATTTTAGTGAAATTGCCGTTGTTGTACTTAGACATGAGAAGGTGAACTGTCCTGATGCTGCAAGACAGGTCAGCTGTGGAGATAGCTCTCTGCAACTCCTCGTCATCAATGAATCCACTGCCATCGTCATCATAAGCTTGAAAGGCTCTTATGATCTCCGGGTCTGTCCCTAGTGCAAACAATTGCTGTTGTTTAGCAGGTGGATACACACCGGGGTATTGCTGTTTAGCAGGTGGATACACACTGGGATATTGTTGTTTAGTAGGTGGATACACACTGGGGTATTGTTGTTTAGGAGGTGGATACACAGTGGGGTGTTGTTTTTGAGGAGGTGGATACACAGTGGGGCATGATTGGGGTGGATATTCAGACATGGTTGTAGCTTCCAGAAATGCTTATATTTATCAACTTCTAGTTGTTGTAGCACAGTGTTTAAGCTGCAAGATATGCATATATTTATACTTGAATGCCCAGTGAAAACTTTATCTGCTAAAATTGTGGATAACGTTTCTCGATTCTTTGGATATCAGCAAGTGAAAGAAAAATACCGGGTAACGTTTCTCGATTCTTGAAGAAAAATGTGGAAACTTTTATCAGGAATCTTGATATGTGGAGGGAGAATTTTTTTTATTAAAGGAAAAATTCCAATGCTTATTCCGCCTGGGAGATGTCTTTCTCTTATGATCCCTTTTGGATTAGAGCGAATTGTCTTTCTTTTATGATCCCTTTTGGATTAGAGCGAATTCATGCCAGGTAAGTTTTTTTATTATTATTCCAAAGAGAAAAATTCCAGATTTCTAGATACATTTTCTTTATAATTTTCTCCCCTTCTACTAAAGTCTAATTTACGCAATATGGTATTTTTCACAGTGTTTCAACTTATAATATTGCTATTAAGATTCAATTATGTAGTTTCCAAGTAAAACTCATTGACATATATTATGGGTCAATGAGTTTGACTTGAAAAACTACAAAGTTGAAATGATAGCAATATCATAACAATTTGTAATGTTGAAATTTGTATATCCATATATTTTTTATTCAGTTTGTGTTTATTTTGGTAAACTATCTTTAATCAAAGTATATATTAATAAGTGTTATAAAAAATTTGGTTTAAGTTTGGTATTTATATTATATTTATTTATTTTCATATTTGTTATTTATTATATTTTATTTGTACCTATCTCAAATGTGTTGTTTTTTCTTTAGAATTTTTTTAGAGATCATATTTTTGGTATTTATAGATTTCAAATTATTTTTTATTGCAACCTCTATTATGCTGCTTCTTGGTTGTTTATCTAACACTTTCACCTACCCTTACTCATGTAAGGAATGTCTTTGGCATAATTAATTACAAAATCTATAATGCAACAAATTATTTAGTTCATAACACATGTCCCAATTCTCAACACATTGGCCTTACTAGACTTGATCATGATCATGATGTAGTGTCCCAATTTTAAAAATTAAAATTCTTAATTTCAATATTGACAATCTTGGGATATATGACTATTATTCATTAACATGGGTTCCAAAAAGCTTAAATTATGCATCGAGGTTCATGTGTTCAAAGAAACCATCTTAGGATAATTATGTCATCAAAAATCAATTAAAAAAGAATCACAGATGACTTTGAATATGTTACATTTTAGTCTCAACTTGTATCAATAAAGTTTAGTTGGCATCAAATACTTTTAACAATTCAACAATCAATATCTATGACTTTTGATTTATCTATCTAAACTATCAATGACATTTGGCATTGAGATTGGCACCTTAAGATTCATTTCCTCATTTAATTATATCATTTTATACCATTAATTCAACCAAGGGACCTAAGTAATTTCAAAGAATATTCATTCTCACTCATGCAAATAGAAAGTTGTTAAAAATGCTCTTTACAACCACACTATTTTTTAAGCACACACATATATATTAGACTACAAAATTTGTAGATAAAAGGACTAATTTTACAATAAATGAAATTATGCCATAAGGAGAAAATCACTACAAGTGGACTACATCACAAGCATTATCATGTCCCAAGCACTTAAAAGCTCAAATATTAATCATTTCATCATTGATCTCATATCTAATATTAGTTCTTAGTGTACAAGTATCCATCATGCAACTATTGGTTATGGAGCTTGATCGTATTGGCTCATATTTATAGTATGTTTACATTCAATAACACAAAAGGTGATGATGAGAGAAAATATTACATTCTCACAACTTCAACCCAAATTACAAAATTTTAGATTACAAAAGACTTCATTTAAATAATTAACTCAAAATCGATAATTACTTGTTTCGATTTGAATTGATTCACCATTGCACAACCATTCTCAATTTGAAAATGAATCAAAATATTTTATCTGTTCAAATTTCATTTAATTTTCATTAAAATTACTAGGAAACCCATTGCCTCTCTATTTTCTTCTTCCTGCTACCTATGTTTTCCTTCCTCATCATTTTCCTACCTTGTTAATCCACAACTATTCCACTTTTCCCATCAACTCACCCCTTCTACAAAGAATGTTCTCTTCATATTATGCCTTCTATTGAATACCTAAAATACTGAGAGGAGGGGTTGAATCAGTATTCTTTTAAACCATTCAAGAGTTAAAAATCCAATTACTAATGCATATTCAACTAGAGTAAGAAAAGAAAGAATGACATATTCACAACATCACATAACACATGAACACTAAGATTTTTACGTGGAAAACCCAAAATGGGAAAAACCACAGTGAGAGTTATCTCACAATATATTATAACTGGTTATAGTATATTTACAGAATTACTCATTGCAAGTGGACTCACTATCCATAGAGAAAAAGATAGAAAAGAGATGGTAGCTCACAACCAAATTTACACTATTACAATTGCATCTTATGTATGCATGAATTACACTTCCACTGAAGCACAATAACAATCTTTATTTGATTTTAGTTCAACACTCTACCTCGCTCTTCATTCACACAATTCTGATCTTCAACTTAACATGAACACAACTTAGCTTCTCACTAATTTGATCAAATTTGCATTGCACACAATACATCACACTTAAAATACTTAAAATAATCTATCTTATATATCTGTATCAAGTATAACATCAATTAGGTCAGCTTAATTAGATGTAATACCCAAAATGTAACTTGTCGGCTCAAAACATTTCATGCACACAATGCGCCATAATTCTAAACTCAATATATCTTAAGATAGGTCGGCATAAACCTATAATAGATCACACATAGGATAGCACTACATATTTATCATTTGCACAACATCAAATGCATTAGGTCGGCTCCATATAAGACCTAAAAGTAAAAAACCTCAGTTTTGTATCCACATCTCGACACATGGACCTCAAAACATGATACCATCTTGAATCCATGCTCTACTGACATTTGGTAACTTATCTCCAAAACCACAAGGCTAAAATCTCATTTGCAAAGAAGTGTGGATTCTCCCACACAACCACACTAAATAGAAAAATGGTCATGAATTGTCAGGCTAGCTAGTGAACTTTGTTACTCATATCTCTCAATCCACATGTCCAAACATGATGGAATCTTAGAATTAGGTACATCTAACATCCAATAGTGTTGGATGATGTTAAAAGTGTAGAGTGATATCTTCATTTGCAGGGTGATGCAGACCCAAAAATTGATGCATTGTTACACTAAACTAGCATATTTGACATTTAGTCAAATTTTCACATAACTGATATTTACCAGACCAAACCATTATGCAATAATGTCTTCCTTATCAACTCCAAAACCATTCATAACTAATCAGAATGATCTGCATCAATGTTGAAATCAATGACAACACTGTATCACATTGTTATGTACCTTCCATGCTCATGTTTCCAATCAACATCATCAATGAAAAACTTCAACAATCTCCCCAATATTCCAATAATATCCCCTTTTATCATTGATGGAAACATGATAAAAATCTTTGACGTCAAGGGAAAAGGGCACCTATACAAACTACTCTGACTCTTATCAAAACTCCCCCTAAAAGATGTAGTCATATATATAATCAGAAAATAATGTTCATTGACCCCCCTTGAGTCATGTACTGGAGAAAAAACCATAAAGATATTGAAAAATTTATTTATATTATCAACATATATACAAATAATTTGAACATAAATACATAAAAAGAAAAAGAATGAGTCAACTAGAGGTGGTTAACGCCTTAAACTTCTTCAAGTGATCTTCTCAAGCTTGTCTTCCATTATCCCATTCTTGTTTAGCCTTCACAAGCAACTTGTTCTTCATTTCAAGATCTAACATTTAAGTTCTTCTTCCCTTCCGAAGTAGCAAGTACCAAATTCATCTTCTTTTCTTTATCAAAACTGAGAAGAGCTTTTGAAATGAGTAAGAATTTGGGATTGACCAAATCCCTTACCTCTCTAAACTAGAAAATAATGTGTTCTTTTTGTGCCTATAGCTTGAAGAACTTCTTGTGCATGTCTTTAATGAAATTCCTTGTTACACTTGTGAGGTCGAGTGCCAGAACATAAGCACTTTCAAGGCAACATCAATTTGAGACTCAATAGAGTTCATCTCCTTTCTTATGATTTGTGTCGCTCCAAGGAACTTCATGCCATATTGGTACAAGGCCTTTGCCTCATCTACACAACCTTCTGCATCCTTTAACAACTCTAAAAATTTCTTGTGTGCAATGGCACATTTCTCAGTTGTTTCTATCATACTTTTATCATTCATTATTTTCTCCAGTACTTTCTTAGCTTCTTCCTTCAATCTAGATTAATAATCTTTGAATGAATCAATTAGCAATCTCAAGTTTTCCATACTGGAGAGTGTGGTGTCAATATTTGATCTAGGTATGGTCTCTTGCAATGCCTTAACTACTTCTTCTATAAGTCCTCTTCTCTTTTTATCTATTTCAATTATTTCCTTTCTTGCAAACACATAAAATATGTCTCCCAGTTGTAGCTTGTGGATGGGAGATATCTTGTCTAAATAAAAATTTCCTTGTTGCATCAGTAGTTGTAGTAATTGGGATGATACAACAGGTTGAAATTTAGGTTGCATGCTCAAAATATTCTTCAAGGAATCTTTGGAGGAGCCAAAAGATTCACTAGAAGCCTTAGTAATTTCCACAACCTTTCCCTTGTCCTCTGTAAGACTGGTTTTTCTCTTTCTACATCTCTAGCTCGATGCATCCTTTTTTTTCTTCATCTTACTCTTCAATCTTTACTTCTTTTTCCTCATCAATCTTTTCTTCTTCATTCTCTGCATCATCATTCTTAATGTCATCAACCTTGTTTGTGTTCTCTTCCTCTGTAATGTCTTTCATTTTTTTGAAGGAGTAACTTCATCCTTTTGTACTAGAGGAGGAGTTGTCGTATTTTGTTTTGCAATATCTTCTACGACCATTGCCTCCTCATCATTTCTCTTTGCCATGTCCTCCACTTTTTGAGGAGTGTTATCCTATGCAACTTCCTCATTTATATCATGCTTATGTTGAGAATCATCTTTCTACACTTCTTCCTCTACATTAGGTTCCATAGTAGTCATCATTCACTTGTTCTTTTTCCACTAGTAACATCTTTATTTTTTGAGTTATTTCCTCTGCTTTATCATTTCTCTCCTTCTAAATCCTTTCAAGGTAACCTTGATCCTTTCCCATAAGGGTGGTTACCCTCTTTTTTGTCCTCAACTCCTTGCTAAATACAGTATCCAATGTGGGTTTGTCATCCTTGGATAATGGAGCACTCACTCTCTCCAAAGCCTCTTCTTTAAGCCTTTCATGTTCTTTTATTTCCTCTTGTCTTATTTTCAACAAAATATTCCACAAATCTCCAAAAACATGTTTCTTTATGCTATGCATGTCTACTTCAAGTACAACAATTTACTTGACTATAGCTTCAATAATGGTAGCCTTGTCTAGCTCATTTGTATCCTTATAAAGAGTTTTGGTCTCTCCTAGCATATCATTTTGCAAGATACTATTATATAATGCCTCTATCTTGATAGGGGAATGAGGCCTTACAAGTTTATTTTGTTCTTTTTATTTACCTTTTTCTTGGAGTTTTCTTTGCTTATGCATTCTTCTTCTTCTCTAGAGAAGCTTTCTTGGTTTCCTTCTTCTTTACCCTTATATGGATCTTTAATGCTTACTTTTATTCTTTGATCTCTTCTTCACTTTCAGTTTCAATTATATCAATTCTTCTTCTTTTGGTACTAGCCTCACCTTGTGAAGCATCACTCCTTTTGTGGCCCAATGGGGGTACATCTTCTAGTTTTCTTCTTCTTTAGTGAAAATTATGCCTATGTCATTTTCTCTCGTTGATTTTTGTTTCACTCTTCTCTTGGTTGGGGCAATAGGAGGTGCAGTGGCAGTAGACTTCTTCCTTTTTGCCTTGGTGGCATGCACAACCATAGGGGATTTCTCCCTTAGCAGAGGACTAGAAATTTTCTTCCTTTTCTCTCCATCAGAAGGGAAATCCTCATAGGACTTTTGTATATATGGTGAAGTGGTATCTATTCTATCAAATATCCTTACACTCTTGAATGCTTCTCCAACACTCATATCTACTCTAGCTCTTTATCTTGCATATTGCACTCTTTCCTTAGAAAGACCCATTTCCTTGGCATATACATCAACTATAGCATCAACATTCTTCTTGATCTATGGTTTCTTCTGTTCCATGTGAACTTCCATGGATTTTACTTCATAAGTCCCATATCCAGGTTTTGTGGTGTCTTTGGGACTCTTCAACAAGATATCAACATAAACATTAAGATCTATTTCTATTACCTTATAGCCTAGTTCAGGAACCCAAACATTTCTTGGTTCTGCTACCTCCATGATGCATTAATTTGTAGATACAAGGAATGTGATATCATCTTTATTATTTTCAAAAATTGTCCTCAAAACTCTCTCTCTCGTGCATTCTTTTCTAGAATACTGCAAAAAAAGTAGTAAGGGCACCATCTTGTGCTTTGACATCCGCACGACTCCTCATATGATTTGTGATTTGATGTGTGACTAGTCTTCCACTTATCCATTTTATCTCTCCAAATATGGGAAGCTCCTTCAAGAAATAAAAGAGTAAAAACATAACCAAGGTTCCATACTTAAACACAAATTTCTTCTCTTTAGTCTACTTCAAATTTTCCATCAGTTATTGCCTAACCAACTCAAACAAGTCATAATCTACACCATTCTCTACCATCTCATGTGCAACATTGACTATGGTGGCATATATGGAGTTGTCTCTATTTGTATAATAGATTTTGTAACCAATAGCTATTGTGGCATGTCTAACAGCTGGGTTTCTAATGGGATTGATAGAAAGAGCTCTCTTATCGTAAGTAGGACTGGTTTTCTCCATAACTACTTCATTTTTTATGTATTTCAACATGGGAACCAATCCGGTGGAGCATAGATCCGTGACCTCCCTTAAATCACTTCCTTTGTTATCATATTTGGTATATCAATCTAGATGAATTGATCATGAGCTCTACTCAAAGACATTCTAATCCACTTGATAGCATAAAAGAAATTGGGGAACCATTGCCATATGTCTAGTTTCTTTTCAGCTAGGTTTTTATATGAACCGGCATTAGCCTATGAAGTTGTCTCCTGTTAATTCATTTTCCTATATATCACTTAACTTAGCGGGAGAATGTTCTTCTATTTTTCCATGGATGTATGCTATAATATCTTCAGTTGGTAAAACCCCATATGGAATATGTGAGAATGCACCTAATGGGTCATCATTTATGGCTTTCATGGGATACCTCTATAACCCTTGGTGTAGCCATTGCAAACTAGATTAAAAAATATTTTTTAAAACTCTCGATGCTCTAAATCTAAAATTACCTTATGCACTTCTAATTCTCTTCTCGTTGCTCTACTCCTCTCGAATGCTTTTGTGAAATTATTTTTCTTTAGTGATTTTTCTTATAACCTTTCGATTTAACCTAATTTTGCATTGAATGCATCAACACATAAAGGTAGCAACACTTTGGGTATGTGCAATATCATGATCGCCAAAAGTGGTGATATGATGGGTATGTAGAAGGTATATGTGGTTTTTTTTTTTAACCCAAAATTAATGAAATGAAAAGGGTTTTTAAAGAGATTCTCATCTTTCCACTAGTATAAAATATGCTTTACTTTGAATTTAATAAATAATTATTATTCATTTTCTATTTGAATTGTGACTAAAGTCCCGATTCATAGGCTAATTGAAAAACATCTATAGCTTTCAACGATATCACATTTTTTTTAATCTAAACATGCTTCACATTCTATGCTTCACATACTATAGGATTAAAAAAAAATTGAATTTCATGAAGTTTTGACCAACTTAAGGTGGTCGACATAAGAGTTTTATATTTTTAAAAGTTGTAATAAAAATTCATAATGAATTATTTACTTGGAAAAAAATTACAAAAAAATTCATAACATTGGGACATGAGTCCTCTACTTATATCTAAAATCTTATAAAAAATATTTTCATTTTATTGTGGTTAGGGTGGTTAGACATACACCTACTTTTTATTTTTTCCCTAAAATTTAAGTACTATTGCATTGAAATTTTAAATTTTCACCAAATAGATTTTAAAAAAAAAAAACCTAGTAGTTTAGAAATTACATTCAATTTGCTACAAATTATATTCTTACATATTTTTGAAATTGTATAGATAACTTATTCAAATTTTTACATCAAGTTGCCTAACTCTGATTTTTCTGAATTTTTCACCACTTAAGGGCCTATTTTTTCCATGATGATCCTGCACATACCCCTTTATCTATTTGTAGAGACAACTTCCAATGCTCGCAAACTTTTGCATCGACATATTTTCTTTTTTAATCTTCACCAATAGATCAAGTACTTTGATCTATGTCACATATCATCATGTTGTGGCTTTAACACCTCTTTTCCAGTGGGGGAAAAAAGATATCCATTAAAGCTCCCCCTAAGCCATAGCTCTTGGCTTGGTTTTTGGAGCAAACATCTACACTAGACAATGGTATAGATTCTCCCTTGTCATCTGTCTCTTCCTTCTTTCTCAAAATATTTTCCATTTTCTTCTTCAACCAAATCAACCTTTTTATTTGGTTCATTCCTTTTTACCAAATTATCCTTCCTTGTATTTTTGCTTTTGCAAAATTTGGCAATGTGTTCAGATCTACTACAATTGTGACATGTAATATTCTTCTAAATAGTATTGATTACATTCACTCTAGATCTGTATTGTTTAGCCTTATGTCCAAATCCATAGCATGTATAACAATAACCATTGAAAGATTGAATCATTCTACCATTGTTGAAGTCATTCATCATTTGACTTCTACATTCATTTGCTCTATTTTCAAATATTTTGCATATGAGATATTGACCAAAAGAGGATGAAACATTTTGATTTATTCTACTTCTACATTTTTGTTCCTTATGTCCAAATTTATTTCAAGAATAGAAAAAACCATTGAAACATGGGTACCTTTGAGCATTTGATTTTTTTATGAGAGTTCTACTAGCTTCATTTCTTTGATTCTAGATCTTTCCATTGTTCTTCTTGTCTTCAGTATTCTTTGGTTCATTGACCTTCTCTTCTGATTTAGGTGTCTAATCTCTACTTTTGAGCTTTCACCTTTTTCAAATCCTAAGTCATCTTTTCTTTTAGATACTTTCTATCCAATAGTCATCTCATCAAGCTTTAAAACACTCATTTTGAATTTGTCTTCATGAATTCTTGCTTGAACTTCAGATCAGATATTAGATTTACCACTTTCTTTCAAGCCTTATGCATTCATTAGATTTTATTTTCACCATTGCATTTAGACACTCCTCAACTTTTTTCTTTTCTTCAACTTGCACTTTTAGTCCAATGATGTTTTCATTTTCTTATTTCAACTGTTCACTAACTTCCTTATGGCTTTCTCTAAACTTATTGATGTTCTCTCTCAATTTTTTGATACATTCATTTTCTTCTTTGACATTTTCCTTTAGATATTTGTTTTCACCTTTAATTTTATCTAGATCTTCAAGAGAAACTTTGAGTTCTCCATCTTTTTCAAGCATTCAATCTTCTTCTATAAAATCAATAGTAGGAATCTCCTTCGAAGGAATAGGAAATTTTCTATGAGCCATGTGTTCAATCTCTAAGACCTTCCCAAAGAAATTAAGCTCCTTCCAAGGAACCAAGCTCTAATACCAATTGTTGAAATCCCAAAATATTGAGAAGGGGGGTGAGTCAATATTCTCTTAAACCATCCAACCATTAGACATCCAATTACTAATGCATATTCAACTGTAGTAAGAAAAGAAAGCATGAAACATTCACAACATCACATAACACATGAACACCAAGATTTTTACGTGGAAAACAAAAAATGGGAAAACCCACGATGAGGGCTAGCTCAAAATATATTATAACAAGTTTAGTATATTTACAAAAATTCTCACTGCAGGTGGAATCACTATCCAAGCATGGACTCACTATCCAAGTGGACTCACTGACCATAGAGAAAAAGATATAAGATAGATGGTGGCTCATAGCCTAATTTGAACTATTATGATTGCATCTTATGTATGGATGAATTATTGTTCCATTGAAGCACAATAAAAATATTTATTTTAGTTTAGTTCAACACTCTGCCTCACTCTTCCTTCATACAATTATGAACTTCAACTTAACATTCGCAACTTAGTTTCTCATTGATTTGATCAAATTTGTATTGCACATAATACATCACACTCAAAATACCAAAAACAATCCAGCTTATATATATTTATTAGGTATATCATCAATTAGGTCGGCCTAATTAGATGTACTACCAAAAATGTAACTTTTTGGCTCAAAACATTTCATCCACACAATGCGCCATAATTAAAAACTCAATATTTCTTAAGATAAGTCGGAATAGACCTATAATAGATCCCAAATAGGATAGCACTACATATTTATCCTTTACACAATGTCAAATGTGTTAGGTTAGCTCCATATAATACCTAAAAGCAAAAACCTTCATCTATGTGAAAGGAAGAATTTTTTCATTGCTTATGGTTTAGGGCATAGAACAACAATCTTCTTCACTCTCATTCAAGGAAATCCTAGAGATCTCAATCCAAGAGTGAAGTAGGGGAAATATATCTTGCAATAGGGTTATCCTAGGGTCTGATTAGAGACTAAAGAGGGGTTCACCACCAAGCTAGGGCTTGGAATGACAAGAAATGAATGTAACATGCAAAGTACTATGGAAAACCTAACTAAATCATCTAGGAAATGAAACTGAAATATAGAATGACAAACTAGAAATGAACAAAGGTGCACCTGGAAGAGTGATGGGATCAAAACAAGCTCCAAAACCTTGAAAACTTGCTATTTTATTCCCATTGGGACTCATATGCTAGTTTGTGTGATTTAGTCCCAAACTAGGGTTTTTGTGCCAAAACTGGAATTTGATAGTGGTGAGTCTTAATTTGTTGAAATATGGAAAAATCCCTGCACTGGGACTCATACACCACAAGTGGCATATCAGTCTAACTCAGCTTTTTCATAGGGTTAAGGTATGATTCTGCTTTCCTATCTCTGCTCTTCCTTCCACACTTTGTTTTCAGATATGAAACCCTGATTTTTGACTTGTAGGTGACTAAAGATGACAACCTTGTGACAACTTGATGACATTCTTCAACCTTGTAACTTAATCTTCAAAGGCTTCAAGATCCAAGACACCCAGATCTATAATCACACATGTAGAGAGAGAAAAAATTATTTTTTGTTAGGGAATAGGGGTTTTCCTTATTCAAACCCCTTTAGGTAATTAAACCAAATGATGAGAAAATGAAATAAGGATATGAAACATTCAACATGGAACATGAAACATGAATAATGATACCTTGAATGATGTCTTGTAAATCTATAATCTAACATGAAATGGCCATGAAGAATGTAGATCTAGATCTTGAAATGAGTGTAGAACAATGCTTAGTCTTTGATCTTGAATGCTACATCACAACACTAGCTCAACAACATGCTTGATGCTTGATAACCTTGACATGATAATGGATCTTGAATTTCTACAACAAATGATGAAGACTTCTGCTCTTGAATTCCCTTGAAATGATCTTGAATGCTTTCTTGACACTCTTGTGAAGTCTTCGAATTCTTATCTCTTGATTGCTTAGGATGATAACATGAAGTCTTAGTGAAATAATGTTTTGAGACCTTGTTTTATATAGGCGATCCACCCAGGTTGGCGTTTATTAGATCCTAAAGGCTAACATTCAAGAAATTTGAATTTAAGACCCTGATTTCCCACTCAAAACCCTAAAAAGAGGCCAAGTGGGACTCATATGCCACTTGTGGAATTTAGGTCCCATCTGAGTAGTAATTATATGCCCAAGGTGGCATATGGGTCCCACTAGGCCTTTTGCATGGAC
This sequence comes from Sequoia sempervirens, assembly GCA_007258455.2. Classification (NCBI taxonomy): domain Eukaryota; kingdom Viridiplantae; phylum Streptophyta; class Pinopsida; order Cupressales; family Cupressaceae; genus Sequoia; species Sequoia sempervirens. The sequence continues at coordinate 141,903,996 of VDFB02271358.1, read as the reverse complement.
GAAATTTTAGGGAGTTGAGAAATTAAGTTTATTTGTTGATCTTGTTGATATTTTGGTTGAAAGTCTTAGGGGCCTATAATGATGACATGAAGGTCTTAAATGCAAGAGGGCCCAAAACTCAATGTGAAAGTGTAAATAAATATACTTTACAACATTAAATTAAAGAAAAATTAGGTCTATTTAGCTTAAAAGGGCCCTAAATCTAATGTGAATGTGGAAACAACATTAGAAAACTAGATCAAGGTGACATTAGGTCCATTTAGTTTACAAGGTTCCTAAATTTAATGTGAAGGTGTAAATAAAATACACTTTACAACACTAAATTAGGGTAAAGTTAGGTTTATTTAGCTTAAAAGGGGCCCAAGACCTAATGTGAATGTGTTAAACACATTACAACACTACATCAACCCAACATTAAGTTAATTTTAGCATTAAACATTCCAAAATAAAGTCATGAATTAGGTTCATTAATTCACAAGGGCCCAAATAAGTGTGAAAATGTAACGAGCGATATTTTTCAACACTACACTATGTATCCACTTTTTGAAACATGGACCTCAAAACTTTATACCATCTTGAATCCATGCTCTACTAACATCTAGAAACTTGTCTCCAAAACCACAAGGCCAAAATCTCATCCATGGAGAAGTGCAGATTCTTCCACACAACCACACTATACAGAAAAATGACAGTGAATTGTCAAGTTGAACTCTATTACTCATATCTCTCAATCCACTTATCAAAACATGATGAAATCTTGGAGTTAGGCACATCTAACATCCAACAGAATGATGTTAGAAGTGTAGAGTGATACCTTCATTTTTGGAGTGGTGCGGACCAAAAAACTGACGCACTATTACACTAAACTCGCATATTTGACACTTAGTCAAATTTCCACATAACTAATATTTATCAGACCAAACCATTCTATAATAATGTCTTCCTTATCAACTCCAAAACTTGTTAGAACTGATCAAAATGATCCACAAAAATATTGACATCAATTTGACAACATTGTATCACAATGTTATGTACCTTCCATGCCCATGTTGCCAATCAACATTATCACTGACAAACTTTAACAATCTTCCAAAACTTCCAACTCCTTCATCACCCACTCTTATCATATATTCATGTCTTAATTATACACTTCACTATTTCTTTTATTTCCTCATTTACTCCTTTGCCATGCTTCCATAGGCCAGAATTACTATTTCTCTCTATGCCTCCATCCTTTACTCGATCCCACATTTTATTGGTGCAATCTGTCTTTTGATATAACACCCTCCATTCTTATGATATGTGGCCTCTTGGAAGATTTATCGAATTTCAAGAGACCTCTTTACTCCTTCACATAATCTTACAACTACTTTGACTCTTCACATGACCTTTCCATCCTTTAGCACTGGATTTATAAGCCTAACTTTTTTATTGCAATAGTCTTAGCATCGTTGAATATTGTCATATGTTATTGCACCCATATCAACCTTTCCACAGGGCAGAGTTATCACCACTTAGCTCATTCATGCTCTATTTTCAAACCAATCTCTAGTGGCTAGGATGCGGCTTGGTTAAGTTGGATTTTTATTTCCAAACAATCTCAGTGCCTCTTCATCTCCTTCCACCGCCCCTTACCTGATTTTGGTGTTCTCTTTTGTCTCATTTATAATGACTCCATGCACTAGTCTTTTTAACTTCCAATTTCTATTGTTGGTCTCTTGCATTATTTTCTAAATTCCTATCACTTCCTCTCCCAAAAACAACAAGAAAGAATGATTTACCTTCCCTTTTGGCTCCCACATTGGACTATGCAATTTAATTTTATTCATTCTTGAGATAATAGGTAACATGCCAACAATATTATCCACTTGGCATGTTCTAACTTGCACACCTCTAGAATATAGATCGACTTCTCTATTAACATATACATAAGCCCTTCCTTTTTAGTCAAGTCAATCTCACATACAAAAGGATCAATAAAGGAAACAAATATGTGATCTACTTCAAACAATGCCATTTTCCAATCCACCAATGAAACTGAAAACCAACTTTTACTATAATTTTTTTTCCAAGAGCTTGGTTTCTTTCAAAAACATGTAGATAGATGTAATTCAACACTAAGCTCTGCCAATTTTTTTACATAAAATCTCATGGAACTTGAAATTTTAAAAAATTAGCAAATTTCTAGCTGAAATCAGAAAATGTTAAGTTCTTCACAACCATTAACAAATTGATTTTGAACCATGTACCATTAAATCCAGAGAGGATTCTAAATTCTATCTATAAGAAAGAATTTAATGAAATCTTACTGAACCTCAAAACAATCATTTTTTTGTTCTTGTAGGATTGTGTGTTCCCCCAAATGCTCCTACATCAAGAGGGTATCCCCCTTACATGGTTTGAGGGGCTCAATTCGGGGGCAGTGTCCCTAAAATACACATTTTATATGTAATTGTTTATTTTAAATCTAGATCATTTATCATTAGGTCACAAATCTAACAATATAGGCTACATTGGTTTTTCTTTCCTTAGAAGGAAACCCCCTTTTATGAGGGAATTGTATCATGACTGAGTATTGTATTGTATTTTATATAGAGATTGTGAAATAGGGAAGAGGAATTTACAATGGATCTACTATAGGTTGTATCCCTTCATTTTGCTATGGAAAAAATAAAGGACTGACTATTTCTCTATGGATGTATCCTATATTGGGTGAACCACATATATCTATGTCTCTATGCTTTATCTTATTTTATATATATTATTTATGTATTCAATTTATTGTATAATTCTCTATCATCCTATTCTGAACAACTAGTATCATAAATATGCATTTTTTTGGTTGATAAAGTCAAATGGAGGCTTCTTGATTCAAGTGGGAGCAATGAAAGAAGAAGGAAATTTTAGGGTTGAGAAGTTAAATTGTCAAAACTACCAATTATGAAAGATGTGTAGAGGAGGGTGACTGACTACTCAGGACCCCAAGTCACAAGAGGGCCTAGAACAACCAGTTGCCCTAATCTACCTCACACTAAGGGATTTTCTAAGATGAGTTTGATGTTTGAGGGGGTGAGAAGGAAGGAAAATTGATCTTCCTCTTTCCTTCTACCAACCTAAGAGTTTTAGGGTGTCAAGTGAGTAGGCTTCTAGAGTTTAAATTGTAACTTAGGAAGCTCACTACCAGTGGACTCTAATGTGGGGTATGGATGATAGCATGAAATTTTGGCATCTTATTTGGGCATTGGCATTCGTACAGATAGAGAACACAAAGTATAGTTGAAACTCAAAGAGAACCTACTAACAACCTAACAAGTACAATTTGAATATAATAACAGAAATAAAAAAGCAACTAAACTATTGAAATAACAAGAAGAATACTTTAAATAACTTGATAAATAGATTGATTGTGAACAAACTGACAAGCAAGGATAGTATAAATCCAGCTTATAGTTAGTCCAGCCTCTAGCAAGCTCCACACAAATGAAGTAACTACACACATAGTAATGGAAAAATATTGGGGCTATGTATGGAGGACTGTCATATTCAGTCCCTCACTTTGGTGTTTCCACCTCCATGGACAACCAGTATAGCAATGATAGAGAATTGTGATAAAGAAAGTATTGAAATGGAAGGTACTATGCACTATGTTGAACAACGATATGCTACGAAACAATACAATGATGGTAAGTGAATGAAAGGTGGAACAATATCACCTTCAACCACATGCACTCGAGGCAAAGGGGAGAAGCGGTGAGCTCGCAAGCTTGGAGTTACCAACATTGCTGCAACAATGAGGAGAATAAAACTAGCAAAGTGTCAACTTGTAGCTTCAATGGTGGTGAGAATGTTGTGAATGAAGTGTGTAGAAGGTAGAATGATCAAGTAAAATACCACAAAGATTAAGAAGTGTGAAGAAGATTAATGAGATGAGTGACTAGGCTATTTGAAGATGAAATTGGAGGAAAAGGAGCCATTTGAGTTCAGTCAAGGATGCAAGAATGTTACACTTCATCACCAATGTAGAGTTGTAATGCCTTTGCAAATTCTAGAAGCAGGAATCCTATCAGGATGACAGCATGCCACACAGACTTCCATGGATTGTGCTAGCATCTTCGACAAAATATCCTCCACTAACATTAAAAACAACTACCAAGTGGATAGGAATCAAATGAAGGATGTGGAATAGCATTATCGAATTTAATTTGTCAAAGGTAGGAGGTGTGTAAACGAGGAATTTGCAAGGGGTGAAAATTCATGCCATTACATTTTTCCCCCACTTTAGCGAACATAAGTGTCAGCAAATGCATGGTGAAGTAGAATAAAAGTTGAGAAATGTATACCTGAACTGTCGAGGAAGCAAACTAAAATACGACACACCCAAAAGCACAGGAAGAAGAGATGGCTCCACAGGTACTCGGTCCTGAGGAGAGTTAAAAAAATGTGCTACAAGTCCTTAGACCTATGATAGGTGAAAAAAAGGCTTTGTGTGTGCTTATTCCTATAGAGGAGGTGCCCCAAGTGCTCGGTGCTAAGGGAGGCCAGATGTGATAGGTTCTACAGAGTCTGATAGGCCCTTACAGGAACTCAGTCCTACAAGGCAAGCTCGAGGTCCTTGGATCTCCAAGCTTGATTGAAAAAGTAGCTTCGCAAGTCCTGCAAAGCAACATGTTAATATGTAGATAAAACATGTTAGATTAAAAAAATCCACGTGGGTAGACATATAGTCACATAGACAGTTAACAATTGAAGGAGAATTTTTCAAAGGGGTCCCTCAAGAACCCTTCAAAATAAAAGGCGCTTGCTTAAGGGACACTTCTAGCATCAAGGAATCCTTTTAAAAGATCTCTTGCATCAAGGAATTTGAAAGGAAGAATACTCCCTTGCAAGGGAAATTTTTTAGACTTCTTTATCATAAAAAGTACTCCCTTCTCGAAGGAAATTTTTCTAGATTCTTTCTTTACAAACCCATGATGAAAATTAAAAAAAATTGACTAGGGTCCATGATGAAGAGTACAAATTTTGAAAAATAAGGGATTTTCATCAAGGATTCGTTGGCCACCAAATACACCTTTTGAAAATCGAAGTTGTATCAAAGCAATATGATAGCCCCCCTTATGATGGTGTGTGCTAAACACAAAGGAACATAACATCCTAAGGAGAGAAATGAAAGTGATGTTGTGGACCGTGATACATGATGAGATGTAATCATGGAAATGTTGTCGCACACGCGAGGGATGACACATAGGCACTGAAACATCATGAAGCAAGCAAAGAAGACAGAAAGATAAAAAGATAATGTAAGAAAAAAAAACAAGAGATAGGGGGATCTAATATTTTGACATCAGAGTTACTCATAGATATAAGTAGATAGATATAATATAATAATATATGTGAATTGTCATCAATCCCCTACTATATTAGACCATGTGAAGAAAGGTACATGAAAAAAAATAAAAAAAATTATGTCAACATGGAAGGGAGGCCTAAATTCCCCCAACACTTTGCATCATCCCCAATTGTTGAAAATCAAGTCACAATAGAGGAAGAATGATGCAACAAATAGAATAAGTTTACAACACAAAACACTCCTATATCAAACCACCTATGAGGGTGAAAAGGGTCCTCCAAGAACATATGAAACAAGCACGAGGGAAAAACAACACACACATAAATCTAATCTACAGATAAGCAAGAGGTGCCCTCCTAGTCCTCATCAACCAAGAGGTCATAATTCTCCCAATCTAGATCATCATAAGGGAAAGGCGGATGAGCCTATAGGGATAGGATGGCAATGGGAGTACACTCCAACTCTCTTGTGACAAGATCCAAGGAAGAGGGCCCCTCGAGGTCCTCTTCACTCAACTCCTATGAGGTAAATTCCATTAATTTTGTAAAAATCGCCGATCGAGATGGGACATTTTCCATTAATTTGAACATGCACTTGATGGGAGTTCCATGTGTCAACTAAGCAGGCATGAAGGATGCACCTGAGATCCATGCCGACTTCACTGAAAGATTTGGGAGTAGTGACAAACTTGAGGGATGTTGGGGTTGCCTCCATCACTAGGACAACGCAAACCAACATATAACCAGCTTCCAAAGAAGGTGACCCTTTCTTGTGACCCCCATTAGAATCAGGGTCATCCTCAAGCTCACACTTCATCGGGGGATGTGAGATCCCCATAGATGAGGTGGAAGGTGAGGAAGAAGTAGAGAAAATTGCATTAGACACTACCGAGAACATATCCATGGGCTTGGGAAAAGGTGGTACATCCGGAAGGGACATCAAGAGAGGAGGATCAACCAAAGGAGAAATGAATCCTTGGACCCTTTTAGGGTGAGGATCGTCCATGCTCATAGGGGGAGATAGAAGTAAGATCACAATGATGGGAATTGAAGCAGAAGGGGTGAAAGAGGACACAATAGAAGACACTAAAACAAGAGCTATTGGCTCCCCTTCCTCCTTCTACAAAGCAACTTTCTTAGTGGCTAGAGCCTTCCTTCAATGCTTACACTCATGCACAAGGTGGTTTCTTCAACTTCAAGAGCTAGAGGCTACAACTTGAGGAGGAGCAGGAGGCTCTTGTTCTAGGAGGGAGAGACTCTTGGATAATAATAGGAGGAAGAGATGCATGAAAATATACCACAACTAGAATAGAAGTAGACTCAAATGCCTTAGCGGAAGGCCTCTTCCCATTCACTACCCTAGGGGTAGGAGTAGTAGGAGGCCATGGAGGCTAAGATGCAGAGGTGACTCCATGGGGACCCTTCCCCTTACCATACACAATGAGCCAAGGCACCATGGGCAAGACAAGAAGGTTGAACACCTGATGCTTGGCTTGATGCCAAGAGGGTACCATCGGACTCCCCAAGAGACACATAGGGGTTGAAGCCAAGGGTGCCACAACAGGACGCCAAGCGGAAGCAAGTGGAACTACAAAGGAAGAAGAAGAAGACTCTTGTGTGGAATTCCCCTTCTCCTTTCAAGAGGTGATGGTAGCCCAATGTTGCACTATCATAGACTTGCCTTAACTAAAATAGCATAGGGAGGAGGATAGGTCACTCTCAGCGCTGTCCCCATTCTTGTATTTTATGTAAGTGCGATACAAGAGGTTTTTCCTTGGAGGAAGTGGACCAATAGGGGTGATGAGCCTAGTTTTTGGTCAAATTTTGGGTAGAATTTATAGTCCATTTGATGGCAGTATCATGAACTTTAGTAGCTAAGTGTTAATGTCTCCCTTAAAACATTGACTTTGGGTTTAACTCTCTCTTTGTGAAGTTTTAATGACATTGTCATATTATGTGGATTATCTATATCAATTTTGTGAATGGTTGATGAATGTTCTTTAAGGTGATTATAGATGTGCAATTATTATGCGTATTGACATTGTTTTGCAGGACATCAATTATGGATGCTAAGTTGAGAAAGGAAGCTGCCAGATTATCATACAGGGGGAATCATTCAAAGGAATCAATTGAGCATGGCGGCAGCAGATTCCCCACAACAATCAAATGTAACTTCCTTGTATTTATGGCATTAAGCAATCGTGGGTATTACTGCAATGTTGAGTCCACATTTGGACATGCATGTCTGACTGGATTCCCTGCAGACATAATCGCTTTGCCACTCTTTCCTTGATTTCCCTAAGTGGCGTCCTCTCAGTTAGTGGGAGTCGACCGCCCTATTTAGCTAGTAGAATAAATAAGGATTTGAATCTTAAGGATTCATAGTTCTTGATTGTTGTTGGAAAATGACATTAATAGTGTATTAAGCATTTTCTACTTTTCAATATAGCCATGCTATTACTTTGTTTATATATTTTCCAATGAATGAGATGATAATCTGAGTTTGAGCATTTGAGTTTGCATTAGTCTTACTGGATACTCATCCAAGGGAGGCCACTTAGTGAGTATTCCTTTCCTTAGAGTAATTAGTTTAATTATCATTTTTTGTTATGTACTTAGTTGAAATCTGGCACTAACTATTCTTGTAGCCACTAGAAGTCCATTCTATGTTTGTTCCTGAAGCCAAAGTAGACAAAGTATTTCTTGTTTGTTGCTCAGATCTTTTATTCTTGTCATGCATTTTATTTTGGCATAGTTGTCGATTGATGCTCAACGTTTGCTTTATTTCCTTTCCACAATTTACTTTCAACGTTGTGTTTCTTGGCTATAGATTAGAAATGGCTACTTAAGAGTTCCTAGTGCACATACTATGTTGACCCATTTCAACTTCATGTCCCTGGGTTGAGAAAGTAAATGTACATTCATGATGATTAAGGTGGTCATTCAGGTTAGATGTCCAATCTCTGAATCACGGTTGGAAGGGCCTGGTTATTGAAATCATTGTAGGAGGTTGACAAGGGGAAGGCTAGAAGTGATCTAATGAATAAGCCCCACACAACACCAAGGGTTTATACCTAGTGTTGTGAACAATGTGCATGAAGCCCTCATGGGAGAATTTTAAGTACTTATGGATCATCGAAGGGACTGCGTTCATGGAAACTAGCCAAGGAATGCCAAGCTTCACTTTGAACAATTCAGACTCTAGGATAATGTCAGAAAGGGCATTCATGGTCCTGGGCCCAACCAAGACTGAAAGGGTGATAGAATCGATGGGAGGGATGGAAAGCCCATCATGTGTACATATACTACTTTTAGACCCATTGTAACCATCCTTGTGTAAGAAGTCTATTAACATAATCTCTTATGTGATAACATTAACACAACAAGTAGGATCAACAAGAACACCAATCATGGTATTCCCATTGATACAAGTGGGAATGTACAAAGGAGAGGGTTCTCTATTAGCATTCATTGGAAAATCCTGCAAGGTAAAGGTTATAGTAGGAGACCCACTCATAGGTTGCACAGGCGGGATGGGAATATGCATGAAAGAAGCCATCTTCTACGTACACTAGAAAGGACTTTCTCAGAAGTCCCCAAGGGTTTAACAATTAGACAGTGACCTATTTTTGCTTATTTCTAGTTTTTCTTATTTTCAATTTCATCTAGATATTCCAAGTTGTAGATTGCATTTTGGAGTTAGTTTACTATTTTTAGTTTTTCTCCCCCAAAGCATTGTTTGACCAGGACCCCCATCCTTGGAAAAAAAGGAAATTTGTAGATTCACACTTTGACTTGATTCACCTAAGGGTTGATAGTCATTTCCTAGTGTGAATCTCATTTCATAATGAATTGAGGAAGAATAGGTCCCTAATTAGTTCACACCCATATTTTGATACACCTTCCACAATAACCCATTTATTTTTGTTTCAATAAGGGTTAAATTTATGGCATGAAGTATGTTTTGGGCCAACAAGTTATATTTTTCATAATACATCTAATTAGGTTGAACTAATTGATGTTGGAATGAAATTGGTATAAGTATGAGTTCATTTTAGTGTTGGATACGACATGTTAGCGAATATGCAAGTATAGTGGATGTGAATTGTGTGAAAGTGATGCAAGTGTAGAGCAAAGTAGAGTGTTAGATTAGAGTAATGAAGTGTTTTGACTCTGTGTATTGAGCTTCAATGGAGTTGTATTCTAGCATAGTGTAGATGCATTTGTAATAGTTCATTCTGGCTATGTGCCACCCCTCTCTTCTATATTTTCTTTTTTTTGTGGGTAGTGAGTCCACTAGGACAGTGATTCCACCTACAATGAGAACTTTTGTAATAAATTATAATTGATTATAATATATTGTGAGCTAATCCTCACCATGGTTTTCCCCTTTTTGGGTTTTTCCACATAAAAATATTATACATTCACGTGTTATGTGATGTTGATGGTTGATTTCATGCTTTCCTTTCTTACTACAAATTAAATGTGTTGTGTGGAATGAATGTTTAAATGTTTAAGTGGTTTCAAATAATACTAATTCACCCCCGGGCCTTCTCATTGTTCTGGGTGTTCAACAATTTGCATATTGCTAATTGGTTGATTTGGTGTCGCATTAAGTCTTGAGTTGTCTTTCTAGGTTATTTGTGGATATTTGGTTAATAGGGTTTATTCATTTACTTGTGCCATATGCTTGGGGGGTTGCACCATCAATGAAAGATGTGTTATGATAGATTTGTGTCCTAACCTATCCTATTTGGGACCACATCAAGTTAATTCAATTAAAATATTTTTTGGGTCGGCTAATTATGCACTTCAAAGTTTCATCCACATATTTCCTTGTTGTCGACTAAGGTTGATGTTTGTTTGCAAGTAAATTATTTTGGATCACATTGGAAGAAGTTCTAAGATTATTTTTTGTCATATCTATCTTTGGGATAGGACTTGTAGTGTAGGAAAAAGTATTCCTCTTTCACACTTAATTTGGGAATAAATATTAATAATAAATGAGCTAAATGATGCCTTAATTTAGTGTTCTAATATGTAATTTACATATTCACATTCATTTTAGGGTCCTATTAAATAAAATAGACTTAATTGTGCCTTATTTTTGGTGTTGTAATGTGTACCTTTACACTTTCACACACATCTAGGGTGTTATTAATTAATTGAGGTTAATTTTCCTTAATTAGCCCCTTTAATTCAAATCCTAGCCTAATTAATTGTATTTTTCGAAGAGGAAAAACCGACATTAATTATTGTCATGACATAACATTTATCATTGGATAATGTGTGTCCTAGGTAAGTGACCTAGGACCCATTTTCCCAAGGGCGAATGGGTGCTCACTTAGGCCTAGGATCTAAATTTTTATTATGTTTTTGGTGGTATTTCAATGATTTCGAATGTATATCCACATGTCAGCTTGTGTTATTTGAATTTTGGGAATTAATGTTAACATATCTATAAATAAGAGGTCATTTCACTATGTTTCACCTAAGACTTTCAAGCATCCTAGAAATTTTATAAGCAAGCAATCTAGAGTTCAAAAAAGCATCTCAAGAGAATTTTCAAGAGCATTTCAAGGCATTCAAGAGCAGATTTATAGAAGAATTATTGCAGCAATCAAGATCCATTATCATGTCAAAGTCTTCTTGCATCATGCATGTTATTTGACCTAATATGTTGATGTAGTGTTCAAGATCCATTCAAGCATTCAAAGGCATTGTTTCAAATCAAGTTTCAAGATCAAGATCCACATCCATTGAAGCCATTTCATGCTACTTGTACATCTACATTCCAAGTGTCAAACAAGGGTTTGGTGAGTTGTGACATAGGATTGTTCATTCATCATTCCTTTCATACTATTTCATATCATTTCAAGGTTTAATTAAATCAAAATGGGATTTGACCAAGGCAAACCCCCATTCACCAACAACAAAACATTTTTCCCTCTTGATTTGTGTTTATATATTTTAGGTAGAGGATCTATTGAAGAGAAAAAATGCAAAGTTTTCAAAGTTGCATTTGTTGTCATCATTGTTGCAATTTCATGGAAACTCACCTACGGAATTTATTTTTGGCTTTCCAACTATGAAAATCGAGGATTTGGTAGTGCAAACATAGTAGAAGAGAACCCAGAAACCATTTTTATAGAGCCCTAACCAAGACCCATTCGCTATAGGGTGAATGAGTCCTGGATTAGCTTTGAAAAATCACTTTTGGTGACTTGTACACATCATTTTCCCTTTCTCAAATCTGCATTTTAATTTATGGTTCCATCATAGTTGAGATTAATCTTTGAAATTCAAGTTTTAGTTTGCATTTTGGAGTTATTTTTCTATTTTTAATCTTTCTCCCCAAAGTGTTGTTTAATTAGGACCCTTTTCCTTGCAAAAAAGGAAATCAATAGATTCACACCTCAAGGTTGTTAGTCCTTCCATTGTGTGGATCTCATTTCCTAATGAAATTGAGGGAGATAGGTCCATCATAACCCCATTTTCCCCCTTTCACATTGACCACCTATTTCTCTTCATTTCAAGACTATCATGTTTTTGGGGGATGACTAGTTGAATTCATTGTTTATCCTATTCTTGGTTGACCTAATTGAAGTTTTGAAGTGTTGTGGTGGATATAAATGCAAGATCATTTCAGATGCAACAAAATAGAGAACTGTACAAGTACGAAGAAGTGTGTGTGTGTGTGTGTGAATTGTATTGAATATCCAATAGATATAGTGCTCAAGTGAATGAAAGAAAAGATCAATTATGCTTTAATGCCTCAGTCAATAAAGTGAGTTGTTGACAAACATTGTAATCTCATATACATTTTGTATCCTACTATGAGATAGTGAATCTCATCAGGTCCTTGTATCTAGCACCTAGAGTTAGTTGTTACTTTGATGTTGTAAGTCATTTATATCTTGCTAGATAAGGCAGTGACCCTTTATATTGTGAGTTAACTCTCACCATGGTTTTTCCCTCATTGGGTTTTCCACATAAATCTAGTATTCTCCTTGTGCATTTGTGTGTTATCAGTTTCCTTCTCACTATTGCTAATCTGATTAGAAGTAGAATTGATATATCTTTCATTGCATAAGGTTTGCTAAAGTTTCCAAGGATTCAAAATAAAATATCATTCTTTGTTGTTGCTATGTTTAAAGGTTTTGATCTGATAAAGAAGATTGTATTGTGTTGAAAGTTTCAAGGTCTGGAAGGGCTTAAGTTTTGTGTAGACCCATTCACCCCCACTCTTAGTCTCTGGGTGTGTTCAACAGGATCCATGACTCTTTGATCATTCCCTATTTTTAATTAATTATATTTATTTTAAAAATGCTCATGATAAAAGAGCAAAGTGAGTATACCCAATCTAGAGAACCCATAATAAATATATTAAATATTGAATTGATGATTTAACAATAAAAAATCTACACAAAAGATATAAGCTTCCAATATTTCTAGATAGAATCAACTATTGCACTTTCTACTAGTGGAAGTGTTCAATTAAAAAGTATGCCTATTCTCCAATACACAATATACATCAAATCATGTAAGATATTAATAATAAATTTTAAAGGAATTGGTGTTGAATTTGAACCTAGACTTAATGTGTTTAATATGCAACACTATTTGTCAGCACAATGTATGAGGGTTGACATTATTTTTAATATAAAATAAACATTTCTTGTTCTTACATGAATGACCTTTTATACCATTGAAGTGTTTAAAGACGCTTGAAATATGGTTTTACAAAATCCTGTAATGGGTGTTATTTATATATGAAAAAATTAAAAATGATAAAAAAAGGTATGCATGAAAAATAAAATAGGAAAATGGTTCACTTTGTAGATATGTAGTGCTTATCAAGGGTAAATCTAGGAGTATGAAAGATATTGACGCAATGTCTTCTTGAACAAACCTAGAGCTTTGTAAAGATAATATATGTCAAATTATGCAACCTTCTTAAGAAAAGTCTTTATTGTAAACCTATTATGATATTGACATAATATATGATGTGTTATTAATAGAAAAATGTGAATGAATCTTATATCTAGTTTCCTATTCAACCTCTATTAGCGTATGCATATGAGATCATTTCCATTCTATTTAGTTTCCTAGTCCACCTCTATTAGCATATGCATATGATACCATTTTCATCCTTTAGTAAATGAATTATAGTGATGAGAATTGCTAGTTTGACCTATACAATCCCTCTTTGACTCTTCTTCCTAGAGACATCGACATTGTTATCAAAAATTTGGATCTGATGAAATTAATAATTTGAAATCTATATTTACCAAAAATATAATAAAAAACCAAACTTAATCCAAAAATTAAAGATAGTTTACCAAAATAAACACAAACTAAATAAAAAATACATAACATGCAAATTTCAACATTACAAACTGTTATGACATAAATTACATTCCAATAATTTAGGGAGACCAAATCATCAAGAAAAGACATCTCTCAACTATTGTGAAATAAGCATTTTATCCTTTACAATTATCTGCAATAATAGATAAAAAGGTGTCTTCGTATGGAAGATTTCTTACCCAGCATAAATTCGTTCTAATCCAAAAGGGATCATAAGAAAAAGTGGAATAAGCATTTTATTTTACATAGAATTTGGAATTTTCCCCTTTAAAGAAACAAATTCTCCCTCCACAAATCAAGATTCCTTAACCAACATTTTTCTTCCGCCTGCTGATATCAGAAAAATCGTCATCCACGTTTTTAGCAGATAAAAAGTTTTCACTAGCCTTCAAATATAAATATTAGCATGTCTTGCAGCTTAAACGTTGTGCTACAACTAGAAATTGGAAGATAAAAGCATTTCTGGAAGCTACAACTATGGCTGCCTGTCCAACCCAACAACAATACCCATGCCCCACTCTGTATCCACCTGCTCAACAACAATACCCCCCTTTGTATCCATCTTCTCAACAACAGCCAACGTTTGCACCAGGTACAGATCAGGAGATCATAGAAGCCTTTGAAGCTTATGATGAGGATGGCAATGGATTCGTTGATGACGAGGAGTTGCAGAAAGCCCTCTCCACAGCTGACAAGACGTACAACATCAGGACAGTTCGCCTTCTCATGTTTAAGTACAACAACAGCAATTTCACTGCAATAGGTTTATTCATCTTGCTTTTCATTTGTTTTTATTGTTTTATTGTGTAATGGCTGACATATGAAGAGTGTTTCATTATTATGATCCATATGATTGATTATCATTCACTGCTTGGTACTGTAGTCTTCCAGATGGATGCGTAGATACATATGTAGGAAAATTCACTACCAGTAATAAAATTCACCGGCAGGAAAATTCACCACCATCAGCAATTCATTGTCATGGAAAATTGATCACTAAAAATTCATGCAATTAATTTTTTGCACAGTGAATTGTCGTGGCAGTGAATTTTTCTGCAGTGAATTGTTGGCAATGAATTTTCCATCAGTGAATTGCTGGCAGTGAATTTGCAGTATGCCTATACATATACATATACATATATACACACATATATATGTATAAATATGTATATATATGTATTTATTTATTTTAGAGGGGTTGTATTTTTCGTAATTGTCTTTGTCTTGCTTAAACTTTTTTATCCTTGATTGGCCTAGTTCTTTATAATTGCAATCAAATAGATTAAGAAAATAATCTCCTTTTTATGTTTATTTAAAAACTAAAAAAAGTTTAAGACATCTCTAACTAAAATTTAATTATGCCAAAAGCATATATAATTGTAACAACAAAACTAAATTACAAAAGAATAACTAAAATGAATTTTTAAGAACTTTGATAAAGAAGGATTCTAAATAATTCCTTATAGTTGGAACTCTTTAGATTAAGAAAATAGTCTTTATTTATTTATAATTAAAATGAATCATATAATCTATGATTATAGGTTTTAGACGAAATTTTCAGCCTACTCATGAACCAATTATATTTCTTATTTTTATCAATTGTCTCTATATATAAAGAATTTACAAATTTATTTTCATGTGTCTCCCATTTCATAAAATTTTTAAATAATTAATTGGTGTTGTCTTACATTCATCTCATTCCTTTATTCTTGTGTCTTTTAATTATAAATTTAATTGTTTTGGTCATGAGGTCTAATAGCTCCTTTTGTTCTTGTTTTTTTGTGCAGTCTTTCTCTCCCTCCTACCTCCCTATTGCCTTTTTAGTTAGTTCTAGGTTTGCAATTCACCATTCTTCTCCTTTAGCTCTCTGCTATCCTGATGATGGATCAGAGAGTGTGATCTAAAATGTTGATGCAAAAATTATCACACAATTGAATCCAGAAAACCATTCCAATAATAATATACATGCTCTTTACCTATCTTCGTGAGCATGCATCATTCTAGGACAATTGATGAACAAGATGTTGTAATCCCATTAGAATTGATGACCACAATGTTGTTTTAGCATTACACTAGAACCACTTGCTATAGTAACTAAACATGAGGAAAGGGGAGTTGGTATAATTACATAACAAAATGTAGACAAAATGCAAGGAAATTTACTTATAAGGAACATTTTGAGCTATAAGGAGATATAAAAGAATTTATTTTTTACAAATTGCTCTACAACGACAATTTGTGGGCATATTTTTAAATTTTAACAATGAAAACATTGAACATGGCATAATTCAAAAATAAATACAAGTTACTATGATGTGTGTGATGTCAAAGAGAGCAAAAAAGATTTCAATGTGAGAGATGAATATTTTGATTTTAGTTACATTATTTGACATAGGAAGGCCACTATCAATAGTTGGACAAGCCATAGATTCCAATAATAAGCCACCACAAAAAAACCCTTCTAGAAGCTCCTATGATTAGTGGGCTCCAAAATGAGAGAAGCATGAAAACATGCTCTCATCTCTCTTAAATCAACTTAATGTTTTCTTTCATTATTCTTGCATTCACAAAGGCTATGTTGATGCTTAAACTTTGGAAATACATAAAAATCAATTTATCTAGCTTTAGCCATAAAATATATTTCAAGCGTAACCTTGATTCACTTTTTAAAAACTATAAACATGTATAGATGCAAAATTTTGGCCCAAATGAAATATTTTGAGTGCTTTACTAGGTATGTTGTCATATGACTCAATAAGCTTTTAACATTTTTCTATATCCTAAGAAAATGATTGCCTTGTATTTACATTTGCTGCCTTTTATTTTGTCAACCACTACATCTAATTTTTATCCTAGAATTTCCTTCCTTCATGTTGAACCTCATACGTGTTCTCTCTACCTTGACGTATTATATTTCAATCATGTTGCCAAGGCCTACCCAAAAAAAATGGCATGCATCCATTGGTACCACATCACAAAGCACTTCATCCACATATGGGCTAGTTTTGAAGGCAACGAGGCATGATTTATCCACAAGTACTCTTCTTTAACCCAAAAATCTTGTAGGGGTTAGTTTTTGGAATGCAAGAAAGTTGTAATTGATCAACCATTTTTGTACTCACCACATTGTCAATAGATCCATCATCTATGATCACCTTACACACCTTGTCCTTACATTTGCATTTTGTTCAAAAGATGTTCTTCCTCTTCCAATCAACTTCGAGGTCCTTTTGTCTCCAAATATTGTCTCCAGATATCAAGGTTCTTCTCAATATCAGGTTCTCTCCTTAATCAACTTCAACTTCTTCTAACCAAGGTTCTTCCTCTTGGGCTACCATCACCCTTTTTGGGTTTAGAGGGCAGTCTATGGCCTTATGGGCTTCATCACAAATAAAACACTTCAAGGGCTTCCACTGTCCAGGAGGCATTTGTCCTCATCCTCTACCTCTAAAGCCTCCCTTTCCTTTGAAGTTGGTCTTCACATTCTTGCCTTCTTTTGACTCTTCACTTATGGTAGCTTCTAAAGAAACCTCTTTCTCTCTATTTTGTTTGCTATCATCCCTTTTACTCACTATTTTGTTTTTTTGGTTTAGTTTCTCCTCTACCTTTAAGGTATATTCATAAGCCTCATCTATAGTAGGAATTTTCACCATTGCAAGCTCATCTTGAAGTTGAAACTTTAGTCTATTCACATATCGAGTTGTTGCTTGCCCTTCACTCTCTTGTATATTTGTCCAAATTTGAAGCCTCATAAATTGTTCAGTATAAGCTTGCACTGACTGATCCTTTTGTTTCAAAATTTGAAATTATTTAAACAATTTTTGCTGGTAATCAAAGGGCAAGAATCGAGCTCTAAGATGTTTCAACATCTTAGGCCAAAGTTTAACTTTTTCTTTTCCTTGTCTTCTTCTTGAACTCTGCACATTTTCCCACCATAGAGTTGCAAGCGACTTCAACTTTGATGCAACAATTTTCACTCCTTTTGGATCATCCTCTTCAACGTCTTCCATCTCGAAGTACTTATCCAACTCTTGGATCTAGTCTAGAAATAAATCAGGGTTGATCTCGCTTTTAAAATCTAAAATATCCACCTTTACTTAGGAACTTTGTTTAGTCAATGCTTCAATAAGCCTCTCTATAAGGTTTGAAACCTTAGCAACATTTACTAAGTTTTCTAGTTCTTCTTCAGACCCATCCAATTGTAACCTAGTGTCAAGGGCCTCTAGCCTTCTAAACACTTCACCAGTGTTTTTTCAAGGGCCTACATTCCTCCTGCTCCTTCCCCATTTAACGTAAACTCCCCTCTAGGCCATCGCAGTTTGCTTTGATACCAAAATTAATGCAAATTGACCTCTGGTCTTGCAAGATGATCACTAACAACAAAAAAAACAAATAATCTTCCTTGCAAATCAACCTGTCAAGAGTGCTCTATTTCGAGGAATCATACTCAAGAACATAAACAATAACAAGATATGCAAGAACTGAAAATGGGCAACATGTTTACACTATACCCAAAGAAGATACTGCAATATTCATTTTATTCAAAATCAAAACCAATACAAAACTTGAGGGCATAGTACATCAACTTATAAAAGACCAACAACATAGATCAGCACAAATACCTACATTACATACTACCAAGGTATAGAAACAAAGATAAGCGAATGCCAAAAACTGATCAAACTGATAAAAAAATAGTTGAACCAGCCTATTAGAAGTTTCAGAACAACAAAAGCTGCTCAACGAATTCCTCCCCTAAAATTTTCTAAGCCTTTACCTGCCCATTAAAAATAATTATCACCCCAAAATATCTTCTCTATTGCACCAAATCTCCCTCTTTTAAATCAGAACAAAATTCTCCTAGAATAAACCCCACGATCCCATCCTCTTTAAATATCCTTTTTATACTGCTCACTGCCCATTAAAGATCGACATTTTAATTACTCCCGAATTCACTAGTGGGGAATCATTGAACGGTTTCCATCAAAATCCCTATTTAATCTAGTCAAGAATCAAAGATGGTATGCTTGTTTTATCAATTCATACCCTCAAATAGATTGGACATTTTGTTTGTCTATTGTTAAAAATTGGAGAACAAAAACTCCCTGATTTTCATAACTGGGTTAGTGGACTGAAACACTTGATTCAAACTAGTGCAATTCCGCACAGAGATTGTGTTTGAGCTTCAACGATTTGCTGAGTCAATGGCAAGTTTCAAGGCAGAGGTAATTGTTGGGGGTGGCGTTCTTAAGTGCCATTGCTGCTCGCATAAGGCGACTGTTATAGCGCTACTCTTTGCTGTTGCGGCAGTTCCTACAGCGCCTATTTGTTTGGGTGATAGGCGGCTACTTTAGAACATAATTATGAGGTGGTTTCTTTAGCACCATTTGTTGTTCTTAGGTAAGTTTTCTGATAATAGTAAATGTTGCTGTTGTTTCTGCAAGTTCTGGTAAAAACTGTAAGTTGAAATCACATTGAATAAATAGGAGTGACCAGTTATTGTGGGTTGCTATGTTAATTGTTCACATTTCAAAGGGGTTTGTAATTCACTTCTGCATGTTCTAATTAAGATAATATCTGTTTCTGTAGCTCTGATTTTTCAATAAAATTCATACATTTGTATTGAGTGGATTTGAATCAAATAGATATCATATAATGTTCCTATCAAGGATATTACAGATATTTTCCTAGAAGACAGTAAATGGAGATGGGAAGTGGGCATTCTATCCCAGTTTCACCTGTCCCCAAGACCCCTGAACTGGGACATGTCAAAATATCCCCTGGGTTGCATCCTAGGGCTACACTGGTTAATAGTAACTGGGTTTGTAACTTATCAAAATCATACAGACAATAGTTTCTTTATAGGTAGAAAGTCCCTTCCATCATGCATGTTGCTGTCATTGCATTTTTTTACATTGCTCTATTCTCATCAAAGTTTTAACATTTTAGGCTTCTGCAGTACCTGCATTGGGTTCTATTCTTCCAGGCTGTGTCAGGAGCTATCAATCTTTTGGACTTGTTATGGAGAAGTCATCAATAATTGGTTTAATATGTAGCACATTAATTTGTCCATTTTTAAGTTATCACAGTTTGAAAGTACTGCTTTGATTCACACGAGATGATCTAGATTCCTCTGCACTAAGGCTTCTAGACATTAAGTCACTTTAAATTGGAATTGCTTTAGCTTATTTTTTTGTATTGTGGATTAGGTGAATCTGTATATCAAGTGAACCTACTGTGTTTTTTTTGTGTATGGATGCAGGGCCAAGAGAGTTCACAACCTTGTGGTATGATCTCCAGGAATGGCGGGTAAGTTTCATTTCATCAAGTCTATTGCTATTTGTGCTCAATTAAGGCCACTTTGCTCTGTTGTATATGGAAACTAATGTATTTTGAAACATGTTTTGTGTTGTGACGGTTACATATGGGGCTTCATTATTTCATTTCCCATTCATATTCCATTTTAGGCATTTTGGGCACAAGTTGTGACTGTGATACTTGAAGTACAGGAATTTAACATTTATTTCTTATTGGTATTGCTTTGAAATCATATTCTGGGTATTTCATTCGTTACATTCAAATTTATTTGCATCTAAAGTTGCATCTGTATTCCGGGTAGGAGTTGGTTTGAGAGGAAGATTAATTGGTTTAAGGGGCAGCAGAGCATGGCATGCTATATGCACATGCCATGCACTGTTTGTTTTGGGTCTAGTATATTTAAGGGGCGGTGTATTTATATTATATGTAAAATAGAGTACAAAATTAAGGTTATATTCATTTTACAAGCGCTTATAGTTCTGTCCATTCTAAATCTAAGACTGAACCTGTTGTTACATATTATATTATTATATCAGACTTGTCCCAATAAGAAACTATCATGACTGTAATGCAGAAGGTGTAACTAACAGAGGGAGATCAAGCATGGGCTCAGAGATCTGTAAATGAAAATGAGATTTAATATTTATGCAGTTTCTCCTTAAAATATAGAGTGTCAGTTATCTTCTTGTCTTTTTGTAGCAGCACTGGTAGGAGGCGAAAGAGAGGAACAAATTTGATATTGTCCTTGTAGGCATGTATCATAAAATGTATTGCTTATTATAATTGGTAAAAAAATTACACATTGCAGTTCCGATGAGGTAAATTTGAATGATTTGTAAATTGACAGGTTGACAGTGTCTTGAGATTTTAGTCGTAAGTGTCCAGCTAGTCAAAGAAAAACTGCCCTTCTCTAACTCAGGAGCATTTATTAGCAGTTATTCTAGTTTTATATTTTAAGGACTTTAAATCCCGAGCTTGCTAGGCACAGAGCTCAAGTACCAATCCACAGGGTTCACAATGCCCCAGTTCAAAGTTTGCTGCAGAGAAACTCTCCAGGATTGGATATGCACCTATAATCAGATCAGGCAATCTGAGGGATTCGGGAGTTACATTTAATGTGAGGAGGAATTGCCCAAACTGCACAAATGATAAAGGCCCAATAATCCCCTCTCCTTACCTGTCAAAGCGTGTTTGCACTAAAAGAATGGGCATTGGCATACTTGTTTCTACTCTGAATACCAGAAAGATGCAAAATGGGTGATAAGAAAGGTTAAAAATATAGTAGCAATACACTTGAAATACCTGCAATTAACCTCAAGTAATCATGACCTGCGTGTTTGTCAAGCCTTTTGCCAAGTTTTCCTGAGTTTTTCAAAAAGTGGTTGGTATGTATATATATATATGTATATATATGTATATGTATATATGCCATTTTTGGCTATTTTTGCAACTTGGAGACAAAAAAAAATACAGAGCAAAAGTGTAGACTAAGTATTTTTGAATAGGTTGAAGAGTAGGGTATTTTAATTTTTCTTCAAGATCAACTTTGAATATTTTTTTTTTTGAAGTTATATTGTAAACCCTAATAAGGGTTTAGGTGAAAACACAAGACTGCACCTAAAATAGTAGGGCATGCTTCATGATAAAACACCATTCTGTATGACTTTTGCAATCTCTATCAAAGTCCATATAATGATAAACATTGGTGGCCCAATGCTTTCATTCATCTAGCAATAAATTTATGATGTACCTGTTGAAAGATTAACTAGCCGTCCCACTACAAGTATTGACTTACAACAATAATGTGAGGAACCTAAGGAGGTCCTTCGGTGGAGGTCTACTCCAGCAAATCTATAGCGGATTCACTATCTGGTATTTCATTTTTAACAGTTTGATGAATGTTTGTGATTCCTGTGTTGGTCTCTGCCTTTTTCTTTCAATAAATTCTTAGGCAAATGGTGGATGCCTGGATATCCCCCTTTGCTTTTTGCATAATATAAAACCTGAATATTCCAAAATGTAGAGCCAACAACTAGCGGAAACCCTTTTCGAATAGAGAATAACAGGCAGTTGACCAAAAGAGGGTTAAAGGGGTTGACAGCAGGCATTTAATAAACGTTTAGCAATAATTGTTTTTGTTTAAGATGTATTTAATCAAAAGATTGCATTTGCTATTTCTACAGCAGAGTTTTTGGCTTTGCCATTCCCTAATGCTCCTTACCATTCGCTAGCCCTCTGTCCTGTCCTGGTAACGTGACATTTGCTTCTTCTTGCTATATTACCAACTAGAAATATTATTAGGTATAACATAGAATAAATGCTTAGTGGTGTGTAATATACCAACTGGCACACAGAGACCTGAAATCTGGTATAACATATATGTTCTAGACTGTTGGTACTTATTTCTCTCATATCTTATATAAACTTGCGTAACAGATTATCTTGCAACTCCCCAGTGAATATGTTACTTGTATTTGTCTGGAGATCCTTTGTAACAATCTTACATTGTAGCTTTTATGCATGAGTTCTGCTATCCTAATTATACGATATATGCTCTTGAAGGTGGTTTAAGCAGCCTACGATGGAAGTTCTTGTTATTTGGTATGCAATCTGACAATAGTCTTATAGGTCTCTCGGATTTAGGAAATACATACAAATGTTAATCAGTAAGAGGCCATAGAATGGTTTTCAGGAATCTGTTTCTGAGAACTTTTTCATTCGATTAGGGGCCACGATTGTATAGCTCAGGATCTATAATTGACCTAAGTTTCTACTTTTTGCAGTTTAGATGATAATGGAAGTTACATCACCTACTCTTATGCAATAGGAGATTGGCTAAGGTCAAAAGTTCTTCCTTTAAAAGTAAAACTATAACGAGTAGGTTAGGTTGAGGTCATTTATACTGGTGTTCATACCATTTAAGCAGAAAGGGAATACCTATTTATTTCCTTGCCTCAGATATGCCTGAAATTCATATGCAGTGAAGCTCATAATTCTCAATCTACTGCTTAAGGAGCATTTGGATTGTGTGGAAAAATGTTTGGAGTATTTGCTTCAACCCATTATGTGATTTTCAAGGATGCCAAAACATTTTGTGGTCTAGCATATTCTGTCAAATCTAAAATGAACTGATTCAGTGCTATTTGTGCAGTCAATCTTTGAGAAATTTGATAGAGATCGTAGTGGGAAGATCGACAGCAATGAACTTCGGGATGCTCTTCTCCAATTGGGATATTCAGTATCACGGCCAGTCATACAGCGTCTGATTGCAAATTATGACAAGACAGGCCAAGGCGGTGGAATTGATTATGACAACTTTATTGAGTATGTTCTTTTCCATTTCAAGTCCTCACTTTGTTCTTTATAACAGCTTACCAACTAATCTACTATTTTAATGATGAAAATGCTGAATACAAAAATATCATGTTTCTGAGTCAAAACTGAATCCTAGCCGCTATAGTTTTTTTCAAAAAGTTGGAAAGTGTTTTTCTCATCTATTAGTCTCTCTATTTCGGTCACAGTTCTATATGTTACTTCTCTAAGACATTTTAAATTTGTATGTTCTGTGCAGGTGTGGCATAATTGTGAAGGTAGACTTGATAAAAGTGCATTATATTCCAGTTATATAAGGAGACGCCCATTGTTTTATAAACCAAATGAAATTGGAGTCAGGAAAATTTTAAATATTGTTAGATATTCTACTTTAGCTGTTTCTACACCTAGTTTGATGTCCATTTCGATATCTGATAAATATATCCACTGTTTAACTACAGGGGCTTACTGAAAAGTTCATGGAGAAAGACAAAAGGTACACTGGCAAAGCTACTCTGACCTATGAAGATTTCATGCTCACGGTTTTACCCTTCATTGTTGCATAGGGAGATCTGTGCTTGAACAAGTTCTTGTTAAAGTTACTGTTTTAACATGGAATAACTTTTATACTTCATATTTTTAGACATGTAAGTATTTCTATAATTAGACCTAAGAGATCTATAGAGCAGTTATGCTCTTTTAAGTTGTTTTCTTATTATGGTTGGAAAATGATTTTACAGGGGTTTGGTACCCATAAAATAAGCCTGTGTTCAAATATAGATCTATATTTTAGAACTGAACTCAATTACATACTTTGAAGTGATGTAGATATTAAAAGTATAATGGGAAATTTAGATACAACTTTCATGTTAAACTGGTGGTTCAGTTTGGATTCACCATTCATTTCACTGCATATCATTGATGAATAGAGTTCAATTTACATAAAAAGTTAAGAATTTACTTTCATGTTAAACCAGTGGTTGAATTTTGATTCATCATTCATAAGTTCACTGCACAATCATTGCCAAATCAAATTATTTTGGTGCTTTGAGGGGTTGTTTCATTTTTTACTTCATCATTTCTTACAGTGAGCATTTGAGATTATTGTGGAGACTCTACTTCATTACACATTGAGATAGCAAAATTTTTATTCTAATGATTCTGTTTTTACTATTATCAGTATGTTATATTGTGTCGACAATATTTTCAAAAGGAAACATATTATTTTTCAATCTTTTTCTATATTAATAACTGTGTAGAGAAATAAATTTTCTTGAGCCAATCATATAAAATGCTTACAATTCAACACAAATCAATGTAAGCTAATTAATTGAATAAACCCGAGTTCCTTTGAATTTTTTAATTAAATGTCAAACTATAGAAAGTAAATGTACTAAACAGTGTCTTTAGCTCAATGACTAAAGAGAAGAATAACTCTGTTTTTGTATTAAATTTTTGCCTGCCATTAAGATTAGTAAATATGCTATGTTCCATGGTGTTTTTGCGGTAGTGGCAATTTGAAATGTAGGGATGTATTTTTGGGATAGTCAAGAATGGTAGGCCTTTCTTTTGGGGTTATAAAGATACAAGAATAAAAAAGGAAAATATAAAAATAAATATTTGAATGATATGATATTCACCATATTAATTAGAATATGAAATATTAGAGTTGTACTTATAATTTACATAAGTTGATAAATAAATTAATATTACTCCATGTCTTTATGTGGCTTTTTAAATGTGTTTTCTGCTTAAATTTACTGCATCAAGTGTAGAAAAAATTATTATGGTAAAAGGATAATTTGAAATCTTTCCCTATTTTAATTGAGTAGCTATTATTTAGGAATTGAAAATAAGTTGTGGAAAAGAGGGGTAAGAGAGGCGAGAGGGAGGGTTGTGTGAGGAGTGTATGTTGTGGGTTGCTTATTCTTTATATTGTGATGATTGCTTCAAAATAAGTAGAAAAGTTAAATATTCATGGGGTCACCAACTCCACAAATAACTTTTAAATGGGTAGTGGTTGCTATCCAAAATAAGCCAAGTAGTTGCATGGGAATCTACACTTCGATTTATTGTTGGTATGTTTTTGCCTCAGTTTTATTTATATCAATATAATTTTGCATTCTACTGTAAAATCCCCATCTTAGGCACAACAATTTTTTTTTTAATAATCCATCACCTACCAACTTAACCAACCAAACATATTCCATGTAAATTAGAAGTGTTAATTTCAATAGCTTTTCATGCACTATGGTGGCAACAAAATTCAACACCACTACTTATATGGTTCCACTCAAACCTGTGGTAAAGTCCCAAGGACAAGGTCTTTCCTAGACCTACAACCTAAGCCTTGAGGGTTCATGATGACCCTGCCTACGTATCCCCTTGTGGGAATCAGAGGCTTCGTAGTTCACTCCACAAAGTTAGAGGAAGTTCAATCTCTCCTCTTTTATGAGACCTTTTATCTCAACTTTAAACCACGACTGTTAATTAAGTATAAGTAAGCTATCAACTTAGCTAATTATAATATAATGATAATAACTGTGCCATCAAGTGTTGGGTCCGTACCAATCATTACTTGACGTTAGTGTACAAACATTCATAATAATCACCAAGGGCATATCATAACATAATCCAAAAGATCGTATACAATTATTGTCATGAGCATACCTCGATATTCACAAGTTGATTAGCTCATACACAGTACAAGTATAATAGCGGTTGGATCATACATAGATCACAAGTGCAATAGTGGTTGGATCATACACAGATCACAAGTATAATAGTGATTGGATCATACATAGATCACAAGTATAACAGTGATTATCCCATATGTACATCACATGTACAACAATTGTTATTTCATTCGCAAACCACAATTACATTAGTGACTGGCTCCAACATATATCACAAATACACAATGGAAAGTTTCATCATACACCACATAAACACAGTGATGAACTCCACCATACATCATATAAAGACAATAACAATGGTTGACTAACCATCACAATGGCTAACACATGTCCATAATGCATCACAGATAGAAACAATATCAATGCATTGCGCACTACACCGTGAGTCCTATCCTTTCCACCGGTCTTCTACACCATTGGACAAATGGGAAAAGGATTCGGTGCATTTCATACTACACCGCAGGTCCATCCTCAACCCCGAAAAGCCAAGTATATAGGCTGACCACTTGGAAGGGCATTCAGTGCATCCCATACTACATTGTGAGTCAGTCCACCATCCCAAGGGTTTCCCCAAGTAGTGAACCTACCAAACTCAGTGGATTCTGACTTCAATCGCTTATAGGCCACCGACGACAAAGTTGTCCACCTAGGAAAAAGTAGCTCCCGACATATACCACCTTGTGACTTTAGTGATATTGTCAGCTATCTTTTGCACAATCCCAAGTAACACTTGGCGCCAATCACTTTTGTGCTTACCATTGACAGCCAATGAACCCTCTCAATACACGGTTAGCCCCGAACTACCTTTACCCGCATGAATGGGTCTCTATCTGTGCAACCACTATGGCCATATCATAACCAGGGTAGCCAACTACCTTCACCTCCATGAACTAGGTGAATGCTGACTAATCCCTAGCAGTAGCCCAAACATCGGTCATTGACACGATCCAATGAATGCCTGTCACTGCTCAAATATCTTGAAGATTCACTCTTGGGTAGGTCATACATAACATGAATCACAATCGCAATCAACAGATACACAGACCTATACATAAAGATCTCTATATATGGAGTTGAACTACACAAACATATAAGAGATACATGGAACCAACACGAGATGGACTTTACTTAGCATATACACATATTCAAATACCCATTATAAAGAAGTTAAATCCCTTACTTCATTCTATTTAATAGAAGCTTATTATGTATTGATATAAGTTATTAGATTCCATTAACATGATCATACCCATTCGGTACCCATTTTAGCCTCAAACTGAAGCTTACAGAGGAGGAAACCATGTAGGGACAATCCCAACATCAAGGAGTTATCCCCCCTAGACCGTCCCTCCCTATAAATTTGAGGTCACAAGGACATCCTTTTCCCAAGGACTGCCTATGTTTTCGCTTCCAAATGGATCAAAGTCACACATAGTTCTCCTTACAAAGTCTCTCAAGGATACCTACGCATAGGTTCCCATAACCCAACGATTCACTCCACCTGAAGTATATCGAGGTCTTGGATCAATCTCCACCCAATTTATTTATAATCTTGTTTGAATATCTTGTCTCTTATATTTTCATCTCATTGACCTAGCTCGACTAGGCTTATTACTTAATACCAAATTACCTTGGTTCACGCAAACCCATAGGAAATAATTTCCATTTGATACTCATAATGGGTTCAATATTAAGGCTTTTATACACAAGGGGTCAATAGATATCTTTGGACGACAAGCAATAGTATTTAGGAGTTTGTTTTAAGTTATAATCAATACCAAAATCCTACTTAAGTACCTTGGAAATGCTATGTCCATTCGACCAATACATGAAATTATAACTCATTAATAATATTACTAATAATATTCTTGATCTTCTAGTTTTCATTTACCCTATAAAGCAACCCATATTCTTATAATAGTCTAGTTCATTGGTTGGGTAATTTATTTATACCAAATATGATCGTGATGGTTAGCAGTAAGGTCACAAGAGATGTCGAATAACATGATCTCATAGGTTTGTCTATTAACTTAATTTCAACAACATAATATTTCCAGTATCAAGGTTCTTACATTTAAGAGGTTGATAGACATCATGTAGCCAAATAAAGCATTTCTCATAGTATCAACAAATTAACAAAAGTGTTGAGTTTCGGCATTAAAAACATGTTTAATAAAGTGTGGTTGTAGTGCCACTAAAAGAGGCCATCAGTCCATATATTATTGTGCAACCAAGAGCAAAGGCCCATATTAATTATATTCAATTCCTAATTCATATTATAAGGTTATCTTGAAGCTAAAGATTTGACCTAAACTTCCTTGTCACCTTGTACCACTTTGGAGTCTCAAGGTTCTTACATTTAAGAGGTTGATAGACATCATGTAGCCAAATAAAGCATTTCTCATAGTATCAACAAATTAAAAAAAGTGTTGAGTTTCAG
Source organism: Sequoia sempervirens (assembly GCA_007258455.2). Classification (NCBI taxonomy): domain Eukaryota; kingdom Viridiplantae; phylum Streptophyta; class Pinopsida; order Cupressales; family Cupressaceae; genus Sequoia; species Sequoia sempervirens. The sequence continues at coordinate 141,875,514 of VDFB02271358.1, read as the reverse complement.
CATTAAAAACATGTTTAATAAAGTGTGGTTGTAGTGCCACTAAAAGAGGCCATCAGTCCATATATTATTGTGCAACCAAGAGCAAAGGCCCATATTAATTATATTCAATTCCTAATTCATATTATAAGGTTATCTTGAAGCTAAAGATTTGACCTAAACTTCCTTGTCACCTTGTACCACTTTGGGGTCTCAGCTTAAACATATAAGGAATTCAACTTGGGTAAGATCCTATATGACAACATTAGGTTTGTAAATCAAGTGTTTATTCTCATATTTTAATGGTCACAGAGAAAGATCACAAAATCAGGACACATCTTCCACCATCCACAACCAATCTACTATAAACCCAATTCCATAATGAGGCATGATAACCAATCAGATACATATTTACTTATGCACACTGTTGAATAAAATATATCCCTTTGGACACCAAAATCACTCATTATTTAGCCCTTGTTAAGAATGATTAAATAAAGGTTGGTTATGCTTGTGTACAGCTTACATTTGTTTGCATTTAAGTATACACCAAGCTATATGCAGCCATGCTCATATACACAACCCCTAGGTTTAAGAATGATGATTTCACTTGCTGGAATCTCATGTTTTATGGTTTGAACCTTGAGCTTATATATAGTGGAAACACCAACTCTTTTGCATTGACAATAATTATAATTCTACAATAGCAATGGAATATCACATTTCATTGAGGCATTTTGTCATACAGTTCACGTACCTGGTCTCAGCTAACGTTGTTTCCACTTAGGAGAATAGGTGAGTAAATATGCTACAGGTTTGTAGAGATAACTAGAGGCATTCTGTCTTTACCAGCAATCATGACTTTTATAATAAAATTACTATCAATTGTGTACCTGACAATTAATGGTTGGGGACGCAAATTTCTGCTGAAGACTTCAATCCCTAAGTTTGGTCTCCTAATGCTCCTTTTTACCCATGTCTACTCAATCCCACCAATGTTCTTTCTTTTCATGCGTTTTCTTTGCATTCTCCTCATATTTATGTTTGCATTCTGTTACTCTCATCCTGAGCGAAAAAGTGTCCATAGATTGCCCAAAACCTTCCTGTGCGTTCTTCCCTACGCGATTTCTTCCCTCTTTGTTTGCCATTACCCTGAGCTCTCCCTCTCTGCCTTCTCGTACTCCTGCCCTTTTCATTGCAAACTCTCGTGAATGTCTCTCTTGCATCGTTCCCATCCAAAATAGCTCACCTTTCCAATGGAGGGGTTGTGAGAGTTTTAAGGCTGCGTGGGTGTTTATTTTTCCATGTGATCTGTAGAACTTAGTCTCCCATGGACAGGGGTGCCATTCCCTATAAAATTGCACGCCCTTCTCTATAAAATTGCCTCTATCACTTTATTCTTTCCCTTAGTTTTGTGGTCCTCGGTCCCTTAGACTTTTTGGTCTCGTGGACATCATCAAAATCCCTCATTCATTCATTTCTCATTCTTTATGACATGTTCAAAACCTCTTATTATCTAATGCAACAGGTAAACAGTGTATCAAAAGAATGTTTTCTTGTTTTTTATTTTTTCTTGTTTTTTTTTTGTGGCATTTTCACCTATCTTCTTTTCGCGTGATGAGTGCCATTCCTAATTAATGGCACAATCTCTCCTTCATATCTGGTCGTCATTCCTTTGTAGACACATAATATTCTATCATGTTGCTAGTCCTATCAAACTCAATGGGTGACCATGCCACACTAAATGCATTGTCTCCCTCAATAATGCCCCTCCTTGCTCTTTATTTTAGTTTATCTACCCCACAGTTAACCTCCGTAGAAGGAGCTGTCATGTGGGATGTGACATCTACTTATCACAAATGTGTCTCATTTAGATGAAACCAAACTAATCCCTCTAGTGCCTAATTAAACTATGTAGCATCTCATTGTATAATTGGAGTTCATTGATACTTAGAAGTATGTTGATTTTGAAGTTGCAAGACATCATGTACAGCCACCAATTAATCTATAGCAAAGGAAGTAATAACTTACAAAGGGAGGTGCATGACAAGCATCCTCAACACTTGCATTCCTCGAATGTCATGTCCACTATGTAATAGATTTGGGTTGAGGTGATGTAGCCTTATTTTTACTTGCCTCTACTTTGTTGAATGTTATTTTGGAAGATTGATAAAGGAAATTTATTATTATTGAAGTTAAGTTATCTTTTCAATGTTATACATTTTTCAAAGGTCTTTCGTGAGCCTTTATTTCATCTTATCATCATAAAAAAGGAGGCACTCTCTTGATCTTTAATGCATAACATTGGAATTTATCTAGAACATAGATTGTCATATGAAGTAGGGTGTTCACAATGTTCTAGTATTGTCAAAATGAGCCCCACTATGCTCTTCATATAATCTCAAATTAGGATCTATGGTATAAAGCACTTATTTCATCCACCTAAAAAAAGTCAAGTATTTCATGAATCCTCCCAAGAGTAGAAGAGTGTGTATCTATTGCAAGGCGTACGCCCTTGGTCTCCTTGTGTTGTGTAGTGCAACACTTGGGTATGTGACATGGCATAACCACCTCCCATGGATTCATTAACTATGGTGATTGTATCAGGCATTAACAGGTCGATATTTTGGTGCAATGACAATTGTCTTTGCAACAATTGGTATCAGAGCTTGGGTCATAGATTCAAACCCCTCACTTGTGTTGGGGGGATTGTTGCCAGGTGTGTTCCCTTGGTCTCCTTATACTATACAACACAGTGCTCGAGTTTGTGACATGGCTTAACCGCCTCCTGTGGATTCATTAACTCTAGTGGTTGTATCGGGTATTAACAGGTCAATCTTTTGGTGCAATGACAACCATCTTTGCAACAATATCAAGATATCTAATGACCCAAAAGACCAAACATTTTTGCAAATAAAATTTAAAAAGAAAACAAGATTTATATGATAAAGTCAATGATAATATAAAAAAATTACATTATAAACCATAATAAATTAATAAAAAACCATTTATAAGTTACACAATAGATAGATCAAAATTAGCTACCATTTGCCAATTTCATTGTGCCATTGAAGACACACTAAAGATGCACATTGTTGGAGATATGGGGAGATTTATTTATAATAAAATAAAAATTATCTCCATTTCAATAACATTGTGTATCTTTGGCAACACTATGCATCTTTGACAACAATTGTGTCATTAGCAACAATATAAAATTGATAAATTATTACAGCTAGAAGTGGTAAGGTTACTATTTTTTGTTCTCTTTTTTCTATTTAATAGGAAAGGAGTATATTCCAAATCCACATTTATAAATTAAAAAAATATAAATTTCTAACCTCATGATGAACCATCAATCATCATCAAGGATGTGTTGCTTCAAACATTTTCCTTTAGCTATGTTCACCTTTTCCCATTTACTATACTTCAAATTAATCATAATTAATTGTAGAGACTTATACGTCTTAATCATCCTATTTAAAAATATAAAGTAGTTTGCATACCTAGTTTCCACAGGTTTGGGAAATTCCAACTTTTATATTTAAATTAAAATGATTTGAATTGTTATACTTTTTCTTATAGTGTTTTCCCTACTTCAAGATGAGACCACACTTTTAGTTTAGTCCTGTACTAGTGTAGTTTACACTTCATGATATGGTTTTTTCCTATTCTCTCTTATACTTTAGTGCTCATGTTCTTGTATTTTTGAGGATAAGTGATGCTAAGAATCACTTTGGGGAGATTGCTAGTGTGCAAGATAAAGTATGAAATTTGTTTGGATAACTAGTCAACCCCTATTTTGAATGAACATAAAAGTATTAGATGCACACTAAGTAGAAATGCATTATAACTAAATATTGAATAGATAGTGTAGTATCTATTTATGTACAATTTCTAATGTACTAGATGTTAGGAAATAATGCATCAATATCCAATTTATTTAATCCATTTCCTACATAAATCCATGAGAGAAAATTATGCATACAAGCTTACACAATAACCATAATGCATAGATCAAAATAGAAAATACACAAGATAACACAAGATATACCTAAAGAAAACCCTCAAGAGGGAAAAATCGAGTCTTCAAAAGAATTCATACTCCATCTATTATTCAATAATAAAACAATACATGAACTTACAAAGTTGTCATGAATAAGTTTCTAAAGCATCAAGCCTCTCTAATGCATCCTCCATGTGTTCAAGAATGAATCTACACATCCCATTCCATTCTTCACATATGCACTCCTTAGAAAGACTTAATAATGACAACCCACTCATCGAGTCAACCTTAACCACTAAACATGTATTTGCTTTTATAGGTATAAGCTCACACAAATACAACCAAGTGGTAAGATAAAACCATGTGCCAAAAAACCATGTGAATAAAAAACCATTGACCCCAATTTTAATATTGGGTACTAAGTTTTCACATTATTAAAGAATTTTCCCAAATATTAAATCATCATCATATGTCTCTCACACATAAAATAATAACTCAATGTTACAATACAACATTACAAGTGGCCCCAAATATTTACCTAGTGTGGTTGAACACACTTCCTAAGTGCAACACAACTAAATAATTATTTAAAATTACAAAATTATAATATTCAATTTTATGCAATGGTATACAACACCAAATCCTAACATTCTCCCACTTGTTATATATACATTTCATAAGGGTCGATCAATGAAATCCATCATCATAATTGTACATGAAACCACATGAATATCTAACATGCTTTTGTGCTCCATGAAGATACATACAATAAAGCCAAAGTGGTCACCATCTCAATAAAAAAACTTTTCTCATCCTCCAACATGCCACCTTTGAAAGAAAAGGAATGTGCCAAGGTGAAGATACACCAATCCAATGAACACAAGAATCAAATCCAAGTGATAGCAAAGGCTCCAAGCCATTGTCATAGTTAAAAACCCACCTAATAAAAAATAGCATCCAAGACACATGCTAATACATCCAACCATCAATACCTCCTAGGTATCAAAAAAATTAATAAACGCATGCCAACATATATATGCAACCCATAAACTGCAATCAAAATCCATGTATCAAATCTATTAATGAAGAACATACATTTCTAGGAACTCCCACTATATGGGTAATGTCAAATCTGAAAATGATCAAGGCATATAAAGTCTACCAATCAACTTTATACCAAGGTGTGATAATTGATCAAAACAATGAAGTACCAAGAACAATCATAGTGATCCAAATATGAAACACTAATAGTTGCATACTATCTCATAACATGTCACCACAATCCTCCCAAATCATATTTGTATGAACATCCATGAAGGAACCATAGAATGAAGAGAGAAAACTTGTAAAATATAACATGCCCTTATGCAAATACCTCAAAGTGCTATGTTGTGTCAAGTATGATCTCCTTACAAACCCAAATGAAAAGCCTCAACAATGTATGTGTCTCCTCCTCGGGCTCATTCACATTCTGGTTTTTTGCTTCATGCCCCTCGCACCTCTCTCGCTACTCCTCTTCTCCCTCAAGTCGCTTGTAGTCTCTTGTCTCCAAATTTCTGTCACCCCCCTCTAGACTGCTTTCCCCCTTTCTTTCCTCCTCGGTCAGATATTCCTTCCATTGTTTGCAGCTTCCCATCAAGGGCCTAACTTCTCCTTTTCGCAACCCTCTGAGTGCTCTCTCCTCTTAGTGGGGTCTCCATCGGTATTGTTGTGTGTCTCCCCTCGAGGTTCTCCAGTTCTCCGCCCTATTTTGAGCTCTCGTATCCCCTATTTCCTACCTGCATTCAACTCGTTCATGTCCTCCCAGTCCCCTTCCAAGGATGATGAAGTCCCTATGCCTCTTGTTCTTCCTGCTCAACATGTCCAGTCCATCTCCACCGTTGTAGCGCCTAGTGAGCTTTGATCCACTACTAATGGCTCCTTTGCAATGGCTCCAAGTACGTCTCCCCCCATTGTTTCTTCTCCTCTCTCTTATGTCGACTACATTAATTGCCTTAATTTCATTGAGCTCTCTTCTATTGGTCTTTTGTTGCAAGTTGAGCATGCAACTATCCCTTCATTCTCACCTTGAGCCCATCCTCGCTCAGTTTGTTGTCTGTCCTCACTCCCTCCATCTTAAAGACTCCCCACCACACTTCCACTGACCCTACTTCAGCCTCCCCTCATGTACCTTCATTGTTGAAGTTTCCTTCTCCCCATTCATCTCCTAGTTTGAGCAACATGGGTTGTGGTCATTCTCTGTGTCCCCCGCAACTATCTCTCCTCCCATTTTGTCTTCTGCCCCTTCCTTGTGTCTCCCCCAATCTCCCCCCTATCCTCGATTGGGAGAATAAATTAGTAGTCAACTTATCCAACTCTTCATTAGATCCCCTTGCCATTAATGTTCTTAAACATGGCATTGGGTTTTCTTTTTCGCGTAGAGTTGTTCCGCATGTTGACTTCTTGATAGAAATTGATAATGCCATCTGTTCTCTTCCTTAGGACATTTTCGAGGAAATCAAACATGATTGTGCTATTTCCCATAGGCACACCAAACCTCCTAATTGCAATGTCCCGAATCGTGAACTTATTACCTTTAATAAATTATTGCTCAAAAAATACCTTGTTATTGCCAAGGCAGACAAAGGAAATTCTACTGTTGTCATGAACAAGCTTGACTATGATTCTAAAATACTTGATCTGCTTTCTAATTCTAACAACTATAAAGCCTTACCTCGTAACCCTTGCTCCAAAATGTTTAAGCTTGTCAAATCTATGGTGTCTTCCTCCTCATTTGATGATGTAACCAAAAAGCGTCTCCTTCCCAACAAGGAAATCACTCCCTGCATTTATGGTGTACCCAAAATTCACAAAGTGGGCATTCCTTTGAGGCCCATTGTCGACACTATGGGGTCTCCAACTTACAACCTTGCCTCTCACCTCTCTAAATATATTGGCCCCGCTTGTTGGGAAGTTAGACTCCTACACAAAAAATTCTACCCATTTTGTCAAGTTTTCCAAGGACCAAAGGTTAGAGAGTAACAACCTTCTGGTGAGCTTCGATGTGGTTTCTCTTTTCACCAAGGTTTCCATATTGACCTCTATTGAGATCGTTAGGCACAAATCTAATGAGGAGATTGCTTCCCTTGTTGAATTGTGATTAAGGTCTACTTTTTCCTCCTTCCAAGGGGTTATTTATGAGTAGGTTGATGGTGTAGCCATGGGTTCCCCCCTCTCCCCCATCATTGCCAACCTCTTCATGGTGCATTTTGAAGAAATGGCCCTTTACTCCTTCCCTCTCAAGCCAAAGTGGTGGAAAAGATATGTTGATGATACCAATGTTTGTTAGCCTCATGGTTTGGATAAATTAGAGGACTTCCATTCCCACCTCAATAGCTTGGTGCCTTGTATTTCCTTCACCAAAGAGATCAAAGTGGACAACCATCTCCCCTTTCTCAATATTCTTCTTCTCAAAAAATCTAATGGTTCCCTTGGGCATAGTGTGTATCACAAGGCCACCCACACCGATCTTTATCTGCAGGGTATGTGCAGGATCATCATGGGAAAAGCAGGCCCTTAAGTGGCAAAGAATTCAGAAAAATCAGAGTTAGGCAACTTGACGTAAAAATTTGAATAAGTTATCTATATTATTTCAAAAATATGTAAGAATAGAATTTGTAGAAAAATGAATGTAGTTTCTAAACTACTAGGGTTTTTTTTTTAAATCTATTTGGTGAAAATTTGAAATTTCAATGCAATAGTACTTAAATTTCAAGGAAAAAATAAGAAGTAGGTGTTTGTCCTGACCACCCTAACCACAATAAAATCATAATATTTTTTATAAAATTTTAGACATAAGTAGAGGACTCATTTTGGATGTGATGCATATTTTTTGTAATTTTTTTCCAAGTAAATAATTAATTATAATTTTTTATTACAACTTTTAAAAAATATAAAAACTCGTGTGTCTGACCACCTTAACATGGTCAAAACTTCATGAAATTCAATTTTTCTTTTTTTAATACTATAGTATGTGAAGCATAGAATGTGATGCATTTTTTGGATTCAAAAAATGTGATACGATTTGAAAGCTATAGATGTTTTTCAATCAGCCTATCAATCAACACTTTAGTCACAATTCAAATAGAAAATGAATAATAATTATTTATTAAATTCAAAGTAAAGCATAATTTATATTGGTGGAAAGTTGAGAATCTCCTTTAAAAACCCTTTTCATTTCATCAATTTTGGGTAAAAAAAAGTCGTCAGACACATACCCTACAAATACCCATCATATTGCCACTTTTTGGCCCATCGTGATCCTGCACATACCCTACACTTGTCTTCTCATCACCACCCATGCCAAAAAAGTGGTGTCCGTAGAACTCTTGTCTTGAGAGCCTTTAGAATTTGTGATGAAGATAACTTAAACCTTGATTTAAACCATCTCTGTCGTATGTTCATTCTAAATGGGTACTCTAATAAGAAAATTTCTAGGGCCTTCAATCAATCCAAGGCACGGTTCCTCTCCATCTCTAAACCCATCCATTTCTCTAGTCTCCCTGTGGCCTCCCTCCCCTTCATTGATGGGTTATCCCAAAAAAATCTCGAAGATCCTTCATAAAAAAGGTCTCCAATGTGCTTTCAAACCCCTCACCACTATGAGAAATCAATTCCCCTCTCTCAAAGATCCCAAGGACATCCCCACTCAGGTGTCTAGAATGTTGTGTGCTTGTGTGGTGCACCTTATATTGGTGAAACCGGTTGATTGTTCAGCACTAGAATTAAAGAGCGCATTGCTTACATTAGACATGATTGAGTCCTCAAATCTGCTTTAGTCGACCACTCTTCTTCCACCAAACACCATAGTTGTCTTGAAAGCACCCAAATCTTGCACAAAGAAGATAATTTTGTCAAAATGAAGCTAAAAGAAGTCATTGAAATCAACAACCACCACTTGAACCTTAATCAAGACGAAGGGTGGAGGTTGAGCCAGGCTTGGCATCCCTTGTTAGCCAACCTTCAAACCCATCTTCTCCCTTCCTCTCCTTGATCCCCCTATTTTTTCCTTGTTTGGTTTGGTGTTCTTGCCTCCCTATCTATTCTTGGGTCTCCTCGTCTTGTTTTCTATTCCCATGGTTTGTGTTGGCTTGTGTCTTTCCCTTTGGATCTTTTGGTTTAAGTGGTTTGTGGCCCCTTGTGGCTCTCGTCCTTTTTTCTTTTTCCTTATGCTTTCTTCTCCCTTCTAGTTTCTTCTTTATTTCCTTTGTTTGTTCATTTGATTAGGGATCTTCTCTTTTGTTTTGTTGTTCTTGTTTTCATAATTTATTTTATCGGTTTGGTTGTGTTTCCTTTCTATATATTTTCGTGTGTATGTGTACGTGTAGGTGTGTTAATTTATATATTTGTATTTTTTGTATGTATATATTTAATATATTTAATGTATATTTTATATATATATATATACACCCTCACATATATATATATTTATTATGTTTTTGATTATTAATATATATGATTTTGAATTCTAATATATTTGGATTCATTTTATAGGAATTTTAATTTCCTTATTATATTTTTGTAAGCATTATTTTGAGTTTATTTTTGGTTGAGTTTTTGTTATTATTTTTTGTGTTGTTGTGTTATTCCTTTAATTTTAAATTACAGTTCAATCTCATAATTTTTTGTTCTTTAATTTAATTTTGAATATTGGCTTAGTTTTGTTTGCAATTTTTATATACTAATACTTATTATTGTTTGCAAGTTTGTGTATATTTATGTATATATACATATATATTTTCACACACCCATTTATATTTGTTCATTTTGATTTTGATTATTATTATATGTGTTTTTGTATTATAATGTTTTTGGATCAGTTATGTAGGATTTTTATGAATACTAAATATAATTTTTGTTGTTATTTAGGATTTTTATGTTTTTTAATATTTTAATATTTGATTTCAAATATATTTATGATTTCCATTCAATTTATTGTTTGCATTTTAAATTGTTGTATTGTTGTTTGGTTATTTGCATTCCTATATGCATTTGTTTTTCACATATATGAATGCAAATACATTTTGTCTTGTGGTTTTTGCCAATTTGTATGGTGTTTTGGTTTGGTACTTTTTGGGGTTGGTGTTTTTGTAGTTGGTATTGTTTTGTTTTTGGTATTGGTTTGATGTTTTTATTTAGTTTTATTTGTTTGTGTTTTTTGAAGATGTGTTTTGTTTCGTTGTGTTATTACCTTTTTTTTTCAATTTCTTATTTGGTTGAATTCAAATATATATAATTGTATACAATTTATATATATTTTTTGTATTGTGTTTATGTTTCTTGTAATTTGGTTAATTGTGTTAGTGTAGGTTTTTTAATATTATTTTTCCTACACATTATTAAGCATACCTTAGGTTATAGGAGATGTGGTTCATGTGATGACACGTGGCATAATCCATCGATTACATGTGTTGCTTCCACTCACACTTGGGTGGTTGAGTTTCACACCCTCTTTTGGCCTTATATGCCACCTCACAAAACCACTCATCTGTATCTTTCTGAGTAGGTTATGCCACATGTTTGGTATTTTCCAAGTAGGCATAACTCCCACCTAATTTGGTTATTTGGGAGTTATTGCCCCTCTTGGAATTATTTTCCCATATTCTACTATATATTCTGCACTCACCTCTCGCTCCTATCTAGTCCAGATGAGTTCATATTAACTCAGCCAATTCAAGGAAGAGTTGAGGCATATTGTATCATTTAGTGTGTGATAATAACATCATTTTATTATTGCACTATATTCCAGAATTTTATCTCTTTCTTCTCTCATGTGGAAGGCTTATCTTGGTTTTGCAGGTGATCCTGGGTGCTCAAGTTCATCAACTCTTACATGGTATCAGAGCATCAAATCTGCAAGCCCCTTCTCAAATTTGAGAGATTTGTGAGTGTTTTAACTAGTATTGTAGGTTGCAACATGACTTTGCTTGTCTTAAGTAGCTGATTCTACCTTTTCATGTTGTGTTTTGGTTGTTGGGGTCATTTTTTGTTGCTAAAGGTGTCTATTTTACACTAGATCCCCATTTTTTGTATATTTTAAAGAAAATTTGCCATTTGGGTTCTATTCGCAGTAGAAAAAGACCATCTGGGTGGTTGCTATATTTTTCAGATAGGTTATATATTTTATAGAAACTAAATTAGAACGTTTCAACAGACCCCCTCTCCGTTGGAGTTTTGCATTTTGCACCCGATCTTCAAAAGTTTGTATCTCAGTCATTTTGGCTCCTTTTTGTGAGCAATTTTTTTATTATTTGGGGTATAATTTTGCAGGATTTATAGTGGTGTAATCAATTTTCACTCAAGTAATCTGGATTGTCTAGAAAATCAGTTTTATCAGTAGATCTGAAGGATAGTTCTCATTTTTGGAACTTCAAATAGCTATAACTTTCACATATGACCTCGGATCGAGGTGATTCTTTTTTTGAAAGTTGATATTTTTTTGAGAACTACACATTGGTGCTATTTTTAGGTTCTTATTCTAAGATTATTTTGTACTTTCAGTATTTGGGTCCAATATTGGACATTGTAAAACTCTGGAAAATAACTCCATAATTGTAAACACACTAATTATAAAGTGCCACCATCATATTTTTCTGGTGGGGATCATTGATTGACTGAATTTTGGGGGGTAATCTTTGGCCTTTGAACTAGCTTATGTCTCTTGATTTGTCTATTGTGTGACTAAAGTAGAGGAGTTTAATATGGGAATGAAAACACATCCTATTGTAATAAGGTTAAATCAATGGAACTTTAAGTATTGGCGAGATGGAATCCTAAAACATTGTAGGTGGCTTAATATTTTTCCATATCTCTATGGACTAGTTCCTAAACCTTTATCAAAATGGGAGAGAGTTGTGTGGGACTTAAAAATAGAACATATCTTGGGAGTAATTGGGTGTAGTTGTGATATAGATACACAAATGGTCATTGATGGAATTGAGATCCCTCATGACCTTATGACCAAACTTTGGGAGATGTATGGAGACTTGAATGAACCTCCATTCCCAGAGGATCCTATTGTGGATTGTCTTGTTCCACTTGCAGAGTCTCAACCTATTGATGATAAAACAACTGAAACACTTTCTAATTGGGAAATGTATGGTAGTTTTGATGACACAAAATCTTCTCTGATAGAGACATCTATTGAGACTTTAGTTTCTATGGCTCCTAATCTAGATTTAGCTCGGTATCATCTTCTTCATCTATGAGTCAACATCTTGAGGTTGAGGGCTCTTCTATTCCAACATTGGAAGAATTATCTATTTCATCATGTTTTGAAGATACAATGGGGCATGATAGGTGTAGTCATATGACATGCACTAAGATCTCATCTCCTTCATCTACTGTTGTACTTGAGGATGCTCGTGATCCAACATTTTTGGCTCCTTGTGATTCAGTGCAGCAGGACATATATTGTCTTTCAGACTTGGCTACTTGTGATGGCTTCTTGATAGGGATTTCAGACTTGTTCATGGAGTCTCATATTGCAAATTTGGGAGACATCATTGATAGCATACATCTTCCCTAAATGACGAAGTTACTTCACCTTCTTTAGATGTTGAGGGGGAACCTTTTGACGCTCTTTTTCTTTACCCAAATGATCATTCTTCATAGCTTGACATGACTGTGGCCACTATTGAGCGACATTTGGAGAAGACACCTTTGTCTTTAGAGGAGTTTTTTTTTTTTTTTTCTACATCCATCTCCACTAGGTTCTGGATTGTCATCTTTTGCGGTATGGCCTAAAACACCTAATTTAATGGTGACAACTTTCAACATTGACTTGGGGACACCTAAGCAAATTTCAGAGACATCGTATGTTTTTATCATTCTTCCTTCATATTCCTTTTAGGAATGGGAAGATTTCCTGCATACATCCTTGGTTTTCTTTTTTCCTAAGGGGAGGAATATTGTTTGGTGATCTTGGATCATCTTCAGCTTCTTGTGTCGAGCATTCACCAACAATGCAGGAGATTCTATATTTGGGGACTATATGGTCTCTCTTCTTCTTCTCTCTTGGGGGAGATTTTTTTCCTATGGGTTTTCTCTTTCTCATCTTTGAGAGATTTCATCATTGTACATGAGTACCTAACATGGCCTTGTAGCCAGGACCCATCTTTGCATTATTTCATGCTTTCACCCACCTAAGCTATGCTTAAGGGGGGGTGTTAGTGTAGGTTTTTTAATATTATTTTTCCTACACATTATTAAGTATACCTTAGGTTATAGGAGATGTGGTTCATGTGAGGACACATGGCGTAATCCATTGATTACATGCATTGCTCCCACTCACACTTGGGCGGTTGAGTTTCACACCCTCTTTTGGCCTTATATGCCACCTCACAAAACCACTCATCTGTCTCTTTCTGAGTAGGTTATGCCACATGTTTGGAATTTTCCAAGTAGGCATAACTCCCACCTAATTTGGTTATTTGGGAGTTATTTCCCTTCTTGGAATTATTTTCCCATATTCTGCTATATATTTTGTACTCACCTCTCCCTCCTATCTAGTCCAAATGAGTTCATATTAACTCAGTCAATTCAAGGGAGAGTTGAGGCATATTGTATCATTTAGTGTGTGATAATAACATCATTTTTTTATTGCACTATATTCAAACATTTTATCTCTTGCTACTCTCGTGTGGAAGGCGTATCTTGGTTTTGTAGGTGATCTTGGGTGCTCGAGTTCATCAACAACTCTTACAAATTGCATTCCTTTATGCAAATGTTTTCATGTATATTATTCTCTTGCTTTCCTTTGTGGGTGTTTTTTGGAATTTTATGCTTTCCTTTTTGAGGTTCTATAGTGTTTCTTCATCCTTTCAGCTTTTTTTCCTTTTGTTTTATTTTATTCTTTTTCTCAATTGGCTAGTCCTTTTAGGTCCTCATGCGCCCCTTCTCTCTCCTCTCCCTTATGCTATTTTTAGGTAGCTCTTGGTATGCAACTTTTCATTTTCTCCTTGATTTCTACTCTCATCCTTATGATGGATCACGAAGTGTGATCCGAAACATTGATGCAAAAATTCTCACACAATCAAAACCAAAAATCATTGCAAAGAACATTATGGATTGTGGAAACTTGATATCATTAAACACCCAAACAACTCAATCTCATAGATCAAATACAACATATGAATCATGTGTAATATAGAATATGGATTTAAGCCTACCTAATCAAGGAAATAAACCCAAGAACCATCTCCTAAAACTCCTCATCAATTGATGATAATATAAATAAACTCATATGCACAAGGATATTTCAATGTTAAACATCCCTCAAAATAAACCCTCTAGAACCAACTATCCATAGCTCAAGATCCATATCTATGAAAGATAAAGCAATGAAAATCATGCTAAATAATTCTTCAAATGAGTCTCCTAAAGTCAATCACTATGGTTCAAGACTCATTTCTATGAGAAAATAAAGCACAAAATATAACACATCTAAAACAAGAATGGCCAAATACCTTTCAAATGATAAATTGTCAAGTAGATGAACAGTGGGAATGAGAATGCTCCTTGAGGATATCCAAGTCATCATGACACACTCCAAGAAAAATATCATCCATAGGTCCATTATGAACTCATGTCCATATCTAGGTGAAGGCTCCTCATACTTCCTGATGAAACCTCCAAAGAGTAACCATCTCAAGCAAATGTCTCTAATCACAAGAGAACTCCAGCCTCACCCAAGTCTCCAAGTATCCATGAGAACCTACCAATGATCAATCCATGCTAATAGTTAGCTAATCCATAACATGGACAACTTGAAGATACCAAACATTGAATAATACAAACTCATCATCACATTAGTAACTTACAAATTGAGATATTAAAGAAGATAATCCTATAAACAACAAGAGTCAAATTCCAAATCAACCGTAGATCTTATTCACCAAACATGTCCACAAATGAGTAACCTTAGTCAAGGAACCAATCAAACATCTAGGAGATGGGAACAACCTCCTAACAACAAACAAAAAACACCACCAAACAACCATATACATGATCGTGTCATACCAATGCTCAAATGTACTTGCATATCCATGACAAAGAGTAGAAGAGCTTGTATCTATTACTAGGTGTGCACCCTTGGTCTCCTTGTACTGTGTAGTGCAATGATCGAGTTTGTGGAATGGCTTAACCACCTCCCATAGATTCATTAACTATGACAATTGTATCATAAATTAACAGGTTGATCTTTTGGTGCAACAATAATCATCTTTGCAATAATTGGTATCAAAGCTTGGGTCATGAGTTCGAACCCCTCACTTGCGTTGGGGGGATTGTTGCAAGGTTTGTTCCCTTGGTCTCCTTGTACTATGCAACATGGCGCTTGGTTTTGTGACATGGCTTAACTACCTCATGTGGATTCATTAACTTTGGCGGTTGTACCAGGCATTAACAGGTCAATCTTTTAGTGAAATGACAACCATCATTGCAACAGTATCAAAATATCTAATGATCCAAAATACCAAACATTTTTGTAAATAAAATTTAAAAAATACAAGATTTATATGACAATCAATTATAATATAAAAAATTACATTATAAACCATAATAAATTTTAAAAAACCATTTATAAGTTACACAATATAGATAGATCAAAATTAGCTACCATTTTCCAATTTCATTGTGCCATTGAAGACACACCATAGATGCACATTGTTGGAGAAATGGGGAGATTTCTTTATGATAAAATAAAAATTCTCCCCATCTTCAATAACATTGTGTATCTTTGGCAACACTATGCATCTTTGACAACAATTGTGTAATTAGCAACAATATGAAATTGATAAATTATTACAACTAGAAGTAGTAAGATTATAATTTTTTGTTCTCTCTCTTTTTTTTTCTATTTGATAGGAAAGGAGTATATTCCAACTCCACATTTATAAATTTCTAACCTCATGATGGACTATCAATCATCATCGAGGATGTGTTGCTTGAAACATTTTGCTTTAGATATGTTCACCTTTTCTCATTTACCATACTTTAAATTAACCATAATTAATTGTAGAGACCTCTACACCTCAATCATCCTATTTAAAAATATAAAGTATTTTTCATACCTATTTTCCATAGGTTTGGGGAATTCCAACTTTTATATTTAAATTAAAATTATTTGAATTGTTATAGTTTTTCTTATAGTGTTTTCCCTACTTCAAGATGAGACCACACTTTAAATTTATTCCTACTAGTGTAGTTTGCACTTCATGGTATGGTTTTTTCCTATTCTCTCTTATTCTTTAGTGCTCATGTTCTTGTATTTTTGAAGATAAGTGATAGCACTAAGAATCACTTTGGGGAGATTTCTAGTGTGCAAGATAAAGTAAGAAATTTATTTGGATAACTAGTTAGTTCCCTTATTTCGAATGAACATAAAAGCATTAGATGCACACTAAGTAGAAATGCATTATACCTAAATATTGAATAGATAGTGTAGTATCAATTTATGTAAAATTTCTAATGTACTAGATGTTAGGAAATAATGCATCAATATCCAACTCATTTAATCCATTTCCTACATAAACCCATGAGAGAAAAGTGTTGGAGTACAGGACCACAGACAAGGGGAGTGAATTAGTGGTCTAATGAGAATTCAAATTTCAAAACTTAACTCACTTGTATTATGTAAAGAGACCAATTGAAAACACTTCAAACATTAAAGGTATTGAATGTTGAAGGAGTCATAATGAAATGCAAATCAGAAAATAATATTTAAACAAAGATGACTAATCAAGCAAAGTATGAAAAACCACCAAGAGGAGACAAAATATAATTTTTATGAGTGGAAAACCTTAAAAGGGTGAAAAAACACTCTGAAAATAAGTTTCATTAATCCTCACTAGCCAAAAATGCATTGGTTATAAGTTGTATGCCTCACTGGCTGAACAAAATGCCTCACTGGCTCAACAACATGCCTCACTAGCTAAATAAAATGCCTCACTGGCAACTCAATATGCCTCATTGGAAAACTAACATGCCTCACTAGCTAAATATGCATCACTTTAGAAGAAATTAGAAAAATCCATAGGGTTAATTTGTTTCAATACAATCCACTACTCATGTGATCTATCTCTACATCAACAATTCAACATATAATTCTTCTTGTCTCAAAAAATTCAAATATTATGCACAAATGAATACGAAACTTTCAACCTCTGCTCATACCTTGACTATGATCTTTAGATAACACAAAAATAACAAGTATATCCTCTCTTATGATAATCAAATTTAGATAGATTTAGATCATAGTTACAAGAATATATGTTCATCCAAGGAACTATTACACACTATCCAGACAAAACCCTCTATCAATTACCTCAATCAGATCATACTTCTAATCAAAGCAAATCACACTCCTCAACCCAAGACAACTTACATTGACATTACACAATTTGATCACTTCTATATGCAAGTTTACACATCGCTATTTCTTCCAATCATACCTTGACTGAACCCCCTTTTGAATAAACAAAATATTACACAAAAGAATTCCTAGTATGGCAATCAATTATAAGATATTAGGCCCATGAAATTTTATACATCCATATGATAATCAATCTTAGACATGTGTTCATATCCAGTACACTATTAGACTAAATCTCATACTATCCTTACAAACAATTAAAACCTGAGCATTTGTGACCATGTTCAGATCTTTCTAATCTTTGCAAAGAAAACATAAATCATGGATTTAGTCAAAACAGAGGCATTACATCACTCCTTGATGTTATCTTATTCAAGTCTTCTTCTTTGCAGATATTTTCATAAAAGCATGAAATCACTAAATTCAATACCTTCTCCTCTTCATTATTTGATCACAAACATGGAATTTCAGTTTTCAATAATTCCTCATAGTGCCCAATCCACCAATAGAACTGTAGACATGTAAAATATACTGATTGACATCATGCACCTGATCCCAACTACTAACATCGCTTCATCCTGAATCATCCCTCAGTCTAACCGTTTAATCAAAATCCCTTATCTGATTAAACTCATCAATATTCTTCTCTTAATTAAATAAATCATTTTATCTAGTTAAATCACCTCTTCTTGATAATTAAATTAATCATCCTGATCTAATTATCCCTATTTAATTAAATAATCAATTTTATTTAATTAAATCCCTCAAGTCTATCTATTAAATTAAATCTATGCTCCACGGGGTTTTGGGGATAGGGAGTACCCGGTACGGCGGGATGAGTTTCCGGTACGGGGGTACTTTAGGGTCATTTTTTAGGGGATGGCAGGGGACAAATGATAAAAAATAGGGATTTTTTTAAAAATATATAGAAATTTCAAATGTTCATAGCATAACATTGATAAAGCATTCATTCTAGACATTTGTATAAGCTTAATACATATCATTAGACTTGAATTGAGATTTCACATGAGAATCGACAAATAAATTAACAAAATTCAAATGATTTTCATTATCAATGTGCACACATATCATATAAAAGTCTGATAATTATAACCAAAATTCCCAAAGGCTCCAAGTCTCAACTATGAAATGACATGCTAAACATAAAACTAAGAAAATTTATCACTGTCTAAGGTCCCTAATCAGCATAAGGTAGGTCTAAATCAGCATCGCCCTCACCATTAGAGCTTGAGTCTAAGTTAGTGTAAGTGTCCATGTCAATAGAAGGATCTGCCTCAACCAATGGAACCCCAACCAATCCCTCATGTGCATTCTCCTCAATTTGCATAGCATCTTTGGGATTAACATCCCAACGTAAGGCTGGAGTCTGACAATACTGACTAGTTTGGTGATCCTTCACTCAACTACTCTTCTTTTGCTCTCCTTCACTTCACAAGCCAAATGTAAAAAAATGAGTTGCTTTTTCTCATTTTAGGGCATATATAAGGCATAAATTAGGTTAAGTGGCATGGGGCATCCCTTGTGGGCCTGCCCATGCCTTTTTTTCATTTTAAAAAACTTTAATTTTTTATAAAAATGTGTTTTTTTTGCTACTAGGCCATAGGGAACTTCTAGAAGTACCCGGTACGGATGATGGATGGTTGGGAAGTTTTGAGTACTTACCCTACGTCCCCTGCCTTTTTCCAAAAGTCCCCTGGAAGTACTGGGTACTTGGAGGGCAAAAGGGGATGGCCAGGGGATGTTTCCTAGCCGTCCCCGCGTCCTCGTTTCATACCCGATATGGGAAACAGCATAAGAACATAGGGGATGCATCCCCATGGAGCATATAATTAAATAAATTAAAACCTTGTTTAATTTAATCTAACAATCATCTCTTTTTAATTAAATAAATCAAAATCTTTATTTGATTAATCTCTTATCACATTCTTCTCATTATTTGATTTAAATAAAACCTAAATTTGAGTCAAATAGGTCACATCAACTAATCTCCTATTAAATTAATTGACCCTTGATTAATTTAATCTCTTATCATGTCCCATCCTCTAGATTTTACAAGTTGCACATGAAAATAGATTTAATTGATTTATTAAATCTCTATTTTCCTCACAAGGCATCTTTTTGGAATATTCTCCAAGTTTGAATTCAAAAAATCCAAGTTGACATGTACATCCAACAAGGCATTAACTTCATCTTACATGTCCTTTGTCTTGAGCCAAGTGGCATTTATTGCATTTTCCAATCCCTCTTACATGTCATTTCAACAAATTTGAAATTCAAAAATAGGCATTTATTTGCACAATCCTCAAAACTTGCACATCCTCCATCCTCTCATGGATTGACAAGTGGCATCTTGCCATTGGATGAATGTTAGTCCCACATTGCTCAAATTTGGACATTCATCCTTCAATATCATCTATAAATAAATAGGTTCATCCTTCATTTGATCATCCACAAATTATGCAAAGTTACCATGCTCAAATCATTAGCAATACTCATCCATTTCTATTGAATCATAGCTAGGTTATGCAAGTTTTTAGCTTGGAGCACTCTTCAACATCATCAAAGTGGATCAATTATCATCAACACATCAAGATTGTATCATAGGGATTGGGAAAGGGCCAATTTTCACATCAAATTGGCACCAATTCCCCCATGGGATCAAGT
The DNA here is from genome assembly GCA_007258455.2 of Sequoia sempervirens. Lineage (NCBI taxonomy): Eukaryota > Viridiplantae > Streptophyta > Pinopsida > Cupressales > Cupressaceae > Sequoia > Sequoia sempervirens. Next base: position 141,855,436 of record VDFB02271358.1, on the reverse strand, counting down.
GTTTGGGTATGTGCAGGATCATGGTGCACTAAAAAGTGGCAATATTATAGGGGTATGTGGCTGACGACTTTTTTTTACCCAAAATTAATGAAATGAAAAGGGTTTTAGAGGAGATTCTCAGCTTTCCAAAAATATAAATTATGATTTAATTTGAATTTAATAAATAATTATTATTCATTTTCTATTAAATTACGACTAAAAGTCCTAATTGATAGTGATTGAAAACATCTATAACTTTCAAATGGTATCATATTTTTGAATCCAAAACATGCATCAAATTCTATGCTTCACATAATATAGGATTAAAAAATAAAAATAAATTTCATGAAGTTTTGACCAAGTTAAGGTGGTCAAACAGACGAGTTTTATATTTTCTAAAATTTGTAATAAAAATTCATAATTAATTATTTACTTGGAAAAAAATTACAAAAAATATGCATCACATTTAGACATGAGTCCTCTACTTATATGTAAAATATTAAAAAAAATATTATTAATTTATTATGGTTAGGGTGGTCAGACACACCTACTTCTTATTTTTTCCACGAAATTTAAGTACTCTTGCATTGAAATTTCAAATTTTCACCAAATATATTTTATTTATTTTTAAATAAACCTAGTATTTTAGAAACTACATTCAATTTTCTACAAATTCTATTGTTACATATTTTTGAAATAATATAGATAACTTATTCAAATATTTACGTCAAGTTTCCTAACACTGATTTTTCTGAATTTTTTGCCACTTAAGGGCCTGTTTTTTGCATGATGATCCTGCACATACCCATTTGCTAGTTTAATTAGGATTCAATTTCTATTTGGTTGCTTTCATTGTGTACTTCATTATTTTCTTTATTAATTTAAACTCGGTGAATGGATTTCATGGGGAATCCTTGTTCTTGCTTGCAATCTCTAGTCTAACGTGTTTATTCTTATTGTTTTACAAGTGTTAGGATCGGGGTTCTCACATTTGGCACTAGAAGGAGGGAAAAATCTCATTTCAATCACGTTTTTCTAAAAAATTATGCGTTTCTATTTGTGCACAAAAAAATTCCAACGCTGGAAGCTCATCGTTGTTGTTTTAGCACCGCTGGCTCTCCAACATCGCTATATAGTACTGCTGGAAAATAAAACTCCAACGCTGAAGTCTTCCCACCCAAAAAATTGAATTTCAAACTACGACACTTGACCAATTTGACCTGCGGGAAGTTTAAAAAATCAAACAACAACGCTGAGCAAAAGTGTGACGCAGTTGAGCTCACTGTTCTGGGCACAGAGCACTACTAGATCTCTAGCGTCGCTATACAACACCTCAGAGAAATCAAACTGCGATGTAGTCACGAGTTGCACCGCTGGTAGGGAGTAAAAAGTTTAAATTTAATTTTAGCATGTGCATTTTGTCATATGATCAATTTATCTTCTATTTTTTGCTTTTTGACCTTTTTTGTTTTGTAGAATCTGACTGGTTTTCATTCTTGTAGGTTGGATCAATCGAAAACAAAAGAAGGAGAAGCATGATGATGATAGTTCATGAAATCAAAGTGTTCTTAAACACTTAAGTGTTTGCTCAACACTCTTAGGAAAATGCTTTTTCCTTTTTGCTTAGGACACTAATTTCATTTGGGCTTTAAAAAGAACCCTTTTCAATTTGTGCAAAGGTTTAAAATGAACATTAGGAATACAACTTACTAGAGTTTGTTTATTGGTTAACAATTGAACAAAACAACTCTCATTTTTCTTTTGGGGCTTTAAAAAGAATTCATAATTGCTTTGAGGGTTTTTAAAATGAACATGTGCTATTTTGTTTTGTGATGGCTTACTTGAACTAACTTCATTAGAAAAGGACGTACGTGCTTCTCTCGCGCTTTATAGCAATCTTGAGAATCAAAAGGCCTTTTTCATGATTTTAGGTTGAGATAAAGCAATCACCTCCACACTTCATTTTTTGGGTTTAAAATTAAACAAAATTTTATGCCAGTGTGAATGAGCTTATAGCATGTGTTCTCCCTTTGTTTCTAAGCAAGGGTCGATTGAACTATGAATAAGTTTATTCACTTTTGTTAATTTTAGAGGGCCTGCCTTGGGGAAAAAGTACTCACCCAAGGGAACGACTCAACCGGTAACACTCTAAAACCAAGAGTATTTCCAGCCGAGATATAAATGTGGGTATTGGAGTAAATGCCAATATCATGCAGTTGGCTCTGACAAGATGGATCTGAAAAGGGACTCTTGCCGTATGGGTCAATCTCCACAAACGGAAAGTCCAACTAAAACCCTTGTTTGTAGTGGCCTATTAATCCATTCAGCGAGTTTATCAAAGTGGTGCATTGGAACTTAGATTCCAAGAAGTTACTTGCCATGTCCGATCTTGGTTAAAGTATAGAGGTTAAGAATTCATTCTTAACATACCTTTACACTCTTTCCCTGGTTTCATGTAAAATCACCTCTTCTTCTACGAATGGCATGAGGCAAGCCCACCAAGAAAAACATACCAATTGAGCTAGGGTGTTATATTTCTTATGAATCAAAATGCTTTGCTTGTTCGAAAAAATTGTGAAACAAACACTTAACATCATCATCCAATGAATCAAAATGCTTTGCTTGTTCAAAAAATTTGGGAAACAAACACTTAACATCATCATCCAAATTTCAAACCCTTTAGGAGACAAATAAAATTGACTCAATTCATGTGTTATTGCTTGCCCTTGGGATTCTATCCTTAGAGGTTTCTAAGCACTTGGATTACATCTCAATCTGTCTACTAAAGTTAAACAATAGGTAACCCTTGCCTTGAATTCATCAAAGTTCCACACAACATACTTTGTGGGATTCGAAGAAATTAAGACATTGGACATCTAGTTGGAAAACTAATCAAAGAAAGTGTTTGTGGTAAAATAAAGTCATTAAGCAAAGAGAACAAAATTGACTCTCACATGTGTTGAAACCTCATGATTTCCAAGAGGGTCAAGATCCCAAAACCAAAATCCTTGAGTCAAAGTTCAAAATTTAGAAATCACACTCAAAAGATCATCAAGAAATACAAAAGAAAGTGCAATCAAAAGCAATACATCAAGATAAGAAAAAAGTTCACAAGGTTCTATAGGCTCATCCCTTTGAACAATCTTGAAATGTATGCTTAATTTGAACCGCTTCTTGGTTAGAGAGGTCCTTGGAAGCATTGCATGTTCTTCAATACCTAGGTCTAGGAAAAAAAGGTGGCCTTTCTAGGTTCATCTTTAAGATCAAAAGAAATCAAAATATTTTTTCATCCATCCTTCAAAACATCAAACCAAAAATCATCTCATCATCACTTTTTGAGAAATCTTGAAATTATCCTCCATGCTAGGCTTTTTGGAAAAATTCAAAAATTTCAAATCTTTGAGACAAAATCCTTGAAATCTTTATCAAATCATCTTTGGCTAGGTATGTGTAGATGCATCCTTTTACATATGCTTAGTCAAATTTATCAAACCATCTTGTTTAGCTAGGTATATGTAGATTCATCCTTCTTCATATGCTTGGTTAAAATTATCATCTTGTTTGAATAGGTGTGGGTAGATGCATCCTTCTTCCAACACATATTCAAATTATCATCCCTTGAGAAAATCTACTCATTAAGATAATCATCCAACATCTTAGGATCTATTTGTTCAAATCAAAGCTAAAAAAAATCACTCGAGTCAAGGACCCAAAATTAAAATCCAAAAAAAATCCAAACAGTCCTAAAAAGTATAGCATTCCCCTCAAGATTTATCAAAAGATCAAAACATCCACATCATCCATCTCTTTCATCATCACCATATCACCCCTTTGATCCTCAAGATATCCTAAAATTTTCTCTTTTGTGCATAAAGTAAAGATCAATCCAAAGAATTAAGAGATTCATCTCCCATATTCTTGAAAATTGATCCTTGTTTTATGGTTCAAACTAGATCTCAATACAAGAAGAACATGGAAGCTGACAAAGAAACACCCGCTTCAAGTGATCTAAGCCAAATGAACATTGAAATGAATCTTGTTGAATCAAGAAATCCTTTGACTATCTCATCATCACAAAATCCACAAGAGGAAACTCAAGGAGAAGATCCTACCTTTGGGATGCCGCATGAAGAAATAACCGAAATGCTCCAAAATCCAGAAAACCATAAGATCATCAACATCATGATGAGGCCTAACCCCTCACTATACATGCTTGAACTAGCAAAACAAGGGGCTAAATTACCCTTTGATTTCAACGTAAGTACTATAGTGGAGACATCTTTTCCCCCAATCTCATCCACCATTCCCATCTCCTATGCACGCCTATCCCAGAACATCACTCAAAACATTATACAAATCACATCTTTTGTTCCAACTCAACCTAATGTCAATAAGGGAAATGCATTTCTTAATGCTATTCAAACACACCCCCTTGTTAATTATCAAAACTTGGATGCAAATACCATCTTGGAACAAAACATACCCCAAAATCCATTACATAGGAATGTCCCTCTCACTTTCCATAATGATCCAACATCATCATTCTTCCACACAACACCCCAAACTTCTCTCCTCACAAATTCACAAGAGGAAGGTGACATGTTCAGACCAGGGGGCATTTTCGATACCACACCCCTCACATTTCCACCACTTCCGCCATTTCCATCATCATCCACACCTCTCCTTGGGTTGGAACTCCCACCTTTACCAAATATCAATCAAAACACCATACAAAACTTGTAATCGATATCACAACAACAGATGACAACTACACAAGCAATCACGACATCATCAACCACCACCCCCCTAACATCTCAAAGCATGGTTTCCCAAGGACCAACCACCAACACGACAACACCATCCACCACTCAAAACACCAACACAACATCACCACTCACTACCACCACAAACACCATTCTGAATCCATCACCACCCCCACCACCACCAACTTTCAGCATATCAAGCCAAAACCACATGGCATTGCAAGCAGCTCAGCAAGCTACTTTTCAAAGGGGATTCCAACAAGTGCAAAAGTGAAAAGCTGCACAACTAGTTGTTTAGCAAGCTGCTCAAGCTACGCAAGTTTCCCAAGCAACCCAAACCGCATTACATGCACAACAAGCTAGACAAGCCCAATCGTTATTGCAACAATAACAACAACAAGCCACTCAAGCTGCACAAGCTACTCAAGCCACCCAAGCTGCATTACAAGCACAAAAGGATGCTCAAGCCCAAATCCTATTGCAACAACAAGCGGCATAGGAACAAGCCCAAGCATAAGAAACACAAGCAAAAGCATAAGCTCAATATCAAGCACAACAAGCACAAGCACAAGCACAAATTCTTGCACAAAAATAATTAGCACAAATGTAAGCATATCATCAAGCAATAAAGCAATATCAAGAGCAACAAGAAGCAGCCTGATTGGCAGCCCAACAACAAGCATTGTTGGAACAACAAGCATTATGGGAACAACAAGCATTGTTGGAACAACAACAAGCACAACAACAAGCAATCCTAGAACAACAACAACAATAAGAAGAAGAAGAAGATCAACAAAAAGCGTTACTCATACAACAACAAGTGCAAGCATACCTAGCTCAAGAGAATGTGCAAATACCATCAAATAACACACCAACCAACCCAACCATCCAACCCACAATCAAAACACCTCAAAATACCTTCATCCCACCCCCTGATCCACAAAATGACGTAACGACACAAATCAGGTTGCTCTTGCAGCAAGTGTGCAATCTTCAATTAGTGAAAACCACAAAAACACAAAGCAACTTGTGTCCCTATCCATTTGATAGGAGCCTTGTGATGAAACCATTCCCTGAGGGATTTGAGATCCCCAAGTTTGAAAAATATCGAGGGATGGGAAACCCTAAAGATCACATCAAGGAATTTGAGGTTCATTGCATGGAAGTCGCATATGACGATACTTATCTGATGTGACTATTTCCTAGAAGCTTGGCTAGCCATGCAATGGAATGGTTTTCTCGCCTACCTACAAGCATTAGAACATTCCAAGAAATTATAGATGCATTCATTAAAAATTATGCATGCAACATTGCCATGGATGTTAGTCTAGAAGAACTCTCAGCTCTGAAACAAGGAAAGAATGAATCATTCACTTCATTCTTACAATGATGGCGATCCAAGGCCAATTAGAGAAAGTGGACCATGCCTGAGGAATGACAAGTTTTCACCATCATATCCAACCTTGACAACCTCTTGGAATTTCATCTCAAGGTACAAGGGATCACCACATATGATCAGTTGATCTCCAAGGAACTCAACATTGAATGAGCCCTCATGACACAACCCATAGGATCAAATTCATATCTCGAACAACAAACAACCGCCCACCCTCCAATTACAAAGATAAACCTCACACGTGGGAAAGAAATAAAAATGTTACCAATGATGGTGTCGTCGACGCAAAAGTTGCCATTAATGCTCCTCGCCAAAACACACCCACACCACAAATCCAAATCCAACACCAAAAAATCATCAAATAACACAACAACCAAACCACAATCCAACAATCAATAATCTCAATGATCAAAGGGGACCACCTCAACAAAACAAGAATTATCCCAAATGAAAATACACTGCTTTGGGGGAACCACTTGAAGTCATAATGAAAAAGTTAATAAACGAAAAAACTCATCAAGGCTCCTACCTTTGAAAATTACCAAGAACTGGATGTGAAACCTCCTTGGTATAATGAAAATCAACTCTGTGAATTCCATAAAATTAAAGGCGATACCACGAAGAGTTGTATGAGATTAAAAAACATAGTTCAAGATCTCATTGATCAACGGATTATAAATGTGGAACAACCTACAGGAAACCAAGATCTTAAGATATACACGAATCCGATGCCCAACCATGGCAATAAAGGGAATAATAATAACATCAATAAAGGGAAAGGAACCCAAACAAATGTGAATCATGTGTACAAAACTGTCATTGCATCCCTAGATGAATACTACATAGTCATCACCATCAAAGGCGTCCATGCCGATTGTGGAGTCACTACAAGAGGCGATAAAGTTACCATTGCAGGATCATCCCATCCAAATAGAGTCCCTACATCTAGATCTATCCCTAATGGCTACAATGTCCTAGATCAACTTAAAAGAATGCTAATGCAAATCTCCATCATGGAGTTGCTAAAAATCTCATCGGCCCATAAGAAAATTCTCGAGGAAGCATTGACCTCATCCACTATCTCCACAGATCTTGATGTAGAGAAATTCCAAGCTATGGTCACAAATATCATTATGCTAAATCTCCTCACATTCTCTGACCAAGATTTCCCCACTCAACCATCTTGCAATCATGTGCTTCACTTAGAAGCCATATTACATAAGAGTAGAGTCAAAAGGGTCTTGGTGGATGGAGGTGTAGGTTTGAATATATATTCTATCAACCTCATCAAACAATTGAAAATATCAAAGGATTCTATCAACAAAGGAAAGAGTATCACAATAAGAGCATATGATGATTAAGAAAGAGTGTCCCAAGGCATGATCAAACTCCCTATTCAAGTAGGGTCAGCTATTATGGAAACCACTTGTCAAGTCTTGGACCTTGACTTTTCGTATAACATCCTTTTGGGACATCCATGGATTCATGCAATGAAGGCAGTAGCATCAACTTTCCATCAATGAGTGAAATTCACACATGAGGGACAATAAGTCACTATCCACGGAGATCCCGAACCCTTCTCCTATTGCAAAATCCTTGAAGCAAAGTACTATAAAATCCCCCAAGTACCAAAAAATGATGAGGGTCCATCCACACCATACATTGATCTCGCCACCCTCGCATCCACTTCTACGATAGAGACACCCATCACTCCCACCATTCCCACCATTTCTGACATTAAGCTCATCATCCAAGATAATGGTTGTGGAAACTACAAGATCCCTAACAATGCTTTTGTGATCGGAGAGTTACCACAATCTCCTAGATCATAGGGATGTCCACAAGAAAATGAAGCCTCCACATCTAAAACGTCTCCTGAAGACTATCTCAAATTCACAAGGTGGGGAGACCTTGGCCAGGAAGTTATTGAGGCAGATCCATCACATATTTTATATCAAGATGAAAGACTAATAACTGATTTACCAATGGATGATAGAAGCAAGGGTCTACAAATGATGCTCGCAATGGGCTATGACAGAAATCAAAGACTTGGACAAAATGACAATGGGATTATAACACCTATCATTCTAGAGACGTGACCAATAACAAATCTTGGCCTTGGATGTACCCCTTCAAGTATAACCATATGTGGTCGAAGTCCTCTGGTTAGAATGGTTAATAATCCTCCTCAACCAACTATGGTAGAACTACAATTACCAGTATCCATAGGTAGAGTCATAGATAACTTTACATTTGATATCATCGACATTTGTAGTAGTAGTGATGATGAGGATCCCACATCCAATCTACCTAGGATTTTTGAGGATACCACTCTTTGCATGATTAGCACCCTATCTTTCAAATCAAACCACCAAAATCATGAAATCCACCTAGTATATCCCCAACTCATCGACTACGACCAATGAGGACCACCATTTCTTGATACATTCAAAAATGATGAGGCAGTCTTAGAATTCATGGGACTGTGAGATAACATTCCATGTGGGAACACAAAGAAGGGTTCATAATTGAGCTGGATACACATGCCTATTGCGGGGAAACGATTGAATTCTCCATGCCAATCCCATAACTTGCTCCACATTATACTCATGTAGCAAAAAAGTGGTCAATGGTTGTGAAGAATAGCGATGTGTTGAAATGTCAATAGTGCAAAAGTTAGAGAGAAAGGGTAACCAAGGCACGTCTATGCTAAAGTCCAAATGCCTCTAGAGGTCCATAGCACTCAGGAAACCAACACTAGGGATGGCTACTTACATTATCTCACCAAGCCCTTCCATCAACAAGGTATCAAACATCTCGTGGCACAACTCAATTATCATAGGCTTGGACACGTTTAGATCCAACAATGAGGCCATGAAGCGAGAAAGAACATTGCAGTTGCTCTGAAGCTAGTTCTCATTAGTAATGAAGTTTGTGCCCACCACCCATTTGAATGTAGTCATTATATAAGTGGATCATATTTCTTGACTAGGCATTTGATTTAGTCACTAGTAATCTCTCTCGTGAAGCTATATTGCAGCCTCTGTGGAAGGAGCCGAAAAGGGGTCCCTAAGCCAGTAGACATTTTGATAAAGTGGTGAATTATAGCGGAATGGAAATTAGCGGAAGACTAGCTAACTTAAGGGACTTTATGTTTGAATGAATATTACAAAAGATGGCGTGGCTATATATAGAAAAGGCCAACTAGCAAAATCAACCAACGAAATATCTATTTTTTCCCAGATGACAACAGAAAAATTTAAGGCAGAACGGAACAAGGTAGATAAATCATATAGAGGATCCCATAGAATGTCTTCAGAAATAAATTTGGGCGTTGGGAGTAAATTCTCTCATGTGTCGATTGTTGACATGTGTCCTTTGTCATCATTAGTTCCATCTATCTCATTAATGAGAAAATACAAGGGTTAACATGCTAAAACTCTAACAAATTAATGGTTACATTTTTCAAGGGTACTTTGCACCACCTCGGCACATTTGGTATGAAAAAAATCATGCTTCTTGAGGAAATGTTTTCTTTTGATTAAGAGGCGGTGAAAGGAATGTACTAGTTTCATGCTCATGACATTTTTGGCATTCCCGAGGGATATAAATCTCTAGTCTACACGTATCACCCCAATGGCATCATTTAATATCCCACCAGTAATAGTGTAGTATTAAGTGCATGTACTGGCAAGATAATTAATTATGCTCAAAAGTAGATTTTTCCTTTGAAAGGAAGGGGCAAGTGGTCGTTATCCCTATGAAGTTCTTTGTAAATTTTGATATAGTCATGGCGAAACCCTCAACCTCTGGAAGATAGGCTACAACTTCAAGTCAACAACCTAGTTATGCCAAAGTTTTTGGGTGGAAGTGATTAGCCAATGCCCTAGCTATGGAGGAATGACCTTTCAAATGCTACAAGAAGGTTTTGGTTGATAATCAATGAAGAGAGAAGTAGTACAAGATATTGCCGATAATTTTTTTGAACCCAAGTTGTCAATTAACCTTAAAAGCCTCAGAGAAGGCACATTTAAGAGAGAAAAATTATGGGACATCTAAGGGTTTTGTGCTTCAGCTATGGGATTGTGGTTTTCCACAGTTCATGTTGCCTATTGTGCATCCATGCCTGGAATTAGTCGATGCATGTGCTAGGAGATTCAACGAGGTGATAGGGGGTTATCCAAAATGGTAGGATTAGGGTTACTCTTTTTGCTCAAGCCATATGGGATATGTTGTGTAACCCTACAACTTGGGATTCAGATTTGTTCAATGAAGAACAAATGGATCTTTTCGAGGAAGAAAAAGCCAGAAGAACATAAATTTATGAAGAAGAAACAAGGGAATGACCAAACAGAGGTCATGTTCCCTTGCCTCTATCATATGATATATATTGAAGAGGGACACACATGCAATATTCTCGATGCTGGCCTAGGTATTTGGTCTTGACGATGATACCTAGGTTCTTCCTTTTTAGTTTGGCTTAGATTTTGAGCTAAAGAAGGAAAAATTCTAGAGGCACTATGATTTTTTTGAGGTAATAGCTAGGAACATTTTGAACTAGCTAAAAAATTACTTGACTGATTCTAAATTCAGGTATTCTTCCTTCTGGGCTCACTTGGTTTTACATCAAAATTTTGAATATTTTGGGAAGAATGTACCACTTTCTAGGCTAAATGAAAGGAATTGTATTTAGCCAATTTCTATATGGACCCATATGCTTTCTAAAATAGGGGATTATTATGGGTTTGTAGATTACTTTTTGAGGCCTGTGCTCCAAGAATTGTTACCTCGCCCTATGGGCCATTTCTCTCCTGAGGTTCTATAATGGATAACGATCTTGTCGAACCCAATGGATTATTTCTTGGGTGTGCATTTCACATTTATCAAATTTCATGGTTTTCCCAATGAGTCTTTTCAACTCCCTAGGTTTGTAATAGAAAAAATTTTCACGTTGTAAGCATGCCACCAGGTGACCCTTGTTGACAAGATCTATGGCACGGGAAGAAACAAGATGAAGTTGTGTTCACTCCCTCTCAATATTGCTAATAGTTAGGTATCACTTACAAAGTGATTATGTGAAGAGGAGCTCAAGGATCTATTAGCAGCTTGGGCCTGGTCATCATTTGTGATAAGTGGGATTATAACCCATGGGGAATTTATAGCATAAAGAATGAAGAACGGGAATACTTTGAAAGGAGGAAGAACATGACTTGAGAACATGCAGAGGTATACATTGATTTGAAGTATATTCCATTCAAGGGTATGTACAAGATCATCATGGAAAAAATAGGCCCTTAAGTGGCAAATTTTTTTTAAAAAATTAGAGTTAGGCAGCTTGACATAAAAATTTGAATAAGTTATCTATATTATTTCAAAAATATGTAACAATAGAAGTAAAATTGAATGTAGTTTCTAAACTACTAAGTTTTTTTAAAAAAAAATATATTTGGTGAAAATTTTAAATTTCAATGTAGTAGTACTTAAATTTCAGGGAAAAAATAATGAGTAGGTGTCTGTTTGACCACCCTAACCACAATAAAATGATAATATTTTTTTATAATATTTTAGATATAAGTAGAGGTCTCATGTCCTAATGTGATGCATATTTTTTTGTAATTATTTTCCAAGTAAATTATTAATTATGAATGTTTTATTACAACTTTTAAAAAACACAAAAACCTCGTATGTTTGACCACCTTAACTTTCTTTTTTTAATCCTATAGTATCATGTGAAGCATAGAATGTGACACATGTTTTGGATTCAAAAAATGTGATACCATTTGAAAGCTATAGATTTTTTTCAATCAGTCTATCAATCAGGATTTTAGTCATAATTTGAATAGAAAATGAATAATAATTACTTATTAAATTCAAAGTAAAGCATAATTTATATTGGTGAAAAGCTAAGAATCTCCTTTAAAAACCCTTTTTGTTTCATCAAATTTGGGTAAAAGAAAAGTCATTAGCTGCATACCCATCATATTGCCACTTTTTGGGCCATCATGATCCTGCACATACCCTCAAGCGACCATAATGGTTGAGTTTCTACACACCAAAGGTGTTGTATGAAAATAACCTTCAAATAAATAAGTCCATTAATACATAGCTAAAGAAAACTTGGGATTGGTCAGAAAGAAAGAAGGAAATTTTTTTGAGGTTCTGACAGGAGTTGCGTTGCCTCAACCTTCTTGTTGGACAATTCCCACATGATGAGGAATTCGAGTATATTTATGATAAGGAGGCCAATTCTGATGACAGTAATCTATGAACCATCCATGAAATAAATGCAGAACAAGTTCCACGTTGGACTCCCCAACCTTTAGAATCTGATAGTTGAAGAGATTCGAGGCAAAAGGATTCACGAGCTTTGTCCGCCTCTAGCACCAAGAGTAAAAGGAGAGAAACCCCAATGATCCACAAGAGCATCATCTATTTCAATCATTGAGGGCCAATTTTCAAAGGGATCGATGGTTAGAATAGCAGAACGTGTCATCTTTGGTTGTGAAAAGAGAAGGCAATTCAAAGGTCTAGGTGTATCCAATATGCCAACCTGAGGTGAAGAAGTGGAGTCCGCTTTCCATGATGTGCTAACCACTGTGGTTCTAGAAAGTTTTTCTCCTTTTCTTCCTATTTCCACATATTTGGTTACCCCCTCTCCTCCTCCCTTGGAAAGGAATTTTCCATCCTTGGGCCCTAACTTAATAGTCCTGAATACATCCTTTCCTATTCGAAATGAAATTCCTGAGATTACCCTAGATGTCAAATGAGCAACATCTATCTCAACCGATGTTGACTCTTTATTTTCCCTATCAAGGGCCCCTCTTGAAAGAGCTGAAACATCTATACTAACTCCCACTCTTAGTTCGACAACTTTCAAGCAAACACCTTTTTGCCCAACCATGTCTATGTTTACCTCTGCTAGAAAATCCCCTATTTAGTCTCAACTAAGTGTGCCACCCTTTTCCATGATAACACTCCCTTTCACCTCTCCCCATACTCATACATCTGAGGTCTCCCTCTTTGTTACTCTTTTTGGTTTCTCTCTCGGTGCCCCTATTGTAGTGCAGAATGTCAATGTCCCTCAAACCCTCTAGGATCATTTCAATGCAACAAAAATAGCCCAATGAAATGCTAAACAAAGGTGGCTAATGAAAAATTTTGAGTTGTCAGCTGCTAAGAAAATTGAAGCTTGGTACAATGAGGAGAAAAATTCTCTCTTGATAAGCACTATGGAACTGCTCGTGGCTAAGCCTAAAGGGAAAATGCAGCTAGAGGATTACAACATCTAGATGACAGGCCTAGATCTAACTAGAACTCACCCACACGACAAGGTGGTCTTAGCTAAAACCACCTAGCAGGTGGTATATTCAGACTATGAAAGGCTCTAGGTAGAAAGTTAAAAAAGTGTGAGACATAGTTGGTGAATGTAAGGGAAATAGTGGGCAGATTGCAAACAAAGCTCAAGGCTAAGGATGTTGAGTTGGCCCGCATAATGCAGATTCAAGGTAAGCAAGGGGAAAACTCAAGATTGCTTGAAGAAGCATAGAGCCAAAATTTTTGGCTACACGCCAAAATTGAAAGGTTAAAATCTAACCTCACCATCGAGTATCAGACCAATGTGGAGTATAGAAGTACTCAAGAAAACTTATAGAATAAGCTAGGAAATGTTCGATCTCAGTTTTTTGATAATGTTAGGAAGGGGTTGGCAGAAATGGAAAAATTGAAGCTAGAAAAACAAGAGGACCTATCCGCGTTGCAGACCCATGATTAGAGGTATGAAGAATAAGCTCTGAGCTAGAAAATTCTCTCAAGGAAAATGATCAAATAGAGGAAAATGCAAGGACCAAAGAGACTAAGCTCAATTAGGATCTAGTTGTTACTTGAGAGACCGGGTCTCTCTCGCTGCTTAAAAGATTGGTATATTCACATTGGGAGTGGATTGCAACTATAGTACTTGTTCTTAGGCCTATCTTTTAATTCTTGAAGGATGTCTAGGAAATAAATGGAAAAATTGGCTCAACGGTCGATCAGATTCTGTAGGCATGTGACTCTTGAGTGGTAGAATCACAAAGTTTCATTTCTAGACTTTATGTGGCTTCCAACGAGGTTCTTAAAGATGTTGGGATTACTGACCAAAGAATCACTTACATCAAGTGATGGGCAAGATCATTGATGTCATAACTTGCATCATTTAATTAATTCTTTGATCGAACCGGGTGTGTCTCAAAGCAATATGCGATAAGGATAGTTGTCATGGATTCTTTTTGGGGGGTTTGCACTATAAATAGTGACTTTGGGTATCATTTTTCCTACTTCAGGAGCTTTTAGGAGCTAAACTGTAGCGACTGTTTCCTAAGATTTAAATCTACTTTAACTTCTAATTTAAAATTCTATTGACTTAATTATGACTTTATTGACTTTAATTTAGACCAATTCATGGAAACAATTAATGATTACTTTAATCCTTAATCTAAAATGTGGAATTCCAAATTAATTCTATTTTGCTTTAAAAGAAATCCATAATTTAATTGCTGGAAAGTAAATGCTAATTTAAAAGCATAAATGAATTGCAAGAAAATGATAATTATTCTAAAAAGCATAAAGACTAATCTCCATGAACAGATTCTGAACAGACTTCAACTCTATCTTTCCATAAATTCCTAACATTTCTTTAATAAGCCTAACAAACAAACGTTAATTCTAATTGATTCGGACAATATCTAAACCCAATTTATAAAAGAAACTTGTTCAACAATTCTAATGGTTCCATTTAACATTTCTCATAAACAAATATAAACATTTAAACTATTCGATCTTAACCATAATATCTGAAACTTCGAAATGCAATTGTAAAAAGATTATCTGATCTTAACATTTACTAGGATAGAAGATGATTTTAACGACTGAACAATTCAAAATCAATTTCTACTATAGATTTTAATATTAGAAAATAATAGCACTTAACAAAATACCATAAGATCATTCCAAAGGTTGAGCATGCCCTTCTCTTCCTCAAGTAAGATCCTTCAACAAAGTGATTTAATTAACTTCTTGCTTCCTTTCTCATTGATCAAAAGTAGAATGCAAAACAAAATATTGCTTGTGATTACAGAAAATTCTAATTGAAAATTATCTAACTCTTAACTAAGACTGAAATGTGGATATTTATAAAATATCCTTATTAACTTCTAACATGGTGTTAACTACCAAAACTTAAGGTGACCATCTACAAATTACAAAATGAAACTAAAAATAGAATTGAAGTTGACACTGGAGGACTAATGCTAGAACTACACTGAATTGGCACTGGAAGTAAAAGTTCCTCGACCGACTATGAAGAAGTTGATTCAGATTTTGAGTGACTCATTATCCAGTAGGGCCTATCTATGGCATAGTCATTCCTTAGGATTAGATAGAGAATTTAACTGTCTCATCAATCTTTAAGATACCCTGTTAAAAACCCTTATGAAAAGGACAACAATCATGGAAATAAAGATTAATGCAACATAATCATCTCATCCAAATTAATCATAAAGCAACGCATTTAACATAAGCTATGATTTCCAAAATATCCACTAATTTAGTTAAACATAAAGTAAAAGAAGCAAATATGTTAGTCTATTGTCTATCGCCAGTTATGTCAACTAATAATAAAAACAAGTCTTTTTAAACATAAAAAGCTTTAAATGAAAGTATTTTAATCTCCCATCATTTTCTCCCCAACTTGCTTTGGACCATGTCCTCATGGTTCATCATCTAGAATTATGGTGTTCTTTGTTTCTCTATTTAGTGCCTCCATCCAGATGCAACAGTCAAAAACACCCTCTGTGTACTGTTTTGGCAATCTGGTATTAATTACATAGCCATAGTTTATTCTTAAGTTCTCAAACCACATCCTCATTATTGGAGCTGGTACATTTGTTGATTCCTTTAGCTTTAGTGCTAGCATTATAATGATTGGCATTCTAAATCTCATGCCTATCCATAATTCTTTCTGCTATTGGATTAGAGTGATAACATGTATGACTCTGACTAAACTCCAACTAATATTATTCAGACTAACTGGCTCCCTTCTCCTAACTGATTCTAGAATAAGTTGGTACCTTTCTTCATAGGACCGTAGTGCTAATGGCAGGAGTGTTGCTTCCACATTCTAGAATGATACAATGCTATCAAACAGATTTGAGACATAGAGGGGATTAACATCATTTAACCTGACAACTAATCTTACAAATTTGATATATAATTTAGCATGTGGCTTTTTAGGTCTCATTGGCAATCCATATTTTCTTTAAGCTTCTTTGTACTTATTCATTCTATTTGACCAATCCACTTGGTTTTGCATTAAAGAAACAAATGACCTAATCTGAATCTCACCAACATATATATTCAACATTGTGTCATCATTATCCCCCATTAAAAACCCATGTTGGTAGAATTCACACATTAGATTTTGAATGTCAGGGTGATTGTTGAAGTAATCTTTAAGGAAATAATGATCTTCATTGTAATCCAAACTCCCTAGAATTAACTGATTTATTTTCCATTCTAAGAACTTTTCTCTAAGAAACAAAGAATATGTTACAGTAGGTCTTCTCATGGAAGGCATGGCAGAACTTATTTCTGCCATCCGTTCAAGTCTTCTCTCTGCCTCATTCTTTTCTTTTTCTAAATTTTGTATCTAATCTTTTAACACTTTATTTTCATCTTTATATTTGAAAAATTCCAAAGAACGGTGTCGAGGCTAAACTGGAGTTGGTTGCATAGGAGGAGTGGAAGGAATATAAGGAATTATGGAAGGTAATGCAAGCTTGCATGGAGAAGCAGAGGAAGTAGAGGCTTCTTATGCATAGAACTGCATGGATTGTTGTTTGAATTCTTCTTCTTTCCATTGCAACTCTTCCTTCAATTTTGAAATTTCCTCTACATTTATTAATGCTTGCATATTGGCTTGTTGTAAGGCATCCTCTATTTTATTTAACTGTTCTTTAATCCTTGCCTCATTCTTCTCAACTTGCCTTTCCATTGCTTGATTCTTGTAGACTAATTGTTGCAATTCCTCTTCTTTTCTTCTTAATTTTTCTTCAAATAATTGCACATTTCTTCTTTCCTATTCTAATTCTGCCTCTAAGTGGGACATTTTCATTGTTCTCAACAATTCCTTTGTTTCTAATTCTTCTTTATTCAATTCTTCTTGGGGTCCCTCTTCTTCAGTTAAAGTTTATTTCCCTTTCCTCTTCTCATGTTGTGGGGAAGGTATAGGGGATTTCATAGTCTCTTCTTGTTCAAATTCTTCAGAGGCCTCTTGCTCTTTAGATTGTATGCCAAACTCTTCAACAAAGTCATAGACTTCAAAAATAGGATTATCTTTAGGTGTTAGCATTGGGTTTTCAAGGGCACTTTGAGGTCTCTTAGGAGATTGTACAAGGGTACGGATTTCTTCATGTTCAGGGGATTTAACAGGGCTTTCAGAAATAGGGGTTTGACTTATAGGTGCCTCTTCAGGAGTGGACACTACAATTTCAGTAGGTCTAGGGTTTTCCTCTTGGACTCTTTGTTTCCTTCTTTTTGACCTAGTACGGGTTACCCTAGATATCTCTGGCAATTTCCTTTTTCCCTTTTTCTTGGAAGATTATCCTTCTTCCATTTTTGTTTTTTTTGGAGGTTCCCCTTGTGGGTCTCCTTTTCTGCTTTTCTACAGATGCAGACAAAAATTCTAACCATCCCTACTTCCCAGTTTCTTTCTTTAAGAAATGGTTTTTAATCATCAAATTTATCAACCCCTGGTATTTCATAGAAGATTCCCCCTAGCTTTTACTCTTAAAATTATCGAAGAAACTTTCTAAAATAAGAATGCAGGAAAATTTATCCTAACTAAAGGTTTTGTTTGTCCATACCTTAAATGTATTAAAAGTTGCATTCATGGACCCAGTATTGTACCATACTGCTCATCACAAGTGAAGAATTTCATAAGCCAAGTCACAATAGTCCTCCATGGCTCGTACAAACTATTACGAGCTATGCCATGCTGGTCCACTTTCTGCATTTGTATCTCTAGCTTTATTTCTGGCTCTTGGTGAAATGCAGCCACCAATTTCTCAAACTTAACTCAACCTTTGTTAACCAGTTTTCCTTCATTCAGAATTCTAGAAATTTCACTTATAATTTCTAGTGTGACTTCTATTATTTCTCCCCTTACCCTAGTGACATTTATGTTGAAATTTTTCACAAATTCTCTAACCATTTCTAATTGGAAGCCTTCATACTACATCACAAATTTAGCCACCCAACTTCTTCAAACAATATTTTGGTCTCTGAATCAAGATTGAAGTTCTTTGGTTCAGAATTTCTCTTATTCCCCATCTTTCTTTGTAAAAAATAGCAGACTTCAACTGGTAGTCTGAATTGCTTACCAAAAAGGTGTGGAATAATTTGTTTCTTTATTTGGGAGGAACCAATTTTAAAAATGGCATAACATGCCATTAATAGCCTCAATTTAATTCCTCATTGCTTTGGATGATTCACACGCCACAACTTGAAACTTTCAATTCAATTCAAAAGGTTGGCGGCATTCATTACACATGTCATCATGTACTTGGGAGGATTTTTGAAAAAATAACCAAATCATGAAGAGATCCATTGTCCTCGAATGACATCATCCATGGCACATCATTCCTTATTCTAACAACCCGTCACTTTTTGAAATGATTAAAAGTGGAATTATTATTATCATTTAATTAACATTGTGGCATAGATGTCTAGACTCATAAATATTTACTTAAATTAAATTAGTCTAACTACCTTAGAAAATGATTTTGAAAAAAATATTCACATTAAATGTGCACCTTAATTTATTTCGATCCTTTGAGTTCTTCAGGAGCCTTCAGGAGTTCATCAGGAGTCTTTAGGAGCTCTCAGGAGCTTGGAATTTCATGAGTCTTCAGGAGCTTTCGAGCAAAGATGGAGTCTTTAAAGTCTTTAGTCTTCAAGATCTTTAGGAGCCTTCAGGAGATTTGAAGGGTTCTTCAGGAGCATTTAGAAGCTTGTAGAAGTTAACTTAGATAGACCGCCATTTATGGTTTTCAGTCACCAAAATAATAATTTTTTATTTTTATTTTTATTTTATTTCTTGAAAATAAACCACCATTTGCTGATTTTCAATTTACTTCCATTTTTCTCAAGGTAAACCACCAATTACTGGTTTTCAATTTACCTTGTTTATTTTCCTTCTTCAAAGGTTCGAAGATCTTCTCTCATGGAAGAGATATCATCCATGAGAAAATGTTCAATTTTGTGTTGCACTTCATCCAGAAATTCCTCCTTTGTTGTTGGCTTATGGTAAGTTTTCAGTGGATGACCATTAACTAACACGACTCTTTTCTCCCCATCAATCAGAACTAACTAGGAAACTCCATTCCAAAACACTTGTTGCATTTCATAAGGTCCCAACCATCTGGTATGGAACTTTCCTTTAAACTCTTCAAATCTAGAGTCAAATAATAGCTCTCAATCTCCCTCTGTGAATTATCTAGACATAATATATTTATTGTGCCATTCCTTCCTTTACTTTTTAATCACTTATGTATACTGAAGTGCTTCCATTCTCATTTCATCAAGTTTATTAAGCTACAAAATTCTACTTTTCTTTGCTTCTGGTAGGTCAATTCTAACTTCTACTGCTATCTTCAATGTTTTCAACTCAAATTCAATTGGAATGATTGGTTTCTTTCCATACAAAATTTCATATGGAGAGAACCTAGTCATTGTTTTCCACGTGGTGTTATAGGTCCAACTATTTCATCTAGCCTATCTACCCAATCTATTTTCTTTTAAAAAAAAATTGTTAGAATATTCTCCAATTCTCTATTTGTGACCTCTACTTGTCCATTCACCTATGGGTGATAAGGCAACAATTTTCTATGAGTTATTTGGTACCTTTGTAAAAATGCTTCCATCATTGCTAACACAAATTGCGGTCCCTAATCTGAAACAATTTCTCTGGGTGCACCAAATTGTTGAAGAATTTTCTTGTATAGAAAGTTTGCAACTTTATCTTCTTTTGTTGTTGGTAGTGCCTTCACCTCAGCCCATTTGGTTGCATAATCAATACAAACAAGGATATATCTCTAACCCCTAGAAGGTGGATCTATTGGTCCCACAAAGTTGATGCCACACTTTTCAAATGGTTCAAGGGAAATTTTTGGCTGCATCAACATCTCTATGGTTGTTGTAGGCTTCCCCATTCTTTGGCACTCATCACAGTGTCTGACAAAGAATTTTACATCTTTTGTCATTGTTGGCCAAAAGTAGCCAGCCCCCAAGATTTTGTGAATTGTTCTTACAACTAAAAAGTGTCCTCCTTCAGATTCGTGATGGAAATCATGCACTACATCATAAAATTCCAATTCTATTACACATCTGTGTAAAACATGGTCAGGACATAATTTAAACAGAAGACCATTAATCCATTGAAATCTAGAACTTTCACAGATTAACCTCTTTTTTTTCTTTTTACTAAATTGACTTGAACATTTTCCTGTAACAAGGTGATTTTCCAAATCAGCAAACCATGGTGGATGAACTAATATAGCAAATAAGTGTTCATCTAGAAATGCATCATCCACTGGTTCTTGATTATCATATAAAACAATTCTGGAAAGAAAGTCAACAACAACATTGTCCTTTCCAGGCTTACCAACAATAGTTACATCAAATTCTTGCAATAAAAGTAACCATCTGATAATATGTCCACCTACCACTGCCTTATTCATTAGATATCTGGTTGTAGCATGGTTTGTATGTACATAGATTTTATAGCCTATAATATAATTTCTGAATTTATTTATTGCATATACCATAGCTAAAAATTTCATCTATGTTGCTGTGTAGTTTCTTTTAGCAGGATTTAAGTTTTTTCTAACATAGTAAATCGCATGCATGGCATCATTTTCATCTTTTTGTCCTAAAACTACACCAATGGCCAAATTAGATGCATTTGCATGTATGTGAAAGGGCTCTCCCCAAATTGGTCCTTTGATAATGGGTGAAGTTGTTAGAGCTATCTTAATTGTTTCAAAAGATTTCTAACAATCCTCTATCCATACAAATTCTTCTTCTCTTTTGAGTAGGGTGAATAGCGGTGATGCTATTTTACTAAATCCTTCTATAAATCTTCTATAATACCCTGCATGTCCAAGAAAACTTCTTACTTCAATTTGGTTATGTGGGATTTCAATGTTCTGTATGATCTCAACTTTCTTGGGATCAACCTTTATCCCCTCTTTTGAGATGTGATGTCCCAGAACAATTCCCTTTGTCATCATTATGGAACTTTTCTCGTGATTGAGTGATAAGCTATGATCTTTGCAATGTTGTAAAAAAAATTCTAGGTTTTGTAATGCTTCATCATATGTTTTAGCATGGACTATAAAGTCATCCATATAGATTTCAACACATGAAGTGGTGAAATCTACAAATATTGCAAGTACCACTCTTTGAAATGTTGTAGGTGCATTGCATAGTCCAAATGGTAAGACTGTATATGCATATGTACCCTAAGGATAGGTAAAGGTAGCTTTGTCTTGATCTTCAAGGGCTACTTGGATTTGGTTATATCCATTAAAGCCATCAAGAAATGAGAAGTAGTTGCTGCCTGCTAGATTATCTAGTACTTGGTCGATAAATGGCAATGGGAAATGGTCATTTTTGTGGCCTTATTCAATTCTGTATAGTCTATGTAGACTCGCCATTTACCATTTTTCTTTGGAATGATATCAAGTGGAGAGACCCACTGACTATCAGATATTGGGTATATGAATCCCACATTAAGCAGCTTCTCAATTTATTTTTTTACAATGTCACAAAGAACAAGATTAATTTGCCTTTTTCCTATTGGTTTGACATCTTCTGTGTAGATGTGATGACTACAGATTGAAGGATGGATACCTCTCATATCAGTATATTCCCAAGAAAATGTTGCGGTGTGTTTTTCTAAAATTTCTTTCAATTTTTCCTCTTGTGTTGGGGATAAGGTTGAATTGATATTAAGGGGTTTATCTCCTGCGACTGTAATCTCCTTTACATCTGTTTTAGAATTTACTAATTCTTCTACAAGAGTGTTCAGAGGACAATAGTGTTGTTCATGTAATGTTATTTGACAATTATCTTGTTCACTTTATGAAGTTATCTCTTGTTCTTCACATTCCTGGATATGTTCGCTTATGGTTACCATTGCTAATTCCACAATACCATCACCTTCTGAATCTAAATCTTCATCCACCCAAAGTTGAGTGTTTGTTTGAAGCAATGGTTGTGCAGGTGGATAAAGTGACAATTATTTTTGTTTTTTTCCATTAGTCATTATCATGCTTCCTGACCTACAGTCTATTAAGGCTGCAACAGTATCCAACCATGGTCTGCATCATATGATTGAGTATCTAGAATCTCTCCTTCTGGCTTTGAGAACCAAAAAATCAACTGGGTCATCCAATGTATCAATTGTGACCATGATTTCTTTAATAATACCTTCTAGTTTTGTAGTTGATTGATCAGTCAGCTGTAGAATAATTGTTGGCTGAATTGTTGTCATTCACAATTTTTTGACTGTATCAAATGTAATGACATTTATGGTAGCTCCTAAGTCAATCGAGACATTTGGTATTTCAATTCCATTTATACTCAGTGTTATGACAAGTCTACCAGGATCATTATATTTCTATGGAAGCATTCTTCCTAATAACACATATGTAGTCCCTACTTGAATTGTTGATGGCATTTTCTTTTTCCTTCCTGGTGTCTTCATGCAAATAGATTTTACTAACTGATTGATTTTTGGTATATCCTTGATTTCCTGTAATAGAGGTATCTCAATGTTAATCTTTTTCAACTCTCTAAGAATTTGTGAATCAATTACATTCATGTAGGGAGGGGAAGAGGTTTGAGGAGTGGTTTTCTCTTTGTGCAATCTCTCAGGATAGGGAGCTTGTTTGACAATTTGTTCTTCTTCCAACATTTGTTCTATGTTTTCTTCCTCTCTAAAATTGTCTTGGCTGGTGCAGTTTGTACATTTTGACTTCACAATTGAATGTCACTAACATCTACCAATTTACATTTGGGTTGTTTGTATCAGTTTGTGTATTTTTTGGATTGGAAATCAGTTGAGCTAGCATTTAGGGTTGATTCACTTGATCATTGGAAGCATTAGGGGCATTAAGGGCCAGAGGTGTTTGTACCCATTGTCATTATTGTCCCTGATTTTTCCATGGTTGGAATTGGTTTTGATTCTACTACCATGAGGATTGATTTGCTTGTCATTGAGGTTATTGGTTAGACTGTCATTGGGATTAGATCCATTCGGGATTCATCCACTCTGGTTTCCCATAATATGTAGGTTGGGGTTGTGGCTAATATTGTGGGATCCACTGATTTTGGTTCTGCCATGGGTTTTGATTCCAGTTTGATTGTGAACCATATTGTCTTGTATTTGTGTTATACCCTTGGCTCTGAGGTCTTTGGCCGACGTAATTGAGCTCTTCCTTGATTACTGGTGGTTTCTTGATATTGTTCTTTGTTCCTGCCAAAAGATTGCAAGAATTGGTTAGGTGTGGTTTTTCAAAAATCTCACAAATGTCAACCTGATTTAATGGGAATTCCCTCAAAAGGTGTTTTCCCCTACATTTGGAAAAATAAATTAATAATCGTTCAGTGGTCCTCTTTTCTCCTTGCATGTTAAGATGTAGTAGCAGATCAATCTTCATGTTGGTCAATTCTTCCAATACTTCAGATACATCAGTGGTGTGAGTCTTGTTCCTCCTGGAGTTTTGAGTCCCCACTCTAGTTCTAGAGTAGTTTCTATAGATCTCCACAATTTTGTCCAAGGAAAGCTTGTTAATGTCTTCCTTTCCCATTAGGTTCAAGGATTCTCTAGACTCATCTTCAATCCCTCCCAGGAAAATTGTTTTGTTGATTTCGTCATCCAGCCCATTAGTGCACCTTTGATGTAAAAATTGAAATCTATTAGCATAGTCTTCTAGACTTTCATCCTCTAATTGCTTTATGTGAAATAGTTCCTCCTTTCTATCTCTCAATCGACAGTAATCTTGGTATTTGTCCAAGAATTTGGTCTCCATCTGCTACCAAGTCCTAATTGTTCCTAACCCTAAACCCATAAACCATCTTAAAGCTGATTCTTTCAAAGGTGAAGGAAATAGCTTCAACTTCTAATTATCAGTTGAATAATCATAGGTTTTGCATAAGATTTTGAATTCAAATAGGAATTGATCAAGGTCTTCTATAGTTTTTCCCTTAAATGTTGGAAGAATTGAGGGAAAAATGTTTTTCATAGGGGGTTCATCAAGTTGTCTTTCAAGATTGATAGGATTTGAAAAGGTTCTATTTGTTGGTGGGTGTACCGGTTGATCACCCATTTCTTCTCTTGGGATTGGATTTATGTTCTCTTCTTGATTTTCAATGGGGTTGTCCTGAATAATTTCTTGATTTTCAATCTGGTATTGTTGGATATCCTCTTGATTAAAATCAAGATTTCTTCTAATGTTAATGTTTCGTGGAAGAAACCTTCCTAGTTGGTCTCTGCTTCGTCTCATCCACTATTTTAGATCTCTCCTCCCTATCAACACTAATACTTCACACTAAATAGCCAAATCATTTAAGTATCCCTGACAACAACACCAAAAATGATGGGCAAGGTTGTTGATGTCACAAATTGCATCATTTAATTAATTCTTTTATTGAACCAAGTGTGTCTCAGAGTAATATGTGATAAGGATAGTTGTCACAGATTCTTTTTGGGGGATTTGCACTATAAACAACAACTTTTGGTATCATTTTTCCTACTTCAGGAGCTTTCAGGAGCTCTTGGGGGCTCTTTAGGAGCTTTCAAGAGCTAAACTATAGCGACTGATTCCTAAGATTTAAATCTACTTTAACTTCTAATTTAAAATTTGACTGACTTAATTATGAATTTATTGAATTTAATTTAGACCAATTCATGGAGACAATTAATGATTACTTTAATCATTAATCTAAAATGTGGAATTCCAAATTAATTCTATTAAATTGCTTTAAAAGAAATCCATAATTTAATTGCTGGAAAGTAAATGCTAATTTAAAAGCATAAATGAATTGTAGGAAAATGACGATTATTCTAAAAAGCATAAAGAATAATCTCGAATAGATTCTGAACATACTTCAACTCCATCTTTCCATAAATTCCTAACATTGCTGTAATAATCCTAACAAACAAACATTAATTCTAATTGATTCAGACGGTATCTAAACCCATTTTATAAAAGAAACTTGTTCAACAATTCTAATGGTTCCATTTAACATTTCTCATAAAAAAATATAAACATTCAAACTATTTGATCTTAACCATAATAACTGAAACTTCAAAACACAATTGTAAACAAATTATCTAATCTTAACATTTACCAAGATAGAAGATGATATTAATGATTTAACAATTCAAAATCAATTTCTACTACTGATTTTAATATCAGAAAATAATAGCACTTAACAAAATACCATAAGATCATTCCAAAGGTTGAGCGGGCCTTGCTCTTCCTCAAGTCAGATCCTTCAACACAGTGAATTAATTAACTTCTTGCTTCCTTTCTCATTGATCAAAACTAGAACACAAAACAAAGTATTGCTTGTGATTACAGAAAATTCTAATTGAAAATTATCTAACTCTTAACTAAGACCGTAATGTGGATATTTATAAAATATCCTTATTAACTTCTAACATACCAGTGTTAACTACCAAAACATAAGGCGACCATCTGCAAATTAAAAAATGAAACTAAAAATAGAATTGAAGTTGACAGTGGAGGACTAATGCCAGAACTACACCAGATTGGTGTTGGAAGTAAAATTTCCTCAACCGACTATGAAGAAGTTGATTGATATTTTGAGTGACCCATCATCCAATAGGGCCTATCTATGGCGTAGTCATTCCTTAGGATTAGATAGAGAACTTAACCGTCTCGTCAATCTTTAAGATACCTTGTTAGAAACCCTTATGAAAAGGACAACAATCATGGCAATACAGATTAATGTAGCATAATCATCTCATCCAAAGTCATCATAAAGCAACGCATTTAACATAAGCTATCATTTCCAAAATATTCGCTAATTTAGTTAAACATAAAGTAAAATAAGAAAATATGTTAGTCTATTGTCTACCACCCGATATGTCAATTAAATATAAAAACAAGTCTTTTTAAACATAAAAAGCTTTAAATGAAAGTATTTTAATCTCCCATCATCAAGGCCAATGAAATTGTCAACTCCTAGAAGGTTTCCAAAAGGTGCAAAGATTTCTAGGTGGTGTTGGTGAGGAGAGTTGAAGATATTAGAAAGGGATTTAATGTTTTGATCAATTATGAGATACCTCCACTTTTCACCCAAGATGGAGATGTTCAGATAATAGAGCATATTATAGAATCTATCAAATAGAAGGATCAAAATTTTGTAGAACTCAAAAGTTCAAAGACAATGCATGCAGCTAATGAGGTTGAGTGCGATAGTTTTTTCCTTTCTTGCCTTTATCATTACCTTGGAGTGGTTACTATAAGGTGGGGGGTCATGTCTTTCAAAGAATTTTTTCAGCTTGATCAAGCCTATAGGCTCATCTCTTGTATGTCTTTACCAACAGAAGAAGAATGGAAGGCTTAACACTCCTCCTTCCTCAAACATTAGGAATTTCCAAAGAGTTGGGTTCAAACCTCCATGAACAAAGTCCCCTATGAGTCACCAAAACTATGAAGTGTTTTCTTTTATTTCCCTAGTCTTCCAATCTTTGGTCTCCTTTTGATTTGACTGCAAAAGTGTTCAGGTTAATAAAATATCGGTAAGAAAGATGGGAAATGCACCACATGGCGGCTGCACAAATTTCAATTAGCATTTTCTTTTTGGAAGAGTGCCTAAGACATGTGTCGAGATGGCAGGAGTTTGCTACAAAAACATTCTTCAAAAAACATAAGGTTTCCGACCTCGTGATGTGTCATCTCTCTATCATTGGAAGGCTATGTCTCTTATGAGGTAATATCTTTTAGAGACTTTTGGAACTTGCTAGATTTTCTTTTCTTGGTTCTTGGGATGGAAGCTTCGAGTTGGTGCTTCAAGATGATGTGATTAGTCAACGGGATCATTTTTTGTAGACTGTTGTTTTTAGGATTTGATCGTGTAGAGGCTTCTATCTTTAAAATATCTTAAAAACATTAATGTAGTCGCTAGGAGCTAATGAGCAAAGATATTTTTCAGCCTAACCAAGGGTTTATGATTAGATTGTGAGCTATAAAGTATCAACATCTAGCAGTAATTACTTCTGTACTGAGGCATTGTTTCTTTCTTTTGGCAGCTATAAGAGGAGAGCGATGACATAATGAAGGGTTGGATTCCAAGTGATAGTTTTTCCTTGTTGAAAAGTGTTCCTTTAGTTTTCTTAAGGTTTTTAGAATCATTTTCATAAACAAGTTACAAAACTACTTTATTCTAGCATG
Source organism: Sequoia sempervirens (assembly GCA_007258455.2). Lineage (NCBI taxonomy): Eukaryota > Viridiplantae > Streptophyta > Pinopsida > Cupressales > Cupressaceae > Sequoia > Sequoia sempervirens. The sequence continues at coordinate 141,827,777 of VDFB02271358.1, read as the reverse complement.
TTATATCTATTAAGGTTTAAACTAATGTTGGATTAGCATCCAACCTATGTTTCAAAGTTCATTTTATAATTAAAGCATGAACTATTGAGGAGAATTTTTTGAGAATGTGCATGTATGGCCTTTTTCAAGCTTTTTTTCTTTATATTGTCATTTTGAATGAAAGTATGGCCTTTTTCAAGCTTTCTTTCTTTATATTGTCATTTTGAATGAAACAATGTGTCTTGCAAGTTGTATCCGAATAGTTTAAGTAGCAGATTTCTATGCTTTATGCTTGTATTGTAGAATAGTGGCTTAGAAAATACGGACTATGTCATTAGACTTTTCTGTTTTCTTAAAGTTGTTATTTTGTTGTGCTATGTTGTACTAGGAGATAGAGTTCTTGTGATTTCTAAAAAAAAATTCTTTTACCCATAAGAAATCTTTATGTTTGATCGAACCTTAATGAATGTTTCCTACGGAAAGATCTGAAAGTCTACATTGTGCTTGAAGTTAGCCTTTGTTGTTTGTTCTCTTTCCAAAAATGAGGGGTTGTGGCATTTTGTGTTTATTTATATCAATCACAAGAATAATTTGGGTTTGAAATGTTGTAAATGCTTTGGCACATCACCTTTTATGTTTGTGTCACTAGAAAATGTATAGTTGACATTTTTGTGCTCACTTGAGTCTTTCTAATGGGCTTTGGCTTGATTTTTCCTAGGCAAAATGTTGTAATGTGATCTAAAAATTCAAATTATGGTCTCTTGTGAAGGTATTGTGAAGTGTTGTAAAACATTTCTACACTTTTCTAGACTCTATTCATTACAATTCACCTAAAAATCACCTTCTCATCACTAATTAAGTTCTATTTTGTAGTGTTGTAAAGTCTTGTAACAATACTTCATGGTTTTCTAGGCTTAATTTCACCAATTCAACCCTTTCTCATGTCTAAATGACCCCTTAATAGCCTTTCTGGTTGTTTTCAAGTGTGTTGTTATGGATATTCCTGTTGGACAAGTTTTAATGCCCCAAAATTCTCAACACTCACTTAATGTTCTTAAGTGGCACTAAGTCCCCAATAGGGTGGACTTAGTCCTTTTTGGCACAAAACACAAAATAATTTCAAAATTCTAGCAAGATTTTTTCCTCTAACCCTTGAGGTCAGCCTGTGATGTGTTACTTTCAAGAAATTTTAATAAAATCATATATAAATAAGGGTTTTTCACCTCATTTTACATCTCCTACATTCATCTATCTCCTAGCTGATATTCACAAGTAGTCTAGCATTCATCAAAAGCATTCAAGCAAATCAAATACTATTGAGTCAAGCTATTGGAGGTCTTCATTGCACATCTTCAGATTTTGAGCATTCATGGTGTGGTAAGTTTATGGAAATTTCATTTTCATGCTATCTATTTATCATACTCTTTTCATTCCATTTTATTGTTTATGGTTTGATTACCAAAGTGGGGTTTGACCAAGGCAAACCCCTATTCTCTAACCCTCAAACATTTTTCCCCCTTTGCATGTGACTTTTGTATACAGATTTTTCAAACAACAGGTGTTGAAAAGTGATAAAAAATTGCACGAAGACAACCTAATCAAGGCGACTCTAATTCAAGCTTGGAGAATACTTTATGCCCCATTTTCTACAGAATCAAGTACAACAACCTATCAGGAAAAAGAGTATAGATCAGAGGCTTCCAAATTTTGTCCAAGATTCCCCAAGATTTGTAGGAGGACTAAGTCACCACTAGTGGTGAATTAGTGTTGCTTCTGGGCTTGAAATCTGATTTTGACATTTCTGGATACCCTTTTGGTAGATTCTCATTTCGGCAGAATTTCCTGAAACTAGGACTAAGTCACCCCAACTGGCCTAAGTGTCCCGGCCAACATTTCAGTCAAATTTACATAATTCCAAAATATTCCAGCATCAAAATTCTAATTCCAAGTGCACCTTTTCTTCTCTTTTATTTCATTTCATCATTCATTTGCATTTCTAGGTCATTTAGTTCATTTCTGCATATCACATTATGTTTTCTAGCATTTTGCATTTTCATAGTTTAACATCATTGAATCACTTCATTTTCAGGTTGTACATTAGGACATCTTAATTAGACATATTTTATTACACATTACCCTTATCCTTGAGTTCTAAACAAATATTTTAACCTCATATTCCTTCCCTTCTAGGTGAAAGATCCTAGGAGGGAAAGTGTCAATAGTGACAAGTTCTTTAAAATCCTTTCTTTAAAATATTTTCCCTTTTTCTTTTTCCTTTTTGTTTTCTTTTTGCTTGTTTTTTCCTTTTGTGGGTGATGCAAAGCATTGAGACCAAAATGTCTCTCCCATGTTGACTCAAAACGAACTTCATTTTTCATTTTTTTTGCTCTCTTTGTGTCATTATTCTAGTTCTATGTGCTTTGGGGAATGATGATAGTTCTGAGCTCTTTCATAAACAAATTGTAGCAATGAACATACTGACCCAAAATCCATAGATCCCTTATGTGTTTGGTGTGTTCCTTACTGGGAGGTCACCCTTTTTTCTTTTGTTTCCTTTTTTGTTTACATGAAGCAACCTAACTTAGAAATATATGACTTGGCATAGGGGCTTTCCAAGTTGCCTCTCATGTCTTGATTTATCTTTTCATTTACTTTCCTTCGCTACTTTAAAGTAATTGCTCCTAGACCAGTGTGTAGCAATTCCTTTAAAGTGGGGGGCATACATTGGCATCATTTCATTTTGCATCCTTGTATTCTTAGTGTAGCCTTCTCACTTCATACGATGTTTGTGTCACTTTGTGGATGACATTAGGTGTGATGTCATTCATAAGTGTGATTTATCTTAACATATTATATTCCTCTTAGTGGCTTGATGCGATGCACTCCATCCCCTAAGTTGTGGATCTTCTATTCTTTGATTGGTCCTCTCTTGGAAACATTAGACACAATGTTCCTATTACCTAATTTCACCACTTCCTCATTTAGGCTAAGCTTTGTGTTTAGAAACCAAGAGTGGGGTACATTTTATCATTCCTACATTACATCTAGATGCATAAATGAAATAATCAAAAAATAATTCAAATTACTACATTCATACATATGTATGTAACAAAAGAAAGATTCAAAATATTTTCTGAACAAAGTAATCTTTATTGAATGTATAAATGTACACAAGCTATGAGATTGATTTCGCTTGTTAAATACAAACAAAGAAAATAATATACATGAATAAGTAAAAGTAATGTGCTTGCATAGAGGGAGACCAATCATTGCCTGAGAATGACTAGTTCTTGTTGTGTCATCTTGTCTTGCCATTGCTTCGTACTGCTTGTGTCCTCATTCCATATTGCTCCTAGTTCCTGCATCAAACAAAAGCAATGGTGTTAAAGAAATTCTCTAAGCAATGAAAAGTATCAAACCATACATGATCAGACACCTATACACATATAAACTAATCTTTAAAATGCATTAAACAAGCAAACATACTTTAGGTGTCTTGGAGAACCATCAAAGTCATCAAACACACCCAAAACATTCCATGTTTTCTCTAACTTATTTGCTTCATGTGCAGATACAGGAAAAGTGATGTTGATTTATTTCATTAAGTTATAGCATGTGGGTTTAAACGTGGCTCCCATAAGGGTTGAGCCCGACATGTTGATTTATCAAATAATGAGCTCATTTGATCTTATTTAAGAGGGAAATGCAATCTTAAAAGGCATCATGTCAACACGATCATGGAATTATTGTGAACATGCATGCATACATATTTAGTTCACAAAGTATTTCTTCAAGGAAAATCTATAGAGGCTAAATGGAATCTTATTATGGTAGCCTCATATGCATTAATGAAATCACATTTCAACAATGTCTACAAGCATCAAGTAATGAAAAGCAGCCATCAAAGAGTATGGATAAAATATTTGTTCCAATCTATACATGGCTGAAGGTGGCCTTCATATAATCAAAAATGCTCAAGGAGGATAACATATGTGTTTTTTTATCTTTCATTGTAAAGGAACACAACCAAATACAATGATAGTGCCATGGTAGTCATAGGATCATAACATATGCATAAAGTCATGAAAATCGAGCTAACAGTCCAATGATAATAATAGTATTATTCAAAAAGAAGAGATTTTCAAAACCACAGAGCTTAACAATCCATGAGGGAAATGAAGTATGTGTTATGAGAACTATGCAATGGCCTTGATCACAGTAAAAAAAGAGCTATGAACTTCAAGGAAACATGTGGGCAGATAATATCATGTGCAAGAATGACAATCCTTGAGAAATAGGTAGGTGCTCACCAAGTGTCAAAGAATTCTAGAATTAAATGACTCAAACTATCAACAATGGATACTACTAAATTTAAAAAAAAATTAATCAAATGCTTCATTCTAATATTTTTATTGTGGTCAGAATTGAAGGTGTTACTCTTGTTTTGTACAAAGCAATAAAGTTCAAGTCTTTTGAAATGCATACTTAACCATACATCTAAGGAAATTTTTATAAGAAATACAGTTAGCTATAGGTTCTTGAACATAATGAAGGACTATCATCAAAAGGGTAGTTAATCCACTTTGCGTAGTTAGAGTCATCATGAAAAGGCATAAAAAAAACCCTTTGTTTTCTTGCAACTAAGTAAGTTTCAAGTGAAATTTCAGAGGATAAACCTTCATATATGTGAAATGGAAGGGCCCATCAAATTGTCTACAACAAGATGAAACCCATGGCCTATGAAGAATGGTCATGAAACCATTGGTTTTGAAATTTAGTGAAAAAGTATTGCTCATGAAGGAATGGAAGATGTGTAAATTCTTTGAATCATGCAAAGTGATATTTTATGCAGGTTGGAAACTATGCTTAGAGATTGCACATAGATTTTAGATATGCATGATTCAAGATCAACCAAATATGTAGAGTGAGAAATTAATGGTGGTGCGCATATGATAACCCAAAATCCCAAATAAATTCTTGAAAATATATAATCACGACCTAGATAGATTTTCATCTACAAAAAGATACATGAAAGCAATACAAAAAGGGGGTCAAGCCATGAAAATGCAGAAGATATGGTTGCGGCCATTACAAGGTCTCAAATTTAGAAAATAGAAAAGAAAATCTTTTGCAAAAGCTATAACTTTGAGAAAAGAAAACCACCCTCATGTCCATAGAATACAAAAAGACTAACAAAGTTTTGTCATTTTTTCCTTTAATGGAGCTTGAGAATATTTTCATTAAATGCAAGGTAATGAGTATAGAAATCTTACCTATAGTCAATGTTTGAGCTTGATTTGTTCTAAAAAATGGGCTTGACTCCAACTCTTAGCCTATCACAATTTGAAGTTTCCAGAAAGCTTAACCAAAACCATGGCGGTACCTTCAGCAATTTCTCTAGAAGCTTCAGATAACAAATGAAATGAATATTTCATTTTGCTTTGTTTAGGGTTTCTAAACCCTAAGTTGAGTGTTGATAAGACTTAGGCATTTTATGCCTTTCATTTTATTTATGCATGAAATATAATGTATCCATGTAATATTCATTCTTAGTAAATTTGTATGTTCACTTGCATATGCTAAGTAATGAATGATTTATGGAGATTGCATTATCTTTTAAGACATTAACCAAGTCTTACTTTGCATAGGTTGAAATAGAAATGTAAAACATTTATTTAAGTGATAACTTATAAATCAATTTAATATTTGTTATATAATTGCAAGATTGGATACGTTGGTTCTTCAAGTTTGAGTTAAAAAGGAGGGATTTTTTGAGAAATTAATAACATGACAAGCATCTAGGAGTAAGTTGGAGGAGGTTTTGACTATTTTGAAACAAATGGAGAAGATTTAGGAGTTGTTTTGGGCTTTTATAAACTTGGGAGAGCATCTTGGAGTTTTCTTTGCAAGCCTTTATGGTAGACTTAGTCATGCCTTGACTTTTTCTACATTGTGGAGTCCTTTTCAAGTGGATTTAGGTGCTATATTTTTGGGTTTATTGTTTCATATAACCCAAGGAAGCTTCTAGCTCCTTTTTTAGTGCAACTATTTGGAGATGAATCATATAATCACTTTTGTAACTCATTTTTCAGTTAGTTCTTGAGTTGTATTTCTCTTGTGACTTTTAGAATCCTTTGTCAGATTTTACACATTTTTGTAACTCATTTTGGACATGAATTCATAAAGGACCTTGAATATCAATACTTGACGCTTTTTACCATCTTATTATTGTAGAGTTGTGTGTTATCAAAGTGATTGATCAAATCACATGTGAGGTATTTTAACCTCCTTGTAATTTTGTCTCATATTTTATGCCTTTTCTACAAAGTGATATTTTATGTAGGTTGGAAATTATGCTTAGAGATTGCACATAGATTTTAGATTGTGAAAATAACCTTCCCTTCTAAAAGATAGGTCAATTTAAGCCTTTTTTTGAAATATTTATGCATAAAACTTATTGAAATAAGTTGTGTAAGTTTTTAATTTTCATTCATTTAAAAATAAGTGTTTATCCTCTAAAGTTTTCAGGTCTATCAATTAGGAGTATCACCATAAGAGGTAGTATTTACCAGTTTAGTTTTATTCATTTTCAGTATTCCTTCTCCCTTTTCCTTTCAAAAATAAATAGATTAGGTGATATAACTAGCTAAGGAAGCTGACCTATCTGGAGATTCATTCTCACTTTCGGTGACCCACAACCCAAGAATGCTCCCATGTTTCTCTAACTAACTAAGTTTTACAACTTAGTTCAGGTGCAAGCTTAAGACATAACAATTTTGGCATGCCTAGTGGGACTATTCAAATCAAAATAGTTTAAAGAAATACATATTACTGCTGGTTTTTGATATGCAACCAGTTAGTTTCAAGCCTTTCAGAGGTTAACATTAGCATATCATGGTGACTCTAAGTTTGGGAAGTAGCAGAAAATCCAGTACATTATTGAGAAATTCAACATACTGAGGGATTTGGTGACTCCATTTTAATATCAACTGGTTTTAGTAGCCCAGGTACCTGTAACTAAATGAGGTTTGTTGTTTAGGCTTTCTATGTTTCATGTCTTATCTCTACAATGTCTAGTTATCAAAAGTTTAGTGGCTTTCCACATCCATTCCATGAAAGTCATGCAAATAAGTCCTCTCATCATATCATATAGAAAAACCTTCTATTTTTATGACAAATGACCCTATAATAGTAGATTACCAATATTTTCATCATGTTTCCCACCCTCCCACTCCTTCTCCACCTTTATATCAACCAATATATGATCAAAATTAGTCTTGAGATGAGGTTATCGATGCCAAGCAATATAACTTTTCACATAATTAGCCTCAAGAACACCCTTATCAAAGTGTATTGGTTTTGGTCAAGCAGTTTGACCATATGTTGTGGGATTTGAGCCAAAATATTGATTGTATGAAGATTAATGATATTAGTAAAATGTTCTCTCACATGAATAGAATGCTAATAGATATCAAGAAGAAGAAAAAAACATTATAAATAGCAAGAAATGGCTGAACAAGCCTACTTTTATGATCAAGAGAGACTGGAAAAAAGAATCTAGTTCAAAGAGGGCCTTGAATGGGATATAGTTGCTAAGGAAGGGTGAATGAAGTTGTCTGTTCAGGTACAGAGTAGTCAAGCTTACTCGAATTATCAACACCAACTAACAAAGGAGTTTCAAAAGAGGCAACTTGAAGGGAGTTTTAAAAAATAGAGAGTTTTTGTAGAAGAAGAGCATCCCACTGACCCATACGGATCACTCGATATGGAGGAGAGTAGAACTCCAAATCTATTGCATTTAGCTATGGAGTATTATCGGTTAACACAAAGAAAATATCTTCAATATGGTGAAACTAATCCCATAGGAAAACAAGATGAGAAGGTGAAATTGACTGATAATGAAGTGCATCCTATAGCTTTGAATGAGGAGTTACCTTCATTCATTCAACATGATGAAATTCAACTTGACATCATTCCCCAACATATGAGCTATGACATTTTTAAACATGTTATGGAGGAGGAAGCTAACATTGAGCTTTACGAATAATTGTGCATAGATATAATTAAACATTTTTTTTCAAAGTTGGATACTGAGGAATCAATCCTATCATAAGAAGTTGACAATCATGGTAAGATGGAACAATAGGTTGACAAGCTTGTTGAGGTGGGTATGTGAAGGATCATGATGGGCCAAAAAGTGGCAATATTATGGATATTTGTAGGGTATGTGGCTGATGACTTTTTTTTACCCAAAATTGATGAAACAAAAAGGGTTTTTAGAGGAGATTCTCAAATTTCCACCAATATAAATTATGCTTTAATTTGAATTTAATAAATAATTATTATTCATTTTCTATTAGAATTATGACTAAAGTCCTGATCGATAGGCTAATTGAAAAACATCTATAACTTTCAAATGGTATCACATTTTTTGAATTTGAAACATGCGTCACATTCTATGATTCACATACTATAATATTAAAAAGAGAAAAATTAAATTTCATGAAGTTTTGACCAAGTTAAGGTGGTCAGACATACGAGTTTTATTATTTTTAAAAGTTGTAATAAAAAAATCATAATTAATTATTTACTTGGAAAAAAAATACAAAAAAATATGCATCACATCCGAACATGAGTCCTCTACTTATATATAAAATATTATAAAAATATATTATCATTTTATTATGGTTAGGTGGTCAGACAGACACCTACTTCTTATTTTTTCCCTGAAATTTAAGTACTACTGCATTGAAATTTCAAATTTTCACCAAATAGATTTTATTTATTTTTAAATAAACCTAGTAGTTTAGAAACTACATTCAATTTTCTACAAATTCTATTGTTACATATTTTTGAAATAATATAGATAAATTATTCAAATATTTCACGTCAAGTTGCCTAACACTGATTTTTCTGAATGTTTTGCCACTTAAGGGCCTATTTTTTACATGATGATCTTGCACATACCCACGTGTTGAAATAACACAAGAAGCCACATGAAACTAGTTTGCAAGGTTATAACTGGTTGGAGGAGGATCTTCCATTCTATTGTACAGAGGAGCTTGAGTCTACATCACCAGTTGAACTTTTGTCTTCTTTCGTTGAAGAAGAAAACAATAATTTGGAATGTCTTTCTTTGTGTGGTAATGAGAATTATGAGTAGCTTCCTTTCTGGTGTATAAAATAGCTAGAGGTTGATTTATTGATTGAAAGTGTGTTGGAGGAAGCCATCTCATTGTTCTCCATTGAAGGAATGAGTGTTCATTTGGGAAAGCATGAGCATACTAAGGAGGTTTCCATTTTTTCACCAAGTCAACCACATGGGTTAGACCTTTCCAGCCAGCAAGGTGATAAAATGGTAGTCCATGAGCAAGAGATCTACAAGGAAAGCTCAATATTTTCTCCTACAAGAGGTTGTCCAATCAGCTACTTAGCCCAGATGGAGTCCAATAAGGTACCCACACATGAAGGTACAACATAAAATGCCATCGAAGATGCACTTGCAAATGAACAAGAGTATGTTCAATTCACTTATCCTCTTTTAAGTAACATTACATATGATAGATATTTAAAGAAGGTAGTGAATATTTTTACCTTTTTCAAGAATTGGTGCATCAACTTGTTGAACATTTCTCAATGTATTGTCTTCTTTCAACTACTATTATGCATGCAAATCATTGCATATTAAGAAGAAGGGGTAGCTATTATAGTCTTCCAGTAAATGGTTTTGTTTAAGTAGTTTATTCTTACTGGTTACTGTTGGGTAGGTTCCTAAGTGCAATTTTCAATTCTCTAAGTGTTGTTCCATCACAGTTAAGTAGTTTCCCTTTTTTAGTTTTCCTATTTTCAATAGGTTTCCAAGTGACCTGATCTGTTCAATGAGTTACAACCATGTACAAAGTTGGTCTAGTTCTATTTCTAAGTTTTTCAAATGACTCCATGCCCAATGGACAAGTCTAGGCAACTGGTCTACATGTTTAATAGGAAAACACATAGCAGATGTCACCAAAAATGTTACCTAATTTCAATACTTGCTCAATTAGGCTAAGCTTTGTGTTTAGAAACCAAGAGTGGGGTACATTTTAATCATTCCTACATTAGATCTAGATGCATAAATGAAATAATCTAAAAAATATTGTAAATTATTGCATTCATACATATGCATGTAATAGAAGAAAGATTAAAAATCTTTTCTGAACAAAGTACTTAATATTTATTGAATGTATAACTGTACATTATCTCACCCAAGCTGTGAGATTGAATTAGCTTGTTCAATACAAACAAAGAAAATAATATACATGAATAAGTATTTAAGTAATGTGTGTAGGGAGGGAGACTAGTCATCGCCTAAGAATTATTGGTTCTTGTTGTGTCATCTTGTCATGTCTTTGCTTTGTACTACTTGTGTCCTAGTTCCATATCGCTCCTAGTTCCTGCATGAAACAAAAGCAATGGTGTTAAAGCAATGTTGTAAGCAATGAAAAGTCTCAAACCATACATGAGAAGACACTTATACACATATAAATTGATCTTCAAAATGCATTAAACAAGTAGGCATACTTTAGGTGTCTTGGAGAACCATCAAAGTCATCAAACACACCTAAAACATGCCATGTTTTCTCTAACTTGTTTTCTTCATGTGCAAATATAAGAAAAGTGATGTTTCTAATTTTTTTCATTAAGTTACAACATGTGGGTTTAAACGTGACTCCCACAAGGGTTGAGCCTGACATGCTGAGTTATCAAATAATGAGCTCATTTGAGCTTATTTAAGAGGGAAATGCAATCTTAAAAGGCATCGTGTCAACGTGATCATGGAATGATAGTGAACAGGAATACATATTGAGTTCACAAAGTATTTCTTCAAGGAAAAGCTATAGAGGCTAAATGGAATCATATTATAGAAACCTCATATGCATTAATGAAATGACATTTTGACAATGTTTACAAGCATCAAGTAATGAAAACCAACCATCAAAGAGTATGCATAAAATGTTTGTTCCAATCTATACATGGATGAAGGTGGCCTTCATATAATCAACAATGCTTAAGGAGGATAACATATGTGTTTGTTTATCTTTCACTATAAAGGAACACAACCAAATACAATGGCAGTTCCATGGTAGTCATAGGCTCATAACATATTCATAAAGTCATGAAAATCAAGCCAACAGTCCAATGATAATAATAGTATTATTCAAAAAGTAGATATTTTCAAAACCATAGAGCTTAACAATCCATGAGGGAAATGAAATATGTGTTATTGTAACTATGCAATGGCCTTGATCACAATAAAAAAAGAGCTATGAACTTCAAGGAAACATGTGGGCAAATAATATCATGTGCAAGTATGGCAATCCTTGAGAAATAGTTACGTGCTCACTAAGTGTCAAAGAATTCTTGAATTAAAGGACTCAAAATATCAACAATGGATACTACTATTTCAAAAAAAATTAACCAAATGCTTCATTATAATAATTTTATTGTGGTCAGAAGTGAAGTTGTTACTCTTGTTTTATACAAAGCAATCAAGTTCAAGTCTTTTGAAATGCATACTTCACCACACATCTAAGGAAATTTTTATAAGAAATGCAGTTAGCTATAGGGACTTGAACATAATGAAGGATTGTCATCAAAAGGGTAGTTAAGCCTCTTTGAGTAGTCAGAGTCATCATGAAAAGGCATAAAAAAAACTCTTTGTTTTCTTGCAACTAAGTAATTTTCAAGTGAAATTACAAAGGAGAAACCTTCATATATGTGAAATGGAAGGGTCCATCAAAGTTTCTACAACAGGATGAAACCCATGGCCTATGAAGAATGGTCATGAAACCCTTGGTTTTGAAAGTTAGTGAAAAATTAGTTTTCATGAAGGAATGGAAGATGCATAAAGTCTTTGAATCATGCGTGCATTGTGCAATGGCATAAAGTAAAAAATGGAGATACAAAGAAGCCACGACTTGCAGGCTAATCCAATAGCCGGCCAAACATTTCATGGAGTATCATTCATGTTATAATCATGCTCAATATTATCATAGCTAAAGGCATGACTCAAGACCAACCAAATATGTAAAGTGAGAAATTAATGGTGGCACGGGTATGATAACCCAAAATCCCAAATAAATTCCTAAAAATATATAATTGTGGCCTAGATAGATTTTCATCTACAAAAATATACATGAAAGCAACAGAAAAAGGGGGTCGAGCCATGAAAATGCAGAAGATATGGCTGCACATATTAAGAGGTCTCAAATTTAGAAAACAGAAAAGCAAATATTTTGCAAAAGCTATAACTTGGAGAAAAGGAAACCACCCTCATTTCCATAGAATACAAAAAGACAAACACATTTTTTCCATTTTTTCCTTTATAGGAGCTTGAGATTCTTTTCATTATAGGCAAGGTAATGAGTATAGAAATCTTACCTATAGTCAATGCTTGAGCTTTATTTGTTTTCAAAAATGTTGGACTCTAGCTCTTAGCCTGTGGTGATTTGAAGTTTCTAGAAAGCTTAACCAAAACCATGGCGGCACCCTCAACCAGTTTCTCTAGAAGCTTCAAATAACAAATGAAATGAATATTTCATTTTGCTTTCTTTAGGGTTTATATACCCTAAGTTGAGTGTCAATAAGACTTAGGCATTTTATGCCTTTCATTTTATTTATACATGAAATTTATTTATGCATGAAATCTAATGTATCCATGTAATATTCATTCTTAGTAAATTTGTCTTTCACTTGCATATGCTAAGTAATGAATGATTTATGGATCTTGCATTGTCTTTTAAGACATTGACCAAGTCTTACTTTGCATAGGTTGAAATTGAAACATGTAAAACATTTATTTAAGTGATAACTTATAAATCATTTTAATATTTGTTATATAATTGCAAGATGGGATACATTGGTTCTTCAAGTTTGAGTTAGAAAGGAGGGATTTGTTGAGAAATTAATAACATGCCAAGCATCTAGGAGTAAGTTGGAGGAGGTTTTGAACATTTTGAAACACATGGAGGAGATTTAGGAGTTGTTTTGGGCTTTTATGAGCTTGGGAGAGTATCTTGGAGTTTTATTTGCAAGCCTTTATGGTAGAATTAGGCATGCCTCAACTTTTTCTACATTGTGGAAGCCTTTTCAAGTGGATTTAGGTGCTATATTTTAGGGTTTATTGTTTCATCCGACCCAAGGAAGATTATAGCTCCTTGTTTAGTGTAACTATTTGGAGATGAAGCATATAATCACTTTTGTAACTCATTTTTCAATTAGTTCTTCAGTTGTACTTCTTTTTCTTGTGGCTTTTACAGTCCTTTGTCAGATTTTACACATTTTTGTAACTCATTTTGGACATGAATTCATAAAGGACCTTGAATATCAATACTTGAAGCTTTTTACCCTCTTCTTCTTGCAAATTTGTGTATTATCAAAGTGATTGATCAAATCACATGTGAGGTATTTTAACCTCCTTGTAATTTTGTCTCATATTTTATGCCTTTTCTACAAAGTTATTTTTTATGTAGGTTGGAAATTGTGTTTAGAGATTGTACATAGCTTTTAGATTGTGAAAATAACCTTTCCCTTATGAAAGATAGGTCAATTTAAGCCTTTTTCAAAATATTTATGCATAAAACTTACTAAAATAAGTTGTGTTTAAGTGTTTTGTTTTCATTCATTGAAAAACAAGTGTTTATCCTCTGAAGTTTTTAGATATGTATCAGTTAGGTGTATCACCATAGGAGGTAGTATTTACCAGTTTAGTTTTATTCATTTTCAGTATTCCTTATCTCTTTTCCTTTCAAAAATTAGTAGATTAGGCGATATAACCAGCTAAGGAAGCCAGCCTATCTGGAGGTTCATTCTCACTTTGGGTGACCCACAACCCGAGAATGCTCCCATGTTTCTCTAGCTAACTACATTTTACAACTTAGTTTGGGTGCAAGCTTGAGAGATAATGGTTCCCTAAGTGATAAACCTTCAATGAACTTAACAAGACTCTTTTGAACACCTTGTACATTTTACATTTCATTTTTGTATTTTACATTTTTTTTGCCACCTTGCATAACATAGCTTGCATGCCTATCGTACCTTTGCATTTGTTCATGAGTTCTAAGCATACAAATTTTTGCTTGTCTCATGAAGCACAAACTGACATTATCTTTGTGGCACCTTGTTAAAGTTATCAGAAGGTATAACTTTGCTATGGTTGAGCGGGAAGCCCATTTTGAGGCATGACTTTCCCCATAGCCACCTATGTGTTTGTGAGTGCATGCCAACTAGTGTATGTACTTCACCTTTTTGGGTTTTATCACCCGACAAACTACCATAATTTCTATCACCCCAGAGTGAGTATGCATTCTCTTTTTCAAAAAATCATCCTAGATATAATCCACTAGTAGTTGGACAGGCGATCAAATTTTTCATTGCTTTTTCATCATCATGTTTGTTCCTTTGTTCTTATGTTTGGTTTTCCATGAGATCTTGATCATGGGGGCTTGATCACCCCTCTTAGTTATTGTTTTTTCATCTTACCAATGTGAGTGCATTAGGATCCCTCTTGATGTGCATGTTGAGCTACTTTAGCAAGAGTTTGAAGCAAGTCCATCCTCTCAATAAAGTGGGGGATTAATGTGTCACCAAAAAATGTATAGTTGACATTTTTGTGTTCACTTGAGTCTTTATAATGGGCTTTGGCTTGATTTTTCCTAGGTATAATGTTGTAATACATTCACATTAGGGCTTAAAAATTCAAATTATGCTGTCTTGTGAAGGTGTTGTGAAGTGTTGTAAAATATTTCTACTCTTTTCTAGATTCTATTCATTACAATTCACCTAAAAATCACCTTTTCATCACTAATTAAGTTCTATTTTGAAGTGTTGTAAAGTCTTGTAACAAATTTTCACACTTTTCTAGGCTTAATTTCACCAATTCAACCCTTTCTCATGTCTAAATGACCCCTTAATAGTCTTTCTAGTTGTTTTCAAGTGTGTTGTTATGGATATTCCTATTGGACAAGTTTTAATGCCCCAAAATTCCCAACACTCACTTAATGTTATTAAGTGGGACTGAGTCGCTAATAGGGGCGACTTAGTCCTTTTTGACACAAAACTCAAAATAATTTCAAAATTCTAGCGGGATTTTTTCCTCTAACCCTTGAGGTCGGCCTGTAATGTGTTAATTTCAATTTTTTTTAATAAAATCATATATAAATAAGGGTTTTTCACCTCATTTTACATCTCCGACACATCTATCTCCTAGCTCATATTCACAAATAATCTAGCATTCATCAAAAGCATTCAAGCAAATCAAGCACTATTGTTCAAGCTATTGGAGGTCTTCATTGCACATCTTCAGATTTTGAGCATTCATGGTGTGGTAAGTTTATGGAATTTTCATTTGTATGCTATCTATTTATCATGCTCTTTTCATTCCATTTCATTGTTTATGGTTTTATTACGAAAGTGGGGTTTGACCAAGGCAAACCCCTATTCTCTAACCCTCAACCATTTTTCCAATTTTGTATGTGACTTTTGTATACATATTTTTTGAACAATAGGTTTTGAAAAGTGATAAAAAATTGCACGAAGCCAACCTAATCAAGGCGAATCTAATTCAAGCTTGGAGAAGACTTTACGCCCCATTTTCTACAGAATCAAGTACAACCACCTATCAGGAAAAAGAGTACAGATCAAAGGCTTCCAGATTTTGTCCAAGATTCCCCAAGATTTGTAGGAGGACTAAGTCGCCACTAGTGATGAATTAGCCTCAGGTATGTGCAGGATCATGATGGGCCTAAAAGTGGCGATATGATGGGTATGTGTAGGGTATGTGGCTGACGACATTTTTTTACCCAAAATTGATGAAACAAAAAGGGTTTTTAAAGGAGATTCTCATCTTTCCACCAATATAAATTATGTTTTACTTTGAATTTAATAAATAATTATTATTCATTTTCTATTTGAATTATGACTAAAGTCCTGATTGATAGGCTGATTGAAAAGCATCTATAGCTTTCAAATAGTATCACATTTTTTGAATCTGGAACATGTGTCACATTCTATGCTTCTCATACTATAGGATCAAAAAAAGATATATGAATTTCATGAAGTTTTGACCAAGTTAAGGTGGTCAGACATACAATTTTTTATATTTTTTAAAAGTTGTAATAAAAAATATAATTAATTATTTACTTAGAAAAAAATTACAAAAAAATATGCATCACATCGAGACATGAGTCCTCTACTTATATCTAATATCTTATAAAAGAAAATTATCATTTTATTGTGGTTAGGGTGGTCAGACAGACACCTGTACTTCTTATTTTTTCTCTGAAATTTAAGTACTACTGCATTGAAATTTTAAATTTTCACCAAATAGATTTTTTTAAAAATAAACCTAGTAGTTTAGAAACTACATTCAATTTGCTACAGATTCTATTCTTACATATTTTTGAAATAATATATATAACTTATTCAAAAAAATTCATCAAGTTTCCCAACTCTGATTTTATTGAATTTTTCACCACTTAAGGGCCTTTTTTTCTATGATGGTCCTATAGATACCCTCTCACTTCCAGGCCTAAAATCTTATTTTGACATTTCTAGATACCTTTTTGGTAGATTCATGTTTTAGCAAAAAAATTTGAAACTAGGACTAAGTCGCCCCAACTAGCCTAAGTGTCCCGGTGAACATTTCAATCAAATTTATAGAATTCCAGAATATTCCAACATTAGAATTTTGATTCCAGGTGCACCTCTTCTTCTCTATTATGCCATTTCATCATTCATTTACATTTCTAGGTCATTTAGTTCATTTCTACATATCACATTGTGTTTTCTAGTATTTTGCATTTTCATATTTTAACATCATTGAATCACTTCATTTTTAGTGTATTCCACTAAATGGACATCTTAATTAGACACATTTCATTACACAATACCCTTATCCTTGAGTGCTAAAAAATGATTTTAACCTCCTATTCCTCCCCTTCTACATCCTAGGAGGGCAAGTGTCACTAGCAACAGGTTCATTAAAATATTTTGTTTACAATGTTTTATATTTACATTTCCTTCTCCCCTTACCTCAAAACCCCAAAAGAAGAGCCAACTTTCTATAAAAAGAACCTAAAGGTATTTAGTGAGACCCAATTTGTCCCCCACTCACAAAATTTCCCATAAGAATGTCAGAGAAGCATAAGCTTTGATGATCAATAGTATTGTTGGTTGGTGAATTCAAATGGAGCATATTTTATGCCCCTAAGGGGGGGTGTGTAGAAAAGAGTGTGTAAAAAGATGCAGTGGAGAGAAAAATAATTGTTTGATGGTGTTGTCCTTTGAAGTTTTGTCAAAGGAAGTTCTATGCAAATAGAGATGGAGAGTGCAAATAAGTAAAGAGCAATGGAGAGAGCATTTTCCCTTTGTAGTTTTTTCAAAGGGAAAGATAAAAATGGTGATGTCCATGGCCCTTTTCCATTGATGTCAAAGTTTGATAGAGAATCTAAAAAACAAGGAGAGAGATTTTGAAAAACATGGAAAGAGTTAGTGCATAAAATAATATGGGGGAGAGTGTTGTTTGAGAGACAAATGAGCAAAGAGAGAGGGAAAGATGGTGTTGTGGAGTATGAGTATGATCTAGATAAGAAGTCTATGAAGAGACAGTATGAAGAGTAAGAGTTTTCCTAGTCAGGGGGAGTACTACTTATTGTAGAGTTGTTGGTTTCTTTTTTAGTTGATGGTTTTTCAGGAAGTTGGTGTTGCCATCAATGACAAAGGGGGATATTGTTGGAAGCTTGAATTGGCTGTGATGTATTTGGCTATTTTCATTGATGTCAACCCCTAATGTCAACCCCTAGCATTAGATTTATTAGAAGCTTGGTATTAATGTCAACACATTGTTGTTGGTGTTTTCATTGATGTCTCACTTCAATATAGTTGCAAAGATTGTTGGAAGAATGACTTGTGTATGCTTGGGGATATTTTTGGATGTGTTGTAGTTGATGGTAGGTGTAGTATATGTTGTAGATGTGTTGTAGAGGTGTTAGTAGTGTTGTTGATGAATTTGGTTCATTTGGTTTCCAAGTGCTTTTGAGAAAATTTTAATAAAAGAGAGTATAGTGTGATAGAGGTGTGTTTAGTGTTTTCTCTACATTTTTTCATGGTTGAAGATATGCTTATGTGGTTTGGATGTGATGATGAAATATTTTTATAGGTGTTAATAAATAGTTTCAAGTTTTGGATCATACTGTAGTGGAAGATGTGTTTGATAGTATGTCTGTTTATGAAACAATGCTTCTTTTAGAAATGAGATTTCTCTACATTTCTCTGTAGCGAAGGTTCTTGGATTGGAAATATGGGAACATGCTTATAACATTTGTATCTAACTTCCCTTGAGGTTTCAAGTGCTGAGATGTTCAACAAGGTTGTTTGGTGAGTTAGATGTTTGTGCTAATGTGTCTGATTATACAGAATGGAAATGTTCTTTAGTTTTAGAGGTTGTTGTAGTAGTGGTGAATATTCTGATGATGTGGAATATTCTTAGATGTTGTGGATTGTTGCTAAGTCTTCCATGAGATGTTTCCAGACTTGGAGAAGCATGTTTGAGGTCATGTGTTAGTGTTAGTGTAGGTTTGACCAACCTAGCATGCTAACACTAATTGTGAAGGATGCTTATTGTCTAAGGAAATGTTGAGAAGTGTGTCAGTTTAGATTTGGGTCCCAATTAAGTAATGGTGTGGCTTTCCTTCACTTCTTTACACTGTGGAAGTTTTTGGTGTTCATCTATTTGGTGTTGCATGTTTTAGGTGCATACATTTCCTTAAGTATGGCCTAATTGAGATCATTTTAGGTAACAAAGGCTATAAATGCAAGGTGAGTTGTTGTTTTGATCAACTATGAAGTGTGTGATGTGAAAGATGTGAATGTGATTAAGTGTGGTGATCTGAGTGCAAGCTTTAATGCATATGACTTCCAAATGCAATGAGTAGAAGATGTCTACATTTCAATCTATTAATTGAGTTTTTTGTGCTTCACTGGAATTGTACCTTGGGAATAAGAGAGATGAATTGTTAGTAGTTCATATTTGGCAATGAGCCACCCTTTACTTCTATTCTTTCTATTCTGGATAGTGAGCACTTTGGTAGTGAGCCTTTCTTCATTTTCTATGCAGTGAGCCCTTGGCAGTAAGACTAATTGTATTTGGTGTTGCAATTCATATATATGTGAGCTAATCCTCACCATGTTCTTTTCATTCTTAGGTTTTCCACATAAATCTGGTGTTCTTATGTGTTTTGGTGTGTTTGCATTATTGGTTTACATGTTTACTTTCTACTAATGCATGATAAGGGTTTAATGGTTAATAAGGGTTTGAAAAGTTGTTGAGGGATTAAATTTTTTAAGTATACAACTGATTCACCCCCCCTCTCAATTGTCCTATGCATCTAACACACAAACATTGGAAACATAAACAAGGTATGCAAACTGTTTGAAAAAATACCTCTAAGAACACAACTTCATGGAATCTAATAATTAAATGAGATACATAAAGTTGATTTATCAAAATCTATTGGGAGGTTGAATGAAAATACAATTAAAATGTATAAAGACAAATTCCATAACCTTGGCTAGCATCCTTCCCAATTGCTCTAAAAAGAGGGCTTTAAAATAACAAATTGAATTCATTAATGCATAAATAAAAGTATATTCATGAACAACAAATATATTTTAGATCCACCTCACTTAAATCAAGTTTTTGATTCGTTCTTAAGAGAATGAGAAACTAGCACATCTAAATGGTTATTCTATTCTCATGGCCATAAACACCACATGCTTGGTGAGGATCATGTAATATTGGTATTTCTCCTCCTCAACACACTAATTTATTCTCGGATAAAATGTAATTGATCTACATGTACAAAAAAATAATTAAGATTAATGTGAGATCTATTATTTATGCAATTAATATGACGAAAACTATCTTTTAATATTTTGATGTGGTATATGTGAGGAACAAGTTGAGTGACTCCTTCAAATTATTCTTTATCATCACATGGAAAATATAATATTATTTCAATTGAAGATGAAAACTTGTCAAATTATACACTTTAGTGAGCTCTAATACATGTACAATTTCTAAACTTCAATTTTAAAATAGAAAAATAATTTACACTTAAATGAAGATATATCAACTTGGTTTATATGCTCTCTTTTCCATTTATCATAAGTATGATGTCATAAAAAATTTGATTCCTTAATGACACATAAAATTTTATTGGTGCCCTTCAAATGCAAAATTCTATCAATTCTTGCAGCACTATATTTTTATCATAGGTGTTATTTCTCTCCAACATTGTATCTCTCTTACTATATAAAAGGTTTTCCTTTTAATAGATAAACTAGAATGAAATTTGGATTGAGATCTATCATTAAGAGAAAAACATGTAATAGTGCAAAGGGGCCTACCTATGATAAGAAATGTAGTGCAGGGGAGGCCATTGGATGATTGGGGAGGTTGTTGTGTTAGGGTTCTAAGTGAAATCACCAATCACGAGCAGGTTTCAAGTGAAATGCCCAATCCCTTTTAAATTTTTTTATTTCTAGTAGTTTGAGCAAAACATATTTGACCAATAGGTTTCACTCAAAACATGTTAAATCGTATGTACCATGCCACATATGCTCCACATTAGAGCCTCTTGGTTTCAAGAAAAACGTATTTGATCGAATACATTTCACTCAAAACCCTCTTGCTAGAAACTATTTTGTTGGTTGAAAGTGTGACACAATTTTGTGCTTTTACCCAATAGCATATTAATAGTTTTATAAAATCCCTCAGTCATTTCTACACCTTGAATATATAACCCAATAACAAATAGGATTTAATGTTGAATAAAATGTACATGATGAACCAAGACCAATGGAGGAAGAAATATATTAAATCACTAGTCGATGAAACAAATGAATAGGCCCTTCGTGGACCCTTCTAGTGCTCTTACGAAAATTATAAAATCAACATCCATATGTCACCCGAAGGAACACACTTTGAATATAATGTAATTTGAAAATTAGCTCTTTGTTAGAGAGTGCAATGAGAGACCTGGATATTTACCAACTATCAAAGTAGTACCTAAATAAACCCTTTCTTGACCATATGTGGGAATGATTTAAGCTTTATTGCCTGCTTCCTTGCTTTGCAACCTACAAACAGTGTTTTGGTTCTTTTATTAATAAAAACCAACCAAATTCATTCAAATTTTAGCTTGGCAATTGATGGAGGGGTATTGATGTGGGAAGTAAAGTTGATAAATTGATGATTGTATTACATGGATGATATATTCTTATTATATTATGATAGACAATGGAGATGTATATTGTATTATATCATGTAAAAATAAAAAGTGACAACTAAAAAACCATAAATATAAGGATTTGTCAAACCTACTCTATAATATAATTTTTTTTTTAAGTTTAAGGAATTCTCTTATAGTGGGAACTTTCTTAACAAAATCAGTTATCTCTCGATCACTATCTCATGGGCTATAAACACGTCTTAGAAGGCTCTTCCCAACCCCCCTACATTGACCATTGGTATATACATATATATATATATAAAGTCTACTGCATTTTATTAGCACCCTTTTTGAACTTCCAAGCGTAGGTAGGTTGACGTCCTAGTCTAGCGTCTCGAAACGGATGAGATGTTTCAACTTATGTTAGTGACTTGAGCTGTTAAAGATGCTGTATTTGAAAGCGCTTTTCACTAGAAACACTGACTCCAATAACTGAGTTATTGGACGGTGTAGATTTATGGTAAAACCAAAAAGTCCAGAAGGAGCAACATCTGTCTCGAAACAACCATGGGGCGCCTGTGGTTAAAAGAATAACAGTACAGATGTACCTACCTAATTTGGTGTGGTTTTTCAACGTCCTCTCTCCGACGCGTCTGTCTCTTATTATATTATCATATTACTTTGTCAGAACAGACAAGTCCATAGTTCTCACTTTTATAATAGCCGTACCAAATGAAAACAAATCCGGGGGAGTCAAGAGTGTAAAACCAGGGGCCCGTCTGTGCCAGTGCCTACTTATATATTCTCGACTCCCTCACCACAAAGAGAAAACAAATGCATTCAATCCCTTCTATTCTTTCGGTTTATCTTTTTCAGGTTTAATATTTTCTTGATTTCATTACTTCCAATGGAGATGGCAGCTTCCGTGAGAAAATGGGTATCTGATAACAAGCTAACAACAGTGGGGACGCTGTGGGGTTCAACTCTGGCAGCTTCCTTTGCTTATAACTGTGCAAGGCCCTCCATGAAAACCAGCCTCAGACTGATACATGCAAGGTATGTACCATTTCTCTTAACACAGTATGACTCCTTTTTTTTTTTTGAAATTAGACTAATTTAATCATTAGAGTTTTTGGATTTAACTGTGTAAGTATTTTTCTATCAATATTTCGGTTCATATATATTGTAACAACCCTCATCAGGGTGAAGATAAACAGAGAAAAGAAAAATGATCTCGTGATGAATTATAGAATATTGATCCAAAATATCATGAAAAAATATATATGTGATCAAATCGAAAAACTCCAAACAGATATTATAGACTGATTTTTTTATTTATGATTAATTTAACCATGTCATTAAGATTGGGCTAATTTTGATGTATGTAGGATACACGCACAGGGCATTACTCTGGCTGCATTATCTGCTGCCGCTCTTCTTCATTTGTACGAGCAGAATGCTGAGGAGAAGAAGTTGAAGTAAAACCCTCCTATTGTTTAGATCCCATGTATCTCATAGTCCTACTAATAGCTCACTATAGTCTTAGTATCTCTTCATGTATTATAAATGTTTAGGAGCTGTTAACCAAAATGATCACGGTGATAAGTACCCGAGTGTCTGCATTTTCTGTTTTATACAGAATGTACAGCTTGCAGTTGCTTATAAATAAAAATCACGGGGTGGATATTTAAAATTTGGTGTCTAGTCTTTTGTCAGAAGAATACAGTAAAAGGATTGGCATGAAGAAGATAATACTGTTACATTTAAAAGATCACAGAGGCATATCCATCGTGGTATGCCCGGAATCAAGAGTTCTCTGATATTATGATTGCCCATATACACAAGATGTCAAATATTCGATGGTTTACCAATACTGTAGGAGTGTTTTGATGAAGTAGCAGCTTAAATTTTTGCCTTAAATATCATCATGTTACTTAATTTGTTAATCCTCTTTGCATAATCATAAATTGGGCATTTCTTTTTCAAGCCATTGGATTTATTATTTTTTAATTCTTTTAACTCTCCTCCCGTAATGTGTCTTTTTCCCTCTCTCCCCTGCCACTACCTCTTCTTAAGTTTGGTTAAGTTTGCAATTAATCATATTTTTTTTCCGTCAGCTCTCTATTCTGATAATGGATCACGGAGTGGTGTAATCTGCAATATTGATGAAAAACTTGCACACAATCAAATTCACAAATTCACAAACATAATTACATTCAATATAAACTGTAGAAATATCGTATCATTAATTAAATATCCTTATTCATTGCAAACTTCTTCTTAACATTTCAACAAACATTTATTCAATTTTTGGGTTTTAGTTGCTAAATTATGACATGCATTTTCTGGGACGATTAACGAAAAGAAAATTTAACATATTATAGTTTTCTTTTTTCTAAAACATCAGCCAAAACAGAGAAAGCAAGAGAAACTGGAAAAACAAAGATATTTGTAGGTTGCCCTGCCTTTGCCGATATCGTACACAGGTGAAAATTTGGGTTAAGCCCTTACACCTAAATAACCGTTGGGCAAGCGGCGGTTTCCCATATTTTCGTTTTCAAATTTAATACGTTAAATGGTTGAGATGATCGTTTCGATATAAAAATCAGCGCTGTAAATTTTATAGGGAAAGCCACCCTAATATTTAATTAATTATTAATAATAAATTTAGAAGTGTTACTAAAAGGTAGCTGATAAGCACAAATATTTATAATTTTGTTGGTCAAGTATTATATATTTATATTTTTAAGAGTTATTTTGTGAATATTTGATCCAAATAATTATAAATATTATATTTATTTAATTTTTAATAATATCTTTAGGTGTTGTTATTAGCTTTCAAAAAAAAAAAAGTATGATAATTCATGAAAGTTTTAATGATTTTAAAAGAAAGACATACTTTCAAAGGTAATTAGCAAAAAAACCAGGTTACAATTTTTTTATGACCAAGTCAAAAAGAATATTCCCTAGTATTTCATAAGAAATAATCAACTTCAAAGATAATTAGCAAAGAAGCCCATAAATTAAAACATGTTTATGGCCTAACTCAAAAGTAATGTCTCTTATAAATTCTCTTTAACTCACATTCTTATGTGCTCTACATTTACTAAGAAAAGGTGTCGACAAAATGATCACATGTTTAATTGGCATTTTAATGATAAAGTTTACTGTTTACTCAAGATAGCAAGCATAGTCGAGAAGATCAACCATGCACACATACAATCTACTATTGTTGTAATTAAGATTCAACATAACATTTAAGTATTTACAATCCTTATCTATTAAACCTTTTTGGTTGCACGTTGGCAAAATACAATTAAAACTTATATAGTCAAGTTGGGTTCTAGAGTGTTTCATTAGTTCAAAGAGCTTGAGAGTGTTGAATGAATTTTGTCATTGATGTCAAAGGTTACTAATGTGAGAGATTATCCATTTGAAGGAAATAGTGAATTGAAGGAAACAATGGTTGATACTTGTTCATGTCTCATTCCATAGTGTTTGTTGCTCTAATGATGCTTGATGTAAAGGTAATGTTGCTCATTCATGATGTGCTCATGCTTGCTCATGTATACAAAGGTTGATTTCATGTTGAGTGATATGTCAAAGGTATTTCTTCACTCAGTTAGGAGTATTGAAGTATTTGTCATTTATTCCATTGATTGATACTCACTGCATATTCATTTCAATGAGTTGCTTCATCTCATGGTGGTACTGTGTTGATACTCATCTCATGGATTGATGTCAAAGTGTTGTTTGTCAGAGATACTTGGTTTGTCATGACGGTAAGGCTGATTTCAAAAATATGCAATTGAAAAGACTTACATAAAGTCGTGAAAGTAGAGTTTGTGTGTTAAGGTCTTTCTAGCTTTCTAAGAGTTAAGGTTTTGTTTCAAATTGATATATTATTCTTCAAAGTACATCTTCTTTGCAAATGTCAAAGTCACCATGCTTTGCATCTGAGCTCATGGGGTCTAGTAGAGATCTAAATTTAGTCATAGGTGCACAATTTATTAAGGATTTGACATGGTTTAGGGTTTAATCTTTGGGTAACATATTTGCTTCAAAACCCTAAATAATAGTTTTTGTGCAAAGTTTATATTAAAGTTGTTTTTTTATATATTTTCAAGTTGACTTAGTAGCACTAGTTAATGTTAACTCAAGTGATGACTTGAGGGGCTCATCTTTGTTTGGAAACCGACCCTTTCCTTTGGAGTAACTGGCTAAGCAGGTTATGGTCTTGGGTTATATCGTTTGAATAAAGATAAAAGCTATCTTTTTAAGTTGAAGGTGGTGGTAATTAAAAATCCAAGACCTGAATTTAAATTTTGTGAATGGTTATTCCCTAGAGATCTTCTTTTTACAAGAGTCCAATAGTCTTCTATATTTTTCAGTTTTGCTTTCAATCATGAAGATGAACAGGTTAATATATTTTTGGTTGGTGCCAAAAGTATTGAAGATGGTGTGTGTTCAAAGGTAAACGCACAAAACTTGTTTACAATTCCAGTGAGGAAGGAAAAGTTGCAAAAAATGCCCCCATGCAAAAAAAAATTATTTTTGGGGGTTCGAACGAACATCTGGTTCGAGTGAACCCAAAGGGGGTTCGCTAGAACCCCCCTTCGAGCGAACCCATTAAATGTTGGGTCCCACATTTCCTACGGAAAAAAGCAAAGGAAAGGGTTGTGGAAAGGGGGTTCGCTCGAACCCTAGTTCGAGAAAACCTCTAAAGGGGGTTTGCTCAAACCCCCCTTTCCCCCCCTTCTCCCCCTCTGGCACCAAAAACCTCAAGAATTTTTCCCTTTGAAGCTTGAGTTAAGGATGAAAATGGAAAATACTTCACAGACCCAACTAGATGATGGTAGTCCTCACAACAAGCTATCCAATGAATATAATTTTAATATGTATTTATTTTTTTAGTTTGATTAAACATAGGTTTTTCACCAAAAATCAAGCTCTATGTTCTACACATGTGGAAAAATAGCAGATTATCAAAAAAAAATTGAAAAATATCAGTGCACTAGATATTGAAGTCCTTGATCCAACAACAAAAAATAATTGAATTTCGATACATACAAAAAAGTTATGTTGTATACGATTTGCCTATGTCTAAATTGTAAATGGTTTGACTTCAAAACTTGATTAAGGAAAAGATATTCAATAAAACACTATGAAACCAATTGGAAGCACTAGATATCATAGTTACAAATCTAAATTCAAAAAAAATAAAATTTTATCCTTCATGGAAAAAAGTTATGTTCCATACGGTGAGCGTCACTCCTTAAAAATGGTGTTTATTGAAAAAAACTAGTTTTTGAAGGAGATGGAAAAAGAAGTGCAATCTGATTCCAAATTTTTTGAAAGAAATATATTAGAATCTACAGAAAAAATGTCACAAATCACTAGTTTGCATCATCTTCAAATTCCTCACGGTTTAGCCACTATAGGTGCCCGAAAGTGAAGATTTATTTAGAAAAAATCAGTTCAGTGTTCAATTTGGGCAAAAATTGTAAACTAGTATTGTGGGATCACCCTCAATCTAGATGATCTTGAATATTAGCGGTTAGGTTAGGGTTTTTTTTTTGAAAATTGGAATTTATTTGGTGACAGGGGTATTCAAGACTATGATACTATGTGGACCGTGTATGGAGAAAATACATGGAACAAACATTTTGAATAACAACATACATGGTGCATTTATATGACTATATCCTCTGCATAGTTTAGGGTAATCTAAATATGACCTTGATGTCTAGAATGTGATTGAATTCACTACTTTGTGTGATTGAAGCCACTGCTTGTTGTCTGCAAAGAGATTGAAATATCAAAGTGTAAAATGCCTCATTATATCTCTGAGTAACAGTGTGTATGAAATGCATTTATTTTTTTATGAACAAAGAATGCTGTCTATAGAAAGAACTAACAAATTATTCAGAATTTCATGTTCAAATTGACTGAGGTTCTCTTGAATTTGGTGTATGATGTGCTCTGGTTTGGAGCTGATATGAGCTTTGTGAGTATGAGATGAATTTTCCTGATTGAAATATGTCAAGCAAAGATTACTATAATAGAACAGAACAAGGTATCAAAGATGATGGATCTGTCATGAACTAAGGTAATTGAATGTTTCAGGTATTCAAGGTAATGTATCTTTTATAAACAAATCATGGTGATTGCAAAAAGAGTGAATGAATTATGTTGAATTGTAGATTCATATTTTTGATATGTTAAGACAAGGTTTGATAGGGTTTTGACAGAGCATGGGTATGGTTCTTAATTGAAAGATGATGGCAGATAGATTGTTCTTTCTTGATTAGAATATAAAGATCATTGATTGAGAGAGTATGATTTCAAATTGATAAACTATTTGATCAGTGCTTGAATATTGTATGAATTCATATCTATGAAAGTGATATGAAGTGAAACAAGGTAACCCTCTGTATATTGCTATATTTCTTTTTTGAAGATTTTCAATGAGACATGGAGTCTTGCCAGTGAGGCATAGGAATCAGCTAGTGAAGCTTGTAGATTTCTAGTGAGGCATATTGTACAGCTAGTGAGGCTTGTAGAATTCCAATGAGGCATATTGTAGCAAGTGAGGCTTGTTCTTATCCACTGAGGCACACAACTTGTAACCTATAAGGTTTTGACCAATGAGGTCTAATGAAGCTTATGTTCAAAGTGGTTTTTCACCCTTTTAGGGTTTTCCACTTATAAACTTGGTGTTATTTCTTCTCTTTGTGGTTTCTTATATTGTGCTTTACTGAATATCTTTGTTCAAGTATTTTATTTTGATTTGCATGTTATTTGTGACTCCCTCCACATTTAGTATCTATAGTGATTAAGGTGTCTCAATGGATTGCTTTGAATCACACAAGTGAGTTTAGAATTAAAATTTGATTTGTAATTAGACCACTGATTCACCCCCCCTCTTAGTGGTCATGTATTCCAACAAGTGGTGGAATACAATGGAAAAAGGTATAAGAAACAAAGGAAAAATAAATACCAAGAATAGTGCTAAACAACAAGTACTACCTAAACCAAATACAAAGGATGATGAAGTAGTTATAAAGAATGACTAACAAATGGAAGAATATTCTATCTCTAGAGCACCTCGGTTTGATGGCACCAATTTTATTTTTTGGTGACCTAGGATGGAATCTTATCTATCTTCCTTGGGATTTGGTGTGTGGACATGAGTAGAGAAAGCTTATCTAGTATCTTCAAAACCTCTTTCTACTACTGATGAGAAGAAGGATCTTGCATTCAATGCAATAGCCATGGATGCTATCTTTAGTGGTTTTCCAAATGAGATTGTTGCTAAAGTCGTGTATTGTAAGGATGCAAAGGAGGTTTGGGACAATCTGGTTGGTATGTATCAAAGTGATGATTTGTTGAAAAGAACACCCTTGGCAATTGACACAAGATGTGATAATCTAAAAGAGAAGATTTTTTTTCACAAAGAAGAAGACTACTCTACGAGTGAATATGAACAAGAGTTTAATGAAAATGAATGTGAGATTGATATTGAAGATGAACTCAATTGTGCCCTTGATGAGATTAAGAAAATCGGAATGGAGTGTAGAAGTTGAAAAACAAACTTCACAGTCCCCCAAGAACCACCTACAAGCAATCACCTATCACATGCAATTGATATTTAGAACAAAATCTATAAACTCTCAGAGCAAACTTGTGTAAGCAAAAATCAACATTATTAATTATTGAATGAAATTGTTTTACAAATAATACAAAAGCCTTCAAAAAGGAAATAATGCAATAAAGCAAGACCCTAATCTTATCTTGAGCAAAAAGATAGCTCAATAAGATAAGGATGATAATTAAATAATAATTATCCTAGAAAATGAAATATGCCTAAGTAAACTTATGCTAAAGTATAATTAAATAATTAATTACACCAACACCCCCCCATAAGTGCAACTTAGGGAGAATAAAATTAGTATGCAAGAGATGAGTCCTGGCAACAAGGCCTGATTAGGTACTCATTTACAAATGCAATGCAATCTAAATCAAACGGGGTAAAGGAGAAAACCACATGGGAACAAAACTCCTCCCCAAAATAGAATGCAATAAACTAAGTGATGAAAGATGGAGGACTCCATAAGACCCCGCAAGGACACCATCCATCACAAAGATACATGAATGAACCCCCCCATAAGAGAGGAATAAAGAGACCATAGATTCCCCCCAGAATGAAGTAACTCCAAAAGAACTGAAGAAACATCTCATGAAAGAAGTGAGAGGGAAGAGGTCGAATGACAGAAATCTTTGAAGGTAGAATAGGTGTAGCCCAAGATGTCTCCACAGAAGTAGGTGTGACCTCAACCAATGAAGAAGCTGAAGTAGGTGAAGACTCAATAGAAACCTCCAAAGATGTATGATCAACTGGATCTTGCTGCACTGAAACAAAAGAAGCAACAGGAGGTGGAGGAGATGGAATGGAAGGCTTGAGAATAGGATCCAAAGTGAGAACTCTAATGTTCAAGAAGCCAAATCTCTCATTTGAATGATGATGCACACTCAAAGTGTGAGGAACAGTTGTAGAAACAGAAGCACCACCAGTAGCAAAATCGATGAAGGAATACAACCGAGATGAGTGATCCACTATCCTAGTAGCAATAACTGCTCTACTCTCCAAGTCTCTGATGATAACCGAATTAGGTGTGAACTCCACAGATCTCCCATTTCCTCCATGTGTGATCTGATAAATGGAAAGAAGGTTGTTTATCAAATGTGAGGGGGGTCTTATGGAGTCCTCCATCTTTAATCATTTAGTTAGTTTATTGCATTATATTTTGGGGAGGATTTTTGTTCCCATGTGGTTTTCTCCTTTACCCCATTTGATTTAGATTGCATTGCATTTGTAAATGAGTACCTGATCAAACCTTGTTGCCGGGACTCATCTCTTGCATAATAATTTACTTCTCCCTAAGTTACACTTATGGGAGGGTGTTGGTGTAATTAATTATTTAATTACACTTTAGCATAAGTTTACTTAGGCATATTTCATTTTCTAGGATAATTATTATTTAATTATCATCCTTATCTTATTGAACTATCTTTTTTTCAACTTTTGCCTAAATCGACGAAACGAAAGGCATTTTTGGACGCTCTGATCATGATGGCGACGTCTGTTTGAGCCCAAAATGCTCTGAAATTTTGGCTACCCCCAGATCTACCAAAAATCAACCTGACTTGAAACCCTTGCACAGAAAAAGACGTTGTGAGAGAATATCTTCAAATCACAAACAAGAAGCGATAGGTCTGGAGCTCTGATACCATGTAGAAGTTGAAAAACCAACTTCACAGTCCCCAAGAATCACCTACAAGCAATCACCTATCACATGCAATAGATATTCAGAACAAAATCTGTAAATCCTCATAGCAAACTTGTGCAAGCAAAAATCAGCATTATTAATTATTGAATGAAATTGTTTTACAAATTATACAAAAGCCTTCGAAAAGGCAATAATGCAATAAAGCAAGACCCTAATCTTATCTTGAGCAAAAAGATAGCTCAATAAGATAAGGATGATAATTAAATAATAATTATCCTAGAAAATAAAATATGTCCAAGTAAACTTATGCTAAAGTGTAATTAAATAATTAATTACACCAACATGGAGAATCAAAGATTGAAGTTGCAACTTCAAGAAGAAAAGGAATCCAAAGTCAAGACACTTTCTGCTCTTAAAGAAGCAGAAAAACTAATCATAGATTTGAAGGTGCAAGTTGCAGAAGTTAAGAAAATAGAAGAAGTCAAAAATTAGGTTAAAGAAAAAGAGGTTGATTGTGAAAGATATGAATCAGAGATAGTTTCTTTGAGAAATGATCTAGAAAAAGGCATCTTCTAAATTACAAAAGAGTCTTTAATTTGAAAAGAGAACTGAATGCTTAAATGAGATGTTAAGCAATAAAAAATGTCACAAGGATACTTCTGGTTTAGGCTTTGAAGAAGGGAAGAGTTCTAAGGTCAGAGAGACTCCTAGAAATAAAATAGATCTAAACTCTCTTTCTGCTACTCCTAAGTTTGAAGACAAGAAGACGACAAAAGAAAGTACCCATGCACAAGCCAACAACAACAAGTTTAGAAGATCTTTCCATTCATAACGTAATCAAAGATCCAAGTTTGAAAATTATTTTCATTCATGTTATGAATTTGTTCATATAGCAAGAGAGTGTTGGATACATGCAAGGAAAGTTGATTGGAATAAGAGTCCTTGTGAATGGTCTAGTGGAGGAAACAATGTCATATGTTATAAATGCAACTATCTAGGTCATACTGCAAGGTTTTGTAGTACACAAGTCATAAGTGATGCTTTTGGTTCTTCTGAAAGAAAAATTAGTATTATAGTAACTTCTATTGGTTACAAGATTATATGCTATAGATGTAACAAGTTTAGACATAAAGCACAATCTTGTAAGAGTAATCTAGTGGAACTTTTTAATCATCATAAGAAGACAGGCACTATGAAGGTTTGGAGAAGAAAACAAAACCAGGAGAAGGATGAATCTAAGCTTGTGCATATTGCACAAGTGGCATCTATAAGTGAATAAAAGAGAAGCATGAAGTTATGGGGAGATGTTTATAGTTTTATCATTCAAACCCCAGAGACATCAACCAATAGGTTGTAAATAAAAAATGAATTCATGGAAAGTCAATTTGCTTCTACTCATGATTTTGATATTTATGGTGTCATATTCATGATATTTTTGCATTTTTTGCAAAGATGGCTTGTTCACTATCTATTAAAGGTTCTTTTTTCACATGGTATTCAAAGTGTTGTTTCAAGTCAATTTTGTGCTACTTCAAGACAGTGCTACAACTGAGACCTTGGTAGGCAATGGTTTTTTTTTTCATTACGCTCTTGTCTTAGTGATATTTCAAGGAGTAAATGAACAGTTTGTTAAATCTTATTACATCTTGTAAATACCTTTTCATAATAAGTACTCAGTGTAATATCATCTTTCATGTACATTGTGGAGTGTGGAGTACTTTGTCTGATGATTAGTGACTCAACACCATAAATTTCCATTGTTTTGCATCTTGGTTTGATAATGGTATTCAAGCTTGGTATGACAATTCTTTCAACGGTTTAATGATAGTGCTTTTTATGGTTGGTTTGGTTGTGATAGTGATATTCTCTTGCATTTTTCAAATGACTAGGTTACAAGTGATTACAAGGAATAGTGTAGAATCTTGCTGAGGTTACTTGTTGCTTGAGTTGTTCAATGTGGGTATGTGTAGGATCATGATGGGCCAAAAAGTGGCAATATGGTGGGTATGTGTAGGGTATGTGGCTAACAACCTTTTTTTTACCCAAAATTGATGAAACGAAAAGGGTTTTTAAAGGAGATTCTCAGCTTTCCACCAATATAAGTTATACTTTACTTTGAATATAATAAATAATTATTATTCATTTTCTCTTTGAATTACGACTAAAGTCCTGATTGATAGGTTGATTCAAAAACATCTATAGCTTCCAAATGGTATCACATTTTTTGAATTCGAAACATGTGTCACATTCTATGCTTTGCATATTATAGGATTAAAAAAAGAAAATTTGAATTTCATGAAGTTTTGACCAAGCTAAGGTGGTCAGACATACGATTTTTTATATTTTTTAAAAGCTTAATAAAAAAATTCATAATTAATTATTTACTTGGAAAAAAATTACAAAAAAAATATGCATCACATCGGGACATGATTCCTCTACTTATATCTAAAATATTATCATTTTATTGTGGTTAGGGTGGTCATGTAGACACCTACTTCTTATTTTTTCCCTGAAATTTAAGTACTACTGCATTGAAATTTCAAATTTTCACCAAATAGATTTAAAAAAAAAAAATAAACCTAGTAGTTTAGAAACTACATTCAATTTTCTATAGATTCTATTGTTACATATTTTTGAAATAATATAGATAACTTATTCAAGTTTTTACATCAAGTTTCCTAACTCTGATTTTTCTGAATTTTTTGCCACTTAAGGGCCTATTTTTTCCATGATGATCTTGCACATACCCATGTGTTTTGGTGGTATTCATTCATATTCTTGGTGTTGTATGGTTGATTCACACTTGTGCAGTGATATACATGCTTGTACAATGAAATTCATACTTTAACAGTGACATTCTTGCTTGGTTCATACTTGGTATAGTGGTATTTCATGCTTACTTCAATGTGTTTCATGCTTATTCCATCTCTTTCATGACTTTGTGTTAAATTCTATGACTCAAAAGAAAGAAAAACATGATAGTCATATAACCTAAGGATAGTAAATAGTGTTCCTCAAATATGTGATGAGGGAAATCACCTTTTGTTGAAATAGGGGTGGTGGAGAATAGATCACTACACATTAAATGAGCAATCCAACATAGAAGGACAGTCTACCTTGATAGTCATTTATGATAGTGGATGACTCATGTTTGTGAAAGTTTATGATAATCAAACACCTTGATGACTTCATGAACAATCCCTTTATCTTCATTAGCATGTAATGGAAAAAGTTTTGATAAGGGAATGGTTTATTAAGGGGTAGTTAGCTCAATGAAGGAGTAGAGTCTTCAATGAAACGTGATCATGATTTTAGTTTGCATGAGGCAACACCCTGAAATGAAATGACGAAGGGAAGTTGAATATTGGTAGTCAAATCATAAGAAATGAAGTATCTTCAAGATAAAAGAAATAGATCATTAAGGACAATCACCTCATTCCATGTGTATAACTATCCACAGTGAATTGTGTGTATAACAGTTCACATAAAATGTTAAGTAGTATGCTACAAATCAAAAGTCATGACAGTCCAAAGGTAAATCATACATGGTGTTCAAAATGACAGTGTTCTTGAGGTAGTTTTTTTTAACAATATTATGTGCTCTAATAATGACTTGTAGTGAGTTGCTCATGGTCTACAATAGTATGTGATAGTGTGGGTGATTTTCATATGATAGTGGCTTTACAATGATATTCATTTTTATGTTTATATTCTTTCTTTAATTCGCAATGAAGTGGCATATTTTTTGCACAATGATCATGAAAAGCACAGTGGGATAATCGATATATATCAATATGACATTTGAAGGTTCAGGTTGCTGATGATGGTGTTTACATGAGTTCTTTCTTGTGGACAGTAGTATAATGAACCTTTCAAACTGAGATAAAGACATACCTTGATGGCAGATGAAGAAAGGTGATAAATGAACAATTCTTGCAACATAATATCTTAATCAATGGTTTGACAGTGGATAAGGTGACAATGGAAGGCATGATTTTCTAATAGTGGGTGTGCAGATGGTCTAGTGTTTGTCTTCATCGTATTGAGGCATGTTGATAGGGGTATCTTGACACATTGATAGTAATATTATTACAAGAACATAGTGAATAATAGGAAAACGGGTGCTTTATTGCCTAGGTCATATAACACCACTCTTCTCCAATTATCATTCAAGAATTCCCTAGGATGATCCAAAATTGGATTGACTATCAACACAAAGGTGAGTCAATTCTCAACAAAGAAGACCTAGGGGGGGTTCTTTAGGCTTTAAAGGGTTCACCACCAAACAAAATATTGGAAAAGACAACTTAACATTCAACTCAAAAAACCTAGTAATGCAAGCCAAATGATGGATGCAAATGAAAAAATTAAGTAACAACAAGTTAGGATGTATGTACCTAGGAAGTCTGGAAATGCAATGAGGATTTTGGAAA
Organism: Sequoia sempervirens; assembly: GCA_007258455.2. NCBI lineage: Eukaryota > Viridiplantae > Streptophyta > Pinopsida > Cupressales > Cupressaceae > Sequoia > Sequoia sempervirens. The sequence continues at coordinate 141,792,806 of VDFB02271358.1, read as the reverse complement.
TGCAAAAATGTTGTCAAAATATGCTAGGGAGGGCAAAGACGCCCTTACTATTGTCTTAGTCTAACTGATGTTTTTTAGGGAAGATGTGGAATCTTTGGATGTCAGAATAGAATTTGAAAGAATCTCTGCAAAATACCCTTGGGAGGAATAAGATTCCCTCACTATTGTCTTAGTCTCAATTTGAATTTATGAAATCTCTAAATGTGATCTCAAGGCTCAGTGTTTGGACTTCCTTTTTCTCAAATCTTAGGTCCTAAAACTTCCAAATTTGGCCTATAGGTGAGTTTTCGTGAAGATGACAACTTCGCAATGCAACTTTGTGACTTTTCACTTCAAATTATCTTCAAGTCTTCATCCTAAATCTACAACACAAACATGTAAGAGAGGAAAAAATTGTTGATTGTTATTAAATGGGGGTTTTCCTTGGTCAAACCCCTTGTTGGTAATTAAACCTTGGAATGAAATAGAATAATTAAGGGAAATGATGAATGAACAAAGTGTTATGTTGCAACTCACCAAACCCTTGTTATGAAATCTACAAACTCGTGTGAAGTTGCTAGCATGAATGTAGATCTTGAATCAAAGGAATGCTTGATAGATCTTGACTTGAATTGCTTGCTCAAGAATCAAAACCCTACATCAGAAATGTAGCTTAGAAACACACATGATGCATCTTGAATATCTTTGACATGATGCTTGAATCTTGATGATGGTTCCAAATGCTTGATGAATTGGTCTTGAATGCTCTTGCAAACTCAATTATGCTATTAGGAATGCTCATTCAAATTGCTTGGTAAGAAATGAGTGAAAGAACATTGTATTTATACTTAAATCTATGCTTAATATCCCAAAATTACACCACAACAAGCTGAAATATGAAATCATTAATTAAATGAGGCTAAATCTTGGCAAGATTTGAAATCAAATCCTGAAAATAACTTAATGGGGACAAAGAAACCCTAGGTGGCATCTTAGTCCCGAGGCTTGAAACTTGGGGCATAGACTCCAAAAAGGGGCCCATTTAAGGTGCTTTTGAAAAGAGGGTCCCAGGACCTTTGGAGGATAAAGACACCCTAGGTGGCATCTTAATCCTAGTCCAAAAATTAGGGACACATAGCCAAAATAATTAAATTATCATTTATCCTTTGATGTTTGTCAGGATTAGCCATAAAAAGATACAATTTATTAGGCTTGTGGATGCAAAATAGGACCAATTAAGACATAAAAAGGGATAAATAAAGCAAGGTGGGCCCAAACAAGTGTGAAAATGCAAGGGTGCAGATTTTCCTACACTAGATTTAGCCCCCTCTTTAGTGAGAGGATGAAATTTCTTCAAGCTCACACTAAAGTATCCAACTACGCAATCATGAGGGGTTCAAATGTACAAATGCTAGTAAGATAGGTTGACATTAACCAAGAGGGTGGCCAAGCCTCGGGATCAAGATCCTATGGTAGACCAACATAGGCACAAAGGAACACACTTGCAGATGATATATGGAGCCATAACCATATTGCAAACATACACCATCAAATATAGAAAAGGAGAAAAAGGAAAAAGAAAATGCTACAGATCAAGCTTCAACTGGCCATCCAATGCGTTGTGGACTAGGTCTAGGCTGTTTGTCCAAAAAAGGTTTACAAGTGGAACACGTTGTCCACTATGCAAACAAAATGCATGCACACAAGGGCTAGTGAAGCTAGTTGTTCACTAGGTAAGCCCCAAGAGATCCATATCAAAGTCATACCCCCATGACTATGATAAGGACAAAGAGAAAATGTATGCTCTCAAAGGCTAGTGAAGCTAGTTTTTCACTAGGTAAGCCCCAAGAAACTATATCAAAGCCATACCTCCATGACTTTAATAAGGTACAAAAATGTAATGCAATAAGAAAGAGGGATGTTTGAAAGGATTTTTCTTAGTTCGTGTGAGGTCTTAATCTTAGGGGACATTGTTCCTAATGTTTCCAAGAGGGGACCAATCAAAGGATAAAATATTTGCACCTTAAGGAATAAAATGTGTCACATCACCACTAAGAGGAATGTAATATGCTAAGATAGATCAAGCTCTTCAAGGACATTACTCCCAATGTTACCACAAAGAGAAAAATACATCGCATGAAGTAAGAAAATCGCATGAAGGAACATGGAAACAAATGCAAATGAAATCATGCCAAAATAATGCCAATGTATGCCAATGTATGCCCCCACTTTAAAGAAATTGATGAACACCATGTTGTGAGCAATTGCTTTAAAGTAGAAAAAGACATGAGAGCTTACTCGAAAATCCCTATGCCAAGTCATATGTTTCCAATAAGCTATGTCATGAAAAGGAAATGGGTTGCCCCCAAAATATATAACTCAGTGCATCACATGTGAGCCAACTTAAGGCATGTTTGCTCTTAAATGTACATGGAAGGCGGTCAACTAGCCATAAGAGATAATGACAAGTGACATATGAGGAGAAGGCAACCTAACCCCTTGCCCCCACTTAGTGCAGGACAAGGCTGAGCCAAAATGGTTGACAAAAAACATGCTCATGTAAAAATGCTTCAACACAAGGGAGAGCACCACACTCCTTAAGATGTTGAATTTTATCACTTAAAGCCTTGCATTCATTAGTAGAATGACCATGAACTCTATGATATGCACAAAATGAATGTTTGTAGTAAAATTTCTTTCATGTTCTTGGAGGGAGGGATATCAAACAGTCTCGAAGGAGTCTCAAAAAGATACTCTCTTGATAAAAAGTAGAGGATTTTTTGTTATTGTGCAACAAAGACATATCTTGCTTAGTATAAGGTGTCATACCTACACAAGACTCTTTAGATTGTGATTTTTTGTTCTCTCCTTTACATGAGGGTGTAAAATCTAACAAATTCGAATCATTAGTGTTTTTCCAGATGAGATTGACATTAGGAAAAGATTTTTTTGTTTGTTTCATTTCTTTCAACGGATAATAATCAAGACCACTAGTGTCTATCAATTCAAGATGGACTATTGTTAAAGTTGGTTTAGAGCAATCCTTTGTGAGAGTGTTGATATTGAGTGAAGGTTTGATTGATGGTTTGATTTCTATCAAAGGACAATAACCAAGACCATGGATTGTTTCTTTCATGTTAGGTTCTATAGGGACACAGATACCTTGTTCTCTAGCACCACATCCTTTTCCACTATCCATCCAAGTTGTTTCATAAGTTTGTAACCTTTTCCTTAAATCTTTTTCATTTCTTTAGGATTTGGTGGTTGTTAATAGTCAGTTTCGTGAAATTTTGTTGTATAATTTTCTTTTTCTTCTAAAGTCATTGAGGTGGATGCTTTCGAAGGGTCTTCTAAATTTTGTGTTGACATTACGAATTTTTCTTTTCCCTGGTCTGAATCTTTGTTTATGATCTTGTATTATCCCATGAATGTTGGTTCGAAGTCTAAGGAACCCCAATCATCTTTGAATAGCTTTGTAATTTCCTCAATATGTTTTTCTTTGTCCTTTCGTTGCATGAGTTCTACTTGCATAGTTGGTGTCAATCTTTTCAAGGGGTTATCTTTATTTTTCTCAAGTTTTAAGACAATATAAGGCTCAGGATCAGCGTCAAGTGTGTACACTTTGTTGTTGTAAACATACTTCATTTTATGATGAAGAGTAGAAGGCACCCCATTCATTGTATGAATCCATGGTCTACCTAAAAGGAGATTATATGAAAGATCATGAGGCATAACATGGATTGGTGTTTCTAATATGGCCTTTCCAGCTGTAATAGGCAATGTAACCACTCCAAGCAATTGTTTTCCCACATTGTCAAATCTCTTGATAGATAAAGAGTCAGGTTGAATTTTTTATTTATCCACACCAAGCCTATCCAAAAGGTTTATGCTACAAATATTAAGAGTAGAGCCATTTTCAATGAGGGTTCACTTTATGCCTATCTTTTTATATCAAGATATTATTATGAAGGCTTCATTTTTTTTTACACTTCCAAAGGAGGGAGCTCACTTTGGTGGAAAACAATGTCAACATTCAGTCCTTCAATCATGGTTGCTATGTCATTTGGTTGCACATTAGAAGGGATAGGAACTTGTTGTAAGGAATTTTGAACCATGTTATGATAGTGAGGGGAGGCTTTTATAAGGTCCCACAATGATATTTTAGCAGGAGTATTCTTTAGTTGTTAGACAAGATCATACTCCTTTCCATGAGGAGGGTCTAGTAAGATAGAATTAAGTAGGATAGGATTACGCAATGTGAGGGATGTTGAAGGTGTTTGTCTTAGTTATGAATTGTTTCTTGTGTTATATGTATGAGCAACGGTATTATGACTCAATTGTTGTGTGACACATTATTCTTAGGTGGGTAAAGGATAAGTTGAGGTTTGTTTTGAATTTTCGGTTGTTGTGAGGGGGGTAAAGAATTAGAGGATTCTTAGGATGACCCATGGGGTATGTAGGAGGTCCATTAACCAAAGGGGATCTAATGGACACTTGTTCATTCATAACCTCAATGGTCTTGGTTTGATATATTTCCAATAAAGGGCAATCGAGAATCACCTTTTTTACCATCACCTAAGGAGGCCACATTACTATTGTTGTCAATTTCTTGCACCATGATATCCTCCCTAGGAGGAGATTTTTTACAAGAACTACAAACTAGATGTTCATGACATTCAAAGGTTGGTTCTTCTAAAATGACTTCAACACAAGCAAGGGAGTTATCAATGGTTGTATTGTCTTGTTTATCATTGATGGAATTCTCTTGTTCAATAATGTCTTTCCTAGGGGGAGAGAGACAAATAGGCTTCTCGTGACTCATTTTTTTCTTCTTCACAACTAGGAGAGATATCAAGAGAAGGATAAATGTGATTATCATCATTTTCCATGATTTTATTCTTGTTTTCTAAGGTCTTATTCTCTTATGCCCTAATGTCTACCCTAGTAGGAGAGCTTTTAGAGTAATAAACAAGATGTTCATCACATTCCATGGTTAGGTTTCATAAAGTAGCTTCATCACAACTAGAGGAGGCATAAAGAGAAGGAGAATCATGCTTGCCAATGATTGGATATTTTTGTTCAAATAGATCTTGCCAAATAGTAGGAGTGTTAGGAAAGGGAGAAATGAGATTTTCATGACTTTCAAGTATATCTTCTAATACAAAAACTATCATCTTCATTATTATGAAGGATATTAGGAGAAGATCCAATGTGATTACCATGGTTATCTATAGTTACACCCTTATGCTCTATAATGTCTTCCCAAGTGGGAGAAGTAGGATTATCAAAGCTTTCAATTACTAGATCTCTTAAAACCAACATGTCCTCACAAATGTCATTTTCATGGTTGTTTATGATTGTAGAATTCTCCCAAGTAGGGGAAGTGTTGGGAGAGGAATGTAAACTAAGTAAATTGGTGGCAATGAATTCATCTTTTGTTTTTGTACTATCTTCCCAAGGGGAATGAGGAGAAGGGAAAACAAGACCTTCATGATTGTCAACAATTGCATCTTCTTTCTCCAAGATGCCTTCATCACTAAAAGGAGAGGCTTTGGGAGAGGAACAATTATGATCATCATGGTTATCTATGTTTTTATTCTCTTCTATCACATCATCCTCATAAATAGGAGATATAGGAGGGGGTGTAAGTTTAAGACAGGCATTAACATTTTCACTCTCTTGTGCTAAAAGACTCTCATAACTAGGGAATGCATTGAATGAATGACTAAAATGCTTATTGACTAAATTTTTCTTTACAAACTTGGAAAAGACTGATATGAACATTTGTGAAAAGTAATCTATGCAAACTCAAAATGCAATGTAAAGGCCCAAAATGAAATGTATAAGTGCAATTTTCAGATTTTAAAACAAGGTAACTTACTGATTACACTGTGCAATGAAATTTTGTGAATGCAAATTTGGAATGAAGAAGTGCATGAAATGAACCACTTTAAGCTATATTTAGTAAAATGCGTGAAAAAAAAGGTCAACCCACTAAAACAAATAACCAATGGTAGAAAATAGAACCATAGAAAAGTAGATTTAAACCCTAAAAAATGGAAGTTCAAAGTCAACAAGGACTAAGATGCCAACAAGGGCGTCTTGGTCCTACTAGTGAAATTTTGAGGTCCCAAAAAGTGGAATAGAAAGCAATCAACCCAGATAGGATTCTGAGGAAAAAAACCACAGAGGGACCAAAACACCAATAAGGGCATTTTAGTCCCAATAGAGGTTTTTTTAGAAAAAAATAGCAAAATATGGATTTATGACAGTGTTTCCAGGTTTCCTACTCAAAGACGTGATGTTTAGAAATAGAAAAGTGTGCAAATGAATGCAAGAAAAAGTGACTAATGACAAACAATTGCATATAAAGTTGAAGGAAATTATTTCAATTTTGAATGCAATAAAAATGTTCCTAAATGTAATTAGGATGATTGACAATGCACTTTTCAGTTTTTCAATGAGATAAGATGATGCAAGAAAGTAAAAATGCAACTTATATCCACTTTCACTAATACAAATGTGAGAAACCCTATATGCACTTTCACTAATATAGGATGCAATGCAAGAATGAATGCAACCTAGATCTAGGACCTTAATGAACTCCAAATTAGAAAATGTATGTCCAAAAACATCGGGTTCACCAAAATGAATAATAGGAAAATGGGTGCTTTATGACCTAGGTCATATAACACCACTCTTCTCCAATTATCATTCAAGAATTCCCTAGGATCCCAAATTGGATTGACTATCAACACAAAGGTGAGTCAATTCTCAACAAGGAAGACCTAGGGGGGGTTATTTAGGCTTTGAAGGGTTCACCACCAAGCAAAGGCTTGGAAAAGACAACTTAACATTTAACTCACAAAACCTAGTAATGTAAGCCAAATGATGGATACGAATGACAAAATTAAGTAACATCAAGTTAGGATGTATGTACCTAGGAAGTTTGGAAATGTAATGAGGATTTTGGAAATGCAAAAATGTTGTCAAAATATGCTATGGAGACAAAGACGCCCTTACTGTTGTCTTAGTCCCGCTGGTGCTTTTTGGGGAAGATGCAGAATCTTTGAATGTTGAAAAAAAATATAAAAGAATCTCTATACAATACCCTTGGGAGGACTAAGACGCCCTCACGGTTATTGATCAAATAGACTTGAATGTGCCTGATGTCTCTTGAAGATCTCCACTTAGGGTTTTTGTATTTCCTTAAGTGTTGTTTTTTGCTCCATTTCTGAGAGATGGTTATTCTATAATTAATCATGAAATTTTTTTTGATGAGAATACAGAGCATTTTAGAGTAAAGTTTTTAGGGTCTAAGCCTATAAATATCTATGTAATTTTGATAGAAATAGTGGAAAAATAATACTGAATGGTGCAAATTCAGGACTATTTTCTCTCAGGACCGTACTGATTTTACAAGCTATGAATAACATAATCAAGAGTTATTTTATTTGTCTCCATTGATTTCCAGTGGATGTGTAGTTTTGTTCATACTTGTTAATTCAAAGAATTAATGTAAGTGCTTGAGTGAAGCTACTGTTTTATGCTAAATTGAGTGCTATGATTATGATAAGAAGTGGTGGTCAAGATATAATGTTGAAATACTATAATGTGTAGTATCTTCAAAGCTTAATTGATGTCATGTATGAAATTGTTATCAGATTGTGTAGGTATTTGAGTTGACTCCATTCCAAGGATAAGGCACTGATCTAAGTTTTCTATTCATGTTACATTTTATTGGTTAATTCAGTAGCTAATCACAATTTAAAATCAAATTTACTTATCAATCTTGTTGTGGGTGTGTGTGGAATTTAATGCATAATATGTCTCATGTTTAAGTTAGACACTGCCAGAAAGGTCAACAAAACCTTTAGGGTATTGTGTCTGTTAAAAATTTAAAGGAGAATCATATGCTAACAATATTTTGGGTACTTTGGAACACAAATATCTATAAGCATATTGTTGGGATCACCCTCCTAGGTTTAACAGAGCCTGAAGTGCAAGGGAGAAAAGTGTAGAATCCATCTCCCGTTTGTTGGCCACTGACCTTGAAGATTCTTAAGCATAAGGGTTGGCTACCCTTTAGAGGATTTCAAGGTTTTGCTAGAAAAAACACCAACAAATTGATGACTTCGCTGGGGAGAATCAAAGAATTATCCATTTGGAAAACTTTGAATCTCTAGTTGTAGACTTTCATATCATAGAGTCAAGAATTTGGTGAATCTTAACATTTGGCTCATATTTTGATGTTTTCAGACCTAGAAGAGGTTTTGCTGCAACAAATTTAAAAGAATTTATGTGTGACTCTACTATTGGAGGAGACCCAGAATGAAATTCATTTTTCAAGGAGCTTCATATTGCTTGACATTCAGTCCTCTGTGAAGAGAGGTGGTGACTTTGTCAAAATAACTTGATGAAGATGTGAAGAATGTTTTAGATCAACAAAGATTTCCATTTAGGAAGAAGAACTTGCAGCAGCTGCAACATATCTAGGTATTTTCCATGTTTTGGTTTTCAAGAAGGATAAATTTGTATATGAAAACAATATTTGAAAGTCTTGAAAAAATTTGGTTCCCTATTGAGTGAAACTAAGCACTAAGGAAGGGAAATAGTAGTGATTATTCTACATGCTTCTGAGTTATAATTTGTAGTCTCTATTATGAAATGAAGTATGCAATATTCTTGAGGAAACTCATTTAGAAAATCTTAAGCGAGTTGAGGTAGAAATTTACATTGTAAAAGCTTAATATCATATTGTAAAAGGAGTTTGAGTTTCCTTGTGTAACTGAAAATTTGATATGAAAGGCTTATAAAGGTGAAAGAAAATGTATCATCAACCTATGCATCCCTGTGTGGACCCAAATGTAACAATGCATAGTGTGCAGCCCCTGCCATGTCATCTAAGAAATTTATCTATTGAAAGATATAGATCCATAAATTTCAGTGGTATTTTGGGATTTCCAAATGTTATTCCTAGTAAAGTTAGGGAAAACTTTCCAAAATTCAATGGTGAGAAGTTTGAATTAGCTAATAAGCATCTAGAAGAATTCAATAATTTAATGGATGACTATGAGGTAGTTCATGAGGATGTGATCATGAGGCTATTTTTTCAGTCTCTAAAGGGAGATGCAAGAGATTGGTTCTCTTATTTACCAACTTGCTCTATCTATTCTTGGGAGGATTTCAAAGCAGTGTTCATGGAGAAATTTGGTGAAAGAATCAATGCTAGTTCTATGATCAATAAATTTATGAGCATTGAGAAAGAAGAGGATGAGCTAGTCCCAACATTTAACTTGATATTTGCTAAAACATTGAGGGATATTCTTGAAGGTATGAGACTAAGTGATGCAGTGTGTTTGGTTGTATACTTGGGTGCATTTGATGAAGAAATGAGCTATTTGTTGAGAGATAAGGATCCTAGAACCTTGCACCAGCCCTGTGATATAGCCATGAACATTCAAAACAACCAAAAATATGGAATGCACAAGGGTTAATTGCCTACAAGTGTTTGCTTCCCTAAGGCAGCAAATGTTGATGAAGGGTGTAAGTCAGAAATTGAAAATGAATGTCAAAACACTTACACCCCTATTGTTTCATCTTATACATCATTCCATAATGTTGATCACATAGAGCCCCAAACACATTGTCAAGAAACTGCATGCATTTGCGATCCTATGGTCTCTGTTCAAGGGCCCTTTATTGAATAAGGAGAAATGAAGGAGAACTATCATATGATCTCTATGCAAGATTTATGGATACTATATCTGCAATTCCTGAGTGTCACAGACCTGAAAAATTCAGTATTCATTGATTTATTTTATGAATCTTATGAACCAGGTTTGAGTGCTCTACCAAAGGAGTTGAAGCTTGCTAGGCTTGACCATGTGTGTGAATACTTTTCTTTTTTTGGAAAGATTATAGATGATCATCAAGAAACTATTATGTTTTCAGCCTATAATGATAATGATTTTGCTGCTCCATATTGGTCAAGTAGTGAGATATCACATGAAGAAGAATAGGGTAGAGAAAAGGTTGAAAATGCATACCTCAGTGAAGCAAATGAAATAAGTGGTATGTTCACTAGTTATGTAGATAATGATTATATTCATCATTTTTCAAAAATAGGATTTAGAGAACAGAAGGAGGTATGTGAAGTTATCCCTTGTTGCAACTCTACTAATCAGGGAATAAAAATGGGACAAGTATTCAACATGGTGAATCAACCCAAGCGATTGGTGATGTTGAAGTAGTTTGTATAAGAAACCAATCTAAAGAGTAGGATCCTAAATACATGTTTGGTATCCTCCTAGATTTTGATTATTTTGAAGATTTGAATACCTATAGTCCTATGGAAGACATAAGACAGAGCATTCATTTTGAAAATCCATAACATAGTTTTAGTATTGATGAGTCCCCTTGTTGTAGTAACTATGATGGCATTGAGTATGGTCATTCCTTTGTTGATTATGATTATCCTCATGAAGTAGAGATGGAATCCTTTGTTGCAAATAAGAAATATGTTGATAATGATGGGAATGCATGTTTGCTTGCGAAGGAACTTTCTTCCTGTGAAGAGTTTCTAGAATGGGAGTCAAAGATGTTAACTATTGATGTGAATGAAGTTGAAAATCTATCTGTATGCTCTTCTAGTGATTGTAATGATTTTAAATAAGATGATGATATGGAAGATTTGGAACTCCATGTTGAGGAGGAAAAAATATTTGCGTCAAAAATCAATGTAATGGAAAACCCCTTATTTGATGAGCCTCCATCTTCACTAGAGGTGAGAAATGATGATCCTTACTAGTGTAGAGATAATCCACTCTTTGCTAAGGACTCTGATGATGCATCTAACATAGGGTTAGAATGTGGTCTTAAGTAAACAAGGCAACACATTGATGAGCTCCTTGAGGGAATTTCCTATGAATGTTTTACATTTGATACAAATGTTGCAGGTAAGGTTGAGTATCATGATGCCAGCTACTTGGAAGAGTATGAAAACTTTCAGTTTCTAGTTCAATTGGGAGGTATTTTGATGGAGCATGGCAATGAGATGAAGAGCAAGGAATGCTATTTTCAATATCCATATGTTTCATATGATGAATATAACACATATATGTCATGTGATAATGAATATTTGTTGTTTATGCCTGGTTATACAATGCAGGATTATAGAGATTACATTAGAAATTGTGTGCTTAGAAAATTTGTAAGAGATGATAGGGGCAATGTTTGTAATCAGGCAGTTTTTAGTGGTAAGCTCATATTTATGCTTGTAAGAAGAGAGCTATACTTGTTGTAGTGGTATGGCGAAGGTAAATGTGGGTTGAGGGAAATCAATTCCTTCAACAGGTTGGTGTTTGACAGAGGAAAACATGGGTTCTTCTTTTCATTTGGTGGCCTCGGGCCATCAAATAAGGTTTAAAAAATGAAATTAAAAGACTCTATTGCCCAATGATTTTGGCACTTGGTCTGCTCTCCCCAGAGATCTGGAATCTCGCCATGCTCTCAAGGGGCATGCATCCCCAGTTGGAGCCACTATTGGGACTATAAAAAATTGCAAAATTTTAAGTACCCATGATGTGAAAATTTTCTTTGCATGCCCAGAAACGCAATTGAAAAATCTACCCCAGTGACCTACTTTGGAGGGTCATAATTCAAAGCCCATTTTCTTTTATGACAAATCCCTTGGTGAGTGTATTCATTTGTCATATATGAGCATGTATTTTTTTTTTCAACTTCCTGTGATGAGTTTTGACAGGGTTTTGAAATGATAAGTTGGAGGGTTTTGGGACTATTTTGTTGTTTGCATACTCTCAGCCTGCGAAGTGGCCTCCTGTTCAGACTGATATTTCATAGCTAAATGATCATCATGGAAAATGGATTGGTGCTCTACATTCTGATCATATTCATACATGCCCTGGTCTAGTTTTAGAGTCTCAAGATCAGACTTGATATTTTTTACCAAGTCAAAAGCAAATGCAGTTTGTTATGTTTTTACATTTGCATTCTCAAAATGTTTCGAGGAGATCAAATTTGACCCTTAATATCTTGTGATGAATATGGATTGAAGGAAATCCCTCTTGCACACATACTCAATGGACCTAAATGATTTAATTTTTCTAGTGGTAGCTTCCCAGAAGGTGATTTGATAATTTTTCAAGGAGGTGACTGGTTGTGTTCGATTTGGTTTTTGATAGGTGCAGTTGCAGAAAAGTCTGAGTGAGCCACTTTGGCATTGAATATCTTGCACCTCAAGATTTTCTTTTCCAATCCATTTGTTGCAATGAGTTCTTGGGTCAGAATTCTACATGCATGTTTAGTTTTGCACCTCCTAGACGAGTTTTGATATGCTTTTTAATCATTTTCTAACTGCTACTGGGCCAAAATTGGTGTTGCAAAAAGTTTCAAATTTCCAAATTCTAAGTGCAACCCATTTCTCATTTGTGTCTAAAACATCTCCAGCTCCATTTTCATTAAAAAAAAGGTCATATGATACATTATTTTAATGTATTTCGGTTGTGGCAAACACGTCTTGGGGACCAGTTTACAAAGGAGGTGCCTATTTTTTTATGGATGGAAAAAATTTGATTTAAAACCCATGTTTTAAATAATTTATTATAATCACAAGCAAAAAATCATGGCTCCAGGTGTCACTGTTTGTGTGCAGTGAGTTGTCTTTGTTTCACCTAAAAGTGTAATTAAAATTTATAATTTTTCTAATGGTTCAAATACTAATGTTTAAAATATTTTAAATATTTTAAATGTTGTGCAAACGTGAAAAATGAATTTAGCAAAAATATAAAATGTATTTCAAATGTTTTGGAGGACATGCAAGTTTAATTCTTGCTTCTGATTGGTCTAGAGGATGACAGCACCTCATTGCCCATCTCCAATTGTGAATGAAAATGGAGGAAGAAATCAGTGATGCCTTGGTTTGAGCAATGAGTTGAATTTGGGTAGGTTTTAATTAATGCTTTGTGGCAAAGGATGGGTTTAAATATTTTCCAAGGTTCTCTGGCAATGCATTCTTCATTCATGTAGCAGCATCGCCATTGCGGTTTTGAGTCAAGAATGAAGAAAAAAATCAGCAATGGATTTTGTTTCATCGCTAATCGCTAATTGAGAGGCTTTCCTTCCAAATAAAGTAGCGATGGTTTCTTCCCAGCGATGGTTTTCATTTGAAGACACCTGAGCAGTAAAAAATGCATTTTCAAATGTTATTGTGCAAAACAAAGTTTAATTTTTGTGTCTTATTGGCTGAAGCAAATTATCATGGATGCATGAGAAAGAAACTCCATCTCCATCACTCATCGCCAGTTTTAATTGAAAATGGTGGAGGAAATCAACGATGGTCAAGTTTGAGCGATGGCTATGGGAAAACATTAAAGGGGAAATATATTTAGATAAGTATATTATTAAAAGAGAATACTACTTATTTCTCATTGGTTGGGAAAATTTTGAAAGCTCATTCATTTTTCACGGCAACAGTTGTAGCACTCATCTCCATTTTGAATGGAAAATTAAGAATCAAATCAACGATGAGCGATGGCTAATGTGTCCATCACCCATTGCTATTTTTTGTCTCCCTCTCCACATTGCATTCACAATACGCGATGTCATGTGCTACCTATCTCCCATCGCTATTGTGTTTTCTTTTTCATTTGCTGCATCTGCAATGTGCGATGGTGTTTGGGAGGTGTTTGTGCAAAGCAAATATGGGACCCGTGAAATGTCAAATATTATTATTTGATGAAAATTTTGATGGTGGAAATAAATCAAAGGTGAAATGCATGGGTGAATGAAGTCTTCTACAACAGATGGAAAAATAATTGACATCTGCACCATGAAAATAAAAAAGACTTTGAGCTACAAGTAACATAAAATGGTAAAAGATGCATAGGTAAAAGGGTGTGCCTTTTTACCACCCACCCTTTTTTTGTGAATATGTATCTTTATATTTGAATTAGTATAGATAGCTTCCTATTCATCAAAAAAGGGGGTTTTCATAGTTAACGGAGATGGGTGAGAATTTTCATAGTAAAAATGAAATTATTTGGCTACAAGAAAGATAAAAGAGAAGAAAGGATTTTCATGGTAAAAAAATCAGATTTTTAGTTGCACAGCAAGCAAATGAACAAAGGGGCTTTAATTGTAGAATATAGAGGTAAAGTGCATAGGTAAATGTTTTATTGCCCAATGGAAATAATAGTAAAAATACTTTGTGCATTAAAATTAAAGTTATAAGTCTTGGGAAAATTAAAATGTGAAGGTGAGTGCACAGATAAAACAATGTATACATTGCAGGGTAAAAATGAAAGAGGAGGTGAAGTCTCTCATGAGAAAAGTATTTTTCAACTGCAGAATGAAGATGAATGATGGCTCATCATGGTTAGGAATATTTTTCTATTGTGGGGCAAGTGAATGAAGAGGCAGGAATCAAATTAGAAATGAGGATTCTTCAATGCTAGAGATGGTTATTGATCAAAGGGACTTGAATGTGCCAGGTGTCTCTTGAAGATCTCCACTTAGGGTTTCTATATTTCCTTAAGTGTTTTTTTCTGCTCCATTTTTGAGAGATGGTTGTTCTATAATTAATCACGAAGAACATTTTTATGAGAATACAAAGCATTTTAGAGTTAAGTTTTTAGGGTCTGAGTCTGTAAATATCTGTGTAATATTGATAGCAATACTGGAAAAATAATACTGAATGGTACAAATTTAGGACTATTTTCTCTCCTATGTACTAATTTTACAAGCTATGAATAACATAATCAAGAGTTATTTTATTTGTCTCCATTGATTTCCAGCGGATGTGTAGTTTTTTTCTTGCTTGTTAATTAAAAGAATTAATGTAAGTGCTTGAGTGAAGCTATTGGTTTATGCTAAATTGAGTGCTAGGGTTATGATAAGAAGTGATGGTCAAGATATAATGTTGAAATACTGTAATGCAATATCTTCAAAGCTTAATCAAGATGTCATGTATGAAATTGTTATCAGATTGTGTAGGTATTTGAGTTGACTTTGTTCCAAGGATGAGGCACTGATCTAAGTGTTCATGTTATATTTTTTTGGTTAATTCAACAGCTAATCACAATTTAAAATCAAATTTACTTATCAATCTTGTTGTGGGTGTGTGTGGAATTTAATGCATAATATGTCTCATGTTTAAGTTAGACATTGCTAGAAAGGTCAACGAAACCTTTAGGGTATTTTTTCTGTTAAACATTTAAAGGAGAATCATTTGTTTACAATATTTTGGGTACTTTGGCACACAAGTATCTATAAGTATACTGTTGGGACCACCTCTTAGGTTTAACAAAGCTTGAAGTGCAGGGGAGAAAAGTGTAAAATCCATCTCTTGTTTGTTGGTCACTGACCTTGAATATTTTTAAGCATAAGGGTTGGCTACCCTTTAGAGTATTTCAAGGTTATACTGGAAAAAAACATCAAACGATGGTTCACCACCAAGCTAGTGCTTGGAAAGACAAGAGATGAATGAATCATGTGAAGTACCATGCAAAACCTAACTAGATGACCTAGGAAATGAAACTAAAATACATAATATCAAACTGGAAATGAACAAAGGTGCACCTAGAAGAGTGATGAGGTCAAAAAAAGCTCCATAACCCTGAAAACTTGTTGTTTGATGCCCACTGGAACTCATACGTGATTCTGGGTGATTTAGTCCTAGACTAGGGTTTTTGGGTGGAAACAAGAATCTGGGAATGGTGAGTCTCAATCTCTTAAAATCTATAAAATATGCTATACTAGGACTCATATGCCACAAGTGGTGTATTAGTCCCACTTTTCCTTTTCGAAGGGTTAAGACCTAAATCTGCTCTCATATCTCTACTCTTCCTTCCACACTTCATTTCTAAATCTGAAACCCTAATTTGCAGCCTATAGGTGACTTTCTATGAAGATAGCAACCTTGTGACAACTTGATGACTTTCTTCAACCTTGAAACCTAATCTTCAAAGGATCCTCAATCCTCAAAGCACCTAGATCTACAATCACACATGTAGAGAGAGAAAAACTTGTTGATTGTTAAGGAATAGGGGTTTGCCTTGGTCAAACCCCTTTTAAGTAATTAAACCAAATGATGAGATAATGAAATAAGGACATGAAACATGAAACATGGAACATGAAACATGAGCAATGATACCTTGAATGATGTCTTGTAAATCTATAATTTCTAACATGAAATGGCCATGAATAATGTAGATCTAGATCTTGAAATAAGTGTAGAACAATGCTTAATCTTGGATCTTGAATGCTACATCACAACACTAGCTCAACAACATGCTTGATGCATTATGATCTTGACTTGATGATGTATCTTGAATTGCTGCAACAAATGATGAAGAATTATGCCCCTAAATGTCTTCGAAATGCTCTTGTAAACTCTCTTGACGCTCTTGTGAAGTCTTGGAATGCTTAAATCTTGATTGCTTATGTTGATATAATGAAGGTTTAGTGAAATAATGATTTGAGACCTTGTTTATATAGTAAATCCATCCAACTTATTGTTTATTAGATCCCAAAAGTCAAAATTCATGAGATTTGAACTTAAAAACCTAAAAAGGGGCCAAATGGGACTCATACGCCACTTGTGGCATATAGGACCCATCTAGATGGGACTCATACACTCAAGGTGGTGTATGGTTCCCACCTATCCTTTTTAGCTTGAGAAAATGTCAAGGAGTTGAGAAATTAAGTTTATTTGTTGATCTTGTCAGGATTTTGATTGAAATAAGCCTCGGGATGCATAATATAGGGTTTTAGGTGCCTAATAATGATGATATTAAGGTCATAAATGCAAGAGGGACCATTTCTCAATGTGAAGGCACAAATAAATACACTTTACAACATTAATTAAGGAAAAATTAGGTTTATTTAGCTTAAAAGGGCCCTAAATTCAATGTGAATGTGGAAAACACATTACAACACTAGATCAAGGTGACATTAGGTCCATTTTAATGTTTCTCATTCCCAATTTATCCATAAATTAGGTTTATTTAGTTCACAAGGGCCTAAACAAGTGTGAAAATGTAACCTACGACATTCTTTGAAACTACATCTAGGAGTGGAGAAAACACGAAGCTATGGCACAAGTGTGAGAGTTAGACCAAATGGTCATTAAAATCCTAGATTATTTTTTTCACTTGAAAAGAAAACTATAAATTTTGTGAGATTTGGAGGCATGAAGACTTGGAATGCATAAAGTTAAAATTAAAAAAAGTAAGGAGAGAAACAACACCCACATGGATTGAAAGGATATATGTTAAAAGGAAAAGGTTATTTCTTGATGAGGTTTGAGAGGAACCACAAATTTTAGTTTCTCAAGAGGAGAATAGCCACTAATCTTAAATAGGAACTAGATACATAAGAAGAGTGTTAATGGGGAGAAATTTGGGTTTTCCCTAACCCTCCAAATATAGAGAGGACCTCACAAAAATTAAGGAGAAGGAGATTTTGAATTCTAGTCCACTATAATAATTGAGTATTGTGTGTGGTATTAAATATGTGGGACCCCTAAGAATTGATACATCATTATGTTACACTAAATGATAATAGTATATCTTTAGGTGAAGAATTGTTGCAAGGTCACTTTTATGGTTCTTTCAACTTAAAATTTTTATACTTCACAATATTAAACATATTTTTACACTTGTTTTAGTGTTCATTCCATTATTCTTATTTAGGAATAATTTAACCCATTTTCTATCCCTTCTACCACTCATAGATAAGTGAAAAATAGAAAAATGAACTAAGATCTCATCTCGAACCTCACTAATGTTTGAACACCCAATTCCATGAGGAAATTAGTGTCCAAGGATTTTTTGGTAAAACAACAATGTCCCTAGATGCTTATGTCAATGCTAAAATTTCAGTTCTAAGCCCATACAACCATTGCAACCCCAAAATTTAATATGTTTCCAATGATCCTTTTTACCAAATTTTCCTATAAACTTACATTTATGTTAATTCATTAGGTTTCTATCATTCAAATTCACACAAGTTCTATAAAAAGAGTATTTTCTTAATAAGTTTTTGAAGGAGACTCAATTATTTATATAGTAGAAACCTTGCATGACTTCCCATCTAGACCTTTTGAGAAATAGAGAACTCATTTTTAAAATTTATTATGAAAAATGAAACCACTCTAATATATTATTTAAACAGGAAATGGGACTATTTGCATAATAGTTCCCATGGAAAGTCATTCTAGCATTCTTCCAAAATGATTGTAGCCTCTATAGATGTGAGTGACATTGAGCTCAACATTTGTGGCTAAGTTCTTTATTATCTTGGAATTGAATTTATCAATATTTAATAGTGTTAGATGACTTGGACTAATTTCTTGTGATTAAGTAATGAGTTTACTTCAATTTAAATAGGGAAAATATTTTATGGGAGGCGTGAGGCTTATCCATCTCTATGAGATGAACAATCAATGTAATCTCAATTTGACATAAGGAGAAATCACCTATTAAATGTCTAGGATCATTTAGACTGTCTAAATAGGTACTATATCTTACATTCCATGATTATAGGGATGTCATGACCATAAATATTGAATCAAATTCCTTGCAATGATTCAATTTTCACAAATAGGATCATTCATGCATACTACTAAGCATGCCTCCAAGAGTATGCCACAATAAAGATAAAAGTTGGTGAATTGAAGACAAGGATGCCTCCAAGAGTGAATCCAATATCACCTTTTCATCCTTGGGTGGTTCAATCATGATCTCGGGGTCATTGCTCTTTAGCTTTTCTACATATCTTATCTTCTCTTGAAGTGTTTCCTCATCATAATGCCCTGCAACACCTTTTTCCTCTACCTCTTTCATATTCTTGACCAACCACTCTTTGGTCTTCTCCCCATCAACTTGTATATCTACATTATTTTTTTCATATTCATGATCAAAACCAAGATTTTTACTTCCATTTACCTATTCAATGGCCTACTACATGGGTTTTCTTTCTTCCCTGTCTTCATTGCTTGCAAACTCCTCCTTTTTGTATGCTTCATTTCCTTCTTCTATAGAATTCTCCAAGGCTTCATGAAACTTTAATGCATCTTCAATTTTCAAAGAAATTATCCTTTGCTTCCTTCTTTTTCTAAATAAACACCTTTATGGGTTATTTCACCTTCTTTCTCATTGGCCAATGCCAAACATTTTCTTGATATGCTTTCTCAAGACACTGTTGTAATACAAGATTAATACATTTTTCAAACTCTTCCAGTGTCTTATCAAACTCTGCAACTAGGCTTATCCTGTTGTCTTTCATCTTTTCCTTCTTTTTAAGGCCTTCTTCTTATCCTGTTGCTACATCTTCTTGTCTTTGTGATACCTCACCTAGGTTTTCTTTCCCTTTCCTCACTACCTAGTCTTTTGGCATCCAGGTTCTTCACTTCAACCTATCAACAACACACAAATTTCCAAAACTTCCCTTGCCCAAATATTTAGGCTTTGATACCAATTTGATGCAAAGGAAGGACCTCCTTTATAATATCAACTAAAAAAGACAAGGTATTCTTACACCTTCTCCATTTCTACTCCTATGTGCACCTTTCTAAACCCTAGCATTGAACTCTAGGCTTTGATCCAACATACTTTGATACAGTGCAAAAGTCATGGCAGACTTGTATAAGGACCTAAAGGACCATGAACAACTTTTATCTGATGATTCACAATGAAATAGTTCATGAGACTCACAACCTTTGTATTGTTCAACCTAGGATAGATGATTTCAATGAGCTAAGGAAAACCAACAATAAAGATAAAAGTTGGTGAATTGAAGAAAATTAGGGATGCCGCCAAGAGTGAATCTAGTTGCAAGATATGTGAGGGAGATCAAGGAGAACTTTGCAACAAAGATGAGAGAGGTGAGGGCCATCATTGAAGCCAAACTTGCAACATTTGAGACCAACCAGAGAAGAGGAGTGGTCACAGGAGATTTGTGTGACCAAGAAGAAGAAGAAGTGGGTGAAGATACAACACAAGAAGAACATGAAGAAGAAAGAGATGTTGAAGAGAGGAGGTTGGAGAGATTACTAAAGGAAGTTAGGAGTGATGGTTACAAGGTGGAGATGGAACTCCCAGTGTATTTAGGAAGTTTGAATGGAGAAGAACTCCTTGATTGGATAGGAGAACTAGACAAGTATTTTGAATTTGAAGATGTGCCAAAAGAACAACAAGTGAAGTTGGAAAGAAAAAAAATGAAGGGCCATGCATCCCTTTGGTGGGACTATATGCAAGATGAGATAAGGAAGAAAGGAAACGCAAAGATCACCTCTTGGGACAAAATGGTTGCAAATTTGAAAGGCAATCTTCTACCTAGTGACTGTGCCATTCAATTGTATAGACAATTACAAAATTTAAAGCAAAAAGACATGGATGTGTAGACATACACATAAGATTTCTACAAATTAAGCATTAGACCAGGCCACATGGAAGAAGATATTGACAAAGTTGCAAGGTATTTGAATGAGCTAAAGTATAGCCTACAAGATGAATTAAGTCCCACAAGTCCAAGAATAGTAGAAGAATTCTATCATTTGGCCATAAAGGTTGAAGACAAGTTGAGAAGGAGATAAGAAAAGCAAAGCAGGGGTAGAGGAAGAAATTTTAGAGGAAGAGGATCATTTTCTGATTCATGGCAGTCACATGAGATCCAAGGAGAGATAAGTAATTCGGAAGAACAAACCTCAAATTTAAGGGGTAGTTTTAGGGGAAGAAGATCAGATTTTAGGGGTAGATTTGAGAGTAGAGGAGGATCAAGTGGAATCACTAGAAAATGTTATAAATGCAACAAATTTGTAGGGCAGCAAGCATGGAAATGCACTGAAGAATAGTCATCTACTTCTTTTGGGGGTGAAAGAAGGAATCAAATTGCATAAGGTGAGGATAATGAAAGTTTCAATTCTCCATCATACAATGTTGATCTAGAAGTTGGGGAGTCCTTGCTGATGAGAAGAACCTTGATTAAAGTTCCCATGGAGAAGGAACCACCTTAAATAAAGTCACTCTTCAGGACTAAATGCAAATGCCAAGGTAAATGTTGTAAAGTTGTCATTGATTCTAGTAGTACTAACAATTTGGTTTTTGCTGAAATGGTAGAGAAGTTAAAGTTGAAAAGATTACCTCATGCAACTCCATACAAGGTTTCTTGGTTAAACAAAGGGAATCAAGTGTTAGCGAATGAACAAAGTTGGGTAGAATTCCATATAGGGATTAGAAGGACAAGGTCTTTTGTGACATCATCCCTATGGATGTTTGTCATGTACTCCTTGGTAGACCATGGCAATATGATAGAAATTCCAAGCATGATGGTAGAAAGAGCACATTTGTCATCTAGAAAAGGATGGGGTTTCCTACACACTCACACCTTTGAAAGAAGAAATTCAAGAATCACAAGTGGGATCTAGTGTAATGTTGGTAAGTAAGGAGTTTGTACAAACCATAGAAAAGGAAGAAAATGGCTTTGCAAGCATAACTAGACCTAGGACTGTTATTACAACAACTAGGATTGATGAATTTCCTTTAGAGATCCAAGATTTTCTCAAGGAACATGTTGATATAGTAGTGGATGACATTCCCAAGAGAGGTCTTAGTCCTCATGTGGAGTTGCTAGAATGGGAAGACAAACCTTTCAATTTAGTTGGAGATTCTAAGTATTTTCAATTGGCATATGAGGATGAAACCCACTTTACTTTTGATTTTCTTAAGCAATTTGGTGATTACAATTCAATACAAGATGGTTTCAAGAGGCCTAGTCCCAAGATGGAGCTTCAATCTTTTGTCTTACAAACTAATATGAGTGGAGAAGAGGAGAGGTCCTTTCACTTTGCACATTTCTTGGAGAAGTTAGCAGTAAACATTATGGATTTGGGAGACAACAAGAGGAGACGCAATGCTCTCATTGTGATTACACAAATGAGTAATACCATCTCAGTTATGGAACCCCAACTAGTGGGTAAGAGAATTGATGCAACAATATTGCAAGGGAGAGTCAGAGGTGCAGATCATGTAGCAAGTTCAAGGAAACCTAAGCTCAGAATGAAGCAAGGTTTAGAGCAAAGGATTGCTGAAATTCCTTTGGACAATTCTAAAGATGAATGTGAGCCATGGTTTTCTAAGCACAGTTATGGAAGAGAAGAAACTTATGTTGGTGAATCATTTTTAGAACTTAACTTTGTAGAGATTCATGAGCATGGTCTACAAGCACACACACAAGAAGACATTCCTGATAGGGATCTCAAATGCAAGCAAAGGGTAGATGGAAAAAGAGGAGAAGTTGATTTCAAGATGAGAGATTTTGTTTCTAATTTGTACCTCTATAAAGGTGAGCTCATTGCTGGTGGTGGGGCAGATTTGCAATCATTCTCAATCATCCTCAAGCATCTTTCCACTATTGCAGTCCTCCATTCAGGGGGACCTTGAATTTTTTCTCCTCTGGGGAGTATGGTGCAGGGGCACCTTGCTATACTTTGATGCACCTTGGGTCATGATGGAATACTTTTATTTTTTATTTTGTTTTGTTTTTTTTCATGTAAATAAGGTCATTTGAGACTGTCCTAAGTCATCTAGGACCATTTTGGGTCATTAGGTGCAATATAGGCCAAAGTTGTAAAAGTTGCTTAAAACGTTGTCATTGTTATCATGTCAATTTTGTAAACAATTGTTAAAAGGTAGTTGGAGGTTGGTTGGCAGTTTGGAATTGATTGTAAAGGCATAAATATGTATTGAAAACTCGAAACAAAATTTTGGCAGGAGTTTGAATAAAGAAATCTTCAACTTTGCACGCTCAAACTATGTTTTTCTTGTAAAACTGATTGTTTTGTCACATTGTATTGACTTGTACTTGCTACTACGATCTTAAATTTGATTGGAGAAGTTGCAGGGGTTCATAAAATTTGTAATGTTTTTTGTTTGACAAAAATTCATTGAGTTTTGTAGGAGATATCACCATTTTTGCAAAAACTATCATAACCCTACCTAAGGTTTCCAATCATTGAAGAAAATGTAAAGGGAAGAGATTCCTCTATGAGAAAATGATACAAACTTGAGGAATGCTCTACCTTGATCCCATCTACATCCCTACAAAATTGGAGGCCATGATTCTCACGTGCATAAAAGATATGCTTGGCAGTATGCCTCACAACCCTTTGGAGCAATCCTAAAACCCTGTGTGATGATTGATTGAATAATTCCTTGTACTGTAGCATAAAGTTTGGTTTGGAAATCTTGTGTGATGTTGTTGAAAAGCTTGTACAGGCTAAGGGTACTGTTGAGAGGTCATTTTTCCCTGTTGGTTAGGTGTTTTTGTTCAATATTCCATTGTTGAAGGATATGAGGTATTGATGTCTAATAAGTGTTGTATTTGTTCCAAAGTGTTTGAAGCCCATGAAGAGCCTTGAAACATGTCTGCACAAACCAGTATTCCCTGCACCATGGAGTCTTGTTGTCCTTAAATGCCAAGAGTCCAATGGGTCAATGGTGATAAGGTGTACTACAATAATTTCCATGCCTTGCTTTCAATGAACTTTTGTAAGGAGTGTATGTGTGAGACAATCAGTTTGTGTTAAGGTCTACCCCTACTCTATATAACATCCTTTCTTATACTTTTATCCTTTGCACTAGAGAGCTCCTCCATGCATAGTTGTCCTCTTCAACTTTTGCATGTTCTTTTCCCAATGTGCAGGGCTTGATTAATCATGCACTCCACTCATGTCTCTTCTTTTACCTAAGGGCCTTTCATGCATAACCTTTATTGAACACTATTTGTGTCCTTTCCCTTGAGTTGTTTTGTCCTGTTGTGCATGATTTTTTAGTGCATTGACCTAAGGCCCCAAAATTACTTGTCTAAATTTTTTAGTTGCAATGGCCATTGTATAGCTCTAAGATGGGCCTATATCACACAAGATAAAATATCATCATCAATATATCCATTAGGCATAGTATGTCTTCTCACAATCCAAAAAGGAAGGAAAATGCTCAAAGATAACATCTAATTATACATATCACCAATAGTAAACATAAGGGAAAATGACAATATGAAACTCACTCTCATAACAATAATTTGACTTAAATTAAAAATAAATCATTTAAAAATCAAATTTAAAATTTAAAAATATATAAATAAAAATAATACTAAATCATATTATTTACTAACTTCCATATAAAAATTACCACCCTTACATTTTAATTATTAGATTAAAAACAAATAAAAATGATAAAAAAAGGAAAACTATTGTTTACAATTTTTACCTCACAAACACCATTGGAAAGTGACTAAAGATTTTTTTCCCGGCATACTCATTTGGTAGGGCACGCAAGATAATTTAATTATTCTCTGTGTCTTGAAATGTGCCTTCCTTTTAAAAGGAGATTTGATGCGGGGGCGTAAATAAATCTTTTTCTGTAATAAAATACTTTTAAAGCATTATAGTACCTACCAGTTGCCATATATAAAAGAAAAGATAAATTACAATTTATTCCTTATTAATACGGTTGGAATTTGCAAAACTAATTATATTTCAATTATTTAGATAAATTGTATGGAACTCAAATATAACGTCAGTCTTCCCTGAAAATACATGCTTATCTTCCTCCATTATTCTTAGACTAATTATTACCATTACCCCACCACAAAAGACTGTCGCCGCTTTTTCCTCAGCTAGTTGTAGAAAGATGCTTAGCGCACGACAAAGAAAAGAATGGATTCCCATCTTATTTTCTTTTTGACTGTACTGATTTTTATATTCCAAATCAATAGTGAAAGTGCAAAGACTTTAGCCGCTTTTTCCTCAGTCAGTCGTGGAAATATGCTCTTGTGCCTTCTTTTACAGCTTGCGCGTACGAAAAGAAAAGAATGTGTTCCCATCTTCTTTTTCTTTTTGACTGTACTCATATTCGTATTGTAGATCTATAGTCATTATAAAAGGCTGTCAATCTCTGGAATAAACTCATCTGTGCACATTCTGAGCAATCTGTTTTATTTTATATCTTGTTCTACCTGCTTCCCTCTTTAATTATCTCACTAAGAAAAAATGGGCAATACTTCCTGCTGCTGTTCATGCTCTCCTTCCCAACAAGATTATCAAACTGTTATCAGTAAAATGGCTGCGGTGGAAGAGATGAGCCACATTGATGACTTGATTTCTTACATTGATCAGCTCTTCAATGCCATTGAACAGGTAAGCATTAATCCATTTGGCCTTTAATAAATTCAGTATTCTCATAACATATTTACAGATATAGTAAATCATTGAAACCAGGGAAGAGAAGTTGCCAAGACGGCTCAGGTGGGTTCTTCCATCAATTCTGGCGGTGGTTTACTGGAGAAGGTATTGAAGCGATCTAGCAGCCACATTTGCAAGGTATTCAATATTTTTTTTGAAAAAATGATTTGATTGATGCGACTCATTTCTTAATTATTGAACTTCTTTATCAGTGGACCAATCCATTTGAAAAGTATTAATAGAAAGAAAGTATTAACCGGGAAAGAAATTTTACACGTAGGTGATAAACAATTACAATTCTGAAACTATCTAACAATGCTTTTGCCTGCAGAGGTGCATTATGTCAAAGCTTAATCGTGAAACTCGCAAACTAGTCATTGATGTGACAAATCAAGCAGCAAAACTTCAGTGGGTTGGAGTAGCACTTTCAGTTGTAGGTTTTGTGTTGGAACGAATTGAGCAAGATTCTTCTAACAGAAAGGAATGTATAGAGCTCGTCAAATACATGTATAACCTGGCAAAATACATCAAGCAGTTGAATGAACATTTGCCTCAAGAGAAACTAAATCGGGTCCTTCAATTCATTGTAAAAGGCTGCCTCATGTGCATATCGCAAATGAAAACTGATGCGCTGTCCAAATAAATCCATTTCATGCAGTGTGAATTTTTCTTTAATCATGTGATATTCGAATTTCAACACTTATATAATGCTAATTTTTTATTAACTTTATGATGGCGAACAGCTTTTTCGCTGCTCCGGTTGCGGCTGAAGATTTACGGAAATTTCAAGCAGAACTTGGGCATGAGTACCAAGAACTCTCATTGGAAGCTATAATTGCTGTTTTGAACAGCATTCCAGTTGTCTTACCCCTCTCGCAAGGAATCTCTCCTCAAGCAGGTACCCATTTCTCTTTCTCTTTTATTTAGGCCTTTGTTTATGTTAGATCTACCCAAAAAAAACAAAGTATAATAGTAAGAAAATAAGCTTTGCTACAGTAAAATCTTGACGTTAATTTAATTATCTTGTTCCATAAAAAGTTTCACTAGTGGGTTAATTTAATAGATACTATTTTACAACTATCCTCCAATCAGTTTTTGTTGAAGTCTTATGAAATGAGAGCTTTAATATTTTTAGCTTTTGTTTTTGACATGTGCATGTTTTTTTTACTCACATTTGAAAGTGTCCAATATGTTTGGGTTCTTTTTTTTTTTTTCTATTAAAGTTGTTTATTTATTTAAATATATCGCGAAAAATTCAAAATTTTAATAATAAATAAGATATATATATATTTTTAGATAAATTAAGGTATATTATTAATTTCTTCAACAAGTTATTTATTATAGTGAATATTAGGAAATAACAATTACAATAAATGAAAATCTTCATCATAATTATAATAGTAAAAATAGTCACATTTTAATTTGTAGATGTATAATGTCTTTTCATTTGATCCATTTTGACAACAACATACATTGTTGATTTCATTTAGATACCACTAAAGATAGTTAGGAAACAACAATTAAAACAACAAACTAAAATGCATCATCCAACAAGTCGTTCACAACAATCACATTCAAAATTCATAGATAATCCATCAAAAAGTTATCAAGTACAATAAAAAATAACAACATGCATAGACAAAGATTAAAACATCTAAAATTATGTAATGCATTCTAATTGGATAGTACACATTTTATTTTATTTAAACCCATATCATTAGATTTTTGGGTTGTTTGTTTTTCTACTAGTAATGTGAGTTGTAAAATTTCACATGGCTATGGTAGCTATGAAATTGATAAATTATTTGAATTTTGGTGCTTTGATTTGTGGGAGTTATGATATTAGCTTTAGTATTTAGTGGACAGTTCAAAATAGTTATATTTTTTATAAAAAAATATTGTGAAAATGGTTCAAGTACAAAAGAAGTAGAAATATAAAAAAGTTGTAAAAGGTGTCATACAAAATGGTTAGTTTCAATGTGGTAAAATAAGGGGTATTTTAAAAGGGAAAATGTGTATTGGAAGGGAGAATTAATAATATAATATTGGGAGGTAGAGATGGAAATAGAAGTATTGTTTAATATTAAATTATTCAATGTGAATTGTCAATTATGAACCCATGCATAATTTTTTTTTGTGAAAAATTATTACAAACTAATGTTGAACTCCAAATATTCATTTATTAGTTCAAGTTGTCCTTTCATAAATTGAATAATCATACAAAAAATGATATATATGATATTTTACATAATCGACAAGGACTGATAAAGAAACTAATAGAACTACTACATAATCTCAAGTACAATAAACCAACTTATCATAGACATACAACATACAAAGTACTAAAAAAATTGAAAAGATATATTAAAAGTATAAGCTTTCATAATTATAAGACATGGTATTAATTGTTCTTTCATCTTTCAATATCTCTATAAGGAAGTATAATCTAAGATTATATTATATATTTTATAGTTATATATTATAATAGAACATTGTGTAATATATAATTCATATATAATACAATAAATTGATGTGTATTTCAAATAAAATAATCATATTATAAATTTATTCATGTCATGAAATAATACATCTATATAAATAATGCATCTAATAAATTTATTTAAAATTAAATTAACAACATTATATTAATTTTAAAATTAACAACTAAAATTAAAATATTAAACATTTTCTATATATTCTATATAAATTCAAATTCACAATAATAATAATAATAACCTTTAATTACAAAGGATAAAAATAAAATGATATAAACTTAGATAGATAGGGTTTCCTTAAAATTGAGTATATAATGTTAAATAAATTTATCTAGTCTTTACGTCAAAATATTGTGAAGTCTTGAAATAAGATTTTGAAGATCTTAATGCCGAATAATATAGAATTGTAGTCACATGGTGGACTTAAAAAGTTTCTCACTTTTTCTTTTTAATTTTTAAAAATACATGTATGAGCGTAATTATTCTTCATTGTTCTATTTTCGTTAATTTTAAGATGTGCAAAAACATGATTTCTTAGAAATTTATGTTGGATTTGTAGTTGGTGTTGAGGAAGCCAGAAATCGTGTGACAGAACTTCTAAATATGAAAGGTGGATCAGTTAGAGTGGTGGTTATTTATGGACAAGGTGGGATAGGAAAGACTACTTTAGCCACTGCAGTTTTCAGCAAACTAGACCTCACAAAGTACAAATATTGTAGAGTTGATATGGAACAAAATTGTTCAGAGGCAGATCTTAAGTTGCTGCAACGCCAAATTTTAAGAGACCTTTTTGGCCCTACTATTGAGCTGAGGAATCTGAGTGAAGGTCAGGAAAAGTTGTCCAAGGATTTTAAAGAAGCCTCTCAACCTATTTTCATTTTTCTTGACAACGCACTGAAACAAAGTGACCTAGAAAAGCTTTTGCCTATAACTGACCTGGCATCCCTTCCAGCACAGAGCAGGATTCTTGTAACGACCAGGAATCTGAATGAGACTGAAATAATTTTGCAGGCAAATATTGAACGCTGTTCTTATCAGGTAGCTTCTCTTCAACAAGAAGAGGCACGAAAACTCGTGTGAGTTTCCTTAGGGAGTGGCCAAGCGAGTTTTGAGCCCACCATAGATGTTGATGGCCTCCTTAAAATTTGCCAAGGAATTCCACTAGTTCTAAAAATTGCTGGAGCAAAATTACGTGCACATGCTCAGAACGTACAAACTTTGAGGGACACAGTTGAATATCTCAAGGCATGGCTGTTAGGAGGAGCCGAGGACGACTTAAGTGAACGTATGGTAGACTTTGTATATAATCAATTGAAACCCTTGTCTAAAGAGGCATTTCTTGACATAGTGTTCTTCTTTTGTGATTGGAAGCGGCGCATAGTGGTCTCTAGTGTTGGAGAGATAGAGTTTCAAGAGCTTGAAAGGGCTGCTCTTGTAAATATCACGGATGAAGGCAGAGTGAATGTTCATGATATAGTGAGAGCACGAGGGAGAATGCTGTCACCACAAGGGGAGAGAATCACCGATCTGCAATCCCTCACTGATGTTCTCCAAGATGCAGAGGTTCGTTTTCTATCCCGTCGTTACTAGAATTCTAGATTTTGTCGATATTAATATATGGAAAACTCACTAATCCAAATTTTGTACAGATTTACATTTAACTAATTTTAGGGAAAATTTTAAAATCAATCAGTGCTCTATATTTCAATATCTACAAACTTTTTTTTTGCAGAGGACTAAGAAAACGAAGGGGATTTGTCTTTCTGGACAATTCAAGCTGGAAGCACGTCATCTCAGCTTAATGAAGATATCTTTAAGAGTTTTGATCTTGATAGAATCAATAGAATCAATAAGAATAGTAAACGGAGAATGCAAAGAACCCTTTGAAAATCTACGGTTTCTCGGCCTCGACAACTATAATAATTACTCACGGATGGATGTCAGTAAACATCCGAGATTAGCAGTATTCATTGTGGCATGCGACGAAGATTCCAACTTTCCTGTGGTAAACTCTACAAACTCTGCCTACTTTTTATTTTTATTTATTTTATAAAAGTTTCCTTCTCCTTAATTAATTTAATTTATGTCTCTAATTGTTAATTAGATATAGTAAAACTGGTTTGCAGGTCTCGGGCATCACATCTTCATTGAAATGTATGTTAATAAAAAGTGCTACATTAAATAATCTTACCACCACGATTTCCCAGCTTCAGTCTTTGTGTTTTCTAGCATTGTCGGATTGTAGAGGGTTTGATAGCCTGCCTGGAACCATTGGGAAGCTAACTGCTTTGGAAAAGTTGAGTTTAAGTAGTTGTAGTAGTTTGGTGAGCCTTCCAGGTAGTTTTGGAAACTTATCTTGTTTGAAAAAGTTGAATTTAGGAGATTGTTCCAAGTTGGTGAACCTTTCAAACAATTTTGGCAAATTATCTTGTTTGGATAAGTTGCATTTATCTTATTGTTTCAGTTTGACAAGTCTTCCAGACGATTTCGGTAATTTATCTTCTTTAAAAAAGTTGGATTTGAGATCATGTTCAAGTTTGGTGAGTCTTCCAGATAGCATTGGCAATTTATCTTGCTTAGAAAAGTTGTGTTTATTAGAGTGCTCCAGTTTGACAAGCCTTCCAGATAGTTTTAACAAGTTATCTTCTTTAAAAAAGTTGGAATTACAATCATGTTTCAGCTTGGTGAGTCTTTCAACCAACTTTGGCAAATTATTTGGTCTAGAAGAGCTAGATTTATCTTCTTGCTCTAACTTGGCACGCCTTCCAGATAGCTTTGGCAATTTATCTTGCTTGGAAAAGTTGAATTTATCAAGGTGCTTCAGTTTGACAAACCTTCCAGATAGTTTTGACAAGTTATCTTCTTTAAAAAAGTTGGATTTACAAGCATGTTTCAGCTTGGTGAGTCTTTCAACCAACTTTGGCAAATTATTTGGTCTAGAAGAGCTAGATTTATCTTCTTGCTCTAACTTGGCACGCCTTCCAGATAGCTTTGGCAATTTATCTTGCTTGGAAAAGTTGATTTTGTCATGGTGCTCCAGTTTGACAAGCCTTCCAGATAGTTTTGACTAGTTATCTTCTTTAAAAAAGTTGGATTTACAACCATGTTCCAGCTTGGTGAGTCTTTCAACCAACTTTGGCAAATTATTTGGTCTGGAAGAGCTAGATTTATCTTTTTTCTCTAACTTGGCACACCTTCCAGATAGCTTTGGCAATTTATCTTGCTTGGAAAAGTTGAATTTGTCATGGTGCTCCAGTTTGACAAGCCTTCCAGATAGTTTTGACAAGTTATCTTCTTTAAAAAAGTTGGATTTACGATCATGTTCCACCTTGGTAAGTCTTTCAACCAACTTTGGCAAATTATTTGGTCTGGAAGAGCTAGATTTATCTTCTTGCTCTAACTTGGCACGCCTTCCAGATAGCTTTGGCAATTTATCTTGCTTGAAAAAATTGAATTTATCAAGGTGCTCCAGTTTGACAAGCCTTCCAGATAGTTTTGACAAGTTATCTTCTTTAAAAAAGTTGGATTTACAATCATGTTCCAGCTTGGTGAGTCTTTCAACCAACTTTGGCAAATTATTTGGTCTGGAAGAGCTAGATTTATCTTCTTGCTCTAACTTGGAACGCCTTCCAGATAGCTTTGGCAATTTATCTTGCTTGGAAAAGTTGAATTTATCAAGGTGCTCCAGTTTGACAAGCCTTCCAGACAATTTTGACAATTTATCTTCTTTGAAAAGGTTAAATTTACAACCATGTTCCAAGTTGGTGAGTGTTTCAACCAACTTTGGAAAATTATTTGGTCTAGTAGAGCTAGATTTATCTTATTGCTCTGGCTTGACAAGCCTTCCGGATAGCATTGGCAATTTATCTTGCTTGGAAGAGTTGTGTTTATCAAGATGCTCCGGTTTGGCAAGCCTTCCAGATAGTTTTGACAATTTATCTTCTTTAAAAATGCTGGATTTACAATCATGTTCCAGCTTGGTGACTCTTTCAACCAACTTTGTCAATTTATCTTGTTTGAAAAGGTTGAATTTATGTTATTGCTCCAGTTTGGCAAGTCTTCCAGACAGTTTCGGTAATTTATCTTCTTTAGAAGAGTTATATTTACAATCTTGTTCCAGCTTGGTGAGTCTTTCAACAAACTTTGGCAAATTATTTGGTCTGGTAAAGCTAGATTTAGACAGTTGTACGCAGCTATCTATGTTGCCAGAAAGTTTTGGAAACCTTGGGTCTGTGGAGAGGGTGATATTGAGAATTGTGAGAAACTCTCGAATCTGCCTCAAAATTTTGGTCAACTCAAGTGTTTAAAATATGTGAGCGTACATGGATGTAGGGTATTGCAGACCCTTTCCGGTGATTTTGAATGTTTGAGTTCACTGATTGCTATTAGGGCTTCAGAATGTTCTCAACTGGAGGAAAATACAATGGACAAGTTAGTGAAGATGAAGGGATTGATGATTGTGAATATACGTGAAAGCCCTATGTTGGAATGGCGGTGGGAACAAGTAAAGGAGCAATATTCTTTAGCAGCAGTTACCCGGGAGGTAATCGCTGTATCACACTTTCTTGTGTTTAACTAAGACTTTTATTTCACTAGTAATGCTCATCCTTGTTCTTAATTGGGGGTATTCGTTGCATTGAAGGGATACTGGTATGAAATGTACCAAGCATATGAAGATGTAGGGCGTAGAGCATTTTTTCACAGAGAGTCAAAATTCCTACAAGTTGATGAGAATGGGCAGTTAGTGGAGTCGCCCAGTCCAGCGGTGAAGAGCAAATATGTAATGCTGTGTGTGTTGTTAACGGTGTTTGATCTGACATCACCATTGAATAGCAGATATTTGGAAGCAGTGAAGAGGGAATGGATGGATGTGGGAAGTGCTTTGGAGAAGGTGCAGAGGAAACGGATATACGAAGAGGTGGAAAGTGCTTCGGACTCGGAGGTGGTGGGAAGTGCATTGGAGGAGGCGGCAGCGAGTGCTTCGGAGATGAGAAATGCCTCGGAGGAGGTGGTAAGTGCTTCGGAGGTGGCAAGTTCCTCGGAGGAGGTGGGAGGTGGTTCGGAGGAGGTGCAGATAAAACAGATATACGAAGTGGTGGAAAGTGCTTCGGAGCTGGCAAGTGCTAAAGGGGAGGCGGTGGCAAGTGCTTCAGAGGAGTCAGGAAGTGGTTGGGAGGAGGTGCAGATGATGTTTGTGGAGGTGGGAAGTTCATGGGAGGAAAGCGAAAGACGCGTTAGAGAAACCCTCCCGCATTTACCCAGGGGCACCACTGCTTGGATTGCTCCTGACAGCAGGGCCAGGCTACACTTTGCTCGTTCCCTTTTCATGAAGAATTCATGGGATTATTTTCATGGATATCAGAGTGATCTCATCGTCAGCATTTTAACATCTGTAGATGAAGAGGGAAGGACGAATATGAGGCTTTGCGACTCCAACCGCATAACTCATGATTTTGAAAACAATTTGTGCCGAGACAATTGGAAGAAAGCATTCTCCCCTATTGACGAAGCTGAGAAATTCCTCCGGGGGTCGGCTATTTTTCATCCAGCACAAGTACACACATTTCACCGTTATTACTAATTAATTGAAAAATACAACAGATTGTTGACTTTCAATTAATTAATAAGGTAATCGGTATGACAGGTAACGGGGAGAAAATATTGGAATGATGTTAATAAGCTTTTCCCTGCTGGCAATTGAATAATGGTTCAAAGTTATGTCCATCACTGGTCTCCGTGCTTGTGAGGCGCCCGGATTTCTGTGATTTAACAGTCCTCATTATTGTATACTTGTTTGAAGCAATTGAATGCACAAAGCCTTGGATTTTGTGGGAAGAGTATTTAGTATGCACGGAGACGGCTTTCAACAAATAATCATCATACATCTGATTTACATTACTAAGTTTATATATTTATGAAAAAGTAAAACGTTTTGTGTAATTTTTATTTCTATAAAATTAACTTTAAATGTATATGATAACAGCACAATTTAATTAATTTGTAGTTATAATAGATTATTGGTTATAATTTATATATTAACTAAAATTTTAATAATTTTAATTAAATATAATTTTATTTTTACAATATGAATCAAATTTTTTAGTTTTATATTTCTACTTTTTAATGTGCTAATGATTTTCTATTATTATTTGTATTAAGATTTATTAATTTATGAGTTTTTTTCTAAACATTTTTATTATTAAAATTTATACACTTTTATTTTTAGTAATATAAATATTATTATTTTATTTTTTGATTGGTATTGGAAAAAATTTAGTCTGATTCAAGTTAGGTGAGGTCACCAAATGAGACACCTCCTCTCCAACATGAACCTTGATGATTACAATGATAATATCACAATTTAAACATCACACTATGCCATAAACTAAAGTAAATAAATATTATTGTAATATTTTTCAATTATATTTTTACTTTTTAATTTTAATTTTAATAAAAAAATTATTATAATTCTTAGATTGTTTTAAAAAAAAATTATGATTGTACTTTATTTCTAATATTCTTATCAATATTACTATTTGTAATTTATGATATTAAATAATTCTTGATTAATTTATTCTCAAATAAATATTAAACTTTAACTCATATTTTTTAAAATATTTATTATTATAAATTATTTTTAAATAATATTATATAATTTTCTTAAAAGTTCAAAACAACCTAAGGAGTTGTGCCCTTGAAATAAACTTCAAAAAATATGAACATTACAAAGATTGTCAAAGGGAGACGAATTTATAGGCCTCCTAGATATATAGCCACTATGCTTTTGCTCCACTTTTAGTGTGGGAGTGAAGCTTCATGTTAAACAACACCTCATTTTTCTTTCTTTTCCTTGGTACCACTAGTTACTCTTTAGTTCATCAACACTCTCAGCCTCAACCAATTTCTTTGGGGATGTTTTTCTCCCCTAGGAGACACAACTACTAAATTCTCTATTTGATCCACACTTAATTTTGAATCCTTAGTTTTGATTCTACTACCTTTCCCCATAGAAGAAGATCAATCCTTGGCCTTGAATTATCCTGTCACTTATTTGGTGACTCCATATGGATGCCATCCCTAATGGTTGGGGTATCATCGGGGGATTTCCCAACCTAGCTCAAACCTTCTTTTTCTACTTAGTAATGTTGAGGAGAAACATATTTCCACTAGGTGGCTTGGTTGTCAACTTTCTGCTTAGCATAATGTGCTACCATATGCCCAGTATTGAAGCATCTACAACAACGAAAGGGTAAACCCTCATAATTTAACACTTGATTTGACAACCTCTTTGCAGTTTTTAAAGATATATTTTCCAGAAGCACTTTAGAAGAATTTGTCTCCACCAAAATATAGGCATAGATAATATGTATGTAATTTGATGAACCCTCATCCACCCCTAAAAATCTCCCCAACAAATTTCAATAGTTTCAAAACATGCCTCAACTAGAATTGGAATTGAAGGTTTGAGAGTCTTACATAGATTAGAATTACATTAAAGGACTTGTTAATAGGATTGAAATGAGGGCTCCATGACTTCAACATAAGATGTTCACAATTCCATTAGTAGTCACAAATGATTGTGTTTCTATCTTCTACATTATAGAAAACAACCACAAAAAATCTTCACACAAGGATAAATTTGGATATCTCCATCCATAATTGAGCTCCATGTGTTTGTGGTTCACTAGTGGAGCATAGATAGGCCCAACTAGAGGCCTTTAAATCTCTCAACCAACCCAAGCTCTATGAAATACTCTTCATTTTCAGTCACTTCACTTCAAATATCTTCTCCAAATTCCACAATTAAGGAGGTGGTGGCACACTAGAGAGGTCGGGTCAAATGTTTGCAGATAAGGTTACCCTTCTTGTGAGTTTGATTGACAAATACTTCTATTTCCATCACCTCGAGCAATGGCCAAAAGCCTTGTCTTGATTCCTCACCATTAAATTGGAGCACCTACTCCATGCATCACCCACTAAAATGCCCATGTACAGATCCACTTTCAAAGTCATTGCACACTTTGTCATTTGCATCTGATATACCACCATTTTTAAGAGTACTCCACAAATCGGCAAACCGCTTCCTCAAATGAGGAAGGGGTAGATGAGCTCTGCTAATGGCTAGGTATCTAATTCTCAAGTGTTCCTCTCAAGTTATTGCAATATTGAAAGGGTTGGGATCACCAAAAATAGTGACCTCTACTCCATTGTAGGGGAACTTCAAACATTGATGGTACTGTTGGAAATATTGCATCAATTATAGGATGCATATAATAACTATTTCTAGGTTTGTTAAAGTTTATTTAACAACCTATTATATTAGTGGCACAAATGTTGAGTAGTTAAAATAACTCAACATAATAAGGAAAGTAGTTTAGGAAGTTTCCTATAAAATAGGATTCATGGATCCTACAAATATGTACAAGATTTATTGAGAAAAAATGAGATGAAGCATGTACTATCTTATGCAATATCATTGTAGCTTTTGTATGTCTTTTCCCATATTTCTTATATTGTATCAGAGCATGCTAAAATCCTAAGCCTGTGAAGCCAAAATGTGAGTGAATTCTTTGTCAAATACTAGGTATTGGAATTGCCTAATCAATTCTGAAGTGATGGTGCTTTGGAAGGGATGGTCACTACCTCAAATATTTTACATAGTTTGTAAGGATTTTCTTCCATTGTTGTGGTTTCATTTCATTTTCCTGTGGGTGGAATTTTATTTTCTCTTGAAAAAGAAATGATTTATAGTGCAAGGAGCTACAAAAACTTGATTTAGAGTCTGAATATGTTTATGCACTAAATGGGATGATTTTTTATTTCAACAAATGAATTTTGATTAGTGCTAGAGTTCGTAGTGAAACCATTTTCTAAGAGGTTGTTGAAAATTCTATCATTTGTACTTCAGGGGAGCTATTTGATAAGATTATTCAATGCAACCATCGCAACAAGAGAAAGGTTATGTGTTTGATCAAGGAAAAAGTTGAGGTAGTTATAGAGGCACTACCAATTGAAATAAGTAAATTATTTCAAATTTCTATTTGATGTGGAAATGTTTATTATTGCATTGCCAACATTGTTACTATATTTTCTTCTATATGTAGATATATTCAAGAGAAAAACTAACACCCACTATTTTGATAGTTTTTTGAATTCTAATCTACATGTACAATTCACAAAGTGATTTGGAAGAATAATCCAATTCATTTCTATGAGCTCATATTTGTTGATTTGGGTTCTTTCATATGCATAGGTTGAAGAAAATAAAGCATAGCTACTAGACACGTGATCTATTGGTGAATATATAAAAGTGGTGTTGAATGATGAGCCCATATTTCTAGAGGAAATGGTGTAGGGGCCATCTCCAGACTATTTGAGAATTAATAATTTTAGATACTCACATGTTTGTTTTAATTTCCAAAGAAATGCTCTAAAGAGACAATACTTGCTTCAGTTGTAAGGTTTGTGAAGTAGCCAAATCATCCAAAGGAGAAAAAAGATTTGGTGTATGTGGTGAGAGTGCTTTACGACTAAGGACTTGTGTCAATTTAATTCCAATAGTCAATCTCCTCAATTCCAAATTCACCACCTCAAGGGTAACAAGATCAAATACTATAAGTAAAAGTGAAAGCATGGTGTTACAAGGAGTATGGATTTGTACATCTTGTAATTGTTGGTGTTGTAGTCGAGTCATTTAATAATTTCATTTTATTTAGTTCATTTTTAAGGTCAAGTTTTATCATTTTTTCATTAAACATATGTGTGTCCAAGTTTGAAAGTGTCAAAATAAAATTGCCTCAATTGTAATTGGATGCATTATTGCTTGAATGCAACATCCATTTTGAGGGGAGCATTATAAAATTGAGCCTCAAAGAAAACAATTTCCTATTAAGTAGCAAACCTATTGGAGGACAAAGGCATAGGAGGTTGGAGGACATTCAATGACCTCTCGTCAATCATTAGCATTAGTGACCAAAAAAATTGTGCCAAAATGACTAAAGCTAAGATCGATTTCTAGGTAGTAGCGGCAATAGTCTCATATCATTTGTGATCAGAATGGAAATGATGGCTACATATGCAACAAGGACTTAGTTCTCAATATTTTTTTCTTATGGTTAGATGAGTATGTATCCAATCACAATTGTTGATTGTTTATGAATGGATGTGTTTGTCCCCATTCGCAAGATGTTGTAAGTGATTGAAAGTGTTTTTCCCCAATCACAGGAGTTGGTGATTATGATTGGATGTATGTGTCCCCTATCATAATTTTTGTGATCAAAAGTAGATGTCCTTGTTCATGATCTTGTTTTTTGGATAGATGTGGTTATCCCTATCCAAATTTAATGTAAGACCTTGGATAGATATGTTAGTCCCTATCCTTGGTTCTATGGATAGAAGTGTTTGTCCCTATCCTTGGATGAAGATATACTGAGCATAGTTAGGTTTTTTCTACTATAGCTTGTCATGAATAGATGTGTATGTCCCTACTCATACCTTATGATGAACTACTAAATTTGGTCATCAAGTACTGTTGGTCCACTATCCCCATTTGGTGAATGATGCAATATGGGGGAGTGTTGGAAATATTGCATCATTTATAGGATGCATATGCATATAATAACTATTTCTAGGTTTGTTAAAGTTTATTTAACAACCTGTTATATTAGTGGTATGAATGTTGAGTAGTTAAAACAACTCAACATAATAAGGAAAGTAGTTTAGAAAGTTTTCTATAAAATAGGATTCATGGATCCTATAAATATGTACGAGAGTTTTTGAGAAAAAAATGAGATGAAGCATGTATTATCTTTTGCAATATAATTGTAGCTTTTGTATGTCTGCCCATATTTCTTATAGGTACATGGAAGGGACAACCCTCATGAAGTGAATCCATGGGAATCCAAGCAAAAGGTTGTAGGGTAGGTCCAAAATCAAAACTTGACATGCTATGTCATGTATAGCAAGACCCACTATAATTGGTAGCATGATAAAACCCTTGGAGGGGTGTTCCATGTCATCATACCTACAGATCATGATCCTCTTTGACTCATCTATACAAGACTCTAATAATCCCATGGTAGTTACTAGTTTTAATGTGAATATATTCAACCTTGCCCCACCATCCATCAAAACTCATCTGATTTTGTGTTTGTTAATGTATACCTTGAGATGTAAAGGTTCATTGTGATTCAGTTTCTATGAAGTACAATAGTGTTATGTGAATTTTATGTGTTATTTGGTAGCTAATGTTGAGATTAATGGATGCACAACCCCTGAAGCTCCGAAATCTTCAATGCAAGACTTTAGCCATGAAAGATAATCAACCACAAAGAGAAGTGTTGCAACAATGGAATGTTGATTAAAGATTCTATTGATAATATGATTGATATGATATTGATATGATATGTTACAAATGAACAAGATGCCTAATTAAATAGGCAAGAAGTAAACCCTAATATGCATGAGATTTTGCCAAGTGTCTTGATCAAACAACATGTGACAACATGTGAACCCTATCTAGATGATCATTAAATGATGAGATAAGTTCTAGGACAACTCATCTTCTAGAAGGAATCTTATCTCCTACAAACAAGGAAGGGGGAATTACCCCATTATTAAATGATGCAACCTAGGACAAAATGATTGATGACCTAAGTTAACTTATCCTAGTGTAATAATTAATTAATTAATTACACCAACACCCCCCCATAAGTGTAACTTAGGGAGGAAAATGCAATGATTATGCAAGATGATGATGGGTCCTGGCTACGAGGCCATGTTAGGTACCCATGTACATGAAGATGCAGAAAAATCTCCCACAACCAGAGAAAAGGGGAAAACCCAGTGGGAACAAAACCCCTCTCCAAAAAGGAGATGAAAAATAAAAAATTGTCACATGGATACAATAGAGAGACTATATAGCCCCCCCAAAAGATAAGATCACCTACAAGAAAGGTAAGTGTTTGAAGACAAAACAAGATCCAATGCCAACAAACAACTTGTCTCCCTTTCGGAAGAAAAAAAACTAAATGCAAGTGCAGAGATGCTTCCCATTCCAGATAGGAATTGAAGGAAGGAAGAATGAACATGGATGATGATGTCTCTGAACGCTGCTCAAATGTCTCCTTGCCTGATGAAGATGCCACAATCAATGAAGAGGGTGACAAACCAAGACGATGCATAAAATGATGTCTAACAATATCCAAAGACAAAGATAGAATGGATATGATGGATGTGATGGAGACTTGATAGCCCCCCTGAATGAAGTGTCCTCAAAATCACTAAAGGAAGTCTGAAGCATCAAAGGTGTCCAAACCACAAATCTCCTGCTAGGAAGAAGCAAATCCAATGGTGGATGCTAAAGAAACCTCCAGTCCTGAATGGAATGACAGGGAAGAAGTCTCGGATATGAAATCTCTGAAGAGAAGCCAAGCATCTCCAAGATGGTAGACTCTAAATTCCTAATCAAGGTTGAGACAAAGGAATGCGGATACTCAAGAAAACTCTCCAAGGTGTGATCTGAATAGAGGAGTGATATCCCCTCAAGAATGTCCTCCAAACTTGTAGAAGTAGCTAAGTCAGTGATACCTGAAACAAAGCCATCTTGTGATGTCAAGTCTAAAAAATTGAATGCGTCCTAATGGATGATGATAGTGGAAGCCTGAATCAATGATTCTGGACAAGGAATCAGTCAATGTGAAGGGATACCAACTGTCTTTGATGAAGAAGAAGCACCAAAAGGAACCTTGTCAACCTCTTCAGAAAGATCAAGGTAATCAACTTCTTGCACAACAATAACATCATGGGGTACTTGAACTGAAGAATGACATTCTGAAGCATGATCATCAGGGAATGGTGGAGTATCTAAATCTCCATAGATCTCCCAAAGCTTAATCCAAAGAAGGTGAGGAAAATCACAATGATCAATAGATCTCAAAACATCGCAATCAATGAAGAGGGTGACAAACCAAGACGATGCAGAAACTAATGTTGAACAATATCCAAAAACAAAGATAGAATGGATATGATGGATGTGATGGAGACTTGATAGCCCCCCCTGAATGAAGTGTCCTCAAAACCACTGAAGAAACCTCCAGTCCTGAATGGAATGACAGGGAAGAAGTCTCAGATATGAAATCTCTGAAGAGAAGCCAAGCACCTCCAAGATGGTCTTTGAATTCCCAATCAAGGTTGAGACAAAGGAATGCAGATACTCAAGAAAACTCTCCAAGGTGTGATCTGAATAGAGGAGTGATATCCCCTCAAGAATGTCCTCCAAACCTAAAGAAGTAGCCAAGTTAGTGATACCTGAAATAAAGCCATCTTGTGATGTCAAGTCTAAAAAATTGAATGTGTCCTAACGGATGATGATAGTGGAAGCTCAGGAAATGGTGCCCAATAATTAATTAAGTGGACCCTTTTTAATGATGAGCTGACCCTCAATATTAAGTTAAGTTATAACTTAATATTATAATCTTTTAAATAATTAATGTTTATTTAAGCTAAATAAACATTAATATCTCCATGAATACTTATTATTTTCAAGTGCCTTTTGAACTGGAAGCTGAGCTGATGGAGCAACATATGACCACACACCTTACTAAAAATAGTAAGGGTACCTCTCTATCCATTCCCGACTTACTCTAAATAGTAAGTTGAGCATACGAAGTCCTGGAGACTTCAAACAAAATCCAAAGCTACTAGTTTCTAAACACTAGAGACAATACAATCCCCTAGAAGACCCCATAACCATCCACATTAGCCTACAAGGGCTGAAATATTAGGCTAATTTCCTTTGACAACTGATGTCAACAAAAAGGGGACATTACAACAGGGCAGTAGCTTTAGCATTCCCATACCAATTGCCACAATGCCATGAGAACCCAAACCTAATAGTGTAAGGGACCTTTTCTTTAGTGTCAAAAGTGTCAACCAAAGCAAAAAAATCTAAAAGCCATATAGGATTAAAAGATAAAGAACAAAGGTACTTATGACCATGGCAATGGCATGGCATATGCAATATGAAAGACACAGGTGGTATAGACATAAGAATGCAGCCACAAACTTCTCAGCATATGTAAATAATTAATCCTCCAATAACTAGTGATCAAGATCTTCAAGTCTGCTAGAAAAACTAATACCAATGAATAAACTAATACCATAAGAAAACGATTGCTAGAAGGGACGGGTTTAAGATATTGAGAATTTAATTTGTCAGGGTCCTGCATCTCATTGGGAGAGCTAGTGTTAGGTTTTTTCTTTATTAAGGGACAATTTTTCCTTATATGTCCTTCCCTATGGCACAAGTAGCATACGTTGATGCCACCAAGAAATTCCAAAGGACAGACAATTTCATTGTAGTCTTCTTTAAGGACAATGTTCTCAAGGAACTCAATGCCAAGAGTCATGAAGATTAGAGCCCACACATCCAAATTGGGAAGAGTTAAATTAGTCTCATCAATTTTAACAATGGCCTCGATCAGCGCAAGAATTTGTGGAATCAAACCCCAGAATTATGGGGAAAGGATTTTGATTGTGACCCACCTTGGGGCCAATAAAGCTATGACCTCAACGATGGCCACTGGGGACCAAGATAGGGCACGGAAGGTGCACCCGCCCACATTCTAGTAGGGCTTCTCCAAGGTTTTTCTTTGCATAGTTTGATTTGCCAACACGATGACAAAAAGCCCACAAAGGATCATTCGGCAGAACTTAAGATGGATACCAAATTTACCCCCCCAAACTCTGGCGAGCCAGGAGTCTAGAAACTTTCTAGGTGGTATTTTTCTGGCATCCAAAGCAGCAAAGAAAATACTAGTGTTTTTTAATCTAGATCTTTCGCTAGAAATAACAAATTTTAGATTCTTGTTCAGAGAAATGATTAAGTTCCTGGAGGTGAGAGAGGGGGACTTACCTTCAAAGGAACCATCACCATCGTCTATGCCCTTGACAACAAAATTAGCTTCTCTCGGGATCACTTTGTCGTCTTCAGTTAGGGCCTCTTTGAAAACAAAGCTTAATCCAAAGAAGGTGAGGAAAATCACAATGATTAATAGATCTCAAAACATCGCAATCAACTTGCATCTCAAGAATCTCCAAAATAGTGCACATGCTGCAACACCAAGCAAACTCATGAATACCTTCACTTAGATGAGAAACTATACCATACATATGAGGCAATAGATCAAGTGATTGAAGATGGTGGTAGATCCCATCTCGCCATTGTAGATAGTTACCCTTGTGCAACATAACCAAAGAAGGAGAGTAATATGCAAGCCCCATAATGAAAATTTCTCCAAGAAAACAAAGACAATGACCTTCAACAACAAATAGAAGACTTCCAGATAGATATGCAATTGAGAATATGCCTCCAAGATCAAGAAATTCTTCTTCAAGCTTTAGGATGTCTCAGGAATCAGGAAAATGCATCAAATTACAAAAAATCAATAAAAGATACTTGGATCTAAAACCAAAGAAGATGACTGGACTGATGAAAAAATGCACTAAAATATCTCTTGAATGCCGCTAGAATCTCCAAAGTCTGATAATCTGAT
Organism: Sequoia sempervirens; assembly: GCA_007258455.2. Classification (NCBI taxonomy): domain Eukaryota; kingdom Viridiplantae; phylum Streptophyta; class Pinopsida; order Cupressales; family Cupressaceae; genus Sequoia; species Sequoia sempervirens. Next base: position 141,749,517 of record VDFB02271358.1, on the reverse strand, counting down.
GTGAAGATATGCGCTTCTGAGTCCATAATAGAGGGTTGAATTTTGTTGACTTTAGAAATTTATAGTAGAAAAATCCTACAAAATAGATGGCACCACTAGATAGTGCTCTGAATTCTCTTTCCGTCAATATCTCATTTGCAAATTTTTGATATCGTGGCATGAAGATATGGCCTTCAGAAAAAAACTGCAATTTAAATCAAATTGGCTAACTAGGCACAAAAATATATCACCTGGGGCTGAAAAAAATTAGCCCCCGATCACTGATATGACCGAGGGGCTAGATGGCAGTTTTAAAAAAAACTCCGCCAGATCAGTGGTGTCAGAGCGGCGGGCGGGCGGTGATATCCGGTGGTGCGGTCGGGATGGTTGGTGGCGCTGCTGGGGATAGAGGGGCCGTCGGTCACGGATAGGACTGGGGCGGTGTGGCAGGAGCTTCGGTCGGCAGTTGGTGGCGGTGAACAGACAGTCACCAGGAAACTTCGATGACAGTGTCAAGAACAAACTCCAGGGAATGAACGACGATGGACTGACGGAGATAGGAGCCACCGATGGCCGGAAAACGAAGATCAGCAAGAGCAGTGGCTAACGGATGATGTGAGCAGAGGTCACCGATGTGATAGGGCCGATAGAGTCTGCGGGCTGGTTAGTGGATGCCGACCACAAATTTAAATATTGCAATATAATTTGCAATTTAAATTTAAAATGCCGATAGAAAATAAAACCCCAAAAAACTATAGCTGAATTATTAATTTTTCTGCTGACTGGTGAATAAAATGGTAGGTCGATCCCTGCAGAATTTGATTTTTGCAATAACTATATAAAAAATTGCCCAGAAAAATAGCCAGAATTTTTTTGATTTTTCTAAAAACAAATTGCCTTAATGGAGGACTGAAAGGGGGATTTTTTTCTACAAATATGTACAGATTTGTACAAAAAAATGCAAACCCTAGATAATACTTCGAAGGCTCCCAGATAATATGTCTCTGATTTTGACGAATGAACAAGCGATCTATGAGTTTTGAGGCCTTTTGGATGCAATGGAGAGGTCGGAGAGAGCCTGATCTGCACCAGAAATTAGCTTGGCTCTCAGGTAGAGCCAACTAGCCTGCAACATAAAACTCCAAGCCTGCTTGAATCTTGCACTCTAAACTTTTTGGATCTAGGGTTGATGTTTCAATGGACTAGCTCTGATACCATGTTGAGATTAATGGATGCACAACCCCTAAAGCTCCAGAATCTTCAATGTAGGACTTTAGCCATGAAAGATAATCAACCACAAAGAGAAGTGTTGCAATAATGGAATGCTAATTAAAGATTCTATTGATAATATGATTGATATGATATTGATATGATATGTTACAAATGAACAAGATGCCCAATTAAATAGGCAAGAAGTAAACCCTAATATGCAAGAGATGTTGCCAAGTGTCTTGATCAAACAACATGTGACATGTGAACCCTATCTAGATGATCATTAAATGATGAGATAAGTTCTAGAAGGACAACTCATCTTCTAGAAGGAATCTTATCTCCTACAAACAAGGAAGGGGGAATTACCCCATTATTAAATGATGCAACCTCAGACAAAATGATTTATGACCTAAGTTAACTTATGCTAGTGTAATAATTAATTAATTAATTACACCAATAGCTAAGGACCCTACCATGGCTTGAAATTGATTTGCATTTAACTCTGTTGGGATGGAGGAATCTTGTACTGCCTTATCCAGAATAGCCTTATGCTCGAGACAGGTGTGTAGCAACTCAAGAATAAAGATTTGAGCTAGGGAATTTCCTAGATGACCAAGAAAGTTGTACTCATGTGTCGATCGAGGTTTGGAAGGGGCTCCTTATAGAGTCACCTTCAATCGCATGGTGGAAATTGCACATTTAGGTTTTTTAATTTTGATGATGACGGTAGACATTGTATGGTATGACAATGATTGGATATGATTCAATGTGTACTCTTAGCTGATACTAGTATAATTGGCATCACGTTATTGCCTATTCTAGAGCTCAAGGCTTTTATGTTCCCATGGTTTTGTAAAGGGTCCTTGAAGATCATGTGATCTTTGTTAGAGGTTTCTGGTTGGTTATCTATTTGGATATCACCCTTCTCTATGTGATATTGTATAAGGTTTTTTAATTAAAAGTAGGAAAATGTCTTGTGTCCCTTAATTCTATGATATTAATAGAAATAATTATCATTTCACCAGGTTGGATTGAATGGATCTAGCTCATAATGTCTAATCTTAGGTAACTGGATGACATTATTTTGGAGCAATTTCTTCAAAATTGCCTCAATGGGTTCCCCTAAGGGAGTATACTTTTGTCTTGATTTAGGGGCCCTAGGAGGACCATGTGGTGTATTATTTTGAGCCACATTAGCAATTTTTTCTTGCTTCTATAGATTTTTATTAGTATTCATAGTTGTGGGTCCTTTTAGATTTAACATTGGATGAGGTTTATTGATGAGTTTTGCATCTACCACACTGTCATTCATCATGTTTTTGTTTTGTGACCAAAATTTGTTCTAATTTGGTTTTGAACTAGAAGAATAGTTGTTATGCTCCTTAAAAAGTTTGACAAGCCCTTTTGCTATGAAGTCTTTTTCGATGGATAGCCCCTTTTGTATCACATCATCAAATGTTTTAGAGCAATGGATTCGTAAGTGGAATAGGACCTCCTTGTTGACATTTTCTATGAAGATCTAGACAAATTTCTTCTCTGGTATATGAAAGGCACACTTGTTGGCTAAGCTTTGCCATCTTTGTAAGAATGATGTGAAGGTTTTTCCATCTTTTTTTCTCTTTGCATAAATGGGTGATGTTTATATCAATTGATGTGTTATATGAAAAGTGTGTGATAAATTTATCCATAAATTCACTCCAAGTTTGTATACCTAAAGGCAAGTGTGTAAGCCATTTGAAGGCTTGTCCTCCCATACTCTATGGAAAAATTCTCATGAGATGCGTATGCTCATGTGCCACATCTAAGGATGTTGTATGGAACTCTTGTATGTGTTCAACGAGGTCACCCTTTCCCTATTATTTATCAAATTTTAGAACAATAAAGTTTGTGGGAAAGGGAGGCATGTGAATACTCCTATCAAAGGGGTAAGGACAGAGTGTGAGTGTGATCATAACCCCAACCAACATGATTAAAGCACAAAGAAATTAGTCACATTAGCTAAGCTAAATCAACCTCCCTGTGAGATACTTGAAAGCATGAAACATGGAAACCATTAACACAAAGCATGAAATAACAAGCAATGCATGAATGAAACCAAGTTAAATACCCCAAACCTCATCCCATAGGGGGATTGGTGCCATATTGATGTGGAATATTGGCCCTTTTCCAATCCCTTTGATGAAAGAAGCTCCAAGATTGTAGCTATGGATGAAGATCGATGCAAGTGGATGCACGATTAGAGCTCCAATGGTGGAAATGGATGATAGTGAGGATGAAATTGAGTAGCATAACTTTGCTTCCAAAAGTGGATCCCTTTCTCATAGGAGTGAGTTCTATTTATAGAGAAAATGGTTGAATCAAGGGTTGAGATTCATTTTCCTTGGAATCAATGGTTGCTAATTGATGAGAGGATTGAAGGATGATTAGCCTTGTGAAAAGTGTCACAAGGAGAAGAGATGTGATGGGGATGTGTGCTTACACATGTGTGAGCACATTTTGGGAAGAGAGTGTGTAAGAAGAAGTAAAGGCTTATGTAAGAGGAAGTAAAGGCTTGTGTAAGAGCCACCAAAGCTTGGTGTAAGGGCCATTAAGGCTTATGTAAGAGCCATCAAGGCTTGGTGTAAGAGCCATTAAGACTACCATTAAGGCTTGATGTGAGAGAAAGTCAATGAAGAGAGTAAATGAAGGAGGAATATTCCATGGGAATATTCTCATGCAAGTGTGAGGGAAATTGGCTATTTAATTAATTTGATAAAATTAATTAGTTTTGCAAGTTGGAGGAATAAGGACTTTTCATTAAATAATTAATTTATTTAACAAAAGGGGAGATTTGTGACATTTAATTAAATAGTTAGAATTATTTAATCAAATGGGAAGACATAAGCAGTTTAATTAAATAATTTACATTATCTAATTAAATGAGATGAAAATTATTATGAAGGGGGGCAAATTAATCCAAAAAAAATGATTATTTGATTAATAGGAGAAAAAGATAAATTCAATTAAACAATTTAGATCATTTAATTAAATAGTTAGAAAATAGGTGATTCAAGATGAAATGGTATTGATAATCCATTTTAGATGTGTAATATCCATCAGGATGATTTTTAAGTGTCTACATTTTTCCCCTCTTTGAAGTAAGGTACCTGTTACATTGGTTCAAAGACTAACACTTCTCAAGATCAACATTGTTGCCTAGATCAAAATTCAAAAATTCTTGATTTTTTTGGATGCCCCACTACTGCCCTAGCAAAAGGAATTATGCTGGTACACTTCCCCCTCAAGAGTTCGAGTGAAAATTTGAATTTTCTAATTGAGATAGCAATAAAATAATGAGAGGAGTGGTTCTACTGATTAGAGGACAAAAGATAATTCTTTAGAAAGATTAGATATTTGATGTAGACATTTTTTATGATGCATAGATAGTCATCGACCATGGATAGCCTCATATATATTTTGATATATCACACAAATTTGATACTTGGATAGAAATGTCAGTAAAGAAGACAAGAATAAAAGAATGAGATGGATATTGATTAACCATTGATTTTGAGATTGATTCAAAAGTTCAACAAGCCTATGATAATTTGAGACTTTATTAGATATGTGACGAGAGAGATGATTTTCTTATTTCATAGAATTGGGATACTAATGACATATTATTCCTTATTTTTTATAAAACACATAGACATGATGCATCAAGGTATGGATAACCAAGATGACATTGTATCTAGTGCGATGGACTTTGACTTTATAAACATATAGGAGTATTCTTGTTCATACCTAATGTACAAATACCTTACTATGATGTGCTTCAGAAGTTTCAAACATCTCAAACCAAAACACAAAGAGGCATAACCTAACAATGTAATAGTCAACAAGTTGCCCAAAACACCCTCCATACACACCCAAAATAGCAAGTATTTGTCAAGGTTATTTTACAAGAACATCCAACAAGCACAAAAAATGAAAGATAATGATCAATACCCCATCTGTTCTCTCTAAATCATTTTGATAGACATCATTGAGAGGTCATTGGAATGAGCACAATAAGATAAATCACAATAAAAGATCATGAAAACAAGTGAGTCAATGTTCTTCATGTACCTCTAGCTAAGACTAAAACTATGGTGTTTTCTGATGTTAATTTACATTGTCGAAAAGATGCATCCATGGAAATGCTTATTAGATGATTAAAAAAGGTTGTTGATACAAATGTTGATCAACTTGTTTACCTGATGATCTAGACTCAAGAATTTTACATTTACGCCTACACTTTACGAAGTGCCACACTTGTTTCCATTTATTTTACCAAAGGCTGAATATGACGAACATTTTATTATGGATGGGAGTTTATCATGAGTGAAATTGAAATGGGATGGGTGGTTTTGGATTTTTTGGAATATTTCAATGTTTTGGTGTTTTCGTAATGTTCTGAGGTTGTTTTTGTATTTTGGGTTGTTTCACAAATGTTTTGATTTTCAAGTTTTCAATTTTTTTTGTGTTTTTCTGGGATTTTGACCATGAAATAAACCTAAGGGGACTGACCTTGGGCCTTAGGAGCTAATCAATAATTGGCCTTGCCTATGTTATACACACACAAAGACCTTGTAGTTCGACTAACTTTGACTAGTAATTGTTTATTGATGAGATATGAACACTAGATGAACTGTCAAATTATTATGACAGACTCCTAAGGACTGACCTAATGCCTCGGAGGCACATTGATGATGGCCTTCCCTACAGTCAAGCTCAGAGACAATGTAGTTTGACAACCTTTTTTTGACTTTTTATGATTTTGACCTATTTTGGGGATTTTGATGTAATTTGGATGTTTTGGATTTTTGAACTATACAATTTTATGAATATTTTTGGATTTTTTTATTTTGAACTATTTTGGGGATTTTTTTAGGATTTTGCAAGTGTTTTTGGATTTTCTAATGTTACGAAAGACCTTTAAGAATATACATGATCTTGATCCAATGCAAGTATAGACAAATTTCCCCAACATGATGTGATAGACTACCTCGATATATGTAAGACAAACTAACCTTAGAAATGTGCCAAGTAGTACTAAAGGGGAACATGATACCTACCCAATATCTAGCTATGATACAAACACAGATGAGCAATTGAAAGAATATGATAAAATAGGATGAAGGATGAATGTGATGGAAAGTGAAGCATGATAAACCAACAAAGCCAATGATGTATGGATAGTGCTTATTTATGCAAGGTGCATGTTTGCTAGGTTCTCACCAAAGTGCTTCCCAAAGCACCACCGAAGTGGTTTTCATTATAGGATAATTATTTTATATTTACTATTTTCAATCATTTTTCTTTTTTTTTTGGATTTTGTTATTTTTTATTTTTAAATTTTTTTTGATTTATACCTTTCAAGCCTAAGTATAATTTTTTTTGAGATGTGAGCTATTGATGGGCTCCTACAAGGTTTTTCCTTTAGATGTTGATAACTAATATGCTCCTGGCCTGTAACTTGTTGTGACTATGAAGGGTCCCAACCATTTTGGTTCAAACTTCCCCTTGCCTTTTGGATTAGGTACATTCCTTTGATTCTCCTTCAAAATAATCTCTCCAACCTAGAAGGATCGACTTTTAATTTTCTTATTGTAGGTCCTCTTGAGTCATTTATGATAAACTTGCAAATTATTCAAAGCATCCAGATGATGTTCATCTATCAGCTCTAGCTCATTCAAATGTGACACCCTATATTCTTCATCAATAATAAGATTTGCAAGGATATTCTCATTGATGGGAGCTTGAAAACAATGGGTAGGATAACTTCAGATCCATATACTAGGGAAAAGGGGGTACAACACTTGTGGACGTGCAGATACTAGTTTTGTAGGCTCATAAGGAAAGGTTTAGTTGCAGATGCCAATCATGACCAGCTTCATTGACCATCTTCTTAAGAATTTTCAAGATGGTTTTATTAGAGGCCTTTGTTTGATCATTTCCATGGGGGTAATAGGGGTAGAGAGCTAGTGTTGGATATTGAATCGTTGACACTACTCATGGACATCCTGGTTTTTGAAAGGTGTTCCATTATTTGAGATAAGGGCCTGTAGAACATTGTAGCAACAAATAAGGTAGTTTAGGATGAACTTGGAGATTTTATTTCCCATAATATAGGTCATAGGAATTGCCTCAACCCACTTTGTAAAATACTTAGTGGCGATAATGATAAACTTGTGACCATTGGATGAGGTAGTTGTAATCTTTCCTATGAGGCTAAGTCCCCACTACGAGAAAGGCCAAGGTGTAATGATCGGTTGAATTTCTTGAGTCGATGCATGGATGAGGTCCCCATGCTATTGACACTATATACATTTCTTGACATACTAGTGAGCTTCTCATTCCATGGTAGGCCAATAGTACCCCATCCTCAACAGTTTCTTTGTGAAGTTCATATCACTCAAACGTGATCCACAAATTCCTTTGTGTACTTTTGTTAATGCGTTCAAAGCTTCCTCAAGGTTAAGACATTGCAATAATTTCCCCTCAAGACTTTTATAGTAAAGGGAATTTCCTAGGATAACCAAACAGACTAATTTTTTTATAAAGGTTTTCTTGAGGTTTGAGGTGATGACAACTAGGAGGATTCCTCTGTTTAGGTAGGTGAATATATCATGATACCAGGGATCACCAAGACCAACAATTTCAAATATAAGCTCAGATTCTGGTACCTTGAAAACTGGGACTTGAAGAAGCTACTCAATAAGGAACTCACATTTAGGATTTTTCTTTGGTATATCTAACAAGGACCCAATAGTCACCATAGCATCAACTGCTCAGTTATTCATTTGGCCCGTATCTACTCAAATGGGATATCGATGAAGAAATCCTTGAGATCTTCTACCATCTTCTTGTAACGAGTGAGTTTGTTGTCCTTGGTCTAATAATAAGCAATTACTTAGCTTATGATTAGTTGTTAATCCTTATAGACCTTTAGTGCCAAGATTTTCTACTATACCACTATTTTGAGCCCTATGATGAGAGCTTCATATTCAACAATGTTATTGGTACATGGGAAAGATAGTTGTTATGATTTTGAAATGTAGTGCCCTTGTGAGGTGATAAAAAGTATGTCAACCCCTAATCCATGATGTGTGTGGGAATCATCAAAGTACATCTTCCAATGATTTGTTGTGTCTAGGAGAAGGAATTTAGACACCAATGGATTCTCTACATAAATAGGTTCCTTTGCTAGTTGATCTGTGATGAATTTCCCTTTGATGGCATGTTACATGTGGTGTCAAAGCTATTTTTATTTCTCTTAATGGTCAGATGCTCAAAAATTTTACTTGAGGTTAAAACATATGAAAGTTACTATGTAGAACAATGGGCATGTTACACATGGTATCAGAGCTACTAGGTTCAACTCTAGAACCTATATACTTGCTATGTTTTCTCTTCCAACAATATGAGACTAATGTTTGGAAGTTATTGTGCCAAGATGGTGCATCTTAGGTTAACTTCAAGAAAATCAATGATCGAAAATGAACATTACCTACAAGCCAAGAAAGAAAAATAATCCCTTGTTCATACCATTGAGGGAACCAACTATGACAACACCATATGTATAAGTGATACTAATACAATCAGTCATGCTCTATCACAGATTAATTAAGAGAAAAGAAGGATGAGAGATGAATCCAATTTCAACAACTTATCATCTATCTCTTTGGCCAGGTCAAACTCATTATCACTTTCCAGGGATATGCCCTTGAAATGTAGTGTCAGTCTACCATGATATTTAGGAACCCTCATGTAGTACCTATGAATGAAGTTATTGTTATAGCCTCTAGTGGCGAATCTGAGGGATACATACCCCAAAACTATGTATCAAAAGATAAGTTTGACGGTTACACCTAAAAATGGGTTGGATAATCTAATTAATTAAATACAAATTATTTGATTAATTAATCTTAATTCATCTACTTAGTAAATAAATAGAAATATTTATTTATAATAAGTTCACTATTAATTCTTCTATCTCATCACATTTCTTCTTAATTAAATAAAGATATTCTAAAATCTTTAATTTAATTATCATATTCTTTCTATTTTAATTTAATAAACAACTTCTATAGTTTTTTTTATTAAATTATTTATCTTCCTAATTTTCTAATTTGAATAAATCAAATATATTCAAATAAAATCATAAATCAAATCCATCTATTCACTCACCAATAAAATTAGATTTTTCAAATCTAATTAATTTAGCTATCATTCATGGGAAAAGCCTCAGGGACAAACCTGCAGGAAATCCTCTCAATCTTCTGTGTCAAATATTTCCTCTCATCTTTCTTGGTGTTTTCATGGGGAGGAACAATCTCCCATGATCAACTCCACCTTCTCATCTCATACCATTCAAAATCTCCAGATTTAATCTCAGCCTCTGTTGTGTTACCCCTGTGCAAAATTGTTGTCGAAAATCTATATATACAGCCTTCTGAAGCATCAAAATCATCCGAGAATTATCTTTTATGCAAAATTACTCTATAGGAATTAGTACTCAATCAATCATAAGCATTAGTATTAGCATTTTAGTATCATCATAGCACCATGGGATCAGTAGATTTCATATCACAGTAACATCATTAGTTTTTACTATAGCTTCCATTTAGCAAGTTTCATGTTAGGATAGTTTACAGTAGCTACATATCATCTAGGAATCATTAGAAATCATCACATCATTGCATTTAGCGTCCATTTTGTTCTCCAGATAGGCATTTTAAACAGTTACAATGCTTACAAATATGAGAGCTTTTGTAATTTGATAAATCTTTGGAGATAGGAGACAATGAGATGCTTTCAGGCTTTTCTATGTTTTAAATTAGTTTAATTCAAGTTTAATATGGATACAATGTTTCATTAAGAGGTGTATTTAATTGTATTTAGTTTACATTTTTCCACACTTACATTTTGGTGCCCACCGTGGGGCTGTACCCCATGTTTTTAACAAGTTTTTCTAGAAATTTTTTATACAGGAATTTGGCATAATTTGTTTTAGCACAATTGGAAGATTCTATAGCCATTCTAAGGAAAAGTATAGTTCTTTGAAGGATTGTTCTAGCACTTCTGAGGAAAAGTATATAGCGCTTTGAAGGACTGTTCTAGCACTTCTGAGGAAAAGTATAGCGCTTTGGAGGACTATTTTAGTGCTTCAATTCTACAATCTAGCACAGGTTGACCGCAACATCCAACATCTATTTTAGCATGTTTCTAAAATCCTATAGTGCTTCTGGCTATTTCTATAGCACTTCTAGTTATTTCTATAGTGCTTCTAACCACTGTAATAGCACTTTTGACACTTCTTTTAGTGCATCCAAGAACACATAGTCAAAAAAGAAAAAAAACAAATATGTTCTAGCACTTTTGAGGAATTTTGTAGCACTTTTGACCTCTATTTTAGTGCTTTGATAGTCAATCTTAAAATGACCATATCTTGGTCATACAAAGGGATTTTTTAAAACTTTTGTTTTTGAAATGGGGTAGAATTTCATAAGCTATGCACTGGTGTAGGTATTTATCACTTTTTGTAGAGTTATAATTTTCAATTCTACATTTAAAGTCAAATCACATTGTAACTTGGTCTAAGTTTTAGGTTTTTTATGCTTAGGCATTCATATAATCCTTATATCTTCTTATTTCTTGATCTAATCTAACATTTTTGAGCATTTAGTGCAGGTTTTAAGAAGAACATGGGGCATTGAAGTGAAAGAAAGTATTTGATATCCATTATAATAGTGTTTTCAAACACTCATGGGAAAATAACCCATCATATGTTATTTTTAATTCATGCTTTAGGACCAACTACCATTACTTTGGGCTTAAAATTAACCATCTACACAAGCTTTGTCAAAGTTGGTTAAAAAGAACATTAGAAACTCATTGGTTTTTGGATTTGGACTTAAAATGAATCAATCCTAGAATAGTCACATTTTCCTTTGGATTAAAAAATTACCAATCTAGGGTAATCACAAACTTTTCAAATTGGGATTTAAAAATGAACACCATGTCTTTTTGTGAAGCAACATCTTCACATAGATTAGAAAAAATTTTGTTTGGGCTCTAAAATTTGAACAAGTGGTTTATGTGTTTGAATGGTTGATAGGCATATGCTCTCCCCTTAACTGGGTGATCCAAAAAGCCAAACTCATCCTTTTTATGCATTCTTCAAGTTTTATTACATCCTTTAGAAGGCCTGCCATAGTGGGAAAAAGTACTCACCCTACAAGAATGACCTAAGTGGGTTCAAACCAAAGCCAAGTTTTTCCACCCCACTATAAAATTTAAAGTGAATCTGGGGAAACCCACTTTTTTTGGAAGTGTGCAAGATAACCATCCCTAAAACCTTTGTTCTAAAGGTTGGGAGGTCTCCCGAGGGAGTCTATTATTGCCGCTCTGAACAGAAACCCTTTCTAAGAACCTAGTGTAGTATCTAGCCAAGTCAGTAACCAGACATTGTAATACTCGCAGTGCAAGGGGAGGGAAGAATCTGCCCCAAGACACTCACCATATAATTTCCAAGGACCATTTGCTTAGGGGATTGAGAAATCTAACCTTGAGTATGCACCTGGAAAATACAAAAACACGGGTGCCCTCTAGGGGGTGACACGGCTGTGTGAGTCGACACAATTTTAAGATGTGGGTTGTTGAGTATAACGATGACCTTTTGACTATTAAGAGTGAGTATGTCTAAAGTGTTTTATTGTTATCAAACCAGTGAAAATAGGACCATGTGTGGTTCTTTTGAACATACACTATATGTTTAGATTGCAACTCTTAAAAACAATTGTCTTCATTTGAGTGTTGTGTATTCCAAAATCATTAAAATCCAAATAAAGATCATCCAAAAACAAAAAAAATAACACAAAAGAGTCAAAACAGAATCAAACAATGAAATTTATGATTAGGGATTGGAAATCCACAAAATTTGTCAAGAAATTCCTCACAACAAGAGTCAAAAATCCAAAGAAAAGGAAATTGAAACTCAAACCACCATGGATGAAATAGATGAGGATTGATTGAATGTTTTATCTCATCAAATGAAAAAACTTCAACAACAAATCTAGGACATACAAAGGGAAACAAACACATAAAGATATCTACTACCAGACATCTACCCATATCCTCATGAACAAAAAATGAACATGAGACCTTCTTCACCCAAAGCTACATCATCCAAGTTCAATGTCATTGAATTTTTGCAAAAGTTCAATAAGCCCAAATCTAAATCCTCAAACACAAATGTTATTGAGAAATATTGTCATGTCATGTATTTATCTCCATCCACCATAAGCCAAACTAAACCTCAAGATTATTTCACTCAAGTTAACAATTCCATCCAATCATCCTCTTCTATCATATCTTCAACATCCAATGATTCTTGTCAATCTCTCAATCCAAAGCATGCTAGCATAGACTCCCCTACACATCAAGATCAAAATATTCTTTCCACTCCATCCAATGATATCAAAATTCCACAAAATATTTCAATCCTTGATCAAGACCACATTTCTCAAGAATCTTATGATGATCCCCTCCTTTCACTTTTCATCCAAAACAATTCCCTTCCATCTCAAGAGACAAGTATCCTTCCAAGTTCTTCTTCCACATCATCTAATCAATCCATACCATCTCATGGTTCTATTGCATCACAAGAGCATGATAGTTTTTCCATCCTATCTAATTATGTCTTACCAACTGATGATCAAGACATTCTTTCTACAAAATCTCATGATTCCCTTCCTCATCAAGATCAAGATATGCTTCCATTCAAGGATACCCTTTCATCCCATGAAGATGATTATCCTTCTCATGATCAAGATAGGCCTTTCATACCACTTCATAATCCTTTTCCAAGTCAATATCAAAACACCCCATCATCCCCATGTCAAGAGCCTATCACACCTATTCAACTATCCATGAATCCCGCACCTATAAATTGGGATCCTCCACCTTTATCCATTCTAGTTTACGTCCAACACCTATCCTCTTATCCATATCATATCCTCCTCAAAATGGACTCACATCTTGTTTCACAAAAAATACATATCCCATTGGTAAACAAATGAGTCAAAGTATGAATTACAAAGGAAAAAGATTAGGCCTTCATGAGCAATGTATCCTAGAACCCCTTTTTGTTCAAAGAAACCCATATCACCATGGCCTTGGTTATACACCTAAGTGTCCTAGTCCATCAAACCTACCATCTATCTTAGGTCCTCATCCTAATCCATCAAACATTCCATATATCCTAGGTCTTCATCCTAGTACATCAAACCTTCCCTCTATCCTAGGTCCATATCCCATTTCTCAAGAACAACAAAGGCATGCATCCTTGAAGCCCTTTCAAAATTATACCCACATTAACTCATCCATAATACCTCCATATCATTTATCTCAATCCACCCCTCCCATTGCTCTTGGAAGCAATTTCGGTGCCAAATATCAAAAGCTTCTATATCAAAATCCACACATATCAAAGGATCAACATTTCTCCTTGAAGAGACATGTAAAAATAAAAGAAAATTTGATCCAAAATCAAAAGAAAAATCTAAAAGGCCACAAAGGCCCATCAAAGCAAAAAGGAAATTTTCAAAGACCACAAAGGTCCATAAATCAAAAAGAAAAATGTCAAAGGCCATAAAGGCCCACGAAGCAAAAATCAAAGTCAAAAGTCATGTGGATTCCTAAAAGCCTCATAGAAGCAATAAAATTTAAATTGGCATCCAAATTTTCTAATCCAAAAGCTTCCTCCAATTTTCCATCTAATAACCTATCACCTTCCAAATCCATTTTTCCTCCATCACTCCACACCCTTCAAGGTGTGTGCCAATGTTGATCTTTCCATCCTTTCCATCTATCCATCAACATTCCTTCCAACCTCCTATCCGTTATCCAACATTCATCCCCCATCATTCTCCTTTAATCCAAACCTTTGCATAAGTCCTTAGATTTTTCCATCATATCATTAATCTGCCAACATTTAGGAGTCTAATTCCCATTTGCCATGGTTTATTAAAGGGATATTTCATTGTGAAACTTGATGCTTAATTCCTTCCTCCATCTCCCTATCATCCATATCCTATCTTCTATATTCCTCTTTCACTCTACACTTAGGGACAAGTTTCGTCCATCTTATCATTCATGGTCATTATCCTTTCTATGCTCATTCCTTACATTTCCACCTTTGATCTTGACAAGGGTAAGGATCTTCTTGAACATCATATATTTTATCCAATACACTTTTTCCATATATTTCATACCATATCCTTCACCTTATCCATATTCCATCATTCTTCCTAAATACATCCTTTCTTCCTTTCCTTGGTCTTGATGAGGAATAGGGGAAAAATTCTTGGGCCTTGTGTCTATTTCCTATGTAGTTGATCTTGATCATCACCATTCATTATCTTTATCCTTGCTTTCTTCCATTCCATATCTCCTAGCTTATCACAATCCATGTCATCATGTCCCTTTGCAACCTTGAATCTTATCATGCACATCATATTTGAGCCTAGTTGTAAAACATTAATCCAATCCTCATATCTATTGGCAATCAATCATCAACAATCATCAATCTTATTGTACTTAGGGGAATCATTCATCCTAATTACTTATCATCATCATGCCTTATGGAATCAATCATTCCTGACGTCTTAATCAATCAACCATTATAATCTTTTGACAAGAGATATGTTGCTTGTGTGACATGTTTTGCAGTGAATCTTTCATTTTGATCTATCATTTATCCATGGTTGCATTACCCCTATTGTGGGGCATCTTGTTCCTTCAATCAATCATATCATCTCATTTCATCTTAAATATCCTGAAAAATCCAAAAAAGAAAAGAAGCTACAAAATCCAAACAAATAAAAAATTAGAAAACAAAAAATATATATTAGAAAAGAGAAAAAGACAAAAAAAAAAAAAGAATGAAAAAGTGCAACAAAAAAATTTAGTGAAAACCTAGAAATAGGTGCTATTTTTGATTCAAATCAGCTCTCCCATCTATTTGGACTCATGTCATGGTCGTTTCTTTCACCATCATCATTTTTGCATCCATTATCATATCATATCACATGGTCATATCTCACCCTAGCTTGGGGGCAACATCTGAAGATCATTGGGGGCAACATAAATCTTAAGCTTCACAAAATGGACAAAAAAACAAAAAGAACATTTGAAACACAACCCAACATCAAACATCAATCACCATCAGGAACGCATCAAACATCCATATCATAATAGAAAATTCAAAAAAAAAAACAAGTGAAAAATTCAATCTCAAAAAGCCAAAAACATGAGTTTGTGTCAGTCGAACTATGTGGTATCTACGTGTATAACATAGGCAAGGATAATCTTTGATTATCCCCTGAGGCCCCTAGGAAAGGTCTTTAAGTTAGTTTGATCCAAAATCTTGAAAACACAAAAACATCACAAAATCAGGATGGATATCCAATCTGAATAAATGATTGAATACTATAAGCAAATGCAATATATGTTGTAATTTTGATCATTATTATCATTTCTTTGGAGAAACTCAATGATGTATTGAACTAGAGAAGTCGAGAAGAAGAAATGGTATTTTATTTGTCTGTTGTCTGTGAATTAATCATAATTACTGTGTGAATCATCATGGGAAGTGCTCTACAAAGTATCATGGATGACATTCCAATTCTCATAGGAAAGTGGTTAATTCTTGTCTGTTTTATGCAAGAAATGCTTATGTCATCTCAGTTTAATTATACCTCGATTCTTGTATCACTTGCAATATCAAAAATCATGGAAGTAGTACTCAGATCATCATTGTCTAACTCATACCATTGATGCTTGTACTCACCTTCAACATTTTTAAAGCTCTATGATGATACAAAGCACAATAAAAGTACTGTTAAGAAGCCAATGCTTGCATAAGTATATTTGCATGGCTAAATTAGATTGTATTCATATTAGTTTTGCATCTGCATTATAGATTTTCCACATCAATTGATGATATCTTTATCGGTTTGCACCAAATGCGGAATCATGTCCCACATCTTTGGGAAGAACTCTAAAATCCTCCTATGATCATAACATATTGCAAATCAGCAATATTATCAATCAATTAAAACTCAATCAACCTATCAATCTATTCAGCTCCGGTGATACTTTTATAAAATATCATGAGTGACTATCATTTAACCTCTCCTATCATGAGGTCAATCAATCATCAACCTATCATTGATCCTTGCCTATCATGAGGTCAATCAATCATCAACCTATCATTGATCCTTTCCTATCACGAGGACAATCATCAACCTATCATTGATCTTCACCTATCATGAGGTCAATACATCAAATCAACCTCGCTTATCATGAGGTCAATCATCAAGCATCATTGGACCTCACCTATCATGAGGTTAATACATTGAATCAACCTCTCCTATCATGAGGTTCATCAATCAAACTATAATTATTCCTTACCTATCATGAGGATAATTATCATCAATCAATCATCAGACCTCACCTATCATGACGTCGAACATCATCTACTTGATTAGGAGAATCAATCAATATCAAATTAAAGGTTGACACAATCGAAAATCATCAAACACAAGGAGGCTTATTTCACATTTCATCACAGGGGCAACTTTCTACATCAATTATCAAGAGATAAATTATTTCATCGCCAAATCTTCATCAAATATACATCAAATCATCAAAAAATCATTAAAAAAATTGAAAATTTTCAAAAAATACAAAAAAATAAAATAAAAAATTCATTAATTTATCTCTCGAGGCGGCATATATCCATCAATCACCTAAAAATCATGTTTGGGGCATTCTAAAAAAGAAAATTTACTAGCAGCAGCAGCAAAAAATTTTCTTTAAAGCAATATGTAAACACATCACTTCAAAGAGGGGCAAAATGTAGACACCTAAAAATGCGTTGGAGAATCTAATTAATTAAATACGACTTATTTGATTAATTAATCTTAATTCATCTACTTAGTAAATAAATAGAAATATTTATTTATAATAAGTTCACTATTAATTATTCTATCTCATCACATTTCTTCTTAATTAAATAAAGATATTCTAAAATCTTTAATTTAATTATCATATTCCTTCTATTTTAATTTAATAAACAACTTCTATAGTTTGTTTTATTAAATTATTTATCTTCCTAATTTGTTAATTTGAATAAATAAAATATATTCAAATAAAAGCATAAATCAAATCCCTCTATTCACTCACCAATAAAATTAGATTTTTCAAATCTAATTAATTTAATTATCATTCATGGGAAAAGCCTCAAGGACAAACCTACAGGAAATCCTCTCAATCTTTTGCCTCAAATCTTTCCTCTCATCTTGCCTGGTGTTTTCATGGGGAGGAACAATCTCCCATGATCAGCTCCACCTTCTCATCTCATACCATTCAAAATCTTCAGATTTAATCTCAGCCTTTGTTGTGTTACCCCTATGCAAAATTGTTGCCAGAAATCTATATATACAGCCTTTTGAAGCATCAAAATCATCTGAGAATTATCTTTTATGCAAAATTACTTTGCAGGAATTAGTACTCAAGCAATCATAAGCATTAGCATTAGCATTTTAGTATCATCATAGCATCATGGCATCAGTAGATTTCATATCATGGCAACATCATTAGTTTTTACTGTAGCTTCCATTTAGAAGGGTTTCATGTCAGGATAGTTTACAATAGCTACATATCATCTAGGAATCATTAGCAATCATCACATCATTGCATTTAGCATCCATTTCGTTCTCTAGATAGGCATTTTAAACAGTTACAGTGCTTACAAATCCGAGAGCTTTTGTAATTTGATAAATCTTTGGAGATAGGAGACAATAAGATGCTTTCAGGCTTTTATGTGTTTTAAATTAGTTTAATTCATGTTTAATCTGGATACAATGTTTCATTAAGAGGTGTATTTAATTGTATTTAGTTTACATTTTCCACATCTATACATGGTAATTCACTTCCTCCTCAACGGGTTGTGTTTTAACAAAGGATCCATGCAACAATGGACAATTGACAAGATGAATACGAGATCACCCCAGTGGAAACTCTAGGTATAGGACCCAAGAGTGGTAACAATCGAGCCTCTTGAAGGGCTCAAAATAGGTAAGCTTTGCTTGCATAACGGAGAGGTTATGCAATGGAAATTCCAGTGGGACTAGTATGCAGAAGATTCTGCCACTTGGGAAGACTATGCTAAGATTAAGTAGAAGTTTCCTCATGTCTTACATGCTTTTGAGAGTTCTTGAAAAATCATTCTAATATGTTTATTCTTATAGTTTACATCTATGTCAGCTACTTAAAATCATTGGGGAAGATGATTCACAAGGGGGGATATGTTACAACCTGTTGTGCTACTACTCATTTACTTTTACCTAGTTGGGTGTAAATGTTGTAAATGGGTGTATTTATGTTTTATGTGAAGACTAAATGTTGATTTAATTTGATGTTATGAAATGATTTTGATTGTGAAATATTTGATGCTAATGAATGTATTATTTTCAACTGACTACTATTGCAATGTACTAAGTTGGATGCAGAAATTGAATCAAGCCTCTTGAAGAGAGGGGAAGTATCACTCACGGAGAACTTGGTCTAGTAACCTTTGATAAAGACCTAAGCTGAGCTTTCACGTGCACACACTTCTAGTTTGGTCAAGTCAGGATAATAGTTTTGGAAATAGTAAGTTACCTTTAGTCTTGCTTGAGGTTTTATTTGTGAACATTCTTATTTAGGGGTTACAATGTTAAGTCTCTTTGTGATGTGTGAGTTCTTCTTTGTGTTTCTATTTAATCGATATGATATAGATACATAAAAATGTATATATATGTGTATATATTTGTATGTGTCAATGATTTACTCATACACATGAGTAATTACGTGCATGAGTATATGTAGATGACATATCTACACATGCTCATGGATGGATTACCCATATGCATGGGAATATCAATCAAAAGAGGTGACATATATATACATATATATATATATTGGATGTATATATGTTGATCAATATGATTGTGTAAATATGTGTTTGAATATCAAAGTATGATATATATAGTATATGATTATATACACATAATTATTAACATACATGTATGTAATGACGTAATGGAAACACCCGTACCAATATATTAATATATATGAATATATACATATGTATATATGTATATATACAAATACAATGTTATTCATGAAATATAAGAATATATGTGTATTTGCATATCGAATAATACAACTCTATAGACTTGTAAATTATATATATATATACTTATATACATGTTAATATGTTATGTATAATAATAATAATAATAATGATGATGATGATTTCTATAGCATTGAGTTATCTATATAGTGCATAACATTTTAAACATAGAAAAAGATAAGTATTTTGTGCAACAATAGATAAGAGAATAGCACATAAATCAGGATATAAATATTGGTAATGTCTGAAGCATTTAAGGTGCTGAGTTTAATGAAATATGGCAGTGCTAAGTAAAGCACATGGTTTCATATGCCAACCAACATGTAAGTAAACTGCTAAAGTCTAATTCAATGCAAAGGAAAAGATGAATATCCATGCACAGGAAAACTTTGACCTAGTCATTGCAAACTACAGCCAAATAAATAGGGCACGTAGGAACAATGTGGCACCAGATTGTGAGAGGCACGAATCAATTAAAAGTCTGATTTGCAACATGAATTCCAGATTATGAAGAATTATGAAATATGGGAAACAGTCAAGTGTGTAGTTGGCCAAGTAAGTTGACTTGTAGAAGATAATTACCTTGCATTTATGATTATCATACTTGTTGTTCATTTGAGAAAAGTGACTCATTCACCATGTTTGTGCATATGTTTATTGTACAATGATTATAGCTGCCACCTTTTCTTAACCTTGCCGAGTCAAATAATTTGAGTTAAGTGACATTCTTGATACCCTATTTCTAGCCTTTAGTTGTTGATCTTTGTGTATAAATAGAGGAGCTATCTACCTCAATAGGAATGCATATCTGCATTCTTGTTGTGATTTTTTGAGTTATTATATTCTAAATTCTTGAGTTGTGCGAGAATTTTTGAGAGAATTGAGAGAGGGTTTTGAGAGGGAGTCTTTGGTAAAGTGGAGAAAGTTATATGGGAGTTGATTACTAATTTGGGAAGGCTATGTTAGGAAACTAGATCAATCAATTGGAGCATTGCATAAGTGGGCATGTTGATTCCTACTCTTTTATACTTTGTTTTATGTATTTAAAAATATCGTGTCATTGTTTGTTCTTTTGGGAAGATAGTTCAATTTCGTATTAGGGATTGTGAAGGTGAAACGAAGATTTTTGTACTTAGTATAAAGATCTATATTGCTTGAAGTGCTTGTACATATTCCATATTAAGGAATGGGTGGATATAGTGGGAATAAATACTATATTAGGGATATAGCTTACATAGCTAATGTTTAAACTAGTTAAGTCTTAGAGTTACTATGATTTACTTAGTAGATGTGTTTAGATAAACTTAAAGGTAATAGGTTGTTTCTGGGGTTAGGATAATCTAATGGAGGGGATATCTTATGCATAGGCTATGAATGGTCAAATACAAATCGAGCTAGGAAGGTGGGTGAGCATGTGACATCCACTCCATAATTTTGGGTGATGAATAATTTGGGCAAAGTAGTGTAAGCTGTCACTATTTACATTGTCAATTCACAATGTTCCAAATTTACGTACTACACAGGGATTCTCATATGTACATAGGTTGTAGCAATTGTATGACAGATCTAGAAACATTTAGGACACACCACCAAGCTCAAATAAGGTCATGTTATTATGAGGCTACCAAACCAATCTCTTCGTTAAAGGGTAGGGCCATCTATCAATTTGATAGATGTACGGGGGACGATAGTTAGTCCAAGGTTGGTAGAAAAGTGCTTGATTCATGCTTCTCCTCATTAGTTGGTGACTAATATTTGATGGAGGATACCTAGACTATTCATACATCTATTGCCAATAAGCTCAATGGATCCTTGTATATAGATATTGTATCCATGTCTATGGAAAGATTATAAAAGAGAAATGTTATCATGAATTATTTACTATGATATCACTATATATTTGAAAGTTGTAATACTTTGATATAATGTAATGGGGAAAGTATGGAAATATTTTTATTTCAAATGTGCATGTTATCTTTTTATATGAAAGAAAAAAAAATATTGCTCTTAATGGTTAGATGCTTGAAACTTTTACTTGAGGTTTTGGACATTGAAAAAGTAACCCTTCTACTTTTTATGTCTCGTTTGGGCCCTCCTTGTGATTTTTGCTTAATTTTATCTTGATTTAATGATGTAATTAGGTCTTGGGCCTTTCCAAACTAAATAAAATGTATTTATCAATGTCTTGTGAAGGTGTTGTAAAGTGTTGTAAATGACTTTCACACTTTTCTAGACTATTATTAAGCATTTAAGTCTAATGGACCTATTTTTTCTTTAATTCAACATTGTAAAATATATTTAATTGCATTCTCACCTTACTCTAGAAGGCTTGTAAATTAATCTTAATTTTAATCTAGTGTTGTAATGTGTTTTACATATTCACATTGGATATGGTTCCTTCCTAGGCTATGTGGACCTCATTTTACTATTGTAAAGTGTATTTAATAACACTTTCACATTGAACTTTTTGTCCCTATCCCTAATCACCCTTTATATCATCATTAATAGGCCTCTATGACCCCATATTATGCATCCCAAGGCATAATTTGATCAAAGACCCAACTAGAACAACATAAAAGCCTAATTTATTTATTCCCCGACATTCCAACTGGCAAAATGGCCCATGTGGGACCCATTTGCCACTTTGGGTGAATGAGTCCCATCCAAGTGGGACCCATTCATCCAATGTGGCGAATGAGTCCCATTTGAGTTGTTTTTGGGGTTTGAGTGGGAAAAAATAGGTTTTAAGTTTAATTTTCTTCAATGTCGGCCTTGGGGATCAAATTAATGGGCATTTGAGTAGGATTTCCTATATAATCAAGCTTCTAAACCCTAATTCATCATTCATTCATTATTCATTTATCACTCATTATCCATCTCAAGTCAAGCAAGCTAGGGTTAGGTCATTTAGATAGCAATCAAGATCATTTTTCAGACATTCAAGGGCAAATTCTTCATCCATTTTTGCAAAAATTCAAGATCCATCATCATGGAAAGTTTTTAATTGCATTGTTTCATATTTCATGCTTCATTATCTTATTTCATCATTTTGGTTTAATTACCTTAAGGGGTTTGACCAAGGAAAACCCCCATGCCCTAACAATCAGCACTTTTGTTCTATTTCTTTATGTGATTGGAGATATGAATACTTTGAAGGGTTGGAGATGATTGATCTCCCTATTTTCTAGGTCAAAATATCCACAAAAAGTCACTTACAATGCCGAAATTCAAGGTTTCCGATCTGCACACCTAAAAGTACAGAAAGAGCAGACTAAGAGCTTCATATTCCACTTGCAAGTTTTTAGAAAGTTCAAAGTGGAATCATTCACCATTAGAGGTGAATGAGTCCCACTATACCTATTTTTCAAATATTTCTATAGATCCAAATACCCATTTGTCTAAAATAGGCTTCGATGCAGTTTTCCTTATTTGGGACTGATTTGCCTAGAATGGCGAATGAGTCCCAGTAGGCCAAAATTCTAGGATCAATATAATTTCTAGTATTCAACACATTTCTAGGTTCACATTATTTTTTTTACTTTCATATTATGTTTTACTTGCATTTCTATTCATCTTTCTAGGTGTTTTTATGTACTACACTATGTTTTCAAACATTTTGCATTTTTCCAAGTTTTGGATTAAGGGTAAACCCTTTTATTAGCTTTCATCCTTTAGGACAATCCCCTTTGAAAAATTTCAATCTCTTTTGCATTGAAATCTCAAGGGTTTGTTCTTGAATGTGAACATTATGAAATCAGATCCATCTTCCTTCATTCCCCTTTTGGTGTGAGCAAGGAAGTTGTGCATTCCATTTCATTTGTCCACATTTTGGTGAACCTGACTTTTGAACATAATAATTTTGATTTGGATTCCATCCTCATCCTAGATATAGCTCGCATTAACTTTTAATTAGGGTTTGCATTAGTTAATTGACATCTAGGGTTTTTTTAATTTTGCATTAGTGAAAGTGCACATAGGTTGCATTTTTGCATCTCAAATCATTATAAATTTCTGAAATTCTACATTTGCATCTTAGGTATGCATCATACAACACAAAAAACATAAAAATCAATCAAAAAAATTTAAAATTTTTGAAGGAAAAAAATGTCCACTGGGACTCATTCACCACCTTGGGCAAATCAGTCCCTTTGTACCCTTGAAACTGCTTTTCATAGCACTAAAAACCCTATTTCTATACCTTTTTTTTCCTGCCATTAATTATCTATATCAGTTGGTTGAGTTTCTGTTACATAAATTTCATTAGATTTAGCTTAAATTAGCTCATTTCATTCCTTTCTCAATTTCAAATTTTCATTTACAACATTTCATCTTTCAAGTTGTTGCATGATGTAGTCAACACATTACCTTATCTAAAAATTGCATTTAAACATTTTGCTTTAAGTCATTGCATTGCACTTTATTTACCTTCTCATGTTAGCATGTGTTCTTTTCAAGCATTTAGTTCTTCTAGAATATCAAGTGGCTTGTATGATTCTATTTTCTCTACTCATGGGCATAATCTAGGACAACAAAGTAAAACCTTTGATAAGCATGTTGCATACCCTCCTAGTACCTACCACATTTTTAAGAATGTCATAACACAAGAGGATGCAAGTGTAGACAATCATAACAAGCATACTTGTTCATCTCCCAATACCTTTCCTATTAGTGACAAAGGTATCTTGGTGAAAGAAGATACAAGCATTGAGAGTCTTGATTGTCCCTCTCCTCTTTCACCTTTGGAAAACATTAGAAAACAAGAAGATGAGATCATAGAAACATTTATAGACATCACCTTACCTAGTCTCCATAACCATGACAATCCCAATTGTCCTTCTCCTAATACCCCTCCTCAATGCAAAGATGATAGGAACTAGTGTTAGAAGATACACCTATTAAGAGTCATGGAAATCTTGTTTCTCCCTTCCCTTTAATGCTCCTACAATTTGGGACAATCTATTTGAAAATCATAGTGGTCCTTCTCTTGATGCCTCCCCCACTTGTGATGAAGCTTCTTTACAAAATTTAACCATGGATGAACATATTACAAGCTCTCCTACTAGGGTAGATAATATGGAACAAGAGTGTTGGTGTAATTAAAAGTGTTGTACCTTGTTCTAGGTCATAATTACACCTTAGTTAAGTTTACTTAGGGACCACATAGGAGGTTGTTGGAGAATTTCCACTTTTGGTGGACTTGACATGTCATTACTTTATCACTTCCACCTTTTGCGGGCACATCATGTGATTATATCTCCACCTTAGGTGGAGTGATAGTTTTTCATAGTTGTCTCATGTCATAAGATTATGACACTTGTCATAATCTTATTCCCTTCTATGTTCTCACCTTGGCTATATAACCAAGGGGTCTCTCTCATTTGTAATCAATCAACAATCATATCTCAGTCATTTTGACTCCTTTTTTCAAGCAATTTTTTTTACTTGGACTAATTTTTCATGATCTACACAGTGGTGCAATTATTTTTTGGTTTTGGTGTCTGATTTTTCTATAAATTGCAGATTCTCTTAGGTTTTGCTGCTTCGTCCTCATTTTGGGAACTTTGGGAGCTCATATATTGCTCCTAAGGTAACATTTTTGGGTGCAACTTTTTTTAAAGTGCCTGATTTTTCATGTACTTCTCAATTGTATGATTAGATTGATTTCATTTTGTTCCAAAAATTGTACTTGATTTTGTGGCCTATTTTGGAATTTTCATGTACCAAGATCAAAGACCACTTTGTTGTTTTTGGCAAGTGGCAACTATAAACGCACTAAATATAAAGTCCCAAATTAGATATTGCTTGGGGGGGTTTCTTGATTGAGTGATTTGGGGGGGTAATCTTGCAGTGATTGCTTGCATTCTTTTGCTTGATTAGTGTTCTTAAAATGGGGAAATCTCAAATTGAACCCCTAAATCCACATAATTATGCTACATGGAGAAAATCAATATGGAATTATCTTATGATAAAAGGTCTAATAGGTCATCTAAAGGACACAATTCAAAAACCTACCGATGCTAAAGAATTGGCAAAGTGGGAGATTGATTGTGAGAAAACACTTGGATGCATATGTTCATTAGTCTCATTTGATTTGCAATTTAATATTGAATCATGTAATACACCTAAAGAAGCATGGGATACTTTTGAAAAATTATATTGTAAAATAGATAAGATTAGAGGCTATCAGATTGATAATGATTTGATGAATCTTGATCCTAAATGTTTTGACCACATCCAAGACTACATCTCCAAAATAAAGCAACTAAGAACACAGTTGGAAGAATGCAGTATTGAAAAAGAGGATTTACAATTGATTCCGAATGTGATATCCAAGCTTGGTCCTGAGTATTCAGTGTTTGTTTCTGGATTTCATACCCATCGACTTTCTATGGGAACATCATATGTTGATCCTAAGTTTGATGACTTTTCAAATATCCTAATCCAAGAGGAAGCTAAGTTAATGAACATGGGTCTAATCAAGTCTTCCAAGTCACAAGCATTGGTGGCTAATGAGCCTAAGGTATAGAAAGAATCAGGGAATCTTGATAAGAAGAAAAAGAACAAGCCACATAAAGAATCAGAATCCTAATCCTCAAAAGGAGAAACATCTAAGAAGGAGAGACCTTTTTGTGCATATTGCAAGAAGGATGGACATGAAGAACACTATTGTTATAAAAAGGATATTGATGAGTTGAAGAATCTTCTCAAAAAGAATCACATTGATTTTCCTTCTAGAATGTTTGAATCTTCTTCTCCTTCTACTTCAAAACAGTCTAAAAAGAACAAATGTCAAACATCAGGATATAAAGGTCAAGCTTGTTGTGCTCTTTCAGGTCCAATATTAGGGAGATGGCTTCTAGATTTAGGAGCATCACATCATATGGCATCTTCATAGACTATCTTCTCTTTATTTTAGCCTTGTGCTATGTCTCCTATCTTGATGGGATAAAATACATACATGAGTGTCACAGGGAAGGGATCTATTAGTTTTGGGGAGAACACTTTTCAAGATGTCTTGTGTGTTCCTCATTTGATGAACAATCTTCTTTCCATTTATCAGATTACACATGGTGGAGATGGGAGAACCGTGGAGTTCACTCCTGATTTGGTTATCATTTAAGACTTGGAGACTAGAGAGATCATTGCTACTAGGGTGGTTGATCATTCATCTTGGTTGTACACCTTTGCATGGTTTTCTTTTGATGATGACAATGTTCCTTTGGCTATTGATCACAACTATGATTCAGAGGAGACATTTGGTTTTTTGAACTTGGGAATTCTCACATCAAATCCAGTACTTGAGCCATGCATTTCATCCCCTCCATCTATTGTTGTACTTGATGATGCTTGTGTTGCTACAGTTTTGGCTCCTAGTGATTCAATGTAGCAGGAAATACATAGTCTTCCAGATATGACTACTTTGGATGACTTCTTGATAGGTATTTTAGACTTGTTTGTGGAGTCTCATCTTGTAGATTTGGGAGACATCATCGATAGTATTCATCTTCTCTTTGATGAAGATGAACCTTCTTCAGTTGTTGTGAGGGAATACCTTAACCCTCTTGTTCATTCTCTACATGATCATTCTTCACAGATTGGCATGACTGTGGATTCTTTTGGACATCATTTAGAGGAGGCTTCTTTGTCTTTAGAGGGGATATCTTTGTCTTTGGATTATGTTCTACATTATTTTCTACTAGATGTTGGATAGTCCTCTTTAGTAGTGTGGCCTAGAATGCTTGTTTGCAGTGTGTAAGCTTTTGGCATCGACATGGAGACATTTGAGCACGCTTCAGAGACATCATCATACATCATCCATATTCTTGACATCCTGCATACATCCATGTTTTTGTTTCTTCCTAAGGGGAGGAATGTTGTTCGGTGAGATTGGACCATCTTTAGCATTCAATGTTGAGCTTCTACCATCATTGTAGGAGACTCAACATTGAGGGGGGGCAGCCTTATCTCTCTTTTACTTCTCTATTATGGGGAGGTCTTTATCCTCACATGGGGTTTTTACCTTCTCATGCATCATTTAGAATATTGCATTTCCTTTTTGTATTTCATCTCTCTTTTGGGGAGGAGTTTTGTCCCACTAGGTTTTCTCCTTTTCCTCATTTGTGAGAGATTGCATTGATTGCATTGTGTGTGTACATGGGTACCTAACATGGCCTAGTATTCAAGACCCATCATTGCATCTTTGTGTCATTTGTTGTAATAATCTGCTACTCCCTAAGTTGCACTTAAGGGGGGGTTTTGGTGTAATTAAAAGTGTTTTACCTTGTCCTAGGTCATAATTACACCTTAGTTAAGTTTACTTAGGGACCACAAAGGAGGTTGTTGGAGAATTTACACTTTTGGTGGACTTGACATGTCATTACTTTATCACTTCCACCTTTTGTGGACACATCATGTGATTATATCTCCACCTTAGGTGGAGTGATATTTTTCATAGTTGTTTCATGTCATAAGATTATGACACTTGTCATAATCTTATGCCCTTCTATGTTCTCACATTGGCTATATAACCAAGTGGTCTCTCTCATTTGTAATCAATCAACAATCATATCATTGGCATTGAATACAGTTTATCCTTGTCATATCATATTCTCTCTTCTTGTGCTTTCCATTTTGTCTCAAGATCTTGATCTTGAAAGCCATAGCCAATTCTAAAAAAGAGAATGATACCTTAGAGAAAAATTACAATCAAATAAAGTCTTCCCCTAATATCCCCACTCTTGATAATCAATAAAATCCAACCATTGATCATTCCCCTTCTTGTGATGAAGTCATTTTAGAAGAATCAACCGTCGCATGTCAAGAACATGTGGTTTGTAGTTCTTCTCAAAACTCTCCTCTTAGGGAGGATATCATGGTGCAACAAAAGGAAAGCATTGACAACAATGCTATTATGCCTTTAAATGAAGATGATGAAGTAACATTAGAATCTCCTTCACTAAGGGATGTTAATATTATTCAACCTCAACTCATCCTTTACCCCCCTTCACACAAACTGCAAACTCAAAACAAACTTGAATTCATCCTCTACCCACCTAAGAATAATGTACATCACAACAGTCAAGTCATAATATTGTTGCTCATACATATAACACTAGAAATAACTCGCAACTGCAACAACCAACCCCAAAACTCTTACCAGGTCCTCGTGTAAAGGAGTATGATCTTGTCAAACAACTAAAGAATACACTTGATAAGATATCATTATGGGACCTTATTCAAGCATCCCCTCACTACCATAACATGATTCAAACAACCTTACAACAAGTTCCTATCCCTTCCAATGTGCAACCGAATGACATAGTAGCCATGATCCAAGGAATAAATGCTAACATTATTTTCCACCAAAGTGAACTCCCCCTTTTGGAAGTGCAAAAACAAAATGAAGCTTTGATAATACTATCTCAATATAAATGAATAGGGATAAAGTGAACCCTTTTTGACAATGGCTCCACCCTTAATGTGTGTAGCGTCAACCTTTTGGATAGGCTTCATGTGGATAAATAAAAAATTCAACCTGGCTCTTTGTCTATTAAGGTATTTGACAATGTAGGAAAACAACTGCTTGGTGTGATCACTTTACCTATTACAGTTGGGAAGGCCACATTGGAAACACCGATCCATGTTATGCCTGATGATCTTTCATATAATCTTCTCTTAGGAAGACTAAGGATTCATGCAATGAATGGGCTACCTTCTACTCTCCACCATAAAATGAAATACATCTACAATAACAAAGTGTACACACTCGAAGCTGACCCTAACCCAAACAATGTTTGAACATTGAGAAAAGCAAAGAAAATCCTTTGGCAACATTAACACCAACTACACAAGTGGGACATGTACAACAAAAATACAAAGAACAACATATTGAAAAAAATGTCACGAAGCTATTAGAAGATGATTGGGGTTCCTTAGATTTCGAACATACATTCATGGGAGAATAGAAGATCATAAACAAAGACTCTAACAAGGGAAAATAAAATGCGATGATGTCAACACAAAATTTAGAAGACCCTTCGAAAGAATCCACCTCAACCACTTTAGAACACAAGACAACAAATTACACAACAACCTTTGATGACCTTAATTGTGAACAACCACCAAATCCAAAAGCAATGAAAAATCTTTATGGAAAAGGTTATGAACTTATGAAACAACTTGGCTATAGTGGAAAAGGAAGTCATGCTAGAGAACATGGTATCCACAACCCTATTGATCCTAACACACAAGAAACAACTCATGGTCTTGGTTATTGTCCTTTAATAGAAATAAACAAGCCTTCACTCAATATCAACACTATCACAAAACATCCTTCTAAGACTACTTTAACAGTAGTGCATCTTGAATTGATCGACACTAGTGGTCTTGGTTGTTACCCTTTGCAAACAAAGACATCTTTGCTTAATGTCAATGTCATCTCGCAAAACACTGATGATTTTAATTTGTTAGATTTTACACCCTCCCAGATAAAGGAGAGAACAAAATCTCGCAATCTATAGAGTCTTGCTTAGATATGACAAATAGTACTAAGCAAGACATATCTTTGTTGCAAATTGCAGAAACACCTTCTACCATTGATCAAGAGGGTATCTTGTCGAGACTCCTCCAAGATCACTTGATATCCCTTCCTCCAAGAACTTGAAATAAATGTTACTATAAGAATTCATTTTTCACATATCATAAAGTTCATGATCATTCTACTAATGACTGTAAGGCTTTGAGTAGTAAAATCCAGCATCTTAAGTAATTTGGTGTTCTCCCTTATGTAGGGACACCTACTTCCTCTAATTGATACTGAATTTCACTCTACCATGCATCTCATCAATCATTTTGGCTCATCCTTTTCCTGCACTAAATGGGGGCAAGGGGTTAGTTATCCTTGTCCTTGTATTTCACTTATCATTCTCTTTTTGATAGTTTACCACCTTTCATGTACATCTAAGATGAGATTTGGATGTGGATGACATGCCTTAAGTTGGATCGCATGTGACATACTACCCTTTTCATGATACATACTACCTTTTTCATGATGCAGCTTATCGGAAACATATGACTTGGCATAAGCCTTTCCAAATAAGCTCCCATTTATTCTTCTACTTTAAAGAAATTTCTCACATTAATGGTGTTAGCAACCACTTTAAAGTGGGGGCATACATTGACACTCATAATTCATTGCATGATTTCTTTCTTCTTGTGATGTGTCCTTTTCTTGGTGGTGTCATTGGGTGAAGCCACAATAGTGGTTTACAGTTCAAGTGAGGAAGGAAAACTCACAAAAATCTCAGGTTGAGGATGAAAATGGAGGAGTCCTTATAAATCCATCTAGAATTAGGTAGTCCTCGAAATGAGCTATCCAACAAATACAATTTTAATATGTTTTGATTTTATTATGTATTTGTTTTTTTACTTTTATTAAACATTGGTTCTTCACCGAAAGTGAAGGTCTTTGTTCTGCACATGTGGAAAAATAGTAGATTATCAAAAAAAATTGAAAAATATGAGTGCACCAGATATTGAAGTCCTTGATCCAACAAAAATAAATAAATTGAATTTCGATATATACAAAAAAAGTTGTGTTATACAATCGCGCTATGTCTAAATTGTAATTGGTTTGACTTCAAAACTTGATTAAAGAAAAAATATTCAATAAAAAAATATCTAACCAATTGGAAGCACTAGATATCAGAGTTACAAATATAAATTCGAAAGAATTAGAATTTTATCCTTCATGGAAAAAAAGTTATACATTATACGGTGTGCGTCACTTTTTTAAAATGTTGTTTTATGAAAAAACCAGTTTTTGTGGGAGATGGAAAAAGAAATTCAATATGATTCTAAATTTTTTGAAAAAAATATATTTAGAATCTAGAGACAAAATGTGATGAGACTCTAGTTTGCATCATCTTCAAACTCCTCACGGTTTAGCCACTATAGGTTCCTGAATGTGAATATTTAGTTAAAAATAATAATTTTAGTGTCTAGTTTGGCCAAAAATTGTAAACCACTATTGTGGGATCACCCCATTGGGCTTGATTTCCTCCAAGAGCATGATATTTCTTTGACTTTTCCTCTCTTGGAAACATTAAATACAATGTTCCCTAAAATGATACCTTGTATTTTTCCTCTCTTGGAGACGTTAAGCACAATGTTCCCTAAGATGAGACCTTGCACAAACTAATCAAAATCCCTTTAAACATTCCTTGCACTATTTTACAATGTCTATGAGTTTCAAGCATACAAAGCTTTGCTTGTTCATAGAGCTCAAATATCATCTTTTTGTGGTGCCTTATTAAAGTTATCAGGAGGTAAAACTTTGGTATGGTTTGAGTGGGAAGCCCAATCTGAGGCATGACCTTCCCCATAGCCACTTGCATGTTTGTGAGTGCATACTAGTCATGAATGTATGTTTCTCACCCTTTTAGGACTTCTCACCTAGCAGAAAACCAAGAGTTCTATTGCCTCATGGTGAGTATGCATTCTTGGAAAAACAACTTAGATCTGATCCACAACATGTTGGACAAATGGTCGAAGCTTGATCCACCTTTTTTTTTGCTCATTTGTACTTCTCTTCCTTCTAGTTATTGTCATTGCATGATCGTGTATCTTTTTTTGCTGCAAATCATTCACCTTGTGCATGTCCTTTTGTGATTATGTATGTTCAACTTAGGATC
Source organism: Sequoia sempervirens (assembly GCA_007258455.2). Classification (NCBI taxonomy): domain Eukaryota; kingdom Viridiplantae; phylum Streptophyta; class Pinopsida; order Cupressales; family Cupressaceae; genus Sequoia; species Sequoia sempervirens. The sequence continues at coordinate 141,717,369 of VDFB02271358.1, read as the reverse complement.
TTAGATCCTGGGGGTGTGGTTACCTCCTTCATCTGTGTTATCCTAGACCATTCATATCTGTGCACTTGGACCTTTCTTGAATGTATACTTTAGTGTGAGCTTGAAGCAAGTTCATCCTCTCACTAAAGTGGGGGCTAAATGTGAACACCGAAAAAGTAACCCTTCTACTTTTTATGTGTCGTCTGGGACCTCCTTATGATTTTGGCTTAATTTTTCCTTCATTTAATGAATTAATTAGGTCTTGGGCCTTTGCAAACTGAATAAAATGTATTTATCAATGTCTTGTAAAGGTGTTGTAAAGTGTTGTAAATGAATTTCACACTTTTCCATACTTTTATTAAGCATTTAAGTCTAATGGACCTATTTTTCCCTTAATTCAACATTGTAAAATATATTTAATTACATTCTCACACTAATCTAGAAGGCTTGTAAATTAAACTTAACTTTAATCTAGTGTTGTAATGTGTTTTACACATTCACATTGGATATGGTGCCTTTCTAGGCTATGTGGACCTCATTTTAATGTTGTAAAGTGTATTTTAAAATCACACTTTCACATTGAAATTTTTGTCCCTAGCCCCAATCACCCTTTATATCATCATTAATAGGCCCCTATGACCATATATTTTTCATCTCAAGGCATAATTTGATCAAAGACCCGACTGGAACAACATATAAGCCTAATTTATTTATTTCTCAACATTCCAACTGGAAAAATGGCCCCTATGGGACCCATTCACCACTTTGGGCAAATAATTCCCATCCAGGTGGGACCCATTCACCCAGGATGGCGAATGAGTTCCATTTGAGCTATTTTGGGAGTTTGAGTGGGAAATATTATGTTTTAAGTTTAATTTTCTTCAATGTTGGCCTTGGAGATCAAATTAATGGGAATTTGAGTAGGATTTCCCATATAAACAAGCTGCTAAACCCTAATTTATCACTCATTATCCATCTCAAGACAAGAAAGCTAGGGTTAGGTCATTTAGATAGCAATCAAGATCATTTTTCAGACATTCAAGGCTAGAGTCTTCATCCATTGTTGCAGAAATTCAAGATCCATCATCATGGAAATTTTCTAATTACATTATTTCATATTTCATGCTTCATTATCTTATTTCATCATTTTGGTTTAATTACCTAAAAGGGGTTTGACCAAGGCAAACCCCCATGCCCTAACAATCAACACTTTTGTTCTATTTCTTTGTGTGATTGCTGACTTGAATACTTTGAAGGGTTGGAGATGATTGAAGAATGGGTTGAAAAATTGTTGAAGTCATCTCCCTATTTTCTAGGTCAAAATATCCACAAAATGTCACTTAGAGTGTCGAAAATCAGGGTTTCAAATCTGGACACCTGGAAGTACAGAAAGAGCAAGCCAAGAGCTCTAGATTCCACTTTTGAGTTTTTAGAAAAGTCAAAGTGGAATCATTTTCTATTAGGGATGAATGAGTCCCACTATACCTATTTTTAAGAGATTTCTACAGATCTAGATACCCATTTGTCTGAAACAGGCTCCATTGTAGTTTCCCAGATCTGGGATTGATTTGCCCAGAATGGTGAATGAGTCAGGCCAATAGGTCAAAATTCTAGGATCAGTGGCATTTCCAGTCTTCAACACATTTCTATTTGCACATTGTTTGTTTTACTTTCCTATTCTATTTTACTTGCATTTCTATTCATCTTTCTAAGTGTTTTTGTATACTACATTGTGTTTTCAAACATTTTGCATTTTTTCAAGTTTTGCATTAGTGGTAAACCCTTTTATTATATTTCAACCTTTAGGACAATCCCCTTTGATAGATTTCAATATCTTTTGCATTGAAATCTCAAGGGGTTTTCTGAAATGTGAACATTGTGAAATCAGATCCATCTTCCTTCATTCCCCTTTTGGTGTGAGCAAGGAAGTTGTGTATTCCATTTCTTATGTCCACAGAGGTTAAAACATAGGAAATTTACTGTGTAGAACAATGGGCATGTTACATTCACCAACCACTTCCTTCTTCATTGAATTTTCTTCTTTTTTGAATGTTCTCCATGCTTGAATGTGTTTCCAAGTCTCACATAAAATGCTTATATAAGCCTTAAGGGGTGGTTTTCAAACCATCACACCCTTTCACAAAGGTTTCCTTTTAATGATTATTTTAATAAATAATTATTCTCCCCCCTTTTAAACATTTTTTACACATTTTCTATATTAATCTCTTTTTTTTAAGCAAAAGGATCATAATGTCCCTTATTTTCTATCTCCCTTTTAATTCTAAAGGGTCATTTTATAACTTTCTCTTATCTTGGGGAGAAGTCACATAAAATTTCTCCCCTTGTAAATTAGTTGTCCTCAGTAGCATGAGATGCATCTAAGTCACAACTCAAAAATACATAATCAATAATTGAAGAAACTGATATTGAGTATCTCTATTCTTCATAATGTTTTATATAGATATTTACTTCATCTACATCCTTTAATTCATAAATCTCTCCCTTTTTTTTTAAATTGTATTTTAAATTAACAAGTAATTACAAGAGAGTCATTTTTCTAATCAAAATTATGACAAGAAATACATACATATCAAGAATTTACAATCAAAGAACAAATGCTATTCAATATGTTATTCACATATCTTCCAAATTTATTATTTTTTTTTTCATGTAACCCATTATCTTTAACCACTTACGTGAATCTTCAACAATAAATTTACAAAATATTTTGTGTTGACATAACATTTACCTATTGAATGGCATGCATATCCCATACTATGTATTCACTCATTATTGAACTATATATAACCTATATATACTCAAAATATATTCTAAGATGATAATCATGCATTCCGAACTACATGAGTATCCTCTTTTCATATATGTAAAATATAATGGAAAACAAGTAAAAAGTTCCCCTAAAAAGAGTTCATATCTTTCAACATATGCACAAAGTTATTGGGTTGATCAAGTCCAATAACAAGGTACAATAGAATTAAAACATGTATGGTAATATGTCTAGGTATCTTAACAATGAGTAAACTATTATCATGTAGTGAGTACTTCGTAGAGAAACATTAAGTATGATATTTCCTTTATTTTAACACAAGAGTAATGATTGGTTAAAGTGATTATTTGGCTAGAACAATGATGATTTACATAGACTCATGTCCTATTGAGTCTATTAGTCAATAATTTCATCCATTGAGGCTCATCACAAGAAATCTCTATAGTAGTGATCCCAAGAGACCATATAGAATCCTTTTGTTGAGCTTCCCACTTTTATTCACAAAAATGTTGTCCAATATTTGTCAATTTGACTATGGCACCATTATCTACCAAAATGTGGTTAGGCTTGAGATCTCTATAAATGAATTCTAGCTTGTGAAGATAAGTTAAGGCCTTCACTACATCGTTTAATATTGTTTCAACTATAGACTCTTCAAATGGACAAATGAAAATTTTAATATATTTGGTCAATCTAATCCACATATGAAAGAGCAATGAGTATTTCTAAAAATTAGAGGTGGTTTCTCCCCTTGTAAATTTTGACATTTCCCCATGTCTAAGGCTAATAAAAACATTTTAGTTTCTTATTATAAAAAAATTGTATTATTTTGACTAATGTATTAATTAATAGCTTAACATTTCACAAATTTTTTTAAAACAATCCTAGGACCTATGGGTTATGGGCCCACAACATAACCTAGGTTAGAATTAGGTAAACCTATAGGTAAATTTTGTTAAAAAAGAGTATATTGTTTCTATCCTTGAAATTCACCAACCAAATTTACAAAATAAACCTAGACACAAAAAATAAAGGTTTTCATTTTTTTAAAAATCTCTATTAGGATTATAACTCTCAAGATCTTGACATAGATATAAAAAAAATACATTGGATACAAACAACCTATTGAATTCCTTGGATATGTACCTCAACACAACAATATAACTTTATATCCTTTAAGTTTATTCCAAAAGAAGTTCCTATGCACTAAAGGCTTCTGCTTAAAAAAAATTAGGTAATAGACCTTTCAAATTAGATGATAGATTTATAAAACCTGGTAATCAACACTCATTTTAATCCATGTTCAGATTCATAGAACTCACACATACAAGTAGGATCATAAACATATGATTCAACTTAAAAATTAGAATTGTAACTCATAGATAGGTTAAATAACTTTTCAATAAACTTGAGACATAACAATCATGAACCAACATCATGTTACCTAGAAAAATTCTCCAACTTAATTTAACTCAACTAATATGCACAATTGGCCTTTATAATGTCTTCATATGATGTTATTCCAAGAAATGAAACTATTTTTGTATCAAAACACTAGTGATGACTCAATGTAGTGTGAAATTGCAAATGTATACAATTTTTGATGCTACAACCCTATAATAGACCATGGAGTTTGTAGATTTAAATATTGTATCTGAGCCTTTAACTAATCTCAAAAAGGGGCTACAAAAAGGAATAACATCACTTTCTATTTACATAGTTTAACACCACTTCATCCTTGCTCGAGTAGCCTGAATTTATGGATTACAATAAATATAGTTTGTCCTATCTTTTCTTCAAATTCCAAGTCAGACCCAAAACCATCTTCAAAGTTCTCAAATCATGGCAAGTGTGCAACCAATTGAAGACATAGTGTTTGAGATTTTTTGTTTTCAAGTAGTACTGGTTTTGAGAAAACACACCTAGTGCGTTTGAGTTAAAAAAAAGGAACATTCAATTAGCTATTGAGGAATATGAATTTTGTGTTCATTGAATGGACTCATGATGAGAAGTTAGATAATGAATAGTTATGAATGGAGTTTTAATATGTATTGGGAGAAGGAAATGACTAAATAAATTTTTGCATCCTTGAATATATTCTCATAACAGGGCTTGTTACTCACCATGGACCTATTAAATTCAATTGAAATAGTGAATTGCAAAACACATAGGTGTAAGAACTAACACAACATAGACTCTTCCTAGCCTACACAATTCATCTCTAGAAAACTATTTTGCTAATGATTGTCAACCTCAAAGAAGTAACAACTAATTACAACAAATATTTAGCACAGAGAAGATAAAAATAGCATATATTCTGAATGAAGAAATCAAACTAATGTCATTAAGGAATAGTTGTAAATTTGTAAGAATTGTTGAATATTCAGGAAAAACTATGTCAAATATGGCAGAGCAATGGAGAATGACAAGGCAGAATACAAAAAATACTAAAAATAGAGCATAAATAGAGTATTGACAAACAAGCATAAAACATATATTCAATCATCTATATAAAATAGAGTAATACAATATTTAGGGCTTTCATAGCCTTTCAGATGCAGCTGGAAACTACTTGCAAAAGATGGAGTGAGCTCCAAGTAAGTAAACTTAATAAGAAGCATTCAAGAGTCTTCAAGAGTTAGTGCATAAACCTACTTTACCTACCAAAACTAATGTTGCCCACAGGAATGTTGCATACAGTTGAAGTTATCTCTAACACTCCCTCCTAATCTCAACTATACAATTATCAGCACTAACAATTCCTAAGTGTTTTCTTTGAAACCCAAAAAAATTCTTTCCCAATGGCTTTGTAAAGATATTTTTAGTTGATCTCGTGATCCATAGAAGTCAAGAGAAATTTCTCCATTTTGTACGAGCTCTCGAATGAAATGAAAGTGAGTGTCAATATGCTTTCTTTTCTTGTGGAAGACATGATTTTTGGATAAGGAAATTATTGAGTTGTTATCACAGAAAATAGGAGTTGGCTCCTTTTCAACATGTGCAAGATCATTTAGTATCCTTCTTAGCCATACTGCTTGACAAGTTGTTGTAGTTGCAACCACATACTCTGCCTTTGTTGAAGATATTGAAACTATGGGTTGTTTCTTGGATGCCCATGACATGAGATTTGTTCCCAAGTAAAAAGCATACCTTGATGTGCTCTTCCTATCATCTATGTTACCAACATAATCACTATCTATGTAGCCTAAGAGTGAAGCATCTTCAGATTGAGTGTACCATAATCCATAGCTGATTTTCCTTGCAACATATCTTAGAATTATTTTTGCTACCTTCCAATGTGAATCTTTTGGAGATTCCATGAATCTAGATACAAAACTTTCAGCAAACATTATTTCAAGTCTAGTTGTAGTGAGATACAGGAGACTGCCAACTAGACTCTTGTACAAAGTAGAATCAACTGGTGGTCCATCATCTTGTTTGCTAACTTTTTTCCTTGAGCAATGGGTGTGTTTTTTGGTTTGCAACTGTCCATTTTGAATTTTTTCAACATTTCCAAAGCATATTTTTGTTGACAAACAAAAATACCTTGAGCTGATTGGTTGATTTCAATTCCCAAAAATTATTTCATGATTCCAAGATCAGTCATTCATACTCCTTTTTCATGGCAGCTTTGAACTCATCTAATGTCAAATTTCCTATATATAGAGCAAGTCATCAACATAAAGACAAACAATGATAATTTTACCTTCATGATCTGTTTTTGTATAGAGAGTTGGTTCATGATGGCTCTTGATAAATCCACTATTACTAAAGTAAGAGTCAATCCGATTGTACCAAGCTCTTGGGGCTTGTTTTAAGCCATGCAATGCTTTCTTCAACTTATATAATTTGTGCTCTTGTCCTTTGATTTCAAACCCTAGTGGCTGATCTACATATATCTCTTCTTCTAATATGCCATTTAGGAATGTAGATTTGATGTCCATTTCAAAAAAATTCCATTCATTTTCAGCTACAATAGCCAAAATAGTTCTAACTATGTCTAATCTTGCCACTGGAGCAAAATTTTCTCCATAGTCTATGCCAAGTTGTTGAGAGAAACCCTTAGCAACTAGCCTTGCTTTGTGTTTTTCTATCTTTCCTTTGTCATTCAACTTTGTCGTATATACCTATTTCACACCAATGTTGGTTTTGTCACTTGGTAGATCAACAAGATCCCAAGTTTTGTTCTTTTCTATGGCTTCAATTTCCTGATTCATTGCATCAACCCAATGTTCCTCTTTTACTGCTTCTTCAAAGTGGGTTGGCTAATATGAAAGAAAGGAAAAAAGATCTTGTTGTTCAATTTCATTTTCTTGCTCATATATTTCCCTTAAACTTCTAGTTCTTTGATTGTCTATAGAGGAAGATGAATCACTACTAGAAGAATTACCATTTCGAAAGTGTTGTTGTTGACCTTGTACTTGTAATCTTGGTGCCCTTGGTGGATGAACTTGCTGATCTAAAGGTTCATCAAATAGTTGTAATGGATTTGGATAATTCAAAGTTTCATTTTCTTGATCACTCCAAGATTTGTTCTCAAGAAACTTGACATCTATACTCACCACAAATTTCTTAGTGATAGGATTGTAGAGTCTCTAGGATTTTGATTGTTCACTATAGCCGACAAAGATTATACATTTTTCACTTCTATTGTCAAGTTTTTGTCTCAAATACTTTGGAACGTGTGAAAATGCAATGTATCCAAAAATTCTAAAATGAGAGCTACATTCAACTTTGTACTAGACCAAGCGTCTTGTGGCATTTTTCCTTCAACACTAGTTGTAGGAGATCTATTTAAAATATAAATTGTAGTAGCAACTGCTTCAGCCCAATAATCATTAGACAAATTCTTTTCTCTGAGCATGCATCTAGCCATATTCATGATGGTCTGATTTTTCCTTTCATCTACTCCATTTTGTTGTGGATTATATCTAGTTGTGGTTTGCATAATGATGCCATGTTGTTTGCAAAAGTCTATAAAATATTTTGAGTTGTATTCTCATCCTCTCTCTGACCTGAGCACTTTTATATATTTACTGCTTTATTTTTTTTGCTTCAGCTTTGAAGTTTTTGAACTTTGAAAAAGTATCAAACTTATTCTTGAGGAAATAAATCTAGATTTTCCTACTAAAGTCATCAATAAAGGTCATAAAATAAAAGCTACCACCAATGGATTGAGTTTGCATTGGTCCACAAAGATCCATGTGGACAAGCTCTAGGTGTTCTTTTGCTCTATTTGACGATGATGGGAAGTTGTCTCTCTTATGCTTTCCAAGAATACAACTTTCGCATTGACTGTCAAGATCCTTTAAAATAGGAAGACCTTTGACCATAGATTGCTTTTGAAGAAGACTAAGACTCTTCAAGGGAAGATGACCAAACCTAGAATGTCATAATTGTGACTCATCCATGCTTGAGACATTGTGGGAAAATGACTATGACAGAATGGAACTCCTAATATTTAAGGGAAACATTCTGTTCTTGGTCCTTTCAATCTTAGCTATAAGTCTTCTACCAAGAGGTTTGTCAAAAATAAAAGTTGTACCTTTAATGATTATATCATAGCCATGTTCCATCAATTGACCTACACTTATGAGATTGTGTTTTGAATTTGGAACATAATAGACATCATGTATCTCTTTTCGTTGATTTTGTTTAGTAAGAATAGGCACAATTCCTTTCCCTTGGGCTTTTACTTGAGAATCATCACCAAGTAATTTCAGAATTTGTAGAAGTGTCAATGCATGAAATTAAATCTTTGTTACCTATCATATGATTGCTGCAACCACCAGCAACCAAAGGTCTTTGGTAATTGTCTTCAGAAATATGGCAGGAAAGAAACATTACTTCATAAGATTCTCCTTCATTGTGGGAGACATGTGCTCTGCCATTGTTTTGATCTAATTGTTTCTTTCTGCATTCAGATTTATAGTGTCTAAATTTCTTATAGTAGAAGCACTGGACTCTAGATTTATCAATCCATTTTCTTCCTCTTTGTGCCTGATTCGAAGAGTTTCTAGACTACCCTAATTGTTCTTGTGTCAACCTTTCTTCTCCATGTTGATTTCATTTGGCTCTGTTACTTCTCCCTCTATTGCCTTTGCCTTTATTTCCTCTACCTCTACCTCTACTAAAAGATGCTTGAGTCTTGAAAGCTTGTTCCAAAGAATCTTCTTCCAGATTTGGTCTCATGTGACAAGAGTGATCCAATTAGCTCTACTAATGAAAATGTAGTGAGATCTTTGGACTCCAAAATAGTTGTTACAACCATTTCACATTTCTTTGGTAAGATTTTGAGCACTTCTTCAACAATTTTATGATCTTCAATGGTTTCACCATTAATCCTGATCTGGTTTACAATGCCCATGACTCTGGTCATAAACTGATCAATATTCTTTGAGTTAGACATTCTCAATGTTTCAAACTGAGTTTGCAAGGTTTTCAATTTAACTGTCTTGACTTTGTCAGTACCCTCATATGTAGATTTGAGGATATCCCAAGCTTCCTTTGATGTTGTTGCACCTGTGATTTTTGAGAAAATAAAATCATCAACATAGTTTTGGATCCAACATTTTTCCCTGTTCTCTTTCTTTCTTTGATCTGCAACTACATTTCTTTGAGCATTATTCATTGCAACTAAGTCTGCTAAAGTGGGCTCTATGTATCCATTCTCAACTGGTTCCCAACATTCCTGGGCTTGCAAAAAATACTTCATTTTCAAGGACCAAAAATCATAATTTTTACCAAGAAGAATGGGAGTCTGTGGCAGATTACTAGAGGTAGCCATTAAAAAAAAACTTCCAACATTAAAAGAGCCTTTGAAATGGTAGCTTCCTTATGAGAAAATTTGTTCTCTTTTGATACTTTTCAATCTCTTAGAGAGCAACTGTTCTGGGCTTGAATCTGTGTGGCTCCTTCACTCCACCAATAGCAGGTTTTGTTGACTTCCTTGACTCTAATTTGGGCTTTTCCTTGGTTCTGTGTTGGGCTGATTTTCCTTCCGTTGAATCTAATCTAGCTGCTCTCCATTTAAATATGAAGAAGCTTATGCAACTTGGACTTGTAGCTACTCTAATACCATGTCAAATATGGCAAAGGAATGGAGAATGACAAGGAAGAATACAGAAAATACTGAAAAAAGAGTATTGACAGACAAGAATAAAACATATATTCAGTCATCTATGAAAAACAGAGTAATAAAATATTTAGGGCTTTCATAGCCTTCTAGATGCAGCTGGAAACTACTTGCAAAAGATGGAGTAAGCTCCAAGTAACTAAACTTAATAAGAAGCATTCAAGAGTCTTAAGGAGTTAATGCATAAACCTACTTTACCTACCAAAACTAATGCTGCCCACATGAATGTTGCATATAGTTGAAGTTTTCTCTAACAAACTATATTCTAAGAAGCTCCCAACATAAAGTATGGTCAAGTAGAACAACTTAGAGAAAGAAGCCCAAAAGAAAAAGGGATGTAAAGATTATGTATAGGAGAAAATATGGTTGGAGGTATCTATAGTTATCCCTTTACTTGCTCTTAACCCATTCATATTTCTAGGCTATTGAGGAATTCAAAGTTTCTTGTAATTTCTCCAGGGTATTTTATGTGGGGTGTCAAAAACTAAACAAACATCTATCAAATTTATTTTCTTGATCATTTCTTTAGTGGCTCCTACACATGGCTAGATGATAATTTCAACTACAACATTTATCAAACTCCATTATTATTTATGTTTTTATCGATGTCTCATACATGTTCAAACATTGCCACTATGGGAATATAGTCATTTGTCACAAAGCCCCTAAAGCCTTTTAACACTTGTCTAAATCTATGAATGCCCTAAAATCATTACACATACATGAGATAATGTTTCTCCTAAAGTGCTTCTATCAAGTAGCTAATGTGCCTAGTCTTGGCTTCACTATTTACATATTTTGGTAGGCCCTTGACAATATCAAAGGCTAGCAACGGAATCTTTGTTTATTTGGGCTTATAAAGGAATGATCAACTTATAGGAGGCTTCCCTTCATGACAAATGTCTAACCCATGTGGAGACATGAAATTGGATGACACCTTGTAGAGACATGATCCATGATGCAAGAGGTCTCAACCTTTCCAATCTGATGTTTGTGTTTATTTAGTGTCGAAGGGACCTATAGACTATTTACAATTGCTCCCAACTTTGGAAACCAAGCATTATGAACTTGAACCTAAAGTTTGCACTGATATAGGGAGGCATGGCATCTATATTCCAAATCATAATTGAGTGGTGTACGTTTTAAGAAATTAAAGCTCAAACAATTTTTTATAACAATATTGAAGCATTTTTCAACCATTTTAATAAATATGGTTGAACAAAAGGTTTTCTTTATGGACCATATAAGTTATAATGAATGATAAATGGAAATAAGTCTTTATTGGTCAAAGTAAAAATTGGGATTCATATATGTATTAAATTCAAATCAATGATGTTGTGAAATACTTTCCATTGTAATAGATAAGACTTAAGATTAAAAAATGTTTCATTGTCAAATGTATCCACTCTTTAAAACTCAAAGAATTGATCTTTTTTTTCTTAAAAATGTAAACAAAATTTCCACTCCATTACTATTGAAAACTAACCACTAAAAATTAATACAAAATAATTTAGGATAGGAAATAATTTTTTTATTAGGGCTTTAACAATAGATGTGACCCTTAAATGGGCACACAAATAATTACGCAAATTAATATTTTACTTAAATCACATAGATAAATCCTATAGATTAGCTTATGGACAAACGTTATAAGTTAGGTCTCATAGAATTAAGTCTAATGACTCAAGTTTAGGACAAATGTATAATGATAGACACATACAAGGAGCATTTTAAAGACTCATTGATATAAAATTTCGAAACATAAAGAAAATTTCAAAAATAGAAAGACTTGATCATTAGGCTTTGATACCAAATGTGGTGTCACTTTTCCTACAAAGTTATTTTAGTGTTAGTAGCGGATTTAGAGGATTAAATATTAAAATAAAGGTAATTTAAAAACTACAATATTATTAACATGTATGCGAATAATCAATGCAAAGGATAATATGTGATAGTTTATTAAGAAATTCCAAAATAGATAGTTAACATGATAAATTGAATACACATCCATATAATTCGTATACATTAACACCAAAATCATATATATATATATATATATATATATACTATTCTCCATATAATTTAAAATGAATGGTTTTAATATTTATCTGAATAATAACACTTGGAAAAGCCACTCTCACCCTAGGAAGATGCCAATGGTACTAGCTCTTGCCATGGAGCAATCTGGGAGAGATAAGTGGGCTTTGTCGCTCTACATGAGTGCTAGTTCCACCATAACAATTCTCAACACTATACACAACATGCTCCAACGTAATTACTCAACATGTAAAACAAGCCCCGGTCAAGACCGTCCTGAGTGCACCCTCTTGTACCCCAAGTTGGACACACGCTATAGATGTGCCCCCTTGTCCATCCTATCCATAGCTCACCAGCCACTTCCTTCTTCTTTGAATGTTCTCCATACTTGAATGCCTTTCCAAGTCTCACACAAATGCTTATATAAGCCTTAAGGGGTGGTTTCCAAACCATCACACCATTTCACAAAGGTTTCCTTTTAATGATTATTTTAATAAATAATTATAGTTCCCCTTTTTAAAGATGTTTTATGCATTTTCTTTATTAATCTTTTTTTTTTTAACCAAATGGGTCATAATATCCTTTATTTTCTATCTCCCTTTTAATTCCAAAAGGTTATTTTATAACTTTATCTTCTCTTGGGGAAAAAGACAAATAACACTTTCTAGAAGGTGTTAATTGTCATTAGATCTTATCTTATTGTTAGCTTATTTTTATCCCGTGGGTCAAAATAATAAAATAAACTTAAATAAATGTAAAGGGGTAAAAAGGAGCTTGCACTGGAAAATTGCAAAAAGATAAAGGAGTCCAAATTGACTAAGTCTAAGCATGTAAGAGAAAATTGAGAAGGACATGTTTAGGAAAAATGGAAAAATAAATGAAACATCAAGTCTTTGACGCCAAGTGTAAAGGGAAGTTTTCAGTTTGATCTCATGAAAATCCACATAGCAGAAATTTAGGATTTATAGTTCAGTTGTTGAAGAAGTCTATGAGGAATACACCCACGTTGCATGGACTAAGCAGGAGCATGGCACATTGTGGATGGTGGATAAGGTGTGTATCGTGTTGCATGTGCTTTTGAAATAGAAATTCAAACAACTCAATCATTTTTTCCACGTGTTCCAAGGGCCTCCTGAAAGGAAGGGTTTTATATTGTTTCAGCTGTAGATGCTTTCGTGAGTTTTGGGTTCATTTTTTGAATCCCTGTGCCAAAAGTTGAGTCTGAAGGAAGAGTTTTGTTAGCACATTTTCTTGAAAGATTTCTTAGCTATTTTCCAAATCATTTCAAACAACTCTTGTTAGTAGCTTTAGTTTTCATAGTGAGTGTTGGATGCATAGTGTACTAGGGCTTATAAGAGTGTAGTCTTTGACAGTCCAAGATGGCAATAAAAATGATGAAATAATGGACTTGATAGTAGAAATACTTTGAAGGATTTGGCATAGTCTTGGGTAGGTTTAAAATAAGAGTAACGAGTTTATGAAATTTGTACAAGCTTACAAGGATAGACAATGTCAGTGCATTGAAGGGTTGCCCACATCAAAGATGTAGCTTTTAATAGTCACAGGTCACCAAGTTCAAGGTCCTAACCGTGCAAAAGATAAGGGCAACTTGGTGATTATGAAAAGGAGGACAGTCCTTGCATGGACAATCAAAAAGACAGTTCGGTATGCAAAGATGGTCATAGGGGATTATATAAGGAATTAGGATGAACACACAAGAAGAAATCCTTTTTAAAACCTTTCAAATATTCAATGGGGTGTTATCTGAAGAAGTGAAAGAAGCGCACAATTATTAAGCAGTATCATTAGTTCTGCTATATCAGTGCAACCTTCATAAGGATCAATTTTTGCCAAAGGTAGGTACAAATAATTTTTCTTGTAACTGTTGTAGTATCTGTTGAGTGTTCAAAGATAGGTTCAATGGTGTATGAAGTAGTTGGAGTGCGTCAATCAAAATGAAGAAACCATTTATGAAGTACATAGCAATGGCAGAAACCATTTATGAAGTACATAGCAATGGCAGAAGGTTTGCATAATGGTCATCACTAATGTTATAAAGTACATAATGCATCATGAAGTCAACAAGAGGACTGCCACTATCAAATTGGCAGAGGAAAATATTCTTCATTCTTGCTGCAAGGATCCATACAACTGAATGTAACATCCTTGAAGGAACGGTTCTAGGGACTTCAATGGGGAATTCTAGAGAGCGTTTGCTAGTACTCGGGTTATTGGTAACTTACTTTCACTTCTTGGGAGCCACAGGTAGCTTAGGCCATTATGATTCTCTGACTAAGGTTGAGTCACAATTCTAAATGGAAATTTTCAGGTGAACTTGATCTATACATATGACAAGAGAAAATTTTATTGAAACAACTCATTGAGAAGAACAAAAGGCCAGCTTGCTAAAATTCAAAGGAAAATGTTTCATAGCAAGGACAATGCTATCAATTGTTAATGATCCAAAGAAGAATAAGTAGAAAAGAAGATAATTATTATTAACTCTTCACTGCACTACCCCTGGAAGGTTGATCAAGTATAAGTTGAATGAAGTGGAAGTTGTAGGGATGCATCTTTCCCACAGGCTTAAGACAACGTAAACAAAGAATATGGGATGAATCTATTGCTGACAGATTCATTTATGTTAAGGAGATCTGTTGAAGCTCTTACTAGTACAAGCGCAACCTATAAAGGAAAAGTAGTAGTTTGGTGTTATGACGGTTACAGTGAACAGTAGAAGCGCTGATCAAGGGGGTGGAAGTTATTAAAATTACCAATACATGACAGCAACAAATAACTTCCCAAGTTATTCCTCACAGTCAGCAACGTTATCAGACTCAAGGGTATGAGTTTCTAGTAATAGTTATGCTCTTCATGACAAAGGAGGATAGGAATGATGTTGAAATCAACCAAATTGTGAGCATGAAGCCATAAGGGCACAGTCATGATTAGAAGTTCCAATGGTGAGTTGATTTTCCAGAGAGGTTGCATTTTTAGCCTATCATTATCTTGTGAAAAGCTGGAAAGTCTTATCATGATAATGGATAGAAAAAGGTCAGTCTTCAAAGCATCCAAGACACAATATAATGACAATTCAAGATATGATAGAACAATACACAAAAAAAGGACCACAACTAGATGCCAGCTAGTGACTGCCACTCCAAATCGAAGCATAATTTAAGTCTTCAAAATGCAGTTTATCTAAAGTATTTATGATAGTTTTTATTCATGATAATAAATGCATTGTTAAATTTTTTTCCTGTAGTGAGGTTTCATAGTCATGGGTCAAAGAAACTCATGACTGTCACAAGTGACAATGGTATTAAAGAGACCTGAAACCAGTTTATTCAATGGAAAATTTTGTTATTGAATTAGAGAAACTTAAAGCTCATTTGGTTTCAGACTTTCCATTGCTTACTCAAATGAAGTTTTGCTTTTCAGAGGGAATAGGTTCAAAACTTTAGGTTGCAAAAAGTGCTTTTCTATGGATTGTGAAGTTCAAGGACTTTTTGAAGGACAGTAGTGACAAACAGTTTAATGCATAATTAATGATGACAGTGACTCGAGATATAGCAAAATATAGTCATGTCAATCTAAAAGCTATTTTGAGGAAGAACAGATAACAGTGTTGTATGGTTGTTAAAACCATAAAAAGGATAAGGAAAATAGAGTATAGAATATGACAAATATAGTGAGTGGATGCAGGTTTGTTGTCTTTGAAACCCTCTCACAGCCAATGTTTGGATGCCTTTAAAGTATTGTCCATAATAAACTATCATCATTTCCTTGTCTTGTCTCATGAAACTTCTTGTATATGGATTTTGAGTAGAATTCTATCTTGTTGAGTGTACAAGTGGGTAGATGAGAACGGACTGAGTTGTGCATGGATAGGAGGATAGCAAGAGACAACTTCAAGGTAAATAAAATTTCACCATGTAAACAAAAAGTTTAAAGATAATCTTACATGGACAGTCCATACTTAGTGGTATGGTTATGAACAGTTGAAGAAGTAGATTGCATAAGAAAATGGATTTGTACGACAAGTTTGAATAAGTTTGAAGGAAGTTCTCTATGGTTTTTTATTGTATCTTTAGGTTTGAAATTCTCTAGACCTATTTCATCTACATAGTGAATGATTTAGCATTGTTGAGAAGACAATCATTTAATAACAAGGTAAAGAGACAGTGAGCTATGCATGGAGTCTTGTAGAGGACTATGACCATGACTGTCCTAATGTTTCTTTACTGTGATGTATCTTTGAGAGTCTTTTGTCTCTATAGTTGTCCTCAATGAGGCTTTGATGGTGATTTTTTGTAGTTCCCACTCTAAAACGAGATAACAAATTATAATTAAATAACTAAATTTAGAAGGAAATTAGTAAAATAAATAAAGATATTCAACTACACTGAATTAAAAGTTTCCTTAATGACATGCATATAATGTTGGAAACTTATTTGCAACAACTTGAACAAGAATTTTATTTCCAAGTTAGATTCTTCCAATGCTATTCATTAGTTAAGTTTACAAAAGAAAATAATAATGTTAACAAAGAATGGCTAAAACCATTGGTATCTAATACATTGCTTATCAAATACATTAAATTTACAATGCATTGTTGTTACATAAAATTTAATGTTGTATTTGTGCTAACATTTCACAAATTAAAACATGAAATGTAAGGAACAATATTTGTTGGTATTTTCTGAGATTCAAAAGAGACACTTTTCAATCTACAATTTTGTATGTACCAACAATACAATAAGGAACTCAGAAATTGAATCTTCTTCAGCAAATCCAAATGACGCTTTATAAACCTACAAAAACTTAATAGAGCAGCCCAGTCCTACTCTCCTCCCAACCGTAGGAGTTCCAAGTCCACCCTTGAGCGGGAGACATACCCAAATGCTAAATCACAAATTTGAAACTAAAATAGACATTAACTTTGACTCACACACAATGAATTCATTTACCAAATTCTCATAAAGGGGGAGAAGGGGGATTCCCTTCCCTCTTGAGGCACAAAACAATAAAATCCATATACAACTTCATTCTTAACACACAATCACCACCACCCATCCAACAATCTCCACACCCAACCACCACCATCCATCCAAAAGTATCCACACACCACCAAGACCTTCCATCCAACCATCTCTACACACTACCACCATCATCCACCCTATTTCCATTCATTACAATAAACCAACTGCCATGCATGGCTTTCCAACATCTTTCACAATTCCATACTTTCATATTTGATCAACCATCCCCAAGAGAGGCTTAAAGAGGGAATTAGAATGGTTGGAGCGAAGAAGGGTGTTGTAGATTGTTTTCTATCTTCATTTTATATTTATTAATTTCTTTTTTGGGGAGAGAGGGAAGGAAAAAAAAGTAGGATGGTGATGGTTGGAATTGGTCTTTGGCTGTAAAAAGAATCAAATTATTTGTTTAGATTTTTTGGGTTGATCCTAATTTGGACAACCAAGATATGCTCTGAGTTTTATTGAAAATATTTGTGTTGTTAAATTCTTGATAGTGTGTTATTGTGTTGTAAAGATTTTTGTTTATATGTTGTGTGTGGAGTCTTGTTTAGGTAATAAGGGTTATGGGTGTAAATAAGGAGTTGATCCCATCTGAGGCTTGAGAGCCTCCTTCATTTGGGGTTAAGGGAATGGAGCCTCTCTTGGGGATCTGTGATAAAAATGTGTTTAAATGGTGTTGTGGTTTGGATAGTCTATGGAGAATGGATGAATGGTTTGATACAGTGGTGTGGAGTGTGTTGGATATTGGAAGGTTGTGAATGGAGGGGTTGGTTTTTAGACAAATGGTGGTGGTAGTGCGTTGAAGAATGGAGATGTATGTTGAAGTTGAAAATAAATGTTTGTTCTCCAAGAGGGAAGGGAATCCCCCTTCTCCCCCTTTACAAGAATTCCAGTGATCAAAATTGTAGATTCAAGTAATATGCTCATTCTTCTTTATGGTATAATTTTTTCGGTTGATAGATTATTGCACTATGTATGTGTCAACAAAGGAATGTAATTCAATGAATTTAGTTGTGATGTTTACAATCTTTAGATTAAACCATTCTTTTTCATCTTATAAGCATTTGGTGGAATTTAATGTGAAATGAGATTTTGAAAACCTTAATATTAAATTCCTTAGTGACATTATCATTATTTCTTTCTTCCCTCTTGTAAAAATAAATTGTTGGATTAGCAGAGGAAGTATCTAACTTGAAAAATATTCTTTTGGAGCGTGCAAAACTTCATCACTTTTGTTATTTAATTCACATAATTAGACAAGTTTTAAAATAAGTAGTTATCATTAATTATTCTATTTAATTATTTATTTCTCTTATTTAGTTACTTTGTAGTATTGTTGGGGAGGGCATTAGATTTTGTGACAATGTTTGTGATCAATGCCTTATGACAATAACTATAACTTGTTTAAAGTTGCATGGGATTGTGATACATATGGCAAAAGGATAGAGTTTAACAATGGTGGCAGTAGTTTGTATAGTCATATCATCATAGTTTAGGAAAAGTAACAAAGGGGCAAAGGTATAGAAGGTAGAGTAGACCTATGTGATAGTAATTTCATGAAGGAAGCTCAATCATAATGCATAAAGACAAGTGTGTAGTGCCATGACAAAGAAAAATGACAACCTACAAGTTTAATGCATAGTTAGGGGTATTTTGGGTTAATGCACAATTACCAAAAACTAACTTAGAAAAGGGACTATAAGCATGACAGTGGCAGTCACAAGGCATAGAGCCATAATCCAAGCAGTCGACAGTCATGGACATGGAAGCACAATCACTAAAGAAACATGATTTAATTACAGTCAAGCTATGACCTGAGTAGTATTTGATGAAAGTATCAAGACTAATAAAGTATATGTGGATTTGTTACTTCAAAAAAACTTTCTACGCCTCTAGAATGACTTAGACCATTTCAAGTTACTTGCACATGCCCTATCATTATGCAAAGGAGATTGGAGTTGGCATTTTGACAAAGTATAATGCATCTATGAAGGGATTATGGGACAGTTAAGGCAGTTAGGTGATTGGGACAACAAGTGGAGAGCATCTAGGAATCGATGTCAAAGAAGCATGTGCAAAATGAGGTCAAAATAAAGCAAGCTTATCCTTCTCCAATGCCACTTGAAGTCTTTGAAGGAGTCAAAGTAGCTTAAACAACTTTCCAACGCCCAAATGAAGATTGGTCCAACAACTTAGTCAAAAAATATCTTTTGGTCATTAAGTTTGTCCTATATTCTCTCTCATGTTGGGATGGAGAAATAGTACACCTTGCTTCATTTTAATTTAGTTCATTCACTTTTTAGAGAAGAATTGTAAGTTGATTAAAAGCTTCTTTCTATCTTTTAGTGCACTATAACTCAATTTTTAGATTTCATATTGAAAACAATTGTGATTTTCATATTTTTAAGAAAAAATCAATCATTTTTAGGCTTGTACTATTGTAATGACACCTTTTCAGCAATAAAGATTTCAGTTTACTACCTTCAAGGACTTTTTCTATTGTGCGCAGGTGGTAATTGATGTTATTTTTGTGATTTCATGCATGAATCCTTGAATATATGTCTCATTTAGCACCTTTGATTAGGAAAATCATATTTTATGTAGGTTATAGTCTATGTTTAGGTGAAAATGGCTTCTAGTTGTGAAGAACACTTCATTTTCTTCCTTCTAGGACTAAAAACCATTCAACCTCTATAAAACACTGATACATGAGTATGTTTAATCTGAGTTGTGTAGAGATAGCTAAGTTATTGGTCTTCTGTGTGTTAAAATAGTAGTTCAAATCTGAAAAAACATTTTGGTGCATCACTTGACATAGTTAGATTTCAATTATGTCATCCTTCTATGCTTTTCCTGAGTAACGTGATAGTTTAGTTTGTTTTAGGTGAGGTATCAAGGGAACCAACCCTCTCTGGAGGTTCCTTTTCTTCATAGGTAACACACAAACTTGGAAAGGATCCCATGTTTCACTAGTAAGCTAAGTTCTGCAACTTAGCAAGGGCACAATATTGAGGGATAATAGTTTTTTGCATGCTCAGTGGAAGTATTTGAACTATCACAGTTAAAAAATTGTCCATATATTGCTAATATTTTGTGTGTATATCAGTAGTTTCTACCTTTGGAGGCAAAATCTTCACACACCTGGCGAATCTAAGCTCAAATTTACTAAGTTCAAGTGGGAATAGTGTTGGTATGTGCTTATTTTTTGTAAAAAAGAGTCTTGATTATTCTTTTTTTAAGAATATTTCAAGAAATTTTCTAGATTTTTAAATGATTTAATATGTCAAAGTTTCATGGAAGATACGTCTTTTCACCTCCATTGCATGAAAATTATCTTCATATACCTTCATATCAGTGATACCAAACAACAAAACTTGTTGGTTTTATTCCAAATGAGACTATAACAATATGTTATCAATAAACTTATCAGGTTTTCCATCCACCCACCCCTGCTCAATCTTCTTGGCAGCCTTCCAATCAGTTTCAAGAAGTCATTGCTATGATAAACCAACCTATTATCTTCCTAGCAAGCCCCAACATACTAACAATATGGGGATTAGTGACATCAAAATTATATTGATAGGCTTCAATAAGTAGCTAGATGACATCAAGAGGCAGCAAGAATTTGATTTACAACAAGAGGAGTTGGCTTGCCAAGCCTTCTAGTACCAACAAGATATTGATATTCAAAGGAAGCAATATGAGGAATCTCTTGCAAAAGAGATTTATGTTAAACAAGAGAAAATGAGTTTGTTGCTTTCCCAGGTACAAAGGTTGTAATCTCAATCAATCTCTTGTGTTTCAAATCATCCTTTGAAAGAGGAGGCTCCTAAGTACAAGTTTCCAAGCTTTAAGCAAGATAAGTCTCCTAAATTATCAAGTGTTCTAAATTTGAAATACCAAGTTTTAGGAGTGCTTTTCCATTGCAAGAGCTTGTTCTTGAGCAAAGGAAACCTACTATTCCTCAAAACGATCCCCCTCAAGAGATTTTTCTACCTCAAGAAACTCGGCGAATTCTTCAAATCATACACCAAATCATATTTTTCATCCTATCACCATTTGTCTTTACAAAGGGGGGCCTATTGTTTATCAAGATAGCTTGGTTAAGTGGGAAAAAAAGAGGATTTTTTTGAGGTAAGAGAGGAACAACTTGTAGTTGATGACCCTGCACACATTGATGGACATAATGAAAAATTAGACTTGTTACAAGAGGTTAATGAGCATGATCAAATAGGATAGCTGGTTGAAAAGGAAGTAACAGGGACTGAATGTGAAGTGTTGACTATTTTTTTTTTATGAACTCCCATCTTTTGTTGAAGATGAGAATATGTCTATGTCAAAAAATCATTTGGGACAGCAAAATGAAAATCAAAAAGGGGGTGGTGAAAAGGAAGAGTCTAATGTTTGGTTTGATGAGCTTCCTTATTTTGTTGAGTAGGATGAAGAAAACACTCCCATATCAACATCAACAATAGATTTGGAACACCTACAAGATACAAACAATTTTGAAAAGGTGTTGATATATCGAGCACAAAGTGAGGACAATGCTATTTCAAATGAAGAGTGCAAATACTAGCAAACATGAGGAGACAAGCTGGAAATTGATGAAGACATTTTCTTTAGCATCATTGAAGAATTTTTCTCAAATATTGATGCCAAGATGGAACTTCCTAAATCATAAAACTATGAGCAGCATGAACTTGAGGAGAATGCAACCATGTTTCCATTTGAATAGCATGAACCAAAACATGCTAATCTGCATGATGTTAAAGAAGCAATCCAGGAAAAAGAAGTCAACTATGAGAGTTTGAAGTTTGCTCATTCAAATAGGGTGTCCTATCAGACATCTAGCCAGGATGGAGGCCAACAAAGTATCACCAATCATGCTTGCACCCAAGCATGAGGTTACAGCTGAGGAACATGAACATGAAGTTGTAGCTGAAGAAGGTCAAAATCAACTTACTTATCTAGTTCAAAACAACAATATAAGTGAGTTTATTTTCATCATTCATGAAGCATTGCAATAGTTTATTGAATATCTATTTGTGTTTCATACCCTCTTAGCAGTTTATGATCATGTAATGCATCCTGTGTTGGTCAGGAAAGGAATCTATTTTGCAAAACTATTCAATGGTTTTGTTTGAGTGAGCCTTGTTATTGGTTCGGGTAGGTTAGATTAGGTTTTTTTTCAGTCAATAAGAGTTGTTGCACATTGGTTTTAGGTGATTTTCCATTTCTCCAAGTGTTGATGCACAGTTGGTCAGTTAGTTTCAATCTAGTTTTGAGTCTTCTTAGGTGTTTTGGGTTGGTTTAGAGGTGTCAAGTGTTGTTTTTGAAGTGCTATAGTAAGATATGAAGGTCTGATTTTCATTGTTTTCTAAACCTCTCTCATGACTCTTATGCCCAATGGACTATATAAGGCAACTGGTCTCCATGTTTAGAAAGAAAACATCCATAGGAGGTTGCCAAAAGTGTTAGCTTATTTTTATCCTTTGGGTCAAAATAAAAATAAGCTTAAATAAATGTAAAGATGTAAAAAGGAGCTTGTAATGGAAATTTGTAAAAAGATAAAATTAGTTTGAATTGACTATGTTTATGCATGTTAGAAAAAATTGAGGACACGTTTAGGAAAAATGGAAAAATAAATGAAACATCAAGTCTTTGGCACCAAGTGTAAAGGGAAGTTTTCAGTTTTCTCTCATGAAGACCCACATAGAAAAAAATTAGGGTTTATAGTTCAGTTGTTGAAGAAGTCTATGAGGAATACACCCACATTGTATGGACTAAGAAGGACCATGGCACATTGCATATGGCAGATAAGGTGTATATCATGTTGCAAATGCTTGTGAAATGGAGATTCAAACAACTCTGTCATTTTTTTCAAGTGTTCCAAGGGCCTCCTAAAAGGTAGGGTTTTATATTGTTCTAGTTGTAGATGCTTTCATGAGTTTTGGCTCCATTTCTTGCATCCCTCTCCCAAAAGTTGAGTTTTGGAATAGTTTTGTTACCGCATTTTCTTGAAATCTTTATTAGCTATTGTCCAAATCATTTCAAACACCTCTTCTTAGTATCTTTAGCTTTCATAGTGAGTGTCGGATGCATAGTGTACTAGGGCTTATAAGCATACAATCTTGATGGTCCAAGATGGTAATAAAAATGATGAAATAATGGACCTAATAGTAGCAATACTTTGAAGGGTTTGGCATAGCCTATGGTAGGCTTAAAACAAGAGTAATGAGTTTATGAAATTTGTACAAGCTTACAAGGATAGACAATGTAAGTATTGAAAGGCAGTCTGCATCATAGAGGAAGCTTTTAATATTCATAGGTCACCATGTTCAAGGTCCTGACCATGCAAAAGATAAGGATAGCTTGTTGATTATGAAAAGGAGGACAATAAAAAAGATATATGGGTATGCAAAAATAGTCACAGGGGATTATATAAAGATTTAGGTTGAAGGCATGGTTCTAGGGACTTCAATGGGGAATTTTGGAGAGCATTTTCTAGTAGTCAAGTTATTGGTAACCTACTTTCACCTCTTGGGAGCCACAGGTAGCTTACACCATTGTGATTCTCTGGCTAAGATTTTTTTTTTTAGAATGCAGGAATCAGGTAGCACGACCCCCTATAAACTACAGTGCGTCTGGTAAAATTTTTAACATGACCGGCGGCGCTGGCGCGACACGCCCTTCGGTACCACGGGACGGGGGAGACTAGAACTCGTGACCAGTAGAGCCACAACGGAATTACTTAGCCAACCAAGCTAGGGCCCCTACCCGATTCTCTGGCTAAGGTTGAGTCATAATTCTTAATGGAATTTTTTTAGTGAACTTGATCTATACATATTACAAGAGAAAATTTTATTGAAGTATCACAAATCATTGAGAAGAACAAAAGGACAATTTCCTAAAATTCAAATGAAACTAATTCATAGCAAGGACAATGCTATCAATTGTTAATGATCCAAAGAAGAATAAGTAAAAAAGAATATCACTATTGTTAACTCTTCACTACACTACCCTTGGAAGGTTGATCAAGTATAAGTTGAATGAAGTAGAAGTTTTAGGGATGCATCTTACCCACAGGCTTAAGACAACATAAACAAAGAATATGGGATGAATCTATCACTAGAAGATTCATTTATGTTAAGGAGATCTATTGAAGCTCTTACTAGTATAGGCACAACCTATAAAGGAAAAGTAGCAGTTTGGTTCCATGATGGTTACAGTGAATAGTAGAACAGCTAATCAAGGGGGTAGAAGTTATTAAAATGACCAGTAGATGACAACAGAAAATAACTTCCCAAGTGATTCCTCACAGTCAACAACATTATCAAACTCAAGGGTATGAGTTTATAGTACAAACTATTCTCTTCATGACAAAGGAGGATAGGAATGATGTTGAAACCAACCAAATGGAGAGCATGAAGCCATAAGGGCATAGTCATGATCAGAAGTTCCAGTGGTGAGTTGATTTGCCAGAGAGGTTGCATTTTTAGCCTATCATTATCTTGCCAGAAAATCTTATCATGATAATGGATAGAAGAAGGTCAGTCTTCAAAGCATCCAAGACACAATATAATGACAAGTCAAGATATGATAGAACAATACACAAAAAAGGACAACAACTAGATGCAAGCTAGTGACTGTCACTCCAAATCTAAGCACAATTTATTCCTTCAAAATGCAGTTTATCTAATGGCTTTATGATAGTTCTTATTCATGATAATAAATGCATTGTTAAATTTTTTTCTTGTAATGAGGTTTCATGGTCATGTGTCAGAGAAACTCGTGACTGTCACAAGTGACAATGGTATTAAAGAGACCTAAAACCAGTTTATTCAATGGAAAATTTTGTTATTGAATGAGATAAACTTAAAGTTCATTTGGTTTCAGAATTTCCATTGCTTGCTCAAATGATTTTTTTCTTTGTAGAGGTAATAGGTTCAAAAACTTTAGGTTGCAAAAAAATTCTTTTGTATGGATCATGAAATTCAAGGACTTGAAGGACAACAATGAAAAATAGTTTAATGCATAATTAATGATGACAGTGACTCGAGATATAGAAAAATACAGTCATGCCAAGCTAAAAGCTACTTTGAAGAAGAACAAATAACAATGTTGTATGATGGTTAAGACCATGAAAAGGCTAAGGAAAAAAGTATAGAGAATATGAAAAATATAGTGAGCGGATGCATGCTTTTTGTCTTTGAAACCCTCTCATAGCCAATGGTTGGATGCCTTTAAAGTACTGTCCATAATAAACCATTGTCATTTTCTTGTCTTGTCTCATGAAACTTCTTGTATATGGCTTTTGAGTAGAAGTCCATCTTGTTGAGTGTACAAACGGGTAGATGAGAAAGGACTGAGTTGCTCATGGATAGGAGGATAACAAGAGAAAACTTCAAAGTAATTAAACTTTCACCATGCAAACAACAAGTTTAAAGATAATCTTACATGGACAGCCCATACTCAGTGGTATGGTTATGAATAGTTGAAGAAGTAGATTGCATAAGAAAAGGGATTTAAGGCAAGTTTGAATCATTTTGAAGGTTGTTCTCTATGGTTTCTTATTGTATCTTTATGTTTCAAATTCTCTAGACCTATATCATCTACATAGGGGTAAACCCATAAAAGTGATTTACAATTCCAGTGAGGAAGGAAAAGTTGCAAAAAATGAACCCATGCAAAAAAAATTGGTTTTTGGGGTCTGAACAAACTTTTGGTTCATACAAACCCAAAGGGGGTTTGATAGAATCCCCTTTCGAGTGAACCCATTTATTGATGGGGCCCACCATTATTGGCAAAAACATAAAAGTGAAGGGTTGTGGAAAAGGGGTTTGCTTGAACCCCCTTTTTTCCCCCTTCTCCCCCTTAAGCACCAAAAAAGTCCATAATTTTGTGCTTCGAACCTCGGGTTTAGGATGAAAATGGAGGAGACTTCATAAACCCAGCTAGATGATGGTAGTCCTCAGAACAAGCTATCCAATGAATATAATTTTAATATGTTTTGGCTTTATTATGTATTTGTTTTTTTAGTTTTATTAAACATAGGTTTTTCACTGAAAATCAAGCACTTTGTTCTACACGTGGAAAAATAGAAAATTATCAAAAAAAATATAAAAAAATGAGTGCACTAGATATTGAGGTCCTTGATCCAAAAAAAAGAATTTCGATACATACAAAAAAAATACACGTTATACAGTCCGCCTATGTCTGAATTGTAATTGGTTTGACTTCAAAACTTGATTAAGGAAAAAATATTCAATAAAACACTATGAAACCAACTAGAAGGACTTGATATCGTAGTTACAAATCTAAATTTGAAAAAATTATAATTTTATGCTTCATGGAAAAAAAGTTGTGTTATACGGTGAGCGCCACTCCTTAAAAATGTTGTTTATTGAAAAAAACTAGTTTTTAAAGGAGATGGAAAAAGAAGTGCAATTTGATTTTGAAAAAAATATGTTTAGAATCTACAGACAAAATGTCACAAATCACTAGTTTGCATCATCTTCAAATTCCTCACAGTTAGCCGCTATAGGTGCCCGAAAGTGAAGATTTAGCTAGAAAAAATTATTTCAGCGTCTAGTTTGGCCAAAAATTGTAAACCAATATTGTGGGATCACCCATAGTGAATGATTTGGCATTGTTGAGAAGATAATCATTTAATAGCAAGGTAAATAGACAACAATCTATGCATGGAGTCTTGTAGAGGACTATGACCATGACTGTCCTAATGTTTCTTTACTGTGATGTATCTTTGAGAGTGTTTTATCTCTATAGTTGTCCTTAATGAGGCTTTGATGGTTATTATGTGATAATGTTTGTGAGAAATTCCTCATGAAAATTATTGTAACATGTTTAAAGTTGCATGGGACTATCATACATAGAGCAAAAGGATAAAGTTTAACAATCCAGTGGCAGTAGTTTGTACAGTCATATCATCATAGCTTAGGAAAAGAAACAAAGGGGAAGAGGTATAGAAGGGTGAGCATACCTATGTGGAAGTAATTTTAATGAAGGAAGCTCAGTCATAATGCATAAAGACAAGTCTGTAGTGCCATGACAAATAAAAATGACAACCTACAAGTTTAATGCACAGTTATGGGTGTTTTGGGTTAATGCACAATTACCAAACACTAAAGAAAAGGGAATGTAAGCATGACAATGGCAGTCACAAGGCATAGAGCCATGGTCCAAGCAGTGGACAATCATGGACAAGGAAGCACAATCACTAAAGAAACATGATTTAATTACAGTCAAGATATGACCTGAGGAGTATTTGATGAAAGTATGAATACTAATGAACTATATGTGGATTTCTTACTTCAATAAAGCTTTCTATGCCTCTAGAATGACTTTAAAAATTTCAAGTTACTTGCACATTCCCTATCATTATGCAAAGGGGGTTGGAGTTGGCATTTTGACAAAGTACAGAGCATCTACGAAGGGATTATGGGATAGTTAAGGCAATTTGGTGACTAGGATAGCAAGTGGAGAGCATCTAGGAACTAGTGTTAAAGAAGCATGTGCAAAATGAGGTTAGAATAAAGCAAGCTTATCCTTCTCCAACACCACTTGAAGTCTTTGAAGGAGTCAAAGTAGATGAAGTAGTTTTCTAGTGCCCAAATCAAGATTGGTCCAACAACTTAGTCAAAAAATATCTTTTGGTCATTAAGTTTGTGTTATATTCTCTCCCATGTTGGGATGGAGAAATAGTACACCTTGCTTCATTTTAGTTTAGTTATTTTAGTTTTTAGAGGAGCATTGTAAGTTGATTAAAAGCTTCTTTCTATATTTTAGTGCATTGTAACTCAATTCTCAATAATCAAAATGAAAAAAAATGTAATTTTCATATTTTTAATAGAAAATTAGTCATTTTTAGGCTTGTTTTGTTGTAAGGACACCTTTTCAGCAACGAAGATTTCAGTTTAGTACCTTCAAGGACTTGTTCTACTATGTGCAGCTGGTAATTGATGTTATTTTTGTGATTTCAATTAGTGTTGTTGCACATAGGTTTAAGTTGCTTTTCCATTTCTCAAAGTGTTGATACACAATTGGTCATTTAGTTTCAATCTAGTCTTGAGTCTTCTTAGGTGGTTTGGGTTGCTTTAGAAGTGTCAAGTGTTGTTTTTGAGGTGTTACAGTAGGGTATGAAGATCTTATTTTTAATGTTTTCTAAAGCTCTCTCGTGACTCCTATGCCCAATGGACTATATAAGATAGTTGGTCACCATGTTTAGCAGGAAAACACCCATCAGAGGTCACCAAAAGTGTTAGCTTATTTTTTTCCTTTGGGTCAAAATAAAAATAAGCTTAAATAAATGTAAAGGGGTAAAAAGGAGCTTGTAATGGAAATTTGCAAAAAGATAAAAGTAGTCCAAATTGACTAAGTTTATGCATGTAACAGAAAATTGAAAAGGACACAATTAGGAAAAATGGAAAAATAAATGAAACATCAACTCTTTGGCGCTAAGTGTGAAGGGAAATTTTTTGTTCGCTCTCGTGAAGACCCACATAGTAGAAATTTAGGATTTATAGTTCAGTTGTTGGAGAAGTCTATGAAGAATACACCCACGTTGCATGGACTAAGAAGGAGAATGGCACGTTGTAGATGGTGGATAAGGTGTATATCATGTTGCAGATGCTTATGAATCGGAGATTCAAACAACTCATTCATTTTTTCCAAGTGTTCCAAGGGCATCCTAAAGGTAGGGTTTTATATTGTTTCAGCTGTATATGCTTTCGTGAGTTTTGGCTTCATTTCTTGCATCCCTATCCCACTAGTTGAGTCTGAAGAAAGAGTTTTGTTAGCACATTTTCTTGAAATCTTTCTTAGCTATTGTCTAAATAATTTTGAACACCTCTTGTTAGTAGCTTTAGTTTTCATAGTTAGTGTTGGATGCATAGTGTACTAGGGCTTATAAGCATGTAGATTTTGATGGTCCAAGATGGCAATAAAAATGATGAAATAATGGACCTAATAGTAGCAAGACTTTGAAGGGTTTGGCATAGTCCTGCGTAGGTTTAAAACAAGTGTAATGAGTTTATGAAATTTTTACAAGCTTATAAGGATAGAAAATGCAAGTATTGAAAGGAAAACCACATCAAAGAGGGAGATTTAATAGTCACAGGTCACCAAGTTCAAGGTCCTAACCGTGCAAAAGATAAGGACAACTTGGTGATTATGAAAAGGAGGACAATCCTTGCATGGACAATCAAAAAGACAGTTCGGTATGCAAAGATTGTCATAGGGGATTATATAAGGAATTAGGATGAACACACAAGTAGAAATCCTTTTTAAAACATTTCAAATATCCAATGGGGTGTTGTTGTGACCTTTTCACACATCGCCCCATTCAAAATGGGGACCCCCTAATTTTTGCTCCATTCTGGTCTTTTGGCTTGGGTTTTTCTCTCTCTCGCTCGCCCTGTCTCTTTTCTGGTGTCCGCCTTTCAAGGGTTTCACCCATCAGTAAGTTTAAACGTGAAATTGACCAAGTCCAAAAATTAGGGTTTCGTCATTTCTGGTCAGTCCTAGGTCAAACAAAGTGAATAAATTGAAAATTGAGCTTAACATTGTTGTCAGTATGCTTCCAGCAGGCTCCCAGCAAGTTTTCATTAGATTCTGAGGTACTTACTATTTTTAGTAAGTGTGAAATTGCAGGCAATTGGTCAGTATTTTTGAGATTTCGACAGTCACACTACATTCAGAACGCATCAAACTACTCGCATGCAAAATTTGAGCAAAAACAGATGACTTACTATTTTTAGCAATCCAACTTCCGGGACAGGTTTCAGGGTTCAGATGCAAGGTTTCTCTTTGCATGTTGGCATATTCCTTCTGGGTTTTTCAAGACCTTCGCAATGGTATAACATGCAAAATGAGGTAATCACTTTCAGAATTTAGTCTTCCGAGGCTATTTTTAGGGTTTGCATGTCAGGGTTTCTTTTGCATATCGGGTGATTCCTGATGGGTTTTTCGAGAGCTTCGCAATGGTGTGACATGCAAACGAAGATACTCACTCAATAAGGAACTTGCTATTTTTAGCAGGTGTGTCCCGGCAGTCGCTTCCCAGCAGTTCAGAATCACGAGTTGATCGCAGTGCCACAGAAATGAAGAGAAACAGAGTTCATTTGATACGCATGCAAAGCAAATTAGGGTTTCCAACTTTGAAGCCCAAAAAGAGGGGTAAAAAGTCAAAAATTTTGAAAAACAGTGTAAACCACTGGATCAGATCCTTCAGGCTATCTGCTGGTAAAATTTCAAGTCAAATGGGGCACTTACTATTTATAGTAAGTCAATTTGGAAACTGGCTAAAAATAGTAAATCAACTGCATGCGTTGATATCGATAGACAGGTCACGTGGTGAGGAGCGCCTCATTCAAATTTCAAGTCGATTGGTATAGTGGAGCTATCAGAAACAAGCAGTTACTATTTATAGTAAACCACCTTCAGAAATAGGCTAAAAATAGCAAGGTGACTAAAAATGGCAGTGTTGACAAAACAACGAGGCTATAAGGATGCAGTGTGCAAAATTTCAAGTCGTTCAGAGCTTTAGAGCTACAAAATCAGAGGGCTTACTATAAATAGCAGGGCATGGCAAAAATGAGAAAATGTCTAAGTCTAGAACTTCATCCAATATACATGCACCCAGTTGATGGAAAGGCATGGAAGAATTTTTGAGTGTTGAGCTCATCCTTCATCAGGGTCAAGATGTGCCCAAGCCAAAGAGTGGTCAAAGAAAGGTCAACACATTTATCCAGTAAGCATAGTGAAATGCGCCCAAGGGAAATCAAAGAGAAGTTGAAAATTTTTCTAAGTGTAGAAATCCGCCACCACCCTCAAAATGCGCCCATCCTTCTCAGGGGGTGAAATGCACCCAAGTTGCAAGAAGGTCAAAGGAAATTCAAACGAGTTCATCCTCCTCCATAGGTGAAATGCGCCCAAAAGCATGCATGTCAAGACGAAAGCAAGGAAGCTGAAAAGTCACATGAAGGCGTTTGAGAAGTCTATCCTCCATCAATGCTAAAATGCACCCAAGATGAAGACAAGTCAACAAGTCAACATTCTTATCCTTCTCCTACATAAAAATGCACTCAAGTTAGAAGAGATTCAACAAGTCAAAAGGAAACTTGTCCTCCTCACCCTCCTAAATGCACCCAAACAAGCTCAAGTAAAGACAAAAGAGTGAAGTTGAAGAGTCATCCTTCACCTACATGGAAATGCACCCAAGTTAGGATGGTAAAAGTAAGTGCAAGCTGGTAAGTGAGGGGAAAGGTGAGTGAATTCCTCAAAGGCATAGTAAATGATGGATGAATGCTAGGCATGATTTCCCTCTTCAAGTGCTAGATGCGTCCAAGATGGTGGGTGTTGGAGAATTTCCCTAAGGCGTGGTGAAGTGATATGTGTTAGAAAATATTCCAAGGTGGTGGAAATAAAATGCTAAGTGTGTTATGCGCCTAGAGTCTGAAGTGAAATGTGAAGTGAAGCAACTTGCTAGGTGATGAATTTTTTTTTTAAGCAAAGATGAATGTTCTCCTTCATATGCAATATGCGCCTAAAGTTTTGAATGACAAAATAGAAAATAAAATATTGCCAAGGTGTTGGGTTTTCAAATAAATATTTTTTTTCAAGTGTGAGACGGCGAGTGAAATTTTTCTAAGTGAAGTTGATAAAGTTTCCACCACTGGCAAATGAACCAAAATTTTCTAAGGTAAATTCTCATAGTGCAAGATGATTTAAAATATTTTCTAAAGAAAATATTTTCTTCTTAGAAAATACGCTTAGAGCTCAAGGTGGTAAAATTTTCCTTCGTGAAGCACGAGCAAATTTTCTCAGTGATGAAGTCGGAAATGGATGATAATGCAGGATGAACTAAAATTTCTCAAGCAAGAGCAATGCAGGATGATCATGGGCGAAGAATGGATTTGATTTGATAGAATAATATTTTCTAAGGTTCAAAATTCAAAAATTAAATGAACCCGTTCATTGGGTACCCATGGATTCGAGACATTCTGAAGAAAATCTTCTTCTGGGTACTGAACATTCACAATGATAGATGGATTTCCAAGTCTTCCGCACTTCACCAACACTTTTTCAGTGAAGAATTTAATCAGTGCTCAAATTGTGAGTTTTCCTAAGGAAAATTTTTGAAAAAATTCTCTAAGGCAAGATGAATAAATGTGTTTTCGGAATGAATTTCTTCGAGTGATGAATTCAAGATGAGTGGCCTAAATAATTTTGATTGAATTCTTCAATGGTGAATTTTCCAGAGCTAAGGAGAAGTTAAATTCGAATTCAAATGACAGAGTTCTGGCTGGTGAATTAAAAAGATGAACTTAAATTAAAATTTTCAAGAATAAATTCAAAGATACCAGTCAAAGTCAAGTTTCTAGAAGAGAAAGCTTCTTGATGTCGAGAGACAAGTGTCAGAAATACCAGAGAGGGAGAATTCAAATTTTTGAAGTGGAGAAGTGGAAGTTAAATGCACTGGCTAAAATTGGCTCCTTCTAGAATTCGATTTTGAGCTATAAAATGAAGAAGTTTCTCACTTATTTTTCACAGCTGGAGAATTTGATTTGTTCTGAGATTGACATTATAGTGAGTTGTTGAAGACTGGAGCTTGGAGGACTTCAAATTTTGGCTAAGTCTAGAGTTTGTTGAAGTTGCTAAGGCTACTGAGGAGGGATGCCTTGAGTTGCTGGAGAAGTGCCATTGCTGAAGTGAGGAGGGGCGCACTTGCTAGTTGCTGAAGATTCAAATCTGTAGTTGCCAGTGATAAGAGGGACGCCTTGAGGTGAAGTTGTTGAGAGTTTTCAAAGTGCAAACTTGCTGATTGCTGATTGATGGTGAAGTACGAGTTTATCAAAGTTACTGATTGACATTGCTGAAGAGTAGTGAAGTCACTAAAGTCTACTTAGAAACATTTTCTAAGTTTTGAAGTTCAATTTTATTGAAGAAGAAGTTGAGATGGCTGAGGCAAGGGCGACTAGCAAGGACAATGGTGCATCCAGGCAAGCTGTGATCAAGAAGCTCAGTAAAACATTCATGCCAGAATCAAAATTTATTTCAAAGTTGGGCAAGTTGACAGATACCAACTTGGGCTCCGTCAACCTGGAGACCTTCAAGAACAGAATGTTAGGGATTGGAAGTCATCGACCTTCGACCACTTCACACAATATTGTCCAAAGCGGGTTGTATGTAGCTATTGGTTTCCCACCAGCCATTCAATGCTCGGAGCTGATAATGGAGTGCGCTAATTATTATGAGAAGGATCACCGATCAATCATGTCACCTGATGGCCAAGTGCTAGAAAATATTACTCCAGTGGCCATTGGTGAGGCTTTCGGGATCCCGGTGCACAGAAACATGGTTTACAAATCCAGAGAACGGGCTGAGAGGATGTATGCTTCTGCATTCGAGAGATGCACAGAGACAATAAACACTCACTAGATGAGCACTCCTAAACCTTCTCATACAAAGTTTCCGAAGCAAATCATAGCAGAGGACCTGAAACAAGAATAGTGTGATCTCATCATGATGCTGAGCAGGGTTGGAGGTTGTGCGCAGTCCTTTATTTTTGAGCCTTGGATGTTTTACTACATCAACCTGGTGCTAGAAGGGAAGGATTATGTCAATTGGGTCGAGATGATCAGTGATAATTTGCATGAGCAGCTCCTAAGCTTGAGGAGAACGAAGACATTTTACATGAGCTCCTATATTATCTATATGTTGGCACGAATGACGAAGAACAGGGGGATCTCTTATAGGGAACCTGTCGGTTGTGGCTCTCACTAGTTCAAAATCCATGAGGCTTGTCCGCAGTTGTATCTGGCGAGCACAACTCACTACAAGCATGTCAACGATTCCTTCACCATGTATATCATGAGATTGCTTCAGGAGTGGTTGCATCACAGAATCTCGAGGGATGCCCAAGAGCTGATTGAAAGGTATGGGTGCTGGTTCATACAGTTTCTGAAAATTTCTTACATTAGGCTACAAGGTTTCTCATTGTACCCATATAGGCTACCTAAGTACCCAACAGATAGAATATTGATGCTAGAGATATCTAGGCAGTTGCTTGCCTATGATAAAATTCAAAATAAGAAGAAGAAGGGAGGGGTAGAATTCCCTATTGTCATGGGCAACTTGGATGAAGTGTGTCCCTCAATACAGGCAGCCCGAGATGCTGAATGTGAGCTTCAATTTTATCATTTCTCATATCATACCAGCCGACATCACTACAACCCACATCATAACATCAAATGGGTACTGTCAGAAGAATTTAAGCATAAGGCCACCATTGAGGATTATTGGGCTGATGCAGCTGATGAGATTGAAGTAAGGAAAAGGATGTTTTCTCGGTTGCCTATTACTTTGATCAGGGAGTGTGAAATCGTGCCAGTTCCAGACCAGGAGAATGAGGATATGGATGTTGTCCATCCAAACTATGCAACAATTAGAGATACTCCACTTCCACCTCCGGATTGGTCAGAGCCTGAGATTGCAGATTTAGATACGCTTTCTATCCCTGTCCTAACATTCACTAGGGCATGGGTTGATAGACGTGTAAATAGGTTGAAGATTAGGTCAATTTCTTTGACTTACAACTTGATGGGAGATCACAGGACGCCCACTACTGGCAGAAAGAAGCAGATTACACAAGGTCTGGAATCCAGAAAGAAAGAGCTAGTTCAGCTAGAGCCTATTCAGCCAGAGCCTCCACGAGTTGCGGTTGAAATTCCCACACCTTTGGAGACACGTTCTCCAAGTATATAGGAGGTGTCTTTGTTTGTTGATCAGATAAATGCATTGAATCAGGTGCAAGTAGTACAGGATAATATTGAGCGTCCATGGAGAGAGTCGGTTGGCTAGAGCATCAACGCACCTGTTAGGGTTGATCAGCAGGATGATGAGGGGACTATTACTGACCCTCAGTTTCAGCAGGAACTAGAGGTGGCCATGAATGATGATGATGATATAGTGTTAGGTGACACTCAGCCACTTGAGGATGATGAACCTCGCCGGAATGATACAGAGGTTGAGCAGGTTAGAGAAGTTGAGGCACAGGAGCAGCAACCCTTTGATATATAGTATGATGTGCCTGATTGGCTTAAGGACAGAATGAGAAGAAGCCCCAGTGAGGAGCTTGATCCAGCAATTGAGATGGAAGAGTTTTTGAATAGGATTAGTGCACCTCCACCGAAGAAGAAAGAAAGAAAATTTTTGAAGATATCCATGGAAGAGGATGGTTCCTGTACCCTTCATGTAGCTATGCCACGAGTTGAGTGTGATCGAAATGAAGCAGTACCTGAGAATTATGTGGTCACAACTCTGGATTTGGGATGCCCCACTGGTGCAAAGATTGTGGAGGAGTGTGATAACTCCTACCTTGCCCTCAAGGATAGGTTATTCAAGAAAGAAGATAAATATAAGAAGTTGAAAAGAGAACACAAGGCCTTAATCGGATATGTACAACAATTGTCTCGTTCTCGAGGGCAAGACATCCCAGTGATAGAACCTCCAACAGAGATACTTAGAGAATTAATCAGTGGATTGATGGAGTTGGGGAATATGGCACAGGAAGCCGATAAGTGGGTTACAGGGGTTTGTGTCGAGACTGAGAAGTTTATGGAGGACCTTGCTTTTGCTTTTCAGTAGGCGTCTAGTATTTTAACACGGATGGATGCAGTGGATCATGCTTGGGGAGATGCCTCTTTCTATCAGAGTAGGGTGATCTAGCATCTTGAGGCATTGAGGCATATTCTGTTGTGATTGCTGATTGATGGAGGAGTCATTCAGGAGAATGACAGGTATGATTTTTCTAGATGGTATTCTTCAGCAATCACAGGGCATGGCTTCTTCGATGCGGCACAGGCAAATTCAGCTAGAGTACATAAGGTTATGGCCAATATTATAGATGGGGTTCAGAATACCTTTGAGGCCATATTTGCTAGGCGGTTGAATCCGGATGAGATTAATGTTGATAATTTGAGGGGTTTGCTAGTACCTTTCTTCTCAGAGGTAAAGACCTTTGTACAAGACGATTTTGAGAATACTTCTACTTTCTCCACCTTGATCCAGAACATGCAGGACTCCTTGATTGCTTGGATAAAATCTTGTACAAGGCATGAACATTCAGTCATAGTATTAGATTTTTAGTTAGATTGCATTCCACCCATTTTGGTTCAGGAGGTTGAGGTTGTACTTCGCAGATTTGTGGAGTTTGTAGTCAGAGAGAAGGCAAATGGGAACGCACTGCTGGATGAGGATCTTCTAGAAGACTGAATGTGGGCATTTATTACATTTAGTATTTTTGGGAGTGAGTGGGAATCTCTGATTCATTTAATGTACCACTCCCTATTCTGGCAATTTTTAGGGTTAGGGCTAAGGTGGCATGATTCTGGCCACTCTATTAATTGTAACCCTAGCCATCTTTTGGGACTTGGCTAGCTATATAAAGGGGGAGTCCCCCTCATTTGTAATACATTAGACATTAGATTAGAGGCAGATATTATACATTAGCAATAGAGCTAGGAGCTAGAGAGTAGAGCATTGTAGACATTTTGCATAGTGTGGAGAAGAAAGAAAGTTTTCCCTTTGAAAAATTTTGTGGAGATTGTTGTGTAATACTTTTCATGATAATAGATCTTTTCATTGATGGTGGAATTCATCTTTTCATGAATAGCTAGCAAGGTCTCTTCTTCCTTTCATATCCAAGTAGCTTAATTTCATGCAAGTAGTTTACTTTGATGTGTGGTATTTTGTTGAGGTAGCTTCTTTCATTCCATACCACTAGCAGCTTGTTGATGATAAGTTCTCCTTGTGTGGTCCACTGGAAATTACCTTGAGCTCAATTTTGATTGTGGTTTGTATGCTTATATGCATCATTGTGATGGTGTACGTATGCTAAATCATAATTTGAACATCCTTTGCTATCCCTTTGAAGATTGCACTGATTTCACTGAAGCTGTCCGACATGTGGCTAGGTGAAATTTGATTAAAGTCTATCAAAACTGAGTTCCACATGTCCTGCATTTAGAATAGAACATAAGTTTCTTAGGCCCTATACTCTTTTACTTTCCGCATATTTCTGATTAGCTTTAGGAAAATGAACCACATTGCCAAATCATACACACAAGAATCCCCTTCAAATCACGTACCAGCTGCTAATTGTAAGAAGTCTGAACAATTGCGTAAGTCCCCTCGTAAGAACACAACAATACACATCAATACACATCAACCAAACTAGGTCTATTCTCACTTAAGGAACCTTGGAGTTGAACGTGTGAACTTTCTCACAATCTTAGCGCACGAAATACTTTGATCAAGAGAGAACAGAGTATCCCCAAAACTATTTTGTTCTTCGGCTGATTGGTGAGGTCACAAAAATCGCATCAACAGGTGTTATTTGAACAAGTGAAAGAAGCACACAATTATTAAGTAGTATCATTAGTTCTACTATATCAGTGCAGCCTTCATAAGGATCACTTTTTCCCAAAGGAAGTTATAGAGAATTTTACTTGTAACTGTTGCAGCATCTGTTGAGTGTTCTAAGATGGGTTCAATGGTGTATGAAGTAGCTGGAGTGTCTCAATCATCATATGGTTTAATTTTTATTAAAATGATTGAAAATCAAAATGAAGAAACCATCTATGAAGCACATAGCAATGGTAGTAGTGTTCCATAATGATCATTACTAATATTATAAAGTACATAATGCGTCATTAGTTCAACAAGAGGACTACCACTCTCAAATTGGCAAAGGAAAATATTCTTCATTTCTACTGCAAGGATGAATACAACTGAATGTAACCTCCTTGAAGTCATGTTTCTAGGGACTTCAATGGGGATTTCTGGAGAGTGTTTGCCAGTACTCGATTATTGGTAACCTACTTTCACTTCTTGCGATCCATGAGTAGCTTAGACCATTGTGATTCTCTAACTAAGCTTGAGTCACAATTCTCAATGGAATTTTTCAGGTGAACTAGATCTATACATATGACACAAGAAATTTTTATTGAAGTATCACAACTCAGTGAGAAGAATGGAAGGGAACTTTACTAAAATTCAAAAGAAATTATTTCATAGAAAGGACAATGCTATCAATTGTTAATGATCCAAAGAATAATAAGTAGAAAAGATCACTATTGTTAAATCTTCACTACACTACCCTTGGAAGGTTGATCAAGTATCAGTTGAATGAAGTGGAAGTTTTAGGGATGCACAGGTTTTCCCACAGGCTTAAGACAACATAAACAAAGAATATGGGATGAATCTATTGTTGACAGATTCATTTATGTTAAGGAGATACATGTTGAAACTCTTACTAGTACATGCACAACCTATAAAGGAAAATTATTAGTTTTGTGCCATGATGGTTACAGTGAATAGTAGAAGGCCTGATCAAGGGGTAGAAGTTATTAAAATGACCAATAGATGATAGTAGCAAATAACTCCCCGAGTTATTCCTCATAGTCAGCAACATAAGGGTATGAGTTTCTAGAAACAGCTATGCTCTTCATGACAAAGGAGGATAGGAATGATGTTGAAATCAACCAAATGGAGAGCATGAAGCCATAAGGGCACAATCATGATCAAAAGTTCTAGTGGTGAGTTGATTTGCTAGAGAAGTTGCATTTTTAGCCTATCATTATCTTGTGAAAAGCTGGAAAGTTTTATCATAATAATGGCTAGAAGGTCAGTCTTCAAAGCATCCAATACAAAGTGTAATGACAAGTCAAGATATGATAGAATAATACACAAACAAAGGACAGTAGCTAGATGCTAGCTAGTGACTGTCACTCCAAATCTAAGCACAATTTGAGTCTTCAAAATGCAGTTTATCTAAAGTCTTTATGATAGTTCTTATTCATGATAATAAATGCATTCTTAAAAGTTTTTCTTAAAATGAGGTTTCATAGTCATGGGTCAAAGAAACTCATGGCTGTCACAAGTCACAATGGCATTAAAGAGACCTGAAACAAGTAAATATTCAATGGAAAATTTTGTTATTGAATGAGAGAAACTTAAAGCTCATTTGGTTTCAGACTTTCCATTGCTTGCTCAAATGAAGTTTTGCTTTCCAGAGGGAATAGGTTCAAAAATTTAGGTTGCAAAAAATGCTTTTATATGGATTGTGAAGTTTAAGGAATTTTTGAAGGACAATAATGACAAACAATTTAATGCATAATTAAAGATGATAGTGACTCGAAATATAGCAAAATACAATCATGCCAAGCTAGAAGCTACTTTGAGGAAGAACAGATAATAGTGTTGTATGATTGTTAAGACCATAAAAAGGCTAAGGAAAAGATTCTATAGAATATGACAAATATAGTGAGTGGATGTAGGTTTTTTATCTTTGAAACCCTCTCACAACCAATGGTTGGATGCCTTTATAGTTCTATCCATAATAAACTATCATCATTTCCTTGTCTTTTCTCATGAAACTTCTTGTATATGGCTTTTGAGTAGAATTTTGTCTTGTTGAGTGTACAAGTGAGTAAATGAGAAAGGACTGAGTTATGCATGGATAGGAGGATAGCAAGAAACAACTTCAAGGTAAAGAAACTTTCACCATGCAAACAAC
This sequence comes from Sequoia sempervirens, assembly GCA_007258455.2. Lineage (NCBI taxonomy): Eukaryota > Viridiplantae > Streptophyta > Pinopsida > Cupressales > Cupressaceae > Sequoia > Sequoia sempervirens. The sequence goes on along the minus strand of VDFB02271358.1, from coordinate 141,677,791 downwards.
AAGTTTAAAGATAATCTTACATGGATAGTCCATACTCAGTGGTATGGTTATTAATAGTTGAAGGAACAAATTCCATAAGAAAAGGGATTTAAGTAAAGTTTGAATAAGTCTGAAGGAAGTTCTCTATGGTTTCTTCTTGTATCTTTAGGTTTCAAATTCTCTAGACCTATTTCATCTACATAGTGAATGATTTGGCACATATGAGAAGACAATCATTTAATAGCAAGGTAAAGAGACAATGACTTGTGCATGGAGTCTTATATCTAGGACTATGACCATGACTATCCTAATGTTTCTTTACTATGATGTATCTTTGAGAGTCTTTTGTCTTTATAGTTGTCCTCAATGAGGCTTTGATGGTGATTTTGTGACAATGTTTTGTGAGAGTAAAGGTTTTAACTTAATTATGTTAATTAAGTTACCTTTATTCCTCTCTTAAGATTTCATTTTAGTTTGCATATTGTGACATTTAATAATTGTATTAATTATTAAATATCTACCTATTAGGGTTACTTTTAGGTTTTGCATGATCTCCTTTTAAGGATTGATCTTTGTAATTATTTCAATTTAAGTCAATGCAATCTCTCTTAAAGCTTGTAGAGCACCCTTACTTTTTTGTCTCCATCTCTTCCTTTCTGTGATAGGTTATTTGCATGCAGGTGATCTTCGGGGTCTGTGAAGTTGGCTTTCTCAACTTCTACATGGTATCAGAGCTCCAAACCTGTTGCTTCCTATTCGTGTTTTGAAGGATTTTGGAGCTTCAAGGGTTTGGGGTTTGTCTCTTTTTGATCTAGTGCATACATGTTTGATTAGAGCTTTTTGAGTCCAAATGGACCTCACCATTGCATCCGTAGTGGTCCAAAACTCCAAAATTGACTGTTCATTCGTCCATTTTGGACAAAGTTGATCTGAGAGGAAAAATGTTTGTGCCAGGGAAGCCATATGACCTCCCTAGCACGTGGATTGAGAAAATATTTTAGCCCTGGTAAAAAAAAATTATTTTTTGAATTTTTTCTTTTCAAAAAAAAAAACCTATTTTAAAAGTTTTTTGATTTGTTTTAAAAATCAAAACAAAAAAAAAAGTTTAAAACAAAAAAAGCAATTTCATAGGCTTACGTCGGCCAAAGTACGCTAGCCGGTGGTACTGTCAGCCCACCGGACGGCGTACTAACAGCTCGCTGATGACACTGCACCCTAATTTTTTATGATTTTTTCAAAAAGAAAATCAAATCTATGTTTTTATATATATTTTTTTTAAAATATAATTGTAGTTTTTAAAAAAAATATAATTGTATTTTTTTAAAAAAATATAATTGTATTTTTAAAAAAATATAATTGTATTTTTTTATTTTTATTTTTTAAAAAAGAACAATTTTTTTAATAAGCCCAGTTGTGCAAATCCGTTGATGGTCATTTGGCCGTCAAATTTAGGCCCAGATTTTTTCTGTGACGGTCGTTTGACCATCAAAATTAATCCAGCACTGTACTTTTCCCCCTTTGGAGCTATTTTCTTCTGAAGGCCTTAACTTGGGCATACAATATCATTTTTTGGCAAACAAGATATCATCAGAAAGCTGATTTCGTCAACTTTCCAGTGGTGTGGATCTCATCACTTTATTTTTCTATTAGTGCATTCTACAACCAATTGAAGTCAAAGGAGTTGTTTTCATTCCCGAGCTCATAACTTTTGACCAGTTTCTTCATTTTTTGCGATCTCAGTGGTGTTGGAACCATATTTCAGAGCTCTTCAGTTCCATCCATGCAATTTTTCTAGATTTCACTCTAGGTATATTTTATTCAGTTCTCTGTGTTTTTACACTCTAGTGAATTACCTGGACATATTAGCTCTTAGGAACTTCTTATTTGCATGGGATGCTTCATTTTTGGTTGTTCTTCATGTATTTCCAATTTTTTGTCCTTTGTGGGCATTATGAGCATCATTTGTAAGCAATATTCTATGTAAATGCACTGAGATAAAGTGCCACACTATTGTACATGTATTTTGGAGATTTTGCACATAAGGTTGTGCCATATTTTGTACTCGCATTGTATTATAAAGTCCCATGGGGGGTTGTGTAGTTCCTTTGTTATTGTCATCACACCTTTGTCTGGTGAGTGTCCCTCCATGATGACAGTGGATCCATATTATTCCAGCCTCATGGATGTGTGCTTTGATTTGCACACCACTTTTTCAGTTGTAGGTGCTTTCTTGTGCACTTTCAGATGTGGTTTCTTCTCCTTCATGCACTACATGGTGATACACAGCATTTCAGTGGATCTATCAGGCTCTCCCAGTCAACATTATGGGGGGGTATTATACTATTCGTGCTAATGCTTCCTTGGTTTCGCCTTGGAAGGAATCTTCCATTCTCAGTTGATCAGTGTTTTTTAGACTATTGGTACTTGTGTCATCTATATCATCGTTCCAGGTGTTTTCCTTTGTTTGCTATCTGATTCGAGTAATGTCATTGGGGGCACTCATGCAGGTTGTCTTCTAGATCTCGATCATCCTATCTTCAGAGGAGGTTCTTCGCCACCATAGTAGTCATATTTTGACAATTGTTTGCAGCTTCTTCTACTTCAGTGATGTTCTTCATGTCTTTCATCTCTTTTTGGAGTAGAGTTTTTCCCATGAGGTTTTCTCTATTTCTCCACTTTACAGAGATTTGGTTGTATTTGGGTACCTCATTAGGCCTAGTTGTTGAGACCCTTGTTTACTTTTGTGCATTGTAGTTACCTTTTCTTTCTTGCACATGTTTGTAGCTGCACTCTTGCTCATCTTAAGGGGGTGTTAGAGTAAAGGTTTTAACTTAATTATGTTAATTAAGTTATCTTTATTCCTCTCTTAATATTTCACTTTAGTTTGCATATTGTGACATTTAATAATTTTATTAATTATTAAATGTCTACCTATTAGGGTTATTTTTAGGTTTTGCATGATCTCCTTTTAAGGATTGATCTTTGTAATTATTTCAATTTAAGTCAATGCAATCTTTCTTGAAGCTTGCAGAGCACCCTTTCTTTTTTGTCTCCATCTCTTCCTTTCTATGATAGGTTATTTGCATCCAGGTGATCTTCGGGGTCTGTGAAGTTGGCTTTCACCACTTCTACATGTTTGTGATCAATGCCCCATGACAATGATTGTAACCTATTTAAAGTTGCATGGGACTGTGATACATAGGGCATAAGGATAGAGTTTAACAATGGTGGGAGTAGTTTGTATAGTGATATCATCACAATTTAGGAAAAGAAACAAAGGGGTAGAGGTATAGAAGGTAGAGTAGACCTATGTGACAATAATTTTCATGAAGGAAGCTTAGTCATAATTCATAAAGACAAGTGTGTAGTACCATGACAAAGAAAAATGATGACCTACAGGTTAATGCACAGTTACCAAACACTAAATAAAAGGGACTATGAGCATGACTATGGCAGTCACAAGGAAAAGAGCCATGATCCAAGTAGTGGATAGTCATGGAAAAGGAAGCACAATCACTAAGGAAAAATGATGTAATTACAATCAAGATATGACATGAGGAGTATTTGATGGAAGTATGAAGACTAATGAAGCATATGTGGATTTCTTACTTCAAAAAAACTTTCTACTCCTCTAGAATGACTTTGACCATTTCAAGTTACCTACACATTCCCTATCATTATGCAAAGGAGGTTGGAGTTGGAAGTTTGACAAAGTACAGAGAATCTATGAAGGGATTATTGGATAGTTAAGGCAGTTTGGTGACTGGGACAATGAATGGAGAACATCTTAGAGCTGGTGTTAAAGAAGCATGTGCAAAATGAGGTTAGAATAAAGCAAGCTTATCCTTCTCCAACATAAATTGAAGTCTTTAAAGGAGTCAGAGTAGCTAAAGCAGTTTTCCAGTGCCCAAATGAAGTTTGGTCCAACAACTTAGTCAAAAAATATCTTTTGGTCATTAAGTCTGTCTTTTATTCTCTCCCATGTTGGGATGGAGAAATAGTACACCTTGCTTCATTTCAATTTAGTTCTTTCACATTTTAGAGAAGCATTGTAAGCTGATTAAAAGCCTCTTTCCATCTTTTAGTGCACTGTAACTCAATTTTTAGTTTTTAGATTGAAAACAAATGTAATTTTCATATTTTTAAGAGAAAATCAGTCATTTTTAGGCTTGTATTGTTTCAAGGACACCTTTTCAGTAATAAAGGTTTCAATTTACTACCTTAAAGGACTTGTTCTATTGTGTGCAGCTAGTAATTGATGTTATTTTTTGTGATTTCATGCATGAATCCTTGAATATGTCTTATTTTAGCACCTTTGTACAAGAAAAACATATTTTATGTAGGTTATAGACTATTTTTAGGTGAAAAATAGCTTCTAGTTGTGAAGAACACTTCAATTTATTCCTTCTAAGACTGAATATCAGTCAACCTTTCTATAAAACACTAATACATGAGTATGTTTAAGCTATGTTGTGTAGATATCGCTGAGTTATTGGTCTTTTGTGTGTTAAAATAGTAGTTCAAATCTGAAAAAACATTTTGGTGCATCACCTGACATAGTTAAATTTAAATTATGTCATCCTTCTATCCTTTTCCTCAATACAAAGGGATAGTTTAGTTTATTTTAGGTGATGTATCAAGGGAACCAACCCTCTTTGGAGGTTCCTTTTCATCATAGGTAACCAAAAAACTTGGAAAGGATCCCATGTTTCACTAGTAAGCTAAGCTCTACAACTTAGCAAGACCACAATATTGAGTGATAACAATTTTTGGCATACCCAGTAGGACTATTTGAACTATCATAATTCAAAACTTGTCCATATATTGCTTATATTTGATGTGTATATTAGTATTTTCTGCCTTTCCAGAGGAAAAATATTCACACACCTAGCGACTCTAAGCTTAAATTTATTGGTTTCAAGTGAAAACAGTGCTGGTATGTGATTATTTTTTGTAAAAATGAGTCTTGATTATTCTTGTTTTAAGAATATTTCAAGAAATTTTCCAGCTTTTTGAATGATTTAGTATGTCAAAGTTTCATGGACATTACGTCTTTTCACCTCCATTCCATGAAAATTCTCTTCATATACCTTCATCTCAGCCATACCAAACTGAAAAACTTGCTAGTTTATTCCAAATGACCCTATAACAACAAGTTATCAACAAACTTATCAAGTTTTCCATCTACCCACCCCTGCTCAATCTCCTTGGTGGCCTTCCAATCAGTTTCAAGAAGTCATTGTTGTGCTAAACCAACCTTGTTATCTTCTTATCTAGCCCCAACATACATAAAATATGGGGATTAGTGACATCAAAAGTATATTGATAGGCTTCAATAAGCAGTTGGATGACATCAAGAGGCAACAAGAATTCAATGTGCAACAAGAGGAGTTGGCTTACCAAGCCTACCAGTACCAACAAGATATAGATATTCAGAGGAAGCAATATGAAGAGTCTCTTGCAAAAGAGATTTATGTTAAATAAGAAAAAATGTATTTGTTTCTTTCCCAGGTACAAAGGCTAGAATCTCAATCAATCTTTTGTGTTTCAAATCATCCTTTGAAAGAGGAGACTCCTAAGTACAAGTTTCCAAGTTTTAAGCAAGATAAGTCTCCTAAATTCTCAAGTGTTCTAAATTTGAAATACCAAGTTTTAGGAGTGCTTTTCCATTGCAAGAGCTTGTTCTTGAGCAAAGGAAACCTACTATTCCTCAAAACGATCCCCCTCAAGAGATTTTTCTACCTCAAGAAACTCAACAAATTCCTCAAAATCATCCACCAAATCATATTTCTCATCCTATCACCATTTTTCTTTACAAAGGGGGCTTGTTGTTTATCAAGATAGCTAGTTTAGTGGGAAAAAAGAGGAGTTTTCTAAGGTAAGAGAGGAAAAACTTGTAGCCGATGATCCTGCACATGATAGACATAATGAAAAATCAAACTTGTTACAAGAGGTTAATGAGTATGATCAAATAGGATAGTAGGTTGAAAAGGAAGTAACATGGGTTGAATGTGAAGTGTTGGCTATTTTTTTTTATGAACTCCCATATTTTGTTGAAGATTCAAGAATATGTCTATGTCAACAAATCATTTGGGACAGCAAAATGAAAAGCAAAAAGGGTGTGGTGAAAATGAAGAGTCTAATGTTTGTTTTGGCGAGCTTCCTTCTTTTGTCAAGAAGGATGAAGAAAACACCCCCATACCAACATCAACAATAGGTTTAGAACAACTAGAAGATACAATAAATTTTTATAAGGTGTTGATATACCAACCACAAAGTGTGGACAATGTTGTTTTGAAGAGTGTAAATATTGGAAAACATGAGGAGAACAAGATAGAAATTGATGAAGGAATTTTCTCTAGCATCATTGAAGACTTTTGCTCAATTATTGATGCCAAGATAGCACTTCCAAAATAAAAAAACTACGAGCAACATGAACTAGAGGAGAATGCAGCCATGTTTCAATTTGAACAACATGAACCAAAACATGCCAATCTACATGATGTTAAAGAAGCAATCCAGGAAAAAGAAGTCAGCAATGAGAAATATGAGGAATACTTCACTTGTTGAAGAAGTATATGAGGAATACACCCACATTGCATGGACTAACAAGGAGCATGCCACATTGCAAATGGTGGACAAGGTGTACATCATGTTGAAGATGATTGTGAAATGGAGATTCAAACAACTCAGTCATTTTTTCCACATTTTCCAAGGGCCTCCTAGAAGGTACGGTTTTATATTGTTTCAATTGTAGATGCTTTCATGAGTTTTGGCTTCATTTCTTGCATCCTTTTCCCAAAAGTTGAGTATGAAGGAAGAGTTTTGTTAGCACATTTTCTTGAAAATTTTCTTAGCTATTCTCCAAATCATTTCAAACACCTTTTGTTAGTAGTTTTAGTTTTCATAGTGAGTGTTGGATGCATAGTATACTAGGGCTTATAAGAGTGTAGTTTTTGATGGTCAAAGATGGCAATAAAAATGATGAAATAATGGATCTGATAGTAGCAATACTTTGAAGGGTTTGGCATAGTCTTGGGTAGGTTTAAAACAAGAGTAGCGTGTTTATGAAATCTGTACAAGATTACAAGGATAGACAATGTAAGTATTAAAAGATAGTCTACATCAAAGAGATAGCTTTTAATAGTCACAAGTCGCCAAGTTCAAGGTCCTGACCATGGAAAAGGTAAGGGCAGCTTAGTGATTATGAAAAGGAGGACAATCCATTTATGGACAATCAAAAAGACATATGGGTATGCAAACACAATCACATGGAATTATATAAAGAGTTAGGTTGAAAGCACAAGTAGAAATCCTTTTTAAAACGTTTCAAATATTCAATGGGGAGTTATCCGAACAAGTGAAAGAAGCACACAATTATTAAGCAGTATCATTAGTTCTGCTATATCAATGCAACCTTGATAAGGATCATTTTTAGGCAAAGGAAGGTACATAGAATTTTTCTTTTAACTATTGCAACATCTGTTGAGTGTTCTAAGATGGGTTCAATGGTGTATGAAGTAGTTGGAGTGCCTCAATCATCTTGTTCTTGAAGTTGTATTAAAATGATTGAAAATAAAAATGAGAAAACCATCTATGAAGTACATAGTAGTGGCAGCAGTGTTCCATAGCAGTCATTACTAATGTTATAAAGTACATAATGCATCATCAGGTCAACAAGAGGACTGCCACTATCAAATTGGTAGAGTAAAATATTCTTCATTTTTCTCTGCAAGGATCCATACAAATGAATGTAACCTCCTTGAAGGCATGGTTCTAGGGACTTCAATGGGGAACTTTGGAGAGCGTTTTCTAGTACTGGGGTTATTAGTAACCTACTTTCACTTCTTGGGAACCACAAGTAACTTAGGCCATTGGGATTCTCTAACTAAGGTTGAGTCACAGTTCTTAATGGAATTTTTTTAGGTGAACTTGATCTATACATATGATAAGAGAAAAGTTTATTGAAGTATCACAACTCGTTGGGAAGAATGGAAGGGCAGTTTACTAAAATTCAAAGGAAATTGTTTCATAGCAAGGATAATGCTATCAATTGTTAATGATCCAAAGAAGAATAAGTAGAAAAGAAAATCACTATTGTTAACTCTTCATTGCACTACCCATGGAAGGTTGATCAAGTATAACTTGAATGAAGTTGAAGTTTTAGGGATGCATCTTTCCTACGGGCTTAAGACAACGTAAACAAAGAATATGACATGAATCTATTGTTAACAAATTCATTTATGTTAAGGACATCTATTGAAGCTCTTATTATTATAGGCACAACCTATAAAGGAAAAGTAGTAATTTGGTGCCATGATGGTTACAGTGCACAGTAGAAGGGCTGATCAAGGGGGTAGAAGTTATAAAATGACTAGTAGATGACAGCAACAAATAACTTCCCAAGTTATTCCTCATAGTCAACAACATTATCAGACTCAAGGGTATGAGTTTCTAGTAATAGCTATGCTCTTCATGACAAAGGAGGATAGGAGTGATGTTTAAATCAACTAAAGTGAGATCATGAAGCCACAAGGGCACAACCATGATCAAAAGTTCTAGTGGTGAGTTGATTTGCCAGAGAGATTGGATTTTTAGCCTATCATTATCCAATGAATAGCTGGAAGTCTAATCATGATAATGGTTAGAAGAATGCTAGTCTTCAAAGCATCCAGGACACAATATAATTACAAGATGATGTAAGATATGATAGAACAATACACAAACAAAGGACAACAACTAGATGCCAGCTAGTGACTATCACTCCAAATCTAAGAACAATTTAATTATTCAAAATGTAGCTTATCTAAAGGCTTTATAACGGTTCTTATTCATGATAATAAATGCATTGTTAAAAAAATTTCTTGTAATGAGGTTTCATGGTCATGGGTTAGAGAAACTCATGATTGTCACAAGTGACAATGGTATTAAAGAGACCTGAAACTAGTTTATTCAATGGAAAAATTTGTTATTAAATGAAAGGAACTTAAAGCTCATTTGGTTTTAGACTTTACATTGCTTGCTCAAATGAATTTTTTCTTTGTAGAGAGAATACGTTCAAAATTTTAGGTTGCAAAAAGTTCTTTTGTATGGATTATGAAGTTCAAGGACTTCTTGAACTTTTTGAAGGATAGTAGTGAAAAATAGTTTAATGCATAATTAGTGATGACAGTGACTCAAGATATAGCAAAACATAGTCATGCCAAGCTAAAAGCTACTTTGGGGAAGAATAGATAACTTTGTTGTATGATTGTTAAGAGTCAAGACCATAAAAAGGCTAAGGAAACGAGTCTAGAGAATATGAAAAATATAGTGAGTGGATGTAGGTTTGTTGTCTTTGAACCCTCTCATAACCAATGGTTAGATGCCTTTAAAGTACTATCCATAATAAACTATCATCATTTCCTTGTATTTTCTCGCGAAACTTCTTGTATATGGCATTAGAGTAGAAGTATGTCTTGTTGAGTGTACAAGCAGAAAGATGAGAAAGGATTGAGTTGTTAATGGATAGGAGGACAACAAGAGACAACTTCAACATAAATAAACTTTCACCATTGAATCAAAAAGTTTAAAGATAATATTACATGGATAGTCCATATTCAGTGGTATTTTTATGAACAGTTGAAGAAGCAGATTGCATAAGAAAAGGGATTTAAGGAAAGCTTGAATAAGTTTGAAGGAAATTCTTTGTGGTTTCTTATTGTATATGTGGATGTGAAAATCTGCATATGGTTAGCATTTTAAAACCAAAATAATCCTCAACATCCCTATGAGATAATGAAACATGTTAGATATGCTAAGTAAGATATTAAAACAACAAGAAAAACCAAATAAGCATACAAACAATATGAATCAACTTCATCTCATAGTGGATTGGTGTCACATGTGCTAGTGACCCTTTCTCAATCCTTGATCAAAGCTTAAGATGAAAATGTTATGAAGATGGTGGAGTGATGATGAGAAAAATCAGTTCTCCAATGGAGAGTGACTTTGCATGAGTGATTGTGGAGTTGAAATGCTCAAATTGTGGAGTGGACAAAATCAATTCTCAAATGAAGAGAGTGACTTTGCATAAAGATTGTGAAGGATTTTCTTGAGGATGAGGCCTCTCATTTATAGATTATCAAGTTGAAAGAATGCATATGAGAGAGCAATGTGGGATCAAAAACAAACCAATGAGATGAGGACACTTGTCATCATGTGAGTGGTTGATGTATGTGCAAGATTTGGGAAGAGTGCCCATGAGAGGGAGAATTTGAATTCAAATTTGAGAGTAAATGTTAAGTGGGGGACAAGAAAATGAGAAATAAATGCAATGTTGGAGGGACAAATCAACTTGCCTTTGAATTCAAAATTGAGGGAATATTCCCCATAAATGTTATGTTGATGGAAAATCTTGGATTTAATAAATCAATAAATTGATTTATTTGTGCAAGTGGCTAAATCTAGAGAATGCAAGTGGGTAAGTTTAGTATTTAATCATGGTTAGATTAGATTAATGATGATTAGGATGATTTGACCTTTAGTACTTTGATATTTGATTTATTTAAATCAGAAAATGATGGAATATTCAACTTGGAGATTTAATTAAATAAAGTCCTAATTTATTTGATGAAAGGAATATGATTATGCATGATGTAAATTTGACATGTCTACATTTTTCCCCTCTTTGAAGCAATGTACTTGTTGCATTGGTTCAAAGAATAATCTTACCGTGATCAAAATTCAAAAAAAAATTGATTTTTTTGGATGCCCCAACAGAAAGAAGTACACTAGTACATTTCCCCCTCGAGAGATCAAACGAAAAGATTCGATTTGAGGGTCGATCTCGCGATAAAGAGGTTCAAAATGAGTGGTTATGGATGATGATGCAAATGAGATGGTTTTAAGATACTTAGAATATCAAATCTATATTATCCTAAAAAACTTAAATATGATATGATATGAGATGGATGGGATTGATGATGTGATATGTTATGATTATGCAATGGATGATTTATGCAAATGCTTAGACTAACAGATCTATATTATGATGATGATATGAATGCACGATGGATGCATGATGGATGAATTGGTGATGATGATGTTAGTGCATAAATGATATGATGACAATAGGATCCAACAAGTCCATGATCTGACGAGACTTTATTAGAGATGATGATGAGAAATGATGATAAGAAATGATGATGATGGATGGATGATTTTGATTTTTCAAGGATTGGGATTTTCAAAGCGTCACTTACTTTATGTTTGATAACACACGTAGGTATGATGCATCAAGGTATAAAGGACTAGGATGGCGTTGTACCTAGTGTGATGGACTTTGACTCAACAAGCAAATAGGAGTATTCTTGTTCACACCTGACATACAGAAACCTTGCTAGGATGCACTTTAGAAGTTTTAAACATCTCGGACCAAAACATAGAGAGGTATAACCAATCAATGCAATAGTCAACAAGCCATCCAAAACATCCTCTATACATATCCAACAAAGAAAGTATTTGCCAAGTTATTTTACAAGAACGTCCAACAAGCACGGCAGACAAAAGAATAATAATTGTTGCCCCATTCCTATCTCTCTAAATCCTTCGTTCAGATATCACTGAGAGGTCCTTGGAATGAGTGCAATAAGATAAATCAAAAGAAAAGATCAAGTACACAAACAAGTCAATGTTCTTCATATCTCTAGCCAAAGGGATTTGTTTTGATAGGATAAGAATCCAAGGTGATATCCAAAATGATGCCCATTGTCAGAACGATATATCCTAGGACATGCATTGTATAGGATGATGATGGTTTGATAAGCTAATTGATAGGTTGTTGATATAAGGTTGACTGACATGTTTGAAAATGATCAAGAGTTTGATTTTGTTTTAAAGGTTTGTTGTTTTGATTTTGATTTTATGATTGAAGCTTGCTTTTGTAGACCGCTATGATTGTTTCGCTTTGCTACAAAGGATGAATGTGATGATTACTTTATTATGGATGATTGATTATTGTGGGTGCAAGCGAGATGAGGTGGATGGATTTTTTTCAAATATTTGGATGTTTTTGACATTTTGATTTATGTTTTGACACTATTTTTGGGTTTTTTGATTTTTGAAATGTTTTTGGATTTTGATTTTTTTGAATGTTTTTGGATTTTGATGTTTTTGAATGTTTTTTGATTTTGATGTCTTGGGGGCTGATCAAAGATTAGCCTTGCCTACATTTAAGCTCAGAGATGACATAGTTCAGATTCCATGTTTTTGATGTTTTCTGTTTTCGACTTGTTTTTGGATTTTCGCATGATTTTGATGATTTGGATATGGACATGTGTGATGATATCAGTGTTCTTTTTAGGATTTTTTTGAAAACCAAGCTAAGGTTGATTGATCAAATCGATGGATTGATGATGATGATAATGATAACATTGTTGAGGATACACAACAATGCAAGGATTTGATTGATGAGGATTGATGAGGATTCATGATGATAACATTGTTGACGATACACAACAATGCAAGAATAGTGTTAAGCAACACAACGATATCCTGAGATGATGATTTTTTGATTGGATTTGATTGATCATGTTTCATGAAGCTTGATTTGGAACAAAATTATTTTGAATGATTTGACATGATGTTTGAACTATAAATTAGATGCAACTGATAGTTATTGTTTGGATTGGTGTTCGATGAAAGATGAAGCTTGATAAGCAATGTCTTTTCATCAAAATACGCCATGGGCTAGTGATTTGGATTTTTTTCTCACAAGTGGTGGACCAATTTGATTTCATGTCTTCGAATGTTCAGATCGCCACATAAGTTGGAGGATATAGATCAAGATTTATTCCCAAAGCAAGATGTGAATATCTCCCCCCAGTGTCTAGCAATGTATGCAATGTCAAGGGTGGATGCTCAAATAGGTGAATGGATGGATTGATGGATATGGCAAGCATGCAAAGGATGCCAAGGATTATCTTGCGATAAGATACAATGTTCAGATAAAGGAATGCTTCATTGGATAATGCTTCATGGCTCAGATAACACTGCATAGGACAAGCTCAATGAAAATGACCCATGTCAAGATGTTTTACCATAAGCAAGCGTAAAGCGTGCACCAAAATTTTTCAAGATCAAGATAACTTGGATGATGGATGCAGATGAATGTAAAATGGATTGGATAAATGGTTATGGATTGATGGATTTATTATGGATAAGATGGATGGAATGTTGGCTTTATTATGGATGTGATGAGATGCTTTCACCTGAACTAGTGCACATAGATGCTCGATTCTACACATGACGCCTATTTGCCAGGTTTTCATCATGGTCTTTCCCAAAGCGTCGCCCATGTGGCTTCACTAGAGGATGATTTTTTATTTTTTTTGGGGATTTTCATGATTTTTTTTTTTTTTTGTATTTTTCTGAAAGATTTTAAGCTCATGCTGAATCACAAGGTGTTGCTGATGTAGATGCCCTTGTCATGATGTGCCATCGATATCCTACCTGAAGGAGTTGCTTTGCTAAGATATGTGCACTTGAATGCAACTTTTGGGATTCTTGATCTACTTTGTTGATACCAGAGTTGACTTTGTCTTTGTGTGCACATCGTGATAGATTGCCTTCTGAATCCTTATGATGAAGGGTTTTTGCCAATACACGGTCAATGTAAGAATTGGATATTATGCGTGGAGGCATGGATGGAGTGTGTTTAGGGATAAGAGATGGATTGGTTGACAATTTGGAACCTTTGACTCTCCAAACTTGGGAAGATGACCAATGATGGGTGGATATGGAAGTGTGTTTCGAATTAGGACCAACTGCTTGATATACTTTGTACATCGCTTGAAAAGCTTGCTATTTCTTTTGCGGACATATTTGATGGATACATTTCCCTTTTTGATTTTTCCCCATAGTTTCTTTGACTGATGGAGTTTGATAGGGATGATCTTTCTTTGCATGTTTTGGTATCCATGCGTATTTGATTTGTCCATCATGCTTCTTAGCTTCTTTTTCTTTGATAATGTTTTTTGTACTTTGATTTAACTCTTTCTTTCAATGTTGGTCCCAATTCGTGGATAGGGTGATAGGTGGATGAAGATTCATGACATGGCTAGTTGTAGTATTGGCATTGGTTTCATTAGAAGGATTCTTCATGCTCCCTATGTTGACATTTGCTTGAGACATAGTTGCCCCCAGTATGGTGGTAGAAGCAACTTCATGCTTTGATTTTTCTTGTTCGAAGAGCTCTTGTTCAAAATGCATTCTCTGATCAATGATCACTGTAGATGACATTATTTCCATTTGCTACTCTGCTAATTCTAGATTATACTATTTTGTTTGATTTTCTTCCTTGAGTAGATAATGTTTGATATCTTTATTCATGATTTCCTCAATCTAATTTTGGGATATATCTGATCGTGATGTTGATAACTCTGTTTGACTGTAGGAGTTAATAATCTGCTCTTTTTGTGTAGCACAATCTTGTTCTAGATGAAGATCATCTATGTGTTCATCCATAGAAAGCATCTCATGGGTAGGTGGAGTATGTGCTACATGGATATGATCATCTTGCATAGATAGGAGAGTGTCCATTAGATGATTGTAGTATCTTGAAGATACAAATTCTTGATCTTGAATGATTTCAGAGTTGCTTTCGACATGCTTTAGATCAAGTTCCTGACATGGGTCAGTTCCAAAGGATGGATTGCTTATAAATGGTTCTTGGATGTGATCATTGTACATGGTAAGTGGTTCAATATCCTCAAGTGTCGAGTTCAAGGTTCTTTCAGTATCTGTAACCATGCGGTCAAAGGCGATCAATATGTTTTGAAAAGGACCATTGCTAGACTTTGGTGAAAGATTTCGATCATGCTTTGGAATAAATTCTTGAGATATGTCCTCTAACTCATAAGGCAATGTAGAGACATTTTCAACATGATCATAGGTGAATTGATTGTGCATTATTTCAATTGGATCAAATAATCCTAACACTCCTTGAAAGAGATCAATAAAAAGTGGCTCTTGATGTATGGTGAGTTGATCATCGGGTTGTGTAGATACATCCTCAATGTGCTCCTCGATGGAGAGGTTTTGATCATTGTTTTTGACAATTGCGGTGGAGAGATTGTGAATTTCTTTGATCATAGAGTCAAGTGATGTTGATATTTCTTGAATTGGCTCATTGTCGAGTTTTTTTGGTGGATTTTGATTGTGATTCAAAAGTGACTCTTGACATATGTCGATTTGATCATTGGATGAAGTAAACGTGTGCTTAGTGATGGATTGATCTTGATCCTTGTTTTCAATAGTTGTCATCTTTTGTGCTTGTGCTCGTGTTGGTTGGGTAGCTTGAGAGGCTTGGGCAACTTGAGAGGATTGTTCCACTTTTTGAGCTTGTGTTGCTTGTTGCATGGCTAGATATTGTTGGAATCCCTTTTGAAAAGTAATTTGTAATGTCGCATTGTATTGGTTTGATGTGGTGGAAGTTGGTGGTGGTGGGGGTGGTGGTGGATTTAGAATCATGTTGGATGTAGTGACAAGTGTTTGAGATATGCTCAGAGTGATCATCGTAGTGAGGGGTTGAGATGTGATGGGTGTGATAGTGGTGTTTGGAATGATTGCAGGGATAGTGATGGTTGGAATGAACGAGGTGATAGGTCCTTGGGAGATCGTATTTCGATTTGGGATCAATGTTGTTTGATTAGATACCATCTGTTGGTGCGATGTCGATGGTATATTCAAAGGATTTGACATGATGGCTTTATTGGCGTTATGTGGATTGATTTGGATGGAGTGATTGGTGCTAGGTAAACAGGGAAGCCCTAAACCAAGGAATGGTGTTGATATGGGTAATGGTGGTGGAGATGTCTCTTGGCGCAATGACTCAACTATTTTGCTAAGTGTAGCAATTTTATCTAGCCAATTTTTTTTTGATTTCGATCTTGACTCCCTTGATATAGTTGATTTGGCTTGTGTTCAAGTAGTTTTGGCATGCATACTTGTCATTTTTGAATGGGATCATGGATGAATGGATTTTGGATGATGTTCTGATTTGGGATGATGCTTTGATTTGGTGTGATAGGTTGAAATTGACCATTGTTCATGTTTGTATGATTTGCATATGTGTCCATCCCAAAGTTTTTCGGATTCATGTTTCGAAAACTTGTACTTGGTACATTCTCCTTTGGCTTGTAGGGATTTAGTGGGATGACATTGTTCATTTCAAGGTTCATGCATTGATTGTTTGATTGATATACTTGTAGGTTTGGGCTTGGATTTACCATTGGGAATTGCGTTCCAATATTTTATTTGGACATACTCACACTTGTTCTATTGACATTTGTCGAAGGTAATGGTCCCATGTATGGATTGTATAAGTTTGAGTTTTGATAATCAATCGGCATTGTAAGGCTTTGAAGATTCAATTGATTTGGATTACTCGAGATGTATGGATCAAGTTTGTATTCCATGTTCTCCTTGTGTTTTGATCTTGTAGCAAAAGTGACCTCTAAGGTTCTTAGGACCAATGACGAGATGAAGGATGAAAGGTGGTGAATGATATGAGTGTTGAACGTTTACAGACTTTGGATCAATGCTATACTTAGGGTTTGATTTTGATTGGTTGATTTGGATGATAAACTTGTAAACCCTAAGATGTTGGATGTGATCTTAGGATGAAATTGTTCAAAGGATTACTAATTTAACTAGAGGTATGAGAAAGGATGCATTCCCATACACTTACTAAACAAGGTGATTTTGATTTTGATGATGCACCTAAGTCTAGAATGATGTTTCCAAAGTTCTAAAGTTGTTTGGTGGGATGGATTTTGATAAATGTTTGAGATGGATGAAATGTTTGATTTGATCCTAAGAGACTTAGAGAGACTTTGTTTACTAGGCCAAGGTATTGAAGAACACACTTTTCTCTAAGAGCAATCAAAAGACCAATGTTTGCATGAAAATCATATGACCAAAAGATATCAAGCACATGTGTGGGGTCCAATTTGTTATCTTTGCTTAATGAGCACCTTTTACCACAAACAAACCTCTTGATTATGTTTCAAACTAAATGTCCAATGTCTCAACTTTGTCTCATTTCATAAGGTATATTATGCGAAACTTTGATGAATTTAAGGCAAAGATTACCTATTGTTTAACTTGAGGGGGAAAATTGAGATGTAAATTCAAGTGCTTAGGAACCTCTAAGGATGTAATCCCAAGGGCAAGCAACAACACAAGAATTTGTTCAATGATATTTTCCTCCTAAAGGGTTTGAAATTTTGAAAATCATGTTGAATGTTTGTTTTGCAAATGTTTTTGAATACAACACTGTGTTTTCAAACCAAGACAAGTATAAACCCTATGGATGTGTAAGACAGTATTTGTTGAATCCCCACTTGGACAAGTCCAGCTATGCCTATCTTTAGCGAATGGTTAGATGCTTGACCCCACTGGCTCCCCTCAACGACACTCAATTATACATGGCAACCAAGCATCAACACCCATGAAACTCCCATGGCATGTTTTTCATTTCTACTAAAGACCGTAAAAGTGTGGGGTGGCTTCAGAATGACCGTTCTTGCACCAACAAATAGATTAAGGATTTTGGAAAATTCTAGCACATGGGTTCTAGTAAGGACTTTCCGTTCGTAGGAGTTGACCCAATGTGGCAAGAGTCCCCTTTCGGATCCATCTTATCGGAGTCAATCGCGTGATATTGGCGTTTCTTCCAATATCCACATTTATATCTTGGCTGGAAATACTCTTCTCTTTAGAGTGTTACCGGTTGAGTCGTTCCCTTAGGTGAGTACTTTTTTCCCCAAGGCAGGCCCTCTAGGATAAACAAAATCAAGCAAAGACACAATCCATAACTCGATCAATCTTTGATGGCACAAAGAAAGAGAATATAATCAAAAATTCCCCTACTCACACTCGCACAAGATATTGTTCAATTTTAAACCCAAATCAAAGTGTTTCAAAGCAATAAAATACACTTTGAGTGTTTCTCTTGCACCCTAGATCGCACGAAGCGCAAGGGGAAAGGATACGCACTCAAAATGCACCAAAGACAAAATCACACAATTCAAGCATTTGTTCATTTTATAGCCTTCAAAGCAATTGTCAGTTCGTTTTAAAGCACCAAACTTGAGTGTGAATTTGCTTTGTTCAATTTTAGTCCCAAAAAACAATGTCTAGTCAATTTGTATGTTCAATTTTAATCCAACTTTGAAATGAAAAAAATTGAAGTGTTCTTTTTAAATCCAAATGAGAATTAGTGTCCTAAGGGCAAAAAAGATGACAAGTTTCAGGAAAAAGTGTTTAAGAGAACACTAGAGTGTTAAGAAACACTTTAATCTTTCAATCTCTCCCCTTCATGCTATGTCATTGTTTGTTCGCTTTTGTTGTTCTCCTTCTTCGTTTCACCTTCACTCTCCTTGTTTGTACCTTTTTTGTTCGTTGTACCTTTGTTGCTTTTCATTTTCCTTGTGTCTTCGTTATTCGTCGTTTGCTTTTTGTACCTTCTTTATACCTATTTCATCAAAAAGATAAATCATATGAGATTTAAAACATTAAATGTCTTTTGATTATTAACTCCAATCAATAACATGATATTAATTGAAAGAAAACCAATGATAATAAAAGAAATATTTAAAAGTGACTTTTGCTTTGATAGCGATGTCATAAGTTTTACCAACCATCAAGAAAACAACTTTCAAAAAGTACTATATTGATGAAATAACTTACAATGCCATTTTGAAAATAAATTGCTTAAAAAAGTCAACTCTCCAAATAAATCTTTCAAACCTCCCTTTAGCATCCTGTAATTCCCTCCAACTTTTAAATTATCCAATGACAACCAAGTTTTAATTTCTAAGATCTTAAATTCTAAATTTCAAATCCGCAAGCCATAAAGTGTACTGCCATGTAAGTTCCCTCCCTGCTACATGCATTAATGATCTTAGGAATTCAAACAAATGCATTTGATAGGTGTGAAGGCGCATCATCTATTAAATGAGTAAAAAAAGTTTAGCATGATGTGATTGACAGCAGGAGGATTGATGTAATCTTGGAAGTTGTTGGTTAGCTTTAAGTCAAGCACTGATTAAATGGCATGGCCAATAGATCTTAGACCAATAAATACACAGTAGAGGTCATCTTAAAAGGCATGCACTCATAGCTCAAGCAGCCAGCTATAGTAGATGGTATATTTTTTCAGTATTTAGTGGGGCCTTTTAAATTTTCTGACATCCATAAACTCTATGAAAACACGCATGGGCACGCAGCAGATTTCCTTTCTAGATTTATTCTAAAAAAAAAAGAAAACAGCGCAGAAAACTTTCTTTTAGTCTTTGTTCAGATACATGTAGAACATCCGCAGATAAATGTGGTCTCATGGAATACAGATTCGCGCAAATGCATTTGGTGGGAAGAAATTTGAATTTTAAAAACTTTCAAATGAAACGCAAGTTGTAAAAGTATAGACAAGACACGTGGACTGTTTAACAATCCAATAGCATAGACAAAGCACGTGAACTGTTTGACAGTTGAAAATGTGGCAGTACAGACAAGGCATGCAGATGTGAAAGCATAGACAAGGCGTGCCAACTGTGTTCTAAATAAAAAAGAAATGTTGAAGCATAGACAAGGCATGTGAAATGTTTCCTACGAAAATATGGAAGCATAGACAGGGCGTGTGAATTGTTTGACAGAATAACTCAAGAGATGTCAGATGTTGTAGTTGCAAGTGCCCAGGAAAACCTGTATGCAAAATGTGGATGCATAGACAAATCACATGTACAGTTTGACAAAATGCTCCAAAGAAAAGTGGACTCATGGACTACCACGATTGCAGGATATGTGAAAGATGGTTTTATCAAAGAGGCTTTAGAATCTTTCAAGAAAATGCAATTGGCAGGTCACGGGCATGTGTGAGATGGATGCACAGACCTAGGCTTGGGCCGCACTAATCAATAACTATCACTAAAAAGAATAAAGTGCACCCTTAACAATAACAATCAAACTAAGAAAATAAATGTGCACCTCTTAAAATTTTTCAAACTGATGCAAGAAACAGGTAAAACATCAAATCCTTGACCTCTACCCACTTGTGATTTTTTGAAAGAAACCTTGAAGCAATGAACGCAATCTTTGGATAGTGATTACCTTCTCAGGACATTCAATTCATCTTCTGACAATATAAACGTGATCTCTTGTATGGTTGGAAATAAAGATACCTCAAGCAGGGCTCTAAAAGATCATTATTGTTGGATGAGACCTGAAGACATTGACTATCCATGCCCTGTAACCCAATACTCCTATGGTTCAACCTTGGGCGCAGAGATTAATATGATAGTGTTCGTGATGGATATTTTTTTAGAGCAGCATTAATAGTTTTCAATGATAACAAGCTCTACTCGCAAAAGCTTGTGAAGGGTGCAAAGACACTTTTCAAGTTCTCAAGAACCCAAAGAGGTCAATATAGTTCTGGTGGCAATGATGCTGCCATCTTCTACCATTCCTCTAGATACTATGATGAGTATGCCTAGTGGAGCGTATGGCTGTATTCTGTCACAGGAAATATAAACATGGACTGACTTTGTCAGATATTATAGTTGGAAATGCTTAGACAGACATGTATGTGAAATGCACAAAAACCAGAGTAGCTTGAAATGAGGTATGGACATCTATGAAAAACATAAAACGTGGAGCAACATGTTCTATGTAATTTCAAATTTGGGAAAGGTAACAGCCCTATCTACTACTATACACATCTTCAAACATGAATATGCAAGCTATTTGCTCAATATGCGTAACAAGAAACAACAAGATTAGTTGAAAAAGACTCCAAGCATACATGGGCAGTCCAAAACAGGAAGCGTATTTAGAAGTTAAAAATGATATTTAGAAACAAAAAAAAATCAATTTAGGAATGTTAGGAGCATATCAAATATAAACACTAATTCTGAATCTGTGCTAAATCAATATCACCTCTATTAGGTTTTAGAAATCCAGTGCATATAGAAGATGACAATGATGATGATATTCAGAAATAATGAAACATCAATCAAATTTAGAAATGCCAGTAACATATGTATCCAATAGTGAAAGCCCTCCTTCTAGCGCCATAATGTGGATGTGAAAATCTGCATATGGTTAACATTTTAAAACCAAAATAATCCTCAACATTCCTATGAGATAATGAAACATGTTAGATATGCTAAGTAAGATATTAAAATAACAAGAAAAACCAAATAAGCATACAAACAACATGAATCAACTTCATCTCATAGTGGATTGGTGTCACATGTGCTAGTGACCCTTTCCTAATCCTTGATCAAAGCTTAAGATGAAAATGCTATGAAGATGGTGGAGTGATGATGAGCAAAATCAGTTCTCCAATGGAGAGTGACTTTGCATGAGTGATTGTGGAGTTGAAATGCTCCAATTGTGGAGTGGACAAAATCAATTCTCAAATGAAGAGAGTGACTTTGCATAAAGATTGTGAAGGATTTGCTTGAGGATGAAGCCTCTCATTTATAGATTATCAAGTTGAAAGAATGCATATGAGAGAGCAATGTGGGATAAAAAACAAGCCAATGAGATGAGGACACTTGTCATCATGTGAGTGGTTGATGTATGTGCAAGATTTGGGAAGAGTGCTCATGAGAGGGAGAATTTGAATTCAAATTTGAGAGTAAATGCTAAGTGGGGGACAAGAAAATGAGCAATAAATGCAATGTTGGAGGGACAAATCAACTTGCCTTTGAATTGAAAATTGAGGGAATATTCCCCATAAATGCCATGTTGATGGAAAATCTTGAATTTAATAAATCAATAAATTGATTTATTTGTGCAAGTGGCTAAATCTAGAGAATGCAAGTGGGTAAGTTTAGCATTTAATCATGGTTAGATTAGATTAATGATGATTAGGATGATTTGACCTTTAGGACTTTGCTATTTGATTTATTTAAATTAGAAAATGATGGAATATGACTTGGAGATTTAATTAAATAAAGTCCTAATTTATTTGATGAATGGAATATGATTATGCATGATGTAAATTTGACATG
Source organism: Sequoia sempervirens (assembly GCA_007258455.2). Lineage (NCBI taxonomy): Eukaryota > Viridiplantae > Streptophyta > Pinopsida > Cupressales > Cupressaceae > Sequoia > Sequoia sempervirens. The sequence continues at coordinate 141,655,754 of VDFB02271358.1, read as the reverse complement.
TCTACAGTATCTTTAGGTTTGAAATTATCTAGACCTATTTCATCTACATAGTGAATGATTTGGCACTGTTGAGAAGACAATCATTTAATAGCAAGGTAAAGAGATAGTGAACTATGTATGGTTTCTTGTAGAGGACTATGACCATGACTATCCTAATGTTTCTTTACTATGATGTATCTTTGAGAGTCTTTTGTCTCTATAGTTGTCACCAATGAGGCTTTGATGGTGATTTTGTGACAATGTTTGTGATCAATGCCTCATGAAAATGACTATAACCTGTTTAAAGTTGCATGGGACTATGATACATAGGGCAAAAGGATAGATTTTAACAATGGTGGTAGTAGTTTGTATAGTCATATCATCACGGTTTAGGAAAAGCAACAAAGGGGTAGAGGTATAAAAGGTAGAGCAGACCTATGTGACAGTAATTTTCATGACAAAAGCTCAATCATAATGCACAAAGACAAGTGTGTAGTGCCATGGCAAAGAAAAATGAAAACCTATAGATTTAATGCATAGTTAGGGGTGTTTTGGGTTAATGCACAATTACCAAACACTAAAGAAAAGGGACTATGAGCATGACAGTGGCAGTCACAAAGGCACATAGCCATGATCCAAGTAGTGGATAGTCATGAACAAGGAAGCACAATCACTAAAGAAACATGATCTAATTATCTAGTCAAGATATGACCTGAGGAGTATTTGATGAAAGTATGAAGACTAATGAAGTATATGTGGATTTCTTACTTCAGAAAAACTTTCTACCCCTCTAGAATGACTTTGATCATTTCAAGTTACTTGCACATGCCCTATCATTATGCAAAGGAGGTTGGAGTTGGCAATTTGACAAAGTACAAAGCATCTATGAAGCGATTATGGGACAGTTAAGGCAATTTGGTGACTGGGATAACAAGTGGAGAGCATTTAAGAATTGGTGTTAAAGAAGCATGTGCAAACTAAGGTCAGAATAAAGGAAGCTCATCGTTCTCCAACGCCACTTGAAGTCTTTGAAGGAGTCAAAGTAGTTGAAGCATTTTTCCTCAACTCTCATTTCCTCCGTAGTACTATCTTTAGCCATATCAAAATTATCCAAGTCGCACTTAGCACATTAGGAATCACATAAAAAATAACATGCTAAAAACAAACTTCATTAGAATCATATCTCAAAGTTTCCTAGAAGAAAGATACTACAACTTCAACAATTTTCTATTCAAAATTTAAAAAAAAAATATTTAAATTTGTTAAGCTTCTATAATATTTCTCCTTCTATGTTTAAGAGTGAATTGGTGGAAAAACTAGTGTTCTTGTCCCCTTTAGTGAGTCATTCCTCTCTTAAACCTTTATTATTGCAAGTCTCCATATCACAAGTTCTAGCATCCATATTGTCTTGTAATTCCTTAAGGTCCTTAGAAAAATGTTCTTTCTTATGAAAAATATTTCCAAAAGACATTTTATTTTAGTCTCTTACTCTATGTTTCACTAATTCAATTTTTTGGATTAATACTAAATGCAAATATTCCACCAATTTATAATCAAATTCTTGAGATGCCTAAAATTTGGATGAGAAGCCCCCACATGATTTAATACTTGAAAGAAAAAAAGCCTCTCCTAATATAATATTTAATTGTTTTTTTTTTTATTCAAGGGGTAAACACTTTTGACCGGAGCTATGAACCGGATTACAACCATTCAACAATACCATCCCAATGGGGTTTGAACCTTGGTGGCACAAACAACAATGCCACCTTTAAACCATCACACCATGCCAATACCGGCAATATAATATAATATTTAATTGTTAAATATATATTTTAAATTAAATTTTCTTATAAAATATTTGTAAGATACTTTCATTCTATATTTAAAAAAATCTAAATTAATAGATATTATAATTTAAGAAATATTACAATTATATATTTTCTTTTTATAATATTTCTTTCCAATCCACCCAAAATTCAAAGTTTGACGTATAAAACCCAATCAATTTCAAAGATGTAAAACAAAATTTAAATGTTATGATATTGCTATCAGGATTCAACCATGTAGTTTTCAAGTCAAACTCATTGACCCATGTTTCATGAGTAGTGGTTCACAAGAACCCATCTCTCATGATAATGAATGGTCCACTTAGCACTCATTGCATCTAGGTGATGCTCATAGAGGTGAAGCAATGGGTCGTCCCGGGAGGTCACCCATCCTAGTATTGCTCCAGCTCAAGCACACTTAACCACAGAGTTTTCTCCAAGGTTAAGCCCACTTAGCTTGCAACCCCATTTGCAAAACCTTCAGCAAGTGTTGTGCCTTATGAACCATTCATTATAGAGCCCCTTTAGCTCATCAATTGATAAGTAGGAGGTATTTTCCACAGCGTGTCAAATTATGATATTGCTATCAGGATTCAACTGTGTAGTTTTCGAGTCAAACTCATTGACCCATGTTTCATGAGTAGTGGTTCACAAGAACCCATCTCTCATGATAAATTATTTATTACACTGAAGGTGTCCCCACACTTAGTTTTTGAGAGCCCTTTTTATGTATGACGGTGCAGAATGGTCGAGAGGCAATGGACTACCATGAAATGCATGAGCAATTCACGATATTTCCTAGCTATTTTCCTCCAAACTCTACCTCTTGGTATTGACCCGTCGCTTCTCCACTTGCATTAGGGTGGCATAGCAATTATTGGAGAAGTAGCTAACCTTGCACATATCATCATAGGAAACAACAAAAACTGCACCATCAAGTGGATTGTGGTGTGTTTTGTTGGTGCAAGTGCCCTGAGAATAACACTGCTAATATACAGAGCTTTGACATAGGAAACAACAAACACTGCACCATCAAGTGGATTGTGGTATATTATAAAAAATAAACTATAACAATAAAAATTGCTAAAAATACCTTTGGTCTTCGTTCCTATGCCATTGACTATAGTAAATGATCTGATTAATTAAGTTTTTTTACATAGAAAACTTGTAATTCTTAAGCACTGAACACTTTCCATTATAATCAATTATTATTATTTACAGTACATTGAACATTCACACAGTATCATCATCAAACAACATCAAGAGGTACTTCCAAAGTCGGGTTGATAAATTCATCAACCAAATAGTCAGAACCATAGGATTTTTAGACATGGAAAAGTAAAGAGATTGTTACACAATAACTTTCACCACTTTTTTTTGAAAAGTATGTGCTTGTTAGACTCAGCACTTTCTAAAGCATCCAATTGAAAATAGCTTCCCTGAAATGAAAATCATTGCAATCAACAGACAATTTCATCAAGAAGCTTATATCTCTTCCTAATTCTTCTTTCAGTCCTATATATGAAGTCAGGATTCCTCTCCTTCTTCAGCTCTTTGGGTATCTATCCATTAATGCTAGAACAATGTTTTCTCAAATTTCTCTTATCTTTGCTATTGTGGGTCATACTTGTGCACTCTCCAAAGCCATCACTTCTCATTCTTGAACACTGAAGCACCAGTCACACACCTCCCTGATACTGTCAACTGATTCTTTCTCATAATATGGTCTGCTGCAATATCTGAACAACAGAGTTGAGTTTATGATTATTTTGAAATTATGGTAAGCGAAATACTTTTGAATTGCATATGGAAGCTTTTGTTGTGTGCAAAGCATTTCCTACATATATCCAAAAAATATTTGGAGGTAAGACTTTCAAGTATGCATTGAAATAGTTTATGCTATGTGGCTCTTTTTATGGGATGTTCTTCTTGACAATTTGGGAAACAGCTAATACATGAACGTCTGCACCATGAATATGCAAGTATTAGTTGGCATTTTTTTTGAACTGTCAGGCTTCAGAAAATTCATATTTGATTGTTTAATTCAAACCACAATCAGAATTCTGATATATATAAACACCATGGTGTCCTTACTCTTACCTTTTAACAGTTAACCTGAACAAAACTTGCACTATGGTATAGCGAAGAAACCTAATATGAACCATACTAGAAAGCATCAACTCTCATATTGCAAGCTATGATACATTAGAAGCCTCTTTTCTGGAAATTGGTATTATATATGCTATTGATTAGAACCAGGGCCAGTATGAATGCATGGACCTTACTCAAAGGGTATGAAATATGAGACAAAAATTATGCTTTACAAATCAGCCTTTTTGAAATTTAAAAAAATGCCATAATACATCAAGGACGAGCATTAACAATGCAGAAAATCTATATAGCTTGGTAGTGACAGGTGATTTCATGCACATGCAGCTGTACCTGCACCCAACAATGGGTGATTATTGCCCCCCATACATTCTAAGGTTCTTTTAAAGTATCGACCAGTTCCTATCTCCTCTGCCATCCATTTGCATTATCAGCTGCAACTTCCTTTGCAGAGTTGTTACACCGAGGAGATATGCCCAGATTAAGGCAAGGAAATTTAACATTCCACATTTTAGGAGCCCTATTCTCAATTTTGAGATAAACATTGGACAATGCCTCAAGAAATTAACAATTTCTTTGATTTGATGGAAAACATGTTTCTCAATCAACAGCCTAGGGTCTGAGGAAATTAGAGTCACTGAATTGGAGCTAGGCAATCTCTAGACTACGGTGCCTCGAAGAGATACGGTCTCGTGGACTGCAATGATTGCAGGATATGCACAAAATGGAATTGTTAAAAAGGCTGTAGAAATTTCCAAGCAAATGCAATTGTCAGGTTTAAAGCCAAATTCCGCAACCTTTGCTAGCATCCTCCCTGCCCATGCCCAAAATGGGAGCTTTGGAACAGTATCGACATCCATCGAAGCATAAAGGATAGAGGAACTTTGTCAGATATTATAGTGGCAACTGCCCTAGTAGACATGCATGCAAAAAATAAAAGCATTCACAAGACACGTGCACTGTTGACTGCAATGATTGCAGGTTATGTACAAAATGGATTTGTTGAAAAGGCTTTAGAAACTTTCAAGCAATTGGCAGCTGTAAAGCCAAATTCCACAACCTTCGCCCTGCCTGTGCCAAAATGGGAGCTTTGGAACAGGGTATGAACATTCATCAAAGCGTAATGGAAGAGGATTTTTTTCAGATTATAGTCAAATTAAAGAATTAAGGCTGTTTGTGGTGCGCTGCAGTCAAGGAAAAATGAGTTTAATGCACATTGACATCTTTGTGTAAAATGATTATAAATTACAAATCTGTATAATTATCTTTACAAGTTCCATTCATTGAAACCATGGGTCCAAAAAAAATTTTATTTTTCGATTTTTAAAACCAGAACAGGGGCCTCACCAAAAACTTGCCAAGGGGTTTTGCCTCATGAGTACTTGCGATTCAGTGAGTTTTTCCATGAGTTTTTGAACTATCAATCCGCAATGTTTGAACTTCATATTGTGGTAGATAAATTGTATGCGACACAAGTCTAAACATTAGGTATCCAAATGATGTTCCCATACATTTACATACAAAAAGGTTTTTTATTGGATATATCAATCAATCCTTCTGTCTTTCCTTACCGATATTTTTTATTTTCCTCTTTATATACAATATGGTAAAATGAATGTTATCTGATCTCTAGTATTAAAATTTCAATCTTTCACTAATCAGGGAGGACGTTGCGGGATTTATGGGGATTTATGGAGTATACTGTCCTGAATGAATTATTAGAATGGAGGTATTATGTTAACATTGAAGCATTTTATTAGGACATGTTTAATTGTGTTCATAGATTGTTAGGGCAGACACTATTTGGGGCAATGGTGCAGATTTTATCTTACTCCAAAACGTTATGCATCGATATTAAATTCAGTTTTCTCATGCTCTGGGCTCTGTTAGATTTTCAGACAGAATGTGGGACAAGATATTTCATGGCCAGATTTTCAGACTTCATCTTTTTTAGAAATTAAGTAAAAAACTATTTCTACTTTACAGCTGTAAATCAGTTTTCCCATTTTTAAATAAACAAAATTAACACAAAATTAACACAAAATTCACTATATTGTCTCGGCTTACCCATTGCACCCCATTGCACCCCAAGGTGCGATTGCTAGTTATTATTATTATTTCCTTCAGGTTTCCCGGTTGCGCCCTTTAGAACTGAACTTTTTTGAAATTACACGGTAAATAAACATTACGTGTTCAACATTTCTTCTAATGAATTTCAAAGTCGCGTATTTCGCGGGGCAGACAGGCGTGATGAGATCACTGCATGCGTTATTTTTTTTACCTGCAGTTTTTTGTATTTTAGCCTGGGCAGTACAATGGTACCGAGGCACCCTTTATCTAGAATTTTATTTTATTATCCTTAAATTTGGCATTTTGTTGTTGTACCCATTCGAAAGTTCGGCTGAAAACCCATCTATGCGGTGGCATGAAATACCAAAAAACCCCAAAAATTCCCTTGCTTGTCCAAATTAAAACCCTTTAAGTGAAGATACGTCTGTAACAGGCGTTGGAGGCTTATAATATAGCGGTAATGAGCAGAGTTCTTGATCAGTATGGTAATACGTGAAAGTGCAATTTAAGACAAGGGTTTCGCGGTGTTTGCTGAGAATTGTGCTACAAGCTTTGTCTGAAAGAAAAATCTCTCAAGGGTGACACCTGAATTTGTTTCCTCTTACAATTCATTGGTATGTTAGCACAACCTTCTTGTTTTTTGGCTTTGTTAATTCTATTGCACAATGAAAATATTACCGTTCATTAGTGTTTTGTAATGTTTTTGAATTTTAGGATTTTTGAATTTGAAATTTATTGTTATATAAAACCGGAGGCATATATGGGTTTTAGGACATTTGTTCGTGATAGAACAAAGAAAATTCCAGAATGTTGAGTCGGGTGATAGATATCACACTGCTGGAGAAGGAAAAGTTGGGATTGGAATCGAAGGATGAGCTCAACACTCCTTTGTTATCACCTTCAGAAACATGTATAGATACACCGGAGGTCAGGAAGGTAATATTCCATGTGAATGGCATGGAGTGCGCTTCTTGTGCAGGAGCAATAGAGAATGCCCTCAAAAAACTTCCAGGGATCAAAGAGGTTACTGTGGCTCTTCTTCAAAACAAGGCTTTGGTTCTCTACCGGCCGGAGTTAGTGGAGATGAGATATATATATTTATTCTGATCATAGTAGGCAAATCTTTTTCTGTTCAACTTCAACTTCAACTTTGGTTTTTCTTTTCTATTCAAATTTCAAATGATAGGGTAATATCCATATTGACGAAATCCATGTTGTCATATTCATATCTAGTTTTGCAATAGTGCAAAACGAAAGCCTGAAATGAAACTGGATCATACTAGAAACCAGCTTTGCTTGAACATGTGCTATTGGGCACCGATGTCAGTATAACTTCATATTTCTTCTTGTATTGTCCTAAATTCAAGTTTGGAAGGAGGAAAAATGAAGACTTTTGCAATAGCTCAAGGGTCAATTATGCAAAACAGAGTCCTGGTAGAAATCAAAATATCACCTAAATCATGTTATTATTGTTCATCCTTAAATCCATAATTATATTATTCAAGATATGTTGGATATTACATTATTTTTATTCAATTTTAGTTAGATTAAATAAATAAATTATAAATGTTAATTAATTGTTAGTGGTTAATTGAAAAGTTACATTCTGGTTAGTTTTGTTTGGAAATTGTAATACTTTAAAAAGTCAATAAATTTAAATGTAAAATCAATCCATGAAATCAACATATAATATTTTGATGTTATATTATCTACAACCACGACTTTATCTACAAATTTGTCTAACATGGTATTAGAGCATATTAAAACAGGTCTATTGGTAGGCGTGCATTTTGTTGGGCGCAATGATATAGAATTCATTAATTTGTTGTAGAGAATGCTAAGGAATATATTCCAGGTGAACTCCATGAAGATGATAAAAGCATAGACTCCATATTCCTTGTTGGGTGCTTTGTAAGACAGTTCAAAGGATTTTTTTTCTATTCGTACACTTCAAGAGAGTAAAGGCGTAAGGATGTGGATGAAAGAAAATTTATGCCTGAGATAAAAGGAAGTGTAGGAATCTATAGAGAGGTGAGGTCCCAGATTTGGTGTCATAAAATTTCAAAGGTGCATAATTTGATTTTCAATCTTTTTTATTGTTTCACAAAAAGGGAGAAAAACTATTGGTAGTAATCCAACATTTAGCAGTTAGGAAAAATTAATGAAAGACGAAAGAGAAAAATGTATTTAATGCTCAAAATATTATATATTTCTTAAGAACCACATAATTAGAGTACATCATTTTCAAGGTTATATGATACTAAAGGTTTTCATGCTTAATATTTTTACCATATCTAATAAATATGCATTTATGAGTTTTGGAAACCTAGTTAGAATTATTTTCTCTAGGCATAAGAATAAAACCCTCACAACCAAGTATCATTAAATCTATAATGATGGTTTCATACATATTCACACCTCATAAATTATTTTTTTATCGCTAAGAGTTGAACAAGGAGATTTCTTAATAAAGTAACAAGTAGTATTCACAAACTTAACCCAAATGTATAGATCTAACTTTGTACAACTCATCATACTTATGGCTCTTCCTATTAAGGTTCAATTCATCCTCTCCACAACCACACAATACATATATTTCTATAGAAATCATGAAATTAACTAATATATTCACCTCCATTATTAAATATTAAAAATATATATATTTTTATTTGAATATTTCTCAAACAAAGCCTTAAAAATCCTTAAATTAGAGAAAAATCCAAATTTAAATCAAATCAAATAAATCCAAGTGCATTTTGAACTTAGTCGGGTATCAATGAAACATTGTAGCATGAATACCAATATAACCCACATCAACTAGAACAAACACATATATATGAATGAGTTATAAAACACATTATTATCTAATACTTCCAAAAAGCTAAACAAATCTATTGTACTTTCCAAACCCATGATGCTCTCAAAATTTGAACTTAACTAGAATAACCAAAAAACCATCAACCATATTCTTATTTTAATAATGGTTTGAAGACCTTTTTCACTAATGTGCCCAAATATTGGTTTCTTAAAATGCATGCACTTTAGAAGTGTTAGTTACATCAGAAGAATTAGAAAATATGGATGCATCATACTTAAATAGAGTCTCACATCATGAACCTCTCACTAATCTTGCCAATCTATAGTTCAACTTATCAAATACCACACACACTCTACAATCATTAAGCTTTGATATACAAAGAAGAATTTTAAAGGTGACTAAAAGATCATGATGGGTCAAACAATACCTCTAAGCCACTAAAATTATAATTAAGAAACTTCACATGAAAGATTAAATTGGTTATCTACACAATCTAAAAATATGTAGTAATCAAATTTGTGAGAAAGTGAACATGGTTTATGGGCTATTTTTATTTTTTTAAATTTATTTAAATATAAAAAAATGGATATTTCAATAAGACATTAAAAAAAAATGAAAAAACTAAAAATTAGGTATCGTAAAAATACAAACCTATGTTATACTTTAATAAAAGACTTGGCCAACACAAACAAAAAATTTCAACTTTGATCACATAGAAGTGGTCTTCATATTTTGTTTCATAATGATGTAAACTAATGAAATGTAGAACTCTTGATGAATTTAAGAGAAGATTTTGAATTGCTAAAAATTTTAGGGAAAAGTGACATCAAGTCAATGTCATAAAAAAGAGAACAATTTATTTTTCTCTAATTTTTTTCCAAATAGATAACTTCAATATCTAGTACATGAAAAAAAAATCAATGTATATTTTCATTGTAATAATGTTTTAAGGTCAAACTTATTAGAATTTGGTAGTTTTCACTTAACGTCAATTTTTGTAGATTTTTTTTATCATTTTCAAAAAATAAATTATACCCCTTTGGAGAGGATTCTAGTGCACTATATTTTTTTAAAAAAATTAATATTTTTAGTATTTTTTAATTTTTTATTAGCCTCAATTTTTATTATAACAACCTAATTTTGTTATTTAAAAAATAAAAACATAACAACTAATAAATATCAAATATATATTTGTATTCTTGACTCTGAGCTCTACAAAAGAATATTTTTTCTTTTTGAAAAAAATCATTCTCACTGAAGAAATATTATGTTCAAATGGAAAGTTTTAGAAAATTCTAAAAAACACTGAGGTGGCTACCAAATGCCACATTTTCCAATTGAAATGTTTTCAATCAAAAGGATTTCAGTCAAATATGTTTTTGATAAAAATTTACATATAAATTGAGGCACATTTGAGACCTATAAAGGGAAAAAATTATTATACAGTTTTGAGTGAAACTATTTTGCTCAAAACTATATGCGATGTGTATAGGCCATGTAGTTTTGGGTGAAATTTTTTCACTTGAAACTATTTAGAGTGAACTATTTCACTTGAAACTACTTAATTGACCATAAGTGTGACACAAGTTTGTAATTTTACCCTACCATTCTAGTCAACCTAAGTATGAACATTTTTTTGTTTTCCAAGCTTTACATATAGGTAAATGACACATGAGTATATGTGATGCATACTTTATGAATGTGTAGCATCAAAAATTGTACTCCCTAAAGGTGAAAGTACAATTTCATGCTTTATTTGGAACTTGCTTTGGTTTCTATTATATTAATACATTTTAGAGACACTCCTTAGCCTTGACCTTTCCTATCAACCTAGGAGAATGTGTCATTGCTATATTAAAAAGTGGCTTCTCAATCACATGTCACCAAATTAACCCCGAAAAGTGCTTATTTTCTAAGTGATTCCATATTAAGAAAATCCTAAAGTTTAAATTAAATTTGAATGTGTGAAAAAGGGTTGGATAGGGGTGCTAGCACCTTACTTCAAGGGTTTTTACCAACAATTTTGATTCTTCATTTATGAGGGTATCTAACTTCAAATATGTGAATTCAAATTTGAGACTTGATGGTAAATTTATCTAGAAAATTAAATTTAAATGAGTTGACCTACACTTTAATTTATTCCTATGTTCCACTATAAATATATGAATTATTATTTCAAAATTAAGGAGAAGCAATTACAATTACAAAAAAGTGAGCTATCAAAATAAATCCAATATCTATAGATTTACAAGGTGGATTTTAGAATTGATCAAGCTAGCAAAATGATTGGAGTTTGATGCCAATGGAAGGACATGATGGAATCTAGGATTTGGACATAGCTTTGGCTTCCTTCAAACACCTAATGACTTATTTTCAGCATGTTCTCATATTCAAAATATGATCTCTTTGCTGTCTTAAGTAAGGTATTTATTTATTTGGATTTCCTCTAGGATTTTTTACTTTCTCTTGGGTTGATCTTGCTTGTGTCATATAAATCCTTTCCTAATACACTTGAGTATGTTTTTTATTATTTTAGCTCATTACAACCTTAGACACACTTAAGGTTAAGAGCACACACATTTTATAAATCAATCAATCATTTATTCAAGAAGGTAGAAACACCAAAATAGAGGTTTGACCAAGGAAAAATCTTATATAGCCACCCCTTTCCTTCTCTTTGTTTTGATTTTGTAGGATCATATTTGAAGATGACAAATTGTAGGGTAGAAAACCACAACATTGTAAGCATATATGTTGCATGTCAAAAAGTTAGAGATCTTGATTCACACTTCTCAAATAGGGGCACTATTGGTGTAAATAGGTTTTTTTACCCATTTATTAATTAGTAGGTCCTATTTACATGTTAAGTCTACTTAGGTCCTAGTTTCTTTGTAACGCCTCGCCACGTAACCCCAAAGGAATTAAGTAAAATGCAACAAAATATATATTTTTTAAGAACAAGGGAGAGAACATTAATTAACACAATGTAACTATTATTCAATTTACATGACTTAATCCTTTGAGGTACACGAGGTCATTACTTAAAAGCTAATCCTTAACAACATGAACATTTAACTAACCATTACATGAAACATACATTCAAACATCCATAAATATAATTGCATCAGAACAACAATAAAGACATAAGATAGAATGATATCCAAAGTTATAACATCATTGTAAATTCTTCTCATAACCAAGTTTACAATAAAAGTACAATGCATCAACATGAGATTACATCACAATAGCACCATGTGCAATTATATACAAAGCTTTCCCAACAAGGTGGGAGTGATACATCATCATAAATATAACATAAGTACCTAAATCTGGAACCCACGAACAAAGAAACAGCTGCTACTACAACTCTGCACTGAAAGATGAACCTGCATAAAAGAGAGAATCCCAACGGGGTGCGAGACACGATCCACCCGACCACCCCTGTGCTAGGAGTTGCTAAGGAAGGGTTCCTGACCAAGAACTTCTAGACAAAGACTCATAACCAGCTAATGAAAATCATACAACACATGAGACCACTCAAATTCAAACAACAACAAAAATCACCAATACAAGGCAAATGACCAATTCCAGAGGATTTCCAAAAGATAGCATAAATAGGAATGCTAGAGGAGAGTGTCATCGCATGGCTTAACATGGATTTTCCAGGCTACCTATTGCAAGGTACCACCTCCATCTACTGACGGATTATCTAGGCAACCAAGCGCTAGGAACCGCCTCCATCTATGGTTTTCCAGGCTACCTATCTCAAGGAACCGCCCCATAGGGTTGCTCATGCGGAACTGTTACCTTTTGCGAAGACAAGGCAACGATCATGCCAACCATGGCCTTCTCAATCCCCTTTAGTCTGTGGTAGCACTAAAAGGCGGATGAGGCAACAATTATCTTTTTAGTGTGTTACTACCCACCCCTTGGTTAATTAATTAAATTATCACTTATTAAATTCACTCTAACGAGGGCTATCCTGGTGGCCCTTTGTGCGCCGACCACCCACTTAGAGCCACTCCCTCTAAACACTCAACCATAAGACAATAACATCAAGGATTGTACCACATAAAGAACTAAATCAAATGGCAATCAAAAGTGAGGCATGACCATCTCACCAACCACAAGGAAACACATCCACAGTCTGGTACAATCCAAATGTATAGCATCACAAATCTAAATTCAAATAAAAATCAAGAGTAACCACATTACCCCACCTCTGGAACCACTTAGGTTCCTAAACAGGATTGTCAAACTCTAGGGTTCCCCTGCAGATTATAAACCCCCAATTGAAAGAAAATCCATAATACATGAAACAATATAACTCAAAAGAATCATTAACAAATACTACCATAAGACACGTCTCAAAACATGGAATCATTTCTTACCGAGCACCGTGCGACACATCTATTAGTCACTGTACAGGGTGAGTACCACGCACTGTCCTTGAAAGTTAGGGTGATGTGACCGCTGCTGACCACACCCCTCTCAAACACACAGAAATTAAATAACAAAGCAAAATCATAGGGGCACAAAAATAAAGGCCACACAGGGATTAAACAAATATTACGGTTTTCACATTATGTTTAATAATATGTAAATTTCTGTATAAACTCATGATTCAGAAATCTCAATACGGATTCCTGTATGCATTTGTAACTCAGAAATTGCATTACGGAATAAGGAGAATATAATTTATCAAATATATTATATACTATGTTGGTGTACGGGCGCAATAATCCAGAAACAACATAGCCAAAGTTCAAACCAAAGTAAATTTCACGAATTACAAAACAATACATTATCTTTCACTAAAATATAAAAGAAACGAATCAAGTACGAAAGCCCAATATCGATCTATATATATATATATTTATTTTAATAAAAAATGAATTTTGTACAATAAAAAAAAATAAAACAATAAAACTCACGGATTTGCAATCCAGTCATTTGTACACAGGTTAAAAATAAACCCTCTTCTGATTGAAATAAAAACTACCCAGCCTCACAAATTTTAAACTACTTTCCAGAAATTTAGAAAGAATTAACCATGTGAATATTTATTTATAGAAATGAATAGAAATACCCATATTTAATTCTGGTTCTCAGACATTAACCAAATATTTGCTCTGAACAAATAAACTTCACGATCTGGGTTGAAACCCAGACAATAATGTTTTAACAGTTCTTTTGTCAACTACAGTTTTTTTTTTACAAATAAATTGTATTGAAGAAATTTAGACAATATTTTCCCTAGGTTTAATGGAAAAATTTGCAAGATTTATATAGACAAAAATTTACAATCATAGAATTCAACATAGCCAGAGATTTAAACTCATCAAACAGTACAGCCAAGAATTTATAAAAAGAACAAAAGCATAAAAAAATAGAACAGAATTTTGAAAGGAACCTGGCATCCTACGGCTGTAGAAGAAATCCAGCACAGATGCTTTCCTCCTCCTTTCAACACTGACCCTTTCCTGCAGCTTCTTTTTCCAAAACAAAATCTAAGACAATCCTCTAAAAATTCCCCTACATACCTCCTTTTTGTTCTTTTTAAAAGAATACAAAATCCTCATTTCAACAGCCCCCTGCCTCTTCCTCTTCCTCTTCATGCAAAATAGCTTTTGAATTAATTAATTTCATTCTCAGCATAACCCCCACAAGAATATCTCTAGCTTTTCTTTTTAATTATTATTATTTTTAAACAATAATTTTTAAATTACCACCACTTATTTCTAAATTTTAATTAAAACAAGCTTTTAGTAAATAAATAACTTTTAATTAAATATAATTAAGCTTCAAAACTTACTAAATCATAATTAATAAAATAATTAAATTAAATATCCCCAAACCATAAATAAATTAAATAAATCATTTAACTCAAAAATCAAAATACCAAGACAAGATCAGGTCAACACAAGACTCAACAACCTCCTAATGAAATGACGGACTTGGGATGGGAATTCTTCCTTAACAACTCCTTTTAACAACATCGTACCTGTTGGGTTTAATTTGTGCTCACCCTATCTTGCCGAAGCAGGTGGAATCGAGACTTTTAATCCTGCAATATCTGCAACCAGATAAACGTCAAGTAACATATAATCTCCACTGAAAACACATTGTGAAAGGTAATAGCGGGGTAGCAGGGCGCTCGCGAGCGAGTGGTACTACTCCGTCCTTTCACCAAAATACACTAAACATGTCATCATAAGCATAATATCATGGAAATACATTATCGCATATAAATTTAAAGAAAACCATTGCATAACGAATCAAATCATCAATGTATAATGTATCATCAAATGTCACACATAATGTAAAGAGCAGTAAGCAAGTAGCTAAGAAACTACACATGATCAAATATAAATCCACCACATAGAGTATCACAGAGTATCCACAATATCAAAGAGTATCAAGAGTATCTAATGAATCAGCAAGCATGGGGTATTATATTCTTTTTCTAGAAGTCTTAATTGCTAAGATAAGATCTTATCATATTTTATGTAGTTGGATTTTATTTAATGCTTGTATTCTAATTCATTTAATATTTTTTGAGGTAGTTGTCTTATTGTACAAGATTAAGACACATGTCAATATCTTGTCTAATCATATCTCACAACTTGTCTTTATAGCAAGGAATCATATGCACATCATATATTCAATTTGGCAATCTTGCATCCATAATCATGGCATGATATTTTTATCATTTC
Organism: Sequoia sempervirens; assembly: GCA_007258455.2. Classification (NCBI taxonomy): domain Eukaryota; kingdom Viridiplantae; phylum Streptophyta; class Pinopsida; order Cupressales; family Cupressaceae; genus Sequoia; species Sequoia sempervirens. The sequence continues at coordinate 141,640,236 of VDFB02271358.1, read as the reverse complement.
TCTCGTGGAAGTTATTGTTGTATTGTAGGTGATCATGGGGTGTTGAGGAGTTCACCATTAACTCCTACATGGTACCAAAGCTTCAATATTATAGAATTCTTCCCATATTTGAGAAACCAATCTTGGCTTGAATTTTTTTGGGTGTGATTATAGGTACAAGGATCTCACCACTGAATCTAGGATGTCAAAAAAAGTTAGGTTTTCCTTTAGTTTCATAAAATTTCATTATATTTTGTCTAATCTACAAGGGTTTCAAGTTGGGAAAAGGTTACCAAATCTAGGAGGTAGCTGAATTTTAGAGCACTTTGGACCAAAATAGACCCTGTTGTCGCATCCGAAAGGCTCGAAAACCTAAGGATTGACTATTAAATTGCAAAAATATAAGCACTTCACTTAAGGCTTGAGGTAAAGATTTATTTAATTTGGTCATACGACTAGTCGTATGGTCATATGACATCATAATTTTAAAAAAATAGGTGACACGAAGAAAAAAATCAAAAGGTGAAAAAAATTAATTAAAAATTTGGTTTTTATAAAGTTATTTCTAAAATTTTAATTTAAAAATAAAAAATTTTCAAGTACAGTCTATAGATTGTACCCATCATGTCCTATATAGAGTACCACTCGGTCCCAACTACTCATGAGGTGCCACATGGCATAAGGCTATAGGCCTCCTATGGACCTAGACTTGCTAGGACCCAGCAAGGAAAAGTATAATATACTAACTAGAATATTCTAACCATAAGAAGATTTTGTAAACCAGCCAAAGCATCTCGCATAATCCCCTAGGATTTTGTTCGACCATTGAAAAGAGACTATTCCCTAGGTATATTCCATTGGGAATATTTTGGTGCTAAAGGAATATTCTACTGTGACACCCATATAACTATCAAATTTAATTTCCTATACTACTGACATCAACACTACGTCAGTAGGATTTCAACATCCATTTGGATTTTTAGCCCCCCTCTCCATTGACAGTTTTGCTTCAATAGTTTGACTTCAAATGACCATAACTCAATCATTTGACTTATTTTATGGAGCAATTTTCTTTATTTGGGGTATCTAATTTTGTGCTCTTTGTAGTGTTACAATTGGTTTTTGATTTTGGTGCCTATTTTTTCCACAAATTGCATATTCTCATAGGTGTTGCTAAGTTCTTGTTTTGGGAACTTTGAGGGCTCTGTTCTTGCTCCTACATTAACATTTTTGGGGTTTTTTTTGAAAGTGCATAATTTTTCATGCAATTTATAGTAGTTTGATTATATTGTCACATTTTGTGTACAAATTTTACTTTGATCTTGTGGACAAATTTGGAATTTGTAAGCACTAAGATCAAGTTCACTTCATTGCTTTTGAAAAGTGGCACATGTAATCACACTAAGTATAAAGTGTCACAATCACATATTACTATGGGGTTTCTTGATTGAATAATTTGGGGGGTAATCTTGTAGTGGTTTATTACTTTCTTTTGCTTGTTGTGTGTTCTTACAATGGGAAAATCTCAAATTGAACTCCTAACTCCATATAATTATGTTTCATTGAGAAAATTGGTATGGAATTCTCTCATGGGGAAGGGTTGCCTTGGTTATCTAAAGGAAATTATTCCCCAACCTATTGATGCTAAAGAATTGGAAAAATGGGAGCTTTGTCGTGAGAAAAAACTTCAATGCATATGTTCATTAGCCTAATTTGATTTACAATTTCATGTTGAATCATGCAAAACACCTAAAGATGCTTGGGAGACTTTTGAGAAATTATATGGTAAAATATGTATAAGATTAGGGATATCAAATTAATAACGATTTGATGAATCTTGATCCTAGATTTTTTTTATCACATCCAAGACTACATATCCAAGATCAAACAACTAAGAACACAACTAAAATATTGTAACATTGATAAAGAGGATTTACAAATGACTTTGCATGTGTTATCTGAGCTTGGTCTTGATTTTTCAATGACTTTCGGCTTTCACACTCTTTGACTTTCTATGGGAGCATCATATGTTGATCAGGTAAGTTTGATGACTTTTCAAATATGCTAATCTAAGAGTAAGCGAAGTTAATGAAAATAAGTCTAATCAGGTCTTCCAAGTCACACACACTGTTGGTTAATGAGTCCAAGGTACATAAAGAATCGAGGAATCTTAAAAAAAAGAAAAGGAAGAAAAATAACAAGACACATTCAATGAATATGAATCCTCTCCCTCTAAAGGGCAATCATTTAAGAAGGAGAGGCCTATATGTGCATATTGTAAGAAAATAGGGAATGATGAACATCAATGTTATTTAAAACATATTGATGAGTTGGCATTGCGAGAGTCAATATCTTAACTAGTTTTTAAAAATATATATTTATTTTAAAATATTTTATTTTATTTTAGAATTAGTGAGGAATTATTTTATTTTTTCAGGTAATGAACTCAAAATCAATCAATCAAGTTACAAAGTTTCTTTACAAACAAGTCGTTTGCTCATTAATATTTAACACAAATATTTGAAAAATAAATTCAAATTCAACTATGTCAATCATAATTGTGTGTGGTATGTATCATCCTCAAAGCAAAGGTCAACCCTAACAACTATAATCTTTATAAACCTAGTAAAATCATGATATATTCAACTTATGATAGTTTTTAATCTCAAACTATTATCTAGCCTACCTTTAAATTGTTGTCATGACTCATCTATCAACTACACAATAAATAATATTATTACAATCCTACAAATATAGGTACTTTCCATTATGTGGCTATGATACATATGGTCTATAAGAATCTATTATCTAACTTACCCCTAAATTGGTATTCCACAAATAATTTATTAACTAACTAATAAATACTATTATTGAAATACTAGATAGGGGTAAGTGCAGAAAGATAGGGGATCAAAAAGTGGCCATTCAACTTTTTGGCCCCATACAAGACATAACGTGAGTGTGTTATGTCTTGGTAGTAACCAAGCATAGGACCAATTATTACCAATACATAATGCAAGTGCTTGAACATAAAAATAAAATAGCAAGGAGAGAGAGGAGGGAGGGTGGAGAAATAGGTAGAGAGACATGTAGAGGGGATATAGAGAGAAGTAACAAGGGAAGCAAAAAGAGAGGTAGAGATAGGGAAAGAATGAGGGAGAGAGGGAAGGAGGTAGGGAGGTAGAGGTAGGTAGAGAGATAGGGAGATGGGAGATAGAGAGAAGTAGAGAGGGAAGGAGAGAGAGAGAGATAGAGAGAGATAGAGAGAAAGACAAAGACCACTACAGGATTTGACACCATTTTTCAACGGTCGTTCATCGGTTGTTCGACAAATCTCTGTCGGAAGAGCGACGCAATGGTGAAAATTTTTCCGTCGCAAGGCCGACAAAAAATTAAACGTCGAAATAACGGCGAAGAATCGTCGGTCGGCAGCATCCTGACATACGTCGGGATTTTGTCGGAATATCGACGATAACTTTGTTTATCCACCGACAAACTGCACCAGAAGTTCATCGTCGGCTCGACGAAATGGGCAAACATTTAGTGTGGAAACATGGAAATTTCATCGAAATAGCGACGAAATACAAAATTAGTAGTGTCGAAAGAACACCAAAAGTTCATCGAATATGCGACGAAATAGGCAAGTAGTAGCGTCGGAAGCGCACTAGAAGTTCGTTGAATGTTCGACGAACTAGTCGTCGCAGCTATAGAAACTTCGTCGAGGCTTTCTGTTGATTCGTCGGTTGTTATCGTTGAAATTGCGACGGAGAAGCAAAATTTAAAAAAAATATATATATTATATATTCGTGGAAATGTACCATTGCGGAGACTAACGACTGATCATACATACAGACTGCATATTGGTTTGATGCTTCAAACGATGCATTTCTTATATTGAAAAGTGCATTACCTTATTGAGCTTCTCTTTGTTTTAAGTATAGTTTAATATTCTCTACTTCTGGAATAAGGCTTTCAACCAGATTTGGATTTTGAAGCTCATTTATACCACATCACTCACCCATGCCTTCAATCATATAACATTAATCATTGATTCATCCATTAATAACATATAACATTCATTCATTCATCCATTAATAACATATAACATTCATTAATTAACATATTCACATTCATTCATTAACATATAATATCATTCTTTCAGTTTTTACATATTATCAAAAATATGGTTGTCATGATATGATTACAATCATTTTTTTTTGTTTCTTTTTCAAAGCTACATAAAGCTGAAGTGGAGTATCGTTTTCTAAATCAATATCTATCCCCCCTTTAGTTGTTATGCCCTCTACTTGTGATCTTAATGTACGTGTAGTCGTCTGCTCATGACGTGGACGCCGCTTCAAGGGGAGATTTGCTGCAATAAGAAAGAAATGGGGGATCTGCCGCAATAAGAAAGAAA
>VDFB02271358.1:141625087-141635740 GCA_007258455.2 Sequoia sempervirens | reverse complement strand
GGCCAACTTGCAAAAGTTGGAGGATGTGACACCTCCTAATCAAGGATTAGGCATGTGCACATCCTAATGATGAGATTAGAGGGATGGATTAGGATAAGATAAAAATGATGGAGGATATGACATAAAGGGGATTAAATAAATAACATATTTATTTAATTCAATTGATGAAAGGAGGATTAAAGAGATAAGGTATTATTGATTAAATACCTTAGGGATTTGGCAGAATTAAAGATATTAATTAAATAATAGTAGTATTACTTAATTAACGAAAATAAGATGAAAGGGGATGAATTTGGATAAATTAAGTGTCCAAATTTAGACATCTACATTATTGATCTAAATAAGCTTTTCCTTTGTTACATATTCTTTTTGGGTGATTATTTGATTAATCCATTTTACTATTTTTAGAATGTAGACAAAATTTGATAGAAGAAGTAGACAAAATACCAGAAAGATAACGCAAGCATGTACTGTGGAGAAACCCTTTTGGGAAAAAATTGCAAGAATTATTCTATTATTCAATCTCTGAAGTAGATTACAATAGCTCCAATTCTTGGTTGATAATACTTCTTCTGCCTTCACCAAACCTTCTTCACAACCTACAATAACAACTATGAAAAATCTCTTCAACTTGAATGATATATATAGGAAATAAGCAACCTTGTAATCTCCAAAAGGTGAAAATTACAATGCTCAAGCCCAAGCCCTAGAAAAGGTATGCCATATTCCTTCAAGTTGAGTTATGCCATGAAAAATAAAGCTTAGAGCATGTGCTTCATCCATTTGGGTGTCCCAAACTGAAGCTACAACTCATCCTTCACTTCAGTGATAATTCCAAAGCTCCTCCTCAAAGTTGGCGCCCAAGAGAGGGTCCCACTTAACTAAGCCTTTAGAAAATATTATCATGCAAAGGAGTTAATTACAAGAAGCCAACTTAGGTGCCCAAGGTGGGTCCAAGTTGTTTCTTGTTAACTAAAACATATCTCTCCACCTTTCATGCAAACTTCATGCATGAATGATCTCCCCTTGTTAACTAAAACATTTAAACTATTATCTCACATGTAACTCAAGTCTTTAAACATGAATTCTAATTTAACTGAATTCAACTACATGCAACTAAAAATAACCAACATCCAATTGCATGCAACTAAAGATAATTGAATCTGAATTGAATTGAATATAACTTAACTTAATTGAATTTAATTGAACTAAACCAGAACTAACAATCAACTGATAGTACCACTTCTCATACATTGTAATTATCAATCCCTATTTTATAGAGAACTTGACATGTATTTCATAAGAGTTATCAATTCCTCAACCAGTTAATTGAAATGAGGTGTGTCCCACCTCCCATGTGTGCACCCATGTTCTCCTATTTTGTAGGAGCGTCTCCAAGGGCATCCCACATGTTCCTATTATTTAGGAATAACTAAAAATGTCAATTTCATGATTTATTTCATCCAAATAATTAATCTCTTTTAATCCTAGTGTTTGTGAACACATTCCAAGGTCTTAGGAGATAGATGAAAGAATTAATGTTTAGGATTTGCAATTAAATGACATCCTATTTACAACATTCTCCCACTTGACACTATATATTGCAATTATTCTAAACAAGGAATAATAAAACAAGTACAAGACTCAAGGCCAATGGTCTTCTTCACCAACTAATCAATCCATGCCAACTTCAAATGCAACCTAGATAATCATGAAGCTTCCAAGCAAATGGTTAAAACCAAGAGAACTTATCTGTATGGTTTCATAAGATAAACTGTAACATTAATTAAAGTGTTAACTTTCTCAATTAATACCTTCCCATTATCAACCAAACCAATACCTTTCCCAAGTCTCTATATCTAAACCATCGAGTGTGTTGAACTCATGTTCAACCAAGTTGTAGGCTCCTTGATCTTTTCTATTGAAATTTTTTTTCTTACAAGTCATCATTCCAACAAATATCTCTTACCATAAGAGAAATCCAGCCTCACCTATTTCTCCAAGTATCCATGAGGACCCATATCCAACCAATCCATGCCAAACTCCAAATGCAACACAACACTTTCATGAAGTAATCAAGCAAATGATTAATGTACCCAATAATTAAGAGAACTATAAAAGATCAATGCCAAAGCTCCAACCTTGAACATAAGCATGACATCCATGATCTAACCATCTCCTTCTAGGATATCACATGCACCATAACATATATATGCATCCTAGTCTCAAGAGAACATGTAATATTCAAAAACTCTAATCTAGAATCAAGAGTAAACCATGACATTATAGCAACCACTCTAAATCAAGAAAAAACCATATCCCAAATCACATGAAGATAACCTTACCAATGATGCATCCATGTCATTTCCAACAACTCCCACTGAACCATGGTACCGAGTTACACATGGCATCATGAATACCATCCTCTTCATGAAGATCACTATATCCTACCAAATCTCCCACTGAACTATGATATCGAGCTATACATGGCAACAAGATAAACATCAAAGAATCATTGTCAAAAGCATATGGAATTTCATACATTTCCTCATGATCAAAATTATCATAATGTGTACCATGCCATAACTCTAAACCACTATCAAGAGTATACCATGACATAATAACAAAACCATCCTACAACCAAGAATCTACTTCATTTCCCAATGCTCCCACTGAACCGTGATACTGAACAATCCCATGGCATCATGATGCACATAATCAAAACCACATTTCTATCATAAGCTCACACCAAACCTGTGAATCCAAGCTCACAATGACACATGTAAGCATCCTCTAAAGAAAGAATATATACCTCTTGTATCAATTTTTTTTCCAAAATCAGCAACATCAAAACTAGTAAAAGCTTCCACTATAGCCAAAAAAGCTCCAATCTTTTAAGAGAAAGGAATCCCAATACTCTACCCAACCTCAGATCTGATATCAAATGTTGAAAAATGAGGTGTTTTCTTAGCTTAATACTTTGTAAAAATTTAATAGTGCTGATCTAAATTAGCTTTTCCTTTGTTACATATTCTTTGTGGGTGATTATTTGATTAATCCATTTTACTATTTGAAGAATGTAGACAAAAGTTGATAGAAGAAGTAGACAAAATACTAGAAAGATAACACAAGCATGTACCATGGAGAAACCCTTTCGGGAAAAAATTCCACCAAGAATTATTCTATTATTCAATCTCTGAAGTAGATTACAATAGCTCCAATTCTTGCTTGAGAATGCTTCTTCTACCTTCACCAAACCTTCTTCACAACCTACAATAACAACTATGAAAACTCTCTTCAACTTGAATGAGATATATAGGCAATAAGCAACCTTGTAATCTCCAAAAGGTGAAAATTACAATGCTCAAGCCCAAGCCCTAGAAAAGGTACGCTATACTCCTTTAAGTTGAGTTCCACCATGAAGAAAAAATCTTAGAACATGTGTTTGATCTATTTGGGCGTCCCAAACTGAAGCTACAACTCATCCTTCACTTTGGTGATAATTCCAAAGCTCCTCATCAAATTTGGCACCCAAGAGAGGGTCCCACTTAACTGAGCCTTCAAAAATATCTTATCATGCAAAGGAGTTAATTACAAGAAGCCAACTTAGGCACCCAAGGTGGGTCCAAGTTGTTTCTTGTTAACTGAAACATATCTCTCCACCTTTCATGCAAACTTCATGCATGAATGATCTCCCCCTGTTAATTGAAACATTCAAACTATTATCTCACATGCAACTCAAGTATTTAAAAATGCATTCCAAGTTAACTGAAGTCAACTGCATACAACTAAAAATAACCAACATGCAACTACATGCAACTGAAGATAACTGAATCTGAATTGAACTGAACTAAACTAAACTTAACTAAACTAAATTGAACTTAACTCAACTTAACTCAACTTAACTAAATTGAATTGAACCAAAACTAACAATGAACTGATAGTACCACTCCTCATATATTGTAATTATCAATCCCTATTTTATAGGGAAGCTGACATGCATTTCATAAGAGTTATCAATTCCTCAATTGGTTAATTGAACTTGGGTGTGTCCCACTTCCCATGTGTGCAACCATGTGCTACTATTTTTTAGGAGCGTCTCCAAGGGTGTCCCACATGTTCCTATTATTTAGGAATAACTACAAATGTCAATTTCATGATTTATTTCATCCAAATAATTAATCTCTTTTAATCCTAGTGTTTGTAAACACATTCCAAGGTCTTAAGAGATACATGAAATAATTAATGTTTAGGATTTGCAATTAAATGGCATCCTATTTGCAACATTATTTCCTAATAAAAACCATAGAAATAAAAACATTAGTGTAGTACCAAGTTGGACATTTTGTAGAAGTATGGTGGTAAATATAAGGTAGATGGTTTTGATGAAATAATGAGTCTATTTTGTAAGATTCAATTTCTTTTTAAAATTACAAATGTTATCAAATATGTTTTTTGTATAGTGATTATTAACAATTTTTTCTATTTTGTACAAAATTTGTATAAGCAAGAGTTGATACAATTTTTATATATGGTATATTGTTATAACTAGCATATCTATCTTTTCCTTAAACTATATAAAATATGTTGAGAGATATCCCTCTTAAGGTGTCTATCTTTTAATCAATTTTTCATATAGAATTGGTCAAGGTTCCTCGAGAAGTATATCTTTTAGTATATTTTATATAGATTTTTTGATGACTAAGTGTCAACATTTTTATTTATAAGAGAATAAAGGTACATATATTCACAAAAAAGGGTGGATGGATATGAAATCACACTCTAAAAGTTCACATAGGAAAATATTAGATTAAAGCAACATTACATAAACAAAAAAGTAAGTCACTAGGAGGTAATAATACTAGTAGGTGGAGGTGATGGGTCCTAGTCACACAACCTACCCCATACTTCAATATGGTCGAAAGAGACATGAGGGTGTCCCACACCTAATCATATTTATATTTATCTTCATCATAGGCCAAATAATTAGCCAATTCCAATTGAGGAACTTTTAATCAAACCATTTGGAGCTATCAATAGACAACCACCTAAAAGCACCCCTAGAAAATCACCTAGAGGTGCACCCAAAAGGCCACCTAGGAGAATAAATTTGAGAGGCAAGTGAGGTTGAGAACCACTAAATAGGTCATGACACACTTTTGTGACCCTGATCCCTTTAGCAAGCTAGGGGAAAAACTTGGGGTTGAGTAGATTGATTATAAAAAACTAAGAGACTCTAGTCTCTCTAGCACCCACAAGAAGGTGAGCAGCCCCGAGAAGAGGAAGATTATGAAGGAACTCTACTCATATCACAAGGGGAATTTCCCTAATCATCAAGTAATTTTTGAAGGTGAGCCACCTCCAAAGAAACCTTGTTGTCTTCCATTTGGATCTATAACAACACATTAGAACCAATAGTAGCTTTAAAAAAAATGAAACGTCAACAGTATAATGAGTAAAAATAACAAAAAAAATATCCTTGCAAATATTGAAGAACGTATTCACCCTAAAAGCATGCCAAGTCTAATTGAATTTATAGGGATCATAGGCCAATCCCCTAAAAGAACCATATGGCAAGAAAAAGGCTCTGATTGTCTAAGGACCAAAAGAAATCACGAATCTAATTCCTAAGCTATTGAGCTCAAGGAAAAAACTAAAAGAGGTATTTAGGAGATTCTAACTATCTACAAAATGGTAATGAGACTCTTGAATGCCTAACTGAATTAACTGTGACCCTTCTGGAAAGTCTTGGAATATAATACACTAAGAAAAGTGGGATAATTTAGGCTCCTAAATTATAAACCAAATATTGAGAAATATGTGTTTCTAAACTAGGACTAAAAATTGCAAATGTCATATTAGGTTTAAGTTGGGTACCATAGGTAAATATAGAGAAAGAAAGTGGTAATAAAGGCATAGCTTGTATTTATGGAGGGTGGTGTGTGGACCCCACTTCTAATCTTTCCACCATGGTTTGGAAGATCGAATACCAATTTTTTGAACCATATCAAGAGAAATAACCCCTGTGATAGATGTAAAAGTCACATGGTCTTGATGAGAAAGGTGAAATGTAGCCTTAATATCATCCTAAGACATAAGACTCATATAATTTTTAGATAATAAATTATGTAGGTGTTTCAAGATACTTTTTTATAAACTAAAAATCCTTCACCCATGATAAATGAGGCAAATGGAAACCTTGATCTTATAAAATTGGAGACCACCTATGATTATGTTCATCAAGAGAAAGGCCCTCATTGAAGCCAGAAACATTCTAGAAAATCCAAGGCACAATAGCCTCCCAAGCATGCCAAATGCTTTTGGCCAAAAAATTTCCCTTAAAGTGAACAACATCCTTCATGGTGAAAAGGGTTTGAAAACCAATCCCCTTCCAAGAAGGCTAATGAATTGGGTAGATGGAGGAATGCAATGTCAAAGCAATATATTATAAGCTTCATTTCTAGTGATGGCACAAACAATCCATTTGATTCAAAGAGAAAAACCTTGATGTTGAGTGAATAATATCCCTAACCCTCCAAACTCAAGAGGGAGGAGAAACAATTCCCAAGTAACTTGATGAAATTACTTGTGGTCGTTAGAAGAATCCCACAATAAATCTTGGAGAAACTTCTCTAGCTTCACGTAGGGGGGCCTTATAAGGAACCTAATAAGAGGAACAATACGCGTGAGTGACCGCAAGAATTTTAGAGCATCCTTGTAATTTCTCTACTAGGGAGAGAGGCTTCATAATCTAGTAACCAAGATTGTTTTCAATTTTGAAGAGAACATTTTATAAGGAAACTTGAGAAGCTTGGAAATAAACTAGGATGTGGGCACTCTAAAAATTATATGACTTGCACTGTATACATCTTTGCAAAAAAATTAAGATTCTTTCTAAAGCTAGGGTAGATAGAAAATAAAAATACCTTTAATTTCTTTTCAACTAGGGTTTTTGCATGCACTAGAACTCAAGCAATTTGATCACATTCAATTCACTCCTACACTACCCTACTCTTCTAAAATGATCGTTGCAAATGAGTTTGATCAAGTGAGATCACTTATAACCCTTTGAATTTTGACCTAATTCACCATAAATGCTTCTGAAGATAAAGCTGTCAAACCCTTGACTGTATGCACAATCACCTTCAAATGCTTTGCAAACTTCTGCATGATGATATTTTCTATCAAATTTTTCACCAATAGGTCAAACATATTGAACCCAACCACATATCCTCATGTTTAAGCATCAACACCATTTCCTTGGCAAGGGATGAAATATTTCCATTAAAGCTCCACCTGAGCCAAAGCTCTCAACTTAGTTTTTAGAGGAAACATTTGCACTAGAGGTTAATACAGACTCATCTTTAACCTCTATCTCATCCTTATTTTCCAAATCTTATTCATCTCCTTCTTTGTTTCTATTGGATCAACATTTTATATTGGATCATTCTTCTTTCCTGGATTAACCTTCCTCATATTTTTTCTTATGTAAAACTTAGAAATGTGTCCAAGTTTGTTGCAATTATAGCATATGACATTATTTTGAACTAGCTTGCTTCCATTCATTCATGATCTGCATTGATTAGCTTTATGCCCAAATACATTGCATGTGTAACAACCATTGAGAGATTGAACCATTCTATTATTGTTATAGCCATTCATTATTTGAATTATGCATTCACTAGCTCTATGATCAAATCTCTTGCATGTAAAAAATTAATCGGTAAAATATGGAACATTCTGATACATTTTGCTTCTACATTCCATAGCCTTATGCCAAAATTTACTACAAGAATAATAGAAACTATTAAAGGATGGGTACCTTTGTGCATATGGTTTTTTGATTGGTCTTCTAGCTCCATTCTTTAGATTCCTGATCCACTTGCCATTTTTCTTCTTGTCTTCAGTATTCTTTTGTTCGTTGATTTTCTTTTCAACATTTGGTGTCTAATCTGTTTTTGAACATTCACCTTTCTCAAATCCTAAACCTTCTTTATCTTTGGAATATTTTTTATTTGTAATCATTTCATCAAGCATGATAGATCTCTTCTTGAATTCATCTTCATGATTCTTTGTAATTACTAGGTTTAATCCCAGGTTCACCACTTCTTGTTCAAGCCTTGTACATTCCTAATATTTTCTTCACCATTGCATTCAAAAATTCTTCAACTCTTTTCTTTTCTTCAACTTGCACCTTCATACTGGTAATTTTTTCATTTTCTTGCATCAAATACTCACTTACTTATGCCTTTCTTTGAACTTCTTGATTTACTCCCTTAATTTTTTGATGCATTCATATACTTCTTTGACATTTTCTTTCAAATCTCTATTTTCACCTTTAGTTCTTTCAAGATCTTCAAGATAAACTTCCAGTTCTCCATTCATATTAAATATGTAGTCTTCTTATGTAGATCCAATAGTAGGAATCTCTTCCGGAGGAGTAGGCAGTCTTCTAACAACCATGTGTTCAACCTCCAAGATATTCCCCAAGCGTTTAAACTCCTTCCAAGAAACTGAGATCTCATACCAATTGTTGAACAACCAAAATATAGAGAGGGGGGTGAATCAATATTATTTTAAACCATTTAAACATTTAAACACCCAAATTACATAGCATAATCAATTGTAGTAATGAAAGAAAGCATGAAACATCCAACAACATCACATAACACATGAACACTAGGATTTTACGTGGAAAACCCAAAATACGAAAAACCATGGTCTAAATCACATAGCATAATCATGCAGTAATGAAAAAAAGCATAAAACATCCAACAACATCACATAACACATGAACACTATGATTTTTATGTGGAAAACCCAAAATGGGAAAAACCATGATGAGGATTAACTCAGAATATATTATAACTGGTTACATGGTATATTAAATAAGTTCCCACCGCAAGTGGACTCATTACCCATTGAGAAGCAAAAGAGATAGAAGATATTGTTGCTCACAACCAAACTTGAACTATTATAATTGCATCTAACACATGCATGAAATACAACTCCAATGAAGCTTAGAATACAGACTCAAAACTCTTCATACTGATATGAATTATCACTCTACTCTACTCTGCATTCACTCAATTCACATCACAAACTATTTCCACATCATTCACATCACATACATCTCACATCCTTATCAAAATATTGAAAATGATCTATCTTATATATTTGCTTCACCCATAACATCAATTAGGTCAGCCTAATTAGATGCAATATACAAAATGTAACTTGTCAACTCAAGATCCTTCCACACACACTTTGAGCTAAGATTCAAACCTAACAACAATTTAAAATAGGTCAACATGGACCTAAAATAGAACCCATATAATTAATCAAGACATGTTCATCCTCCGCAATACACCTAACATATTAGGTCAACACCGATAGTGACCTAATTGCAAAATATGCCAACTATACATCCACATACGGACACTCGGACCTCTAAACTTTATGCCAACTATAACACACAACCTATTGACACATATCAAAATCCCCACAAAACCATAAAGCCAAAAATCAATCCACAAAAAAGTGTGGATTCACCAAATAATATGCACTATACTGGAAACATTTGTTACTACCAAGCTAAACTTTTGTTACTCATAACTCCAAAACCAGAAACCAAAAAAAGATGAAAATTTAGAATTAGGATCTTTTATCAACCAAAATAATTATGTTAGAAGTGTAGAGCAAGATATTCATCACTAGATCAATGGGAACCCAAATACTAGATCCCATATGGAAATAATCGCCTATATTGACACTTAGTCAATTTCCACAATAATAGTCTTTATCAGATCAAACCTTCTTGCAAAATTATCTTCCATAGTCATCCTCAAACATGCTCAAGTCACCCAAATTGATCTGCCCATATGTCTTCATACCAGGATACAATGTTGACATCAATGACAACACTGTAATGCATAACTGTATACCTTATACTAATTCCACATGCTTATGTTGCCAACAAATGCATCAGTGACATCTCATTATTCTTCCTATAGTATAATTTATGATTCCAAATTGATCTCTCAATTCCCTAACATTGCCATAGCATGTTGGTATAATTTATCATAAATAAATATTGAATAAATATGTCATAATTTATTATGAATTAAAATGGCATGGTGTGATGGTTTATAGGTGGCATTGTTGTTCTTGCCACTAAGGTTCAAACCCTGTTGGGGTGGTATTGTTGAATGATTGTATTCGGCTCATAGCTTTGATCAAAAGCGTTTACCCCTTGAATAAAAAAAATATTATGAATTAAAATAAAATTGATAAATATATGCTTCATATGATTGTCATCATGCTTCTTTTATATTAATTCTTACTAATTAGGGTATTTTTAATAGAGAAATGGTCATATATTATTATAAGACAATCATATATCTAAAGATGAATAACAACATAGCAAGCAATATTGTAAGAAATCAATCTATAACATTTTATTAGTCATAGCTCAAATATTCTAAAACTATTATACATTTACTTTAAACTTTTAAAGCTAGAAAACATGCATACACAAGGAACAAATTATATTATATATCAATTTATATATAAAAGTGTAGAATAATTATGTACACATATACAAATTTGGCATATATGTCAACTCAATACATTTTATACATAATGTGGCATATG
>VDFB02271358.1:141517377-141624987 GCA_007258455.2 Sequoia sempervirens | reverse complement strand
TCTCATCCTAATCCACCATCCCCATCCCCTTACCACAATCCACCACCCACCTCCTTATGTCCTAATTCACCATGCCAATACCCCTATCTTAACCCTTCACCTAATCCCCCATCTATTCCCAGTCCTGCATCCAATCCCATTCCCCTATCTAATCCTAGCCCACCAATCCCCAGTCCTAATCCCCCACTAATCCATAAACCTTCATCCACTCCCACCTTGCCATCTCAGCCTAGCGTATCCAAGTTTCTCCAAGGACTTATAACAAAGGAGACATCTCCCACTCCACACGTTGTAGTCATGGAACCATGCCATCCCAACCCATCATCCATGGTCGTTAGTGACGAGACCTTTCTCCATCCAACACCTATCATTGATGATACCATAATGTCCCCTGAATTTGTTGAACCCCCATCTCCTACCATCACATCCTCTGAATCCACTGAGTCCCCATCTCCTACCACCACATCTACCAAATCCATTGAACACCCACCCCCTACTCTAGGAGTCATCGAACCCATCCACGACGCCCAAATCCATTCTGATAATTGCATAAAAATCCTCCATCCTTCCATCTCCCCAACTTGAAGGGTCTCTCCAACACTCTATCATCCTTCCATCCACACAAGATGTGTCATGCCAAGAGTCTAATCCAAAGCATGCCAACATATCCCCTCCTCCAGATCAAGATCCTACCATCCCATCTAGTCTACCGCAAGATCACATTCCCCCATCCATTCCATCCCATGATCCTCTTGACATTCAAGATTCTACCACTCCATCCCCGTCTCCATTGCATGAGCTTGCTACCACAAAATCAAATCCTATCATATCCCCTACTCCCTCTCCAGATACCACCAATCCAAATGTTGCTATCCCATCATCTCCTTCTCAGGATCCCCCATCATCACCTAAAAGTGCTATCCCCACACCGGTTGCATATCCCCTTGGTACTCTCACATTCTTCCATGGTGGCCTCCTTGCAGAAGAAAAACACAGTGTATATACCACCCATCATACCCCACCTAATAATGGACTCGCATCATGTTTTCAAAATAACAAAAATCCTATCATAGATCGAATGCTCAAGAACATGAACTATCAAGGAAAAGGTTTAGGCCTTCACGAGAAAGGTATTTTAGAGCCCATCCAAGTCAAAGAACAAATCTACATGCAAGGTCTTGGATCTATTCCACAAGACTCACAATCTAAACACATTGGTACAACCTCTAGACGTCCTCAATGAGCCTTTTCCCATCGCTCCACCCATCGCTCCACCAAATCATATGCTGCAATCCCTCATCCTCTATCATATCACCTCAAAACAACCGTCCATATTCCTCCTTCATCTGCTCCGTCCATTTTGGGTCCTTACATCCCTCCATCCACCATCTCCCATCCTTCGTCTACTCTATCCATCTTGGGTCCGTCTATCCCAAGATCACCTCCTCCATCTCATCCTTTCACCCATCCAACACCTATACATGTCATCCATCATAAACATCCCTCTCG
Source organism: Sequoia sempervirens (assembly GCA_007258455.2). NCBI lineage: Eukaryota > Viridiplantae > Streptophyta > Pinopsida > Cupressales > Cupressaceae > Sequoia > Sequoia sempervirens. The sequence continues at coordinate 141,623,478 of VDFB02271358.1, read as the reverse complement.
CATATCCCATAATCAAGATCAACAAAGGCACATACCTAAACATCCCCCATCTACATGTAATCCCCATACTCCTACCTCCACTGCTCCACATCATCCATCCCCTCACACCCATCCCATTGCTAATAAATGCACTTTGGATGCTAACATAAAAATGCATCAATCTAAACACTCACATGAATCTAAAGCTCCCCATGTCCCCTCTAAAAGACATGGTAAAGAAAAGAAAAACAAAATCCAAAATCAAAATCAAAATCAAATCCACAATCCAAATCAAACCCATCAGCCACCAAGGCCCGCTAAAGAAAAAATGAAAACCATGTGGATCCTAAAGAAAAAAGATGCAATGCCATCAAATGAAAAATCTGTAAGAACATCCAAAGTTGCTAATCCAAAAGCTAAGCATGCCCACCTTTCATCTCCTAAGTCTGTTTTGGGTCCCTATGTCCCAAAATTCACTATTCCATCTCCTCCATTATCCGCACATTCTCCATCCATTCATCCTTTTATCTTTTCACATCCATCACCACATGTGCCAATGTTGGTCCTGAACTCATCTCCCCATCATGTATCCACCCCCTCATTCTATCCATACCATTTCCAACATCCCACCCATTATCCCCCGAATCTTCCCCATCAAATCCCTCTCATTCATCCTCTAGCATAATCCATTTGTCCTAAGGTTGTACCAACATCCAACAGTCAGTTTGAACTTGAGCTCTTAATACCTGATATAGAACTTGCTGCTTGAGTCCTTCATCCATATCCTTATCGCATGTCTTCTAAATCCACTTATTCGCCTCCCTATCCTTATCCATCTCCTTCCACATACTATCCAAAAAGTCCAAATATCCAAAAAAGTCAAAAAATCAAAAAATCAAAAAAATAAAATAGTAAAGAGAAATAATTCATCCTTCCACATACTATCCAAAAAGTCCAAAAATCCAAAAAAAGTCAAAAATCAAAAATCAAAATAAAATAATAGTAAAGAGAAATAATTCATCCAATGGTGAAAACTTGCAAACAAGCTCTTGGATAAGTACCATGATGAAAACCTGGCAAATAGGCATCATGCGTAAATCCCCATCTCCACTTGGGGGCAACTTCCTCATATGCATTCCCTCCATCTGCTATGCTTCCTGCTACGCTTTCGGCTATGCACCCATCTTATTGCTATACATCATTTTCGTCCATCCCCTCCATCCTATCGAGCTTACACATCCTTCTTGGAATATCTCATTTATCCCAATCCTTCCATCCTCCTTGTGGTCTTGATAACAATAGGGAAAACATATACGCATGCTTTGGGCACCTCTTAGCATACATCTCCCTCATCTGCACACTATCCCAACTGTCATTCGCACTCATCTATCTTCCTTATCCACCCATCATGCTACCTTCCGTCTCCCTTCCTTAGCCATGCATCCTCTCACTCTTTTATCTTCCCATCCACTTATCTTCCATCCCTCATGCCTCCTCGCACATGACATATCTAGAGTGGGGGCATCTATCTTCCTTTGTGATACAGTCCTTGGAGATATCATTCGCTCCATCAGAACACTCCCTTCCATCTCCCCATCCTTATCTTATAATCGCTCCCCACAATCCTTTTAACCTCCCTATCCTTATCCCCCTACCCGTCCATCAATCTACCTAGCCAATCCCCTCTCTTCATCCAATCTCTTCTCCCCCCCATCCATGTCTTCATACCCCTCCACCATCACATCCTTGTCTCACCATCCCATCCCCTCCCATCGCCCCCCCATCCCCCATCCTCCCCTCCCATCCCATCCCCCCATCTCCCCCCATCCCTCATCCTCTCCCATCCCATCTCCTCCCATCCCCCCATCCCCCATCCTCTCCCCCCATCTCTCCCATCTCCCCCCATCCCATCTCCCCCATCCTCCCTTCCCCCTCCCTGCATTTTGGAGTGGGCCCCACCACGAGGTGTGGCCGGTTGAGATCCGCCCGGCCCGGTGGTGGTCCATCAGCCGTGGCCGGACCATCATGCCGTGGACTTCGTCGCCCGGCGGCCGGATTAGTCGCCCGGTGATTGGCGGTTCCCGCCCGCAGGCAGTAGCCCGGACTAGTCCGCCCAGCGGCGGACCGCCACATTGCCCCCACTTTCCCCCCCTGACGCGCAATCCGGGGCAGCCCGAAAAAAAAATTTCCTACCCATTTTTCCTTTTGTTGCCCTAGAAAACCCATGTCTTGAAATTTTCAAAATTTATCAAAAAACCATATTTTTGAGGGTTTTGATTTTTACCAAACTTTTGGAGGCCATAACTTTTGACTCGGGTGTCCGTTTTAGCTGAAATTTGACGGGTGGTTGCGTTATGCAATAACAAGTGGATTTCCAACTAGTTTATTTGAAAGCCGTTGGAACCCGTTTTGACCCATTTTCGGGGCCTCAAACTTTCATCTTGACCCTCAAAATCCCAATTTAGTGTTTTTTTCCAACATTTTGAAAAGTTGTTTTCGCTCATAACTCAAAATGCATATCCCGAATCTGGGATGTTATTTGGCAATTAATCCTATCTCACCAATGGGTATTTCTTGGGAAAAATTGGGACCCTCAAACATATGACCATGAAGTTTCCTAAAATGGCAAAATTTGACAATTTTTGAAAATTGCCAAATCGGGAAAAATCTGATTGTCAACACCTTACGCCCTTTAAACCCCAGAACTCGATGTAGAATCAATCCCATCACATCCTCCAATCATTCTCATCCTCCCTCCAATCCTAATATGAGCTTTCATTTAATCCCAATCTGAGCTTAACCAAACCCCTAATCTGGGTTTTACTCCATCTGCAGTCAAGATCTTTGGATCCCCCCCTCCATCTTCTTCAAATCTCATCTCCAACATTCATCACACATTTTAATTACACCTCTTCACACCTCCTTCTATCATTTCAAAGTCTCATTCCATAATCTTGATCAATCATTTACTCATTCTGAATAATCTTCCATCTATTCCAAACCTTCACCTTCTTGTTCCACGAATCAGTCATCTATCTCATCATTCATCATCTCATCATTCATCCATCTGTCCTATCATTCTCCCAATCCCTCTTTTGATGATTTGGATAACTATCTCATCCCTGAGCTTTGTATAGTCACCATCATCCTATCCAATCCAACAGGTCTATCTTGTCCCATTGTGTCGGTCCAATCATTTTAACCCCTTATCTAGGGTTATCTCATCCTCTTTCATCCATCACTTGTCTTTGGCCTTAATCGAACTACGTCACCCCTGCGCTTTCACGTAGGCAAAGTTGATCATTTGATCTGCCCCTGGGGTTCCATCATCGATCTTTCGGTTCTGTCCATCCACTCCTCTATCATCTATCATCTTCCATCCATCATTGATCTATATTGTCCACTTTTCTCCTATTCTCCATCCTATCTTGGTCATCCGTCAAAATCTCCATCATGGTCTGTCATCAGCCTTTTGTCGAACTACGAGGGTTATGCGCTTCCACGTAGGCAAGACTAATCTTTGATCGGCCCCCGAGCCCCTAGGTCGCTAGGATGTGTCAGTCTCGTGTCATGTGTCTTGTGACGTGTCATCAAGCTATGCCCTTATCTCGCTGGTTCTTAACAAACAAGATCCACTTGTACCATCAGATCCAATCAGTTCTAAATATCCCGCGTCATATCAATCTTTTAATTTAGTATCCATCATCGGTCTCAATAGGATGCATCCTTCCTAACAGACCTCATCAATCCCATCCATCCCCTTGATTGATCCTATGGCAAAGGACGTTTGAAATTGATTGCAATCTTTTGCTACTTTTGGCTTTTGTTTATCATTTGAGCTCCCTATCATCACTTGTCATCGTCGCCTTGATCCATCATATCATGGTGTGCTTTGACTAGTCAACATAGGGGTGTATCTTGACCTTTTGTTTGTCTTCTCGGTTGTCCCACGTAGTACCCACCAAGATCCCTGAGGTCTTGTGTTACACTGGGGCATCTTTGTGTGCTTGTGGTTATCCCAATACCTGGCCCGACCAAGGTCACCATGACTTTGGGGTGTTGGGATAGCCTTCTTGTTTGTTATGTTTGTTTTATGCATTAGACACTAATCTGCCTTGGTTCTTCATACCTTGGTGTCTCGTGTCTTCTTCTATAGCAAAAATCAGTGCTCCGATGATGGCAAATTGTATTTGGATTGCATTTCATCTTCATCCTCTCATCTATCACAAATCCTCCCATCCATTCATCCTTCATCACACTCCCCTCCCAATCTTCCATCACTTTTCATCATCTTCTTCCACTCCCCTTGTATCATCTCATCCATTTTGAGAGCACACCCGTGTTCTCTTGAACCTGCATGTCCTCTCGATGGGGCATCCTTCATCCCTAACTTTCATCTTTACCCCCATCATCTTCCTTCCTAGTCACTTCTTTGAATGACTGGGGCATCTTTTCCAATCTAACCATCTTCTTCTAGGTTCTATGTTTTAATATTCTCATCATTAGGATGTGCACATGCCTAATCCTTGATTAGGAGGTGTCTCATCCTCCAACTTTTGCAAGTTGGCCTCTAATCTCTCTTAGCCACCTAACCATCCTCTAATCCTTCACTAACTAGCCTAATCAACCTCTCAAGGAATTTTTAATTCCTTTTATCCTTCAAAAGAATATTAAATTCCTTTTCTCTTCCCCATGTCCTTTATGACATGTGTCCTTAGTCAACCCTATTAAAGGCATTCTCCTTTTGGACAAGGCATCTCCCTTCCCCATGTGAATTTTTAATTCACCTTTTAATCCCCCAATGCATTTAAGGAATTTTAAATTCCTTCTCTCATCCCCATAAGGATATTTGAGGAATTTTTAATTTCCCACTTGTCCTCTCACCCACATGGGGACAAGTACCTCCTTTATGAGGAGATCTTGTCCAATCCCAAGGTACTTTGTACCCCTCACCATGTCATGTCCTTCTCCTTCCACCTCATGTCCACTTCACCTTTTAGGGCTATCTCACATGCCACATGTCAAGATGTGAGAGATTGTGAGTTCTCAACTCACCTTAGCCCTACATCTTGATATTTGGTGGCTCAATCTTGACCGTCCATTTCCCCTAGGATTTCCCAAAAATCCTATAAATACCCCCTCTTTTCTCTCATTTTTGAGAGATCATTTTGCTAGCCAAACTCTTGCAATTTTGTTTCTCAACTCTTAGCCATTTCCTTGTTTTCATCCACTTGCATCCATCTTCACATCTTCATCTAGCTTGCATCTTGCCATCAAAGGAGCATACACATCCAAGATCGAAGGGCCAACCAAAGGATCGACTCAACGCAAGGTATAAGGTTCCATTTCGTTGCTTTGTCTTGCATTGTTTCCAACTTAGGCTAATCTTGAGGTGTAGGTTGTTTTAAGTTGTTTATTTGCACTCTTTTACTTGTTGCTTGTTTTCTAATGCTCACATTCGACCTATCACAAGTAATATTAAAGTTTTACAAAGTATTAAGCTAAGAAAAAACCTCAGTTTTCAGCAAATAATGCATCATACCCAAAATCTTAATCCATTTCCTAGATAACCGCAAGAGAGAAAACCATGTATGCAAGTAACCATAATGCATAGATCAAAATGAACAAGCCACAGGATAACACAAGATATACCCTAGGAAAACCCTCAAGAGGGAAAAATCCAACTTCCAAAAGCATCCATACTCCATCTGTTATTCAACAATAAAGCAATACAAGAGTTATAATGAATACCTTTGAAACATCAAGCCTCTTCGATGATTTCTCTATGTATCTAAGCATGAATGCACACATTCCATTCTATGCTTCACATATGCACTTCTTAGAAAGACTCAATAATGACAACCCACTCACCTAGCCAACCTTAACCACTAAATATGTGCTTTCTTTTATAGACTTAAGCTCACACAAATACAACCAAGTGGTAAGATAAAACCATGTACCACAAAACCATGTGAATACATAACCACTAATCCCTTATTTAATATTGGTTACTAATTTTTCACTTTATTAAATATTTTCTCAATATTAAATTATTATCCAATGTCTCTCACACATTAAATAATAATGTAATGTTACAATACAACTTAAAGTGGTCCCCAAAGAATTACCTAGTGTGATTAACCACACCACCTAGGTGCCTCACAACTAAATACTTATTTAATTATAACAATATAATATAACATTTTATGCAATGGTGTACAACACCATATCCCGATAGTTTCTTTGTTGGTGAGCCTTCAAGTTGCAATTTATACTACATAGGTGATACTTTTGTTATCACTATTTCTAGCAAAGCTTATGATTGCTCTAGGAAGAAGTCGACATCAATTATTATGCTTCAACAATAAGGTTCCTATCCATTAAAGATATCATATAGATACCATAAGATGACTCTATGATTCACATATCCTATAATACATATAAACTTATGATGCAAATATTGTGATGATCATTCATTGAATATTATACAACTTGTATGTTATTTATCGAGAGCTTTGACTATAATATTTTTATTTCTATAGATTTTTTTTACTATAATTAAATGTTTTAATCAATCCAAAAAATTAATTATTATTTCAAATGCATTCATATTTACCCACTCTATGTCCCACAAATACACTTCAAACACAAATACTAACCCCTTAATAAGTAAACCAAAAATATTCACTAGATGATTTCCAACCCCCTTAATGTTGCCCTCCAACAATTTGTGGCTAAAACTGAAAATACTCTCTGGAAGTTAGTTGTTTACAAAGGAAAAGGAGCCCAAATTCGTGCTCCTCTCCAATGGATCAAGGATGGGGATAGGGGATCACAAATTTCTTTTAGTTCTTGCAACACAAATATAAAAAAGAGCATATTTCCAATATAAGAGTTGCAAATGGTTCCATACATACCAACCAATTTGCTATTTTGCAAATCTTTTATGAGCACTTTAAAATCCTATTTATTAATGATTCTACTAGTGATCCTCTCCTTCCCATTATTGAAGAAAGTGTTGTAGGTTATATTCCTTATAAAATAGACCCTGAAACTACCTTGATCGTCTCCTTTCCATTGAAGAACTAGATGAGGACCTCTTTAGCATGGATTTAGAGAAAATTACATGAATTGATGCACCCCTGATTGAATTTTATAGAAATCTTTGGCCTCACATATGCAAAGAATTTTTTTATGATTACCTTGAGGGTATTGAGATAGGCTCCTTCTGGGAAATCATAAACCAAGGTTTGATAAAACTCCTCCCCAAAGGAAAAAATGAAGACACAGTGAATGGATGGTAGCCTATTGCCCTTCTTAATACCTCATATATAAAATTATGGCCAAAGCCTTGGCTCACCGAATTAAGTATATAACCCAAGAGATTGTTAGGTCAGAGAAAACTAGTTTTTTAGGTAGTAGATTTATTCTTGAAAATTTTGTGTTAGCTTGGGAGACTGTTGAATTGGCTCAACAATCTGCTCAAGATGCTCTAATTATCAAACTTGATTTTGATAAACCTTATGATTGCATCCACTGGCCTTTCATTCTTAATATTCTAAAATGGCTAGGTTTTGGAACCAAAATTTGAGAGCATATTAAAATGTTGTTCATTGATTCCAATGTGAGAGTTGTTATCAATGGAGCCCTTCCCCCCAATTCCCTTTACAAAAATATATATGTCAAGGCTTCCCTCTAGTACCATTCCTATTTTCCCTAGTTGTTGATGCCCTTGGTTACCTCTTTCAACATGCACATGCTTCTAAACTTATTCATGGTATTTCATTTCCCGATAATGTCAAAGTGCTTAACTCCCATTTTTTTAATGACAATATGTTGTTTATCCAAAATTTAGCAGATGAAGTAACCCATACTCTTGATATTTTAGATCTATTTTGTACTATCTCAGGATCCAAGATTTCCATGAACAAGACTGAATTCATTATGACTCATCCTAGTCCACATCCCCCTTGGATCCCTAGTGAATGGCATGAAATTAAACATTGTACAATCATTAGATACCTTGGTATTCCCTTTGGGATTAGAGTCTCCCTCAAGGATATGTGGAATTGGTTTATGACCAAATTCAAAGGAAATTTTTTGAGTTGGACTAATTGGTTCCTTTCCATGGTTGGTTGCCACCAAATATTTCTATAACCAACTAACACAACAGATCATGAGTTTTGTTTGGTCCAAATGGCGCAAGAAGGGCTCTCCTACGACATCTTGGTTACACTACATTCAACCAAAGGATAGAGGTGGTTTGGGGAATATTGATCCTTACACTTAGGGAATTTGTCTCACCAGTAAATGGATTGTGTAAGCTTTGGAAGGAGAGGCTCCTTGGAAACTTTTAGTTTGATACTACATTAAATCTACAACTATTAGCCTGGCTTGGGAAAAGGTTAATTGGAATGATAAGCTCCTTTAGGTCCCCTATTTCAAAACTCATGGTTCAAATCCATTCAACTCTATCTGGAAAGCATGGAAAATCACCTCGAAGAAGTTGGTTTGGTATGATCAATCATTTAGTCACGATCTCAACTTTGCAAACTCTTCTATATGGTGGAATCATCTAATTAAGCAAGATGAAAAGCCCCTTGGGGCTATTAAAATTTTTAAAGGAAAGAATCTTTTCAAAAAAGGGAATTCAAGTCTTCCATTATTTATGGGATCACATCAGCTTCAATTGAAACTCTTGGAAACAATTACGAGCTGAGTTCAACTTGACATTTCCAACTAAATAGCCTCTTCTTCAAATTCAACAACTTATTCCCCCCGAACTCTTTTGTATTATGTCATATCCTTGTCATTCTAGCTTTTTGAAAGACTGGAAATGGCCTAATAAATGTAATATCCACTTCTTTCCTCTCAAAACCATCTATAGACAGTTCCTTCCCTCAATTTTTCTTTCACCTCATCTCAATGTCAAGTGGAACTGCAAGTTTAGCCAAACAAAATGGAATGTGATCAGCCATCAAATTTGGAATTCTAAGGCTAATGCTCAATCTTAGCTCTTGGCTTGGAAGATTCTTCATGTCAAGTTATCTATTGGAAGTCACCTCAAATTTCTCCATCCTGCATTATCATGCCCCTTTTGTGCTAAATCTAAATTTGTAAAACATGCTTTTGGTTCTACTCTCATGGTCAATGTATACATCCAAAATTGGTCTGGATAATATTAATTAAATATCGATTATTTAATTAATAAAATTGTATTCCTCTACTATATAAATAAATCAAATTTATTTACATAGTTCCTTTCTCTTAATTATTATATTCTAATTCACCCTCTTCATGATTTAATTAAAATGAACAAATCTAAAAAAAAAAAATTATTTTAATTAACTTCCCTCTCATTTAATTTGAATTTCATTACATTTCTACATATCTTCTCTAACCACCTTCCACCTTCCACCTCACCCTCCAACTCACCATGTGTCACATGAAAATGATTATTATTATTTTCTAAATTGGATAATTACTCTCAACCATTTAACCACCTTGAGAACACATGGCTCCTTCATCCAAATGATTCCCTCTTACACTTGGAAAATCGGTTTTATTAAAGGGAACATTTGCCTTGTTTTCTCCATCCTTTTCATTCTTCTTCGTCGGATTCTCCAAATTAAATCTTGATCACTCATGGCTGCCAAACCACCCAATGCCTTAGAAAAATCTATAAAGTGAGCCCAATTTATAGCTTTGGCATAAGGAGCAACTGCATAACATCACTCTATAAAATTTCATTCAAATTTTAGAGCTTCATTTACATTTCCAGCTTAGCATTTAGGATAGTTTGTCAATTTGTTTAGATCATGGCTCCTTTAGGAATTTCATAGTTTAATTCAACATGTAGAATCAATTCTAATCTCATCAATACTAGCATAATATTTCATTATCTTCCACTTCATATCATTTTGTGCATATTGGCTCATTTCACCATATCAATTTATCATTTCATTTAGCATTGAATCATTTAATCATGTAGATGTAGACTTAAGTTATGCATTGTAAATGGATAGGCTACTCATTTCTTAGATGAAATCTCAGTGATTTGTGTAGGAATAAGATATGAGAGCATGAATTACCAGGACATTTAAGATTAGAGGAGGATGCAAAGTTTTTAAAGAATTATGTTGTTAAACTATGTTTGATTTAGATAGATTATTTAATATAATACTTTCCATCTAAGTGTGTTGTTTTTTGTATAGAATTCACACATATTTTTACACCACACATTAATTGGCACCCATTGTGGGGCCTAGTGCCTATTATTTTTCTACTTTTTAGAAATTGTGTTTTGTAGGCTCAGACAGGATTTTTTTTGGCGCAACTATGTAATTTTTTAGTGTTCTCAAAAGATTCTCCAACACTTTCACCCATTGTTCTAGTGCTTCTAAGATTACATAAAACACTTCCAAAGACCTTGCTGAAACTCTAGAAAATTCTTGTCAAAGAGAATCTATGATAAACTACTAATGAATTTGATGCAGGGGTTATATTTTATGTCTTTCCTTCTTGCTTAAATTAGGAACATAGATTAATTAACAAGGAAAGAACACCATGTTTGCTACACATTTGGAATGGTAGGCATATGCTATCCCCTTAGCTGGATGACCAGAAATCTAGACCTCTTCCTTTTCATTTATTTGTGGTGTGTTTTGAATGGTAGGAATATGCTCTCCCCTTAACTGGGTGACCAAAAATCCAGACCCATTCCTTGTTAATCTGCGAGTGTGAGTAGGATATACAACATGGGTTCTCTCTTTATTCATGCAGAATAAAGATTGATCAAACTACGAGCATATTATCTCGCTTTTGTTTATCTTAGAGGGCCTGCCTTGGGGAAAAAGTACTCACCCAAGGGAACGACTCAACTGGTAACACTCTAAATCTAAGAGTATTTCCAACTAGGATATAAATGTGGATATTGGAAAAAAATCCAATATCATGAGGATAGTCCTAATGAGAAGGGAAACAATGGTCTCTCACCACATGGGTTATCCTCCACAAACAAGAAGTCCTTACTAGAACCCTTGTTTTAGAATTGGCCAAATCCTTTATCTATTCTCTTGGTACAACACTGGTCAGTGTGAAGGCATCCACATTCTCGCAGTCTTTAGTAGAGATGATCAGTCTGCCATGGGAGTTTCATGGATTCTAGAAGCTTGGTTGACCTAAAAAGAGAGTGCAATGTAAGGGGGATATCGTGTGGCCAAGATTCTGAATTCATCTACTAAGATAAGTGTGCTTAGGGTAAAACCTGCGTGGAATCTAAGAGAATATAGTCTATCACAGCCTTAGGGAATGTACATTGTTCTTGTCAATTTTTTTCTCAAAATAAACCTCAAATGAAACTTTACACAATGGAAAAACTACAAAAACTGTGATTCAAAATACATCATCTAGAACAAATCATCTTTTGACCAAAAACCAAAAAAATCAAACAAACTGGAAACAAACTATTGCATACTCTGTTCGGCACTTTTGTTTCTTCCTATAACACTTTCACCCATTTTTCCAACACATTCACCCTTTGTTTCAGCATTTCCACCTTATTTACCAGTGCATTGACCTAACATTTTGGCACTTGCCAACTATTTTGTGGTGCATTCGCCTACTTCAGTGGTGCTTCCAAGCCATTCTATGGCACCTCTGAGCTTTTCTATGGTGCTTCTTCCTTTTTGGTGTTTCCGCCCACTATAACGATGCTTCCACCAAAAACCCAAAAATAGAGAGTTGAATGCAATTCCCATTTTCCATTTTAAAACCATTTAATTCAAACATTTTTCCAGTCCAGAGTTATTTTTAGCCTTGACAATAATCTAAACATGGTCTTTTTCTAATGGCTTCATGAAAAATAAAAATTTGAAAACCAAAACACATAACTCTTAGTCCAAAAGATCACCAAAAATGTCTTGCCACACTTTATGACTTTAGGGACAAATTGCTCTTCAATTTTTTATAGAAAATATTCAAGGAAAAATCCTGGTTTGTCTTCATTCTATTATTGTCAAAACCTAAGACTCTTCCAAAGATTCAAACATCTTGTCTAGCAGAAAAGTTCATCCCCATTTCACATTTGTAACCAAAAATTGTAGAGTCTTCTCAAAGTTCAATACTATTCCTTGAGTTTCTTTGAATCTAAACTTGTCAAAATTGACTTATCCAAGTGAAACACTTTACCTAAACTCTTATCAAACATCTAAAAGTTCCTATCATCATCAAAACCACAAAATTTGATTCTCAAGTTGATTTTCCCCATCAGGATTCATCATCCTTCATCTTGAAACAACATACTTTACATCAAATTTTATTATCTTAGTCACATCAATAGGATTCATTATTCTATTTGACTTAGGTATTCCTTGGAACTCCTTAACAATGATCAAATTTTAGCAAATCTTCATCACTTGCATGCCCATTTTAACAAGATCCCAAAAGCGTAAACTCAAAGAATAGGAAGTTGAAACTCAAAACACCATGGATGAAATAGATGAGGATCAATTGAATACTTTAACCCAACAAATGAAAAACCTTCAACAACAAATTTGGGATGTGCAAATGGAAAAAACCACAGAAATATATCTGCTACCAGACATCTACCCATATCCTCTTGAACAAACAATGAACATGACACCTTCTTCACCAATAAATACATCATCCAAGATCAATGTCTTCAAATTCTTGAAAATTTTAAATGAGAATCCCAAATAAAAGTCCTCGAACACAAATGATATTGAACAATCTTACCATGCCATGCATCTATCTTCATCTCCCATAAGTCAAAATAAATCTCAGGATTATTTCACCCAAGTTAATGATTCCATCCAACCACCTTCTTCTATCATATCTTCTATGTCTAATGATTCATGTCCATCTCTCAGTCCAAAACATGATAACATAGACTCCTCTACACCTCAAGATCAAAATATTCTTTCCCCTTCATCCAATGATACAAAAATTCCACAAGTTCTTCCAATCTTTGACCAAGACCCCATCTCTCAAGAATTTTGTAATGATTCCCTCCTTTCACTTTTCATCCAAAATGATTCCTTTCCATCTCAAGAGGAAATTATTCTTCCAAGTCCTCCTTCCCATCCATCTAATGAATCCACACCATTTCACAATTCCATTGCATATCAGGAGAATGATAATTCTTCCATACTATCTAATGATGTCTTACCATCTGATGATCAAGACATGCTTTCTACCAAATCTCATGATTCCCTTTCTCATCAAGATCAAGATATTTCTTTCATACCACTTCACGATGATTTCATACCTAGTAAAGAGAAATTTATTCCATATTCTACACCACATACTCCTTATCCAAGTCAAGATCAAAGTACGCCATCATCCCTAGTTTAATATCCTATCACACCTAGTCAAGCTATCCATGATCCAAACACCTACAAATTGGGATCCTCCACCTTTATCCACTTTGGTTTACTTCCAACACCTATCCTTTCATCCATATCATATCCTCCCCAAAATAGAATTTCATCTTGTTTCACAAAAAATACATATCCCATTGGTAAACGAATGTGTCAAAATATGAACTACAAAGGCAGAGAGTTAGACCTTCATGAACAAGGTATCCTAGAACCCCTTTTTTCTCAAGAAAATCCATATTATCATGGGCTTTGTTATACACCTAAGTGTCCTAGTTCATCAAACCTTCCATCTATCTTAGGTCCTTATCCTAATCCACCAGACCTTCTATCTATCCTAGGTCCTCATCCTAGTTCATCAAATCTTCCATCTATCTTAGGTCCATATCCTATTCCTCAAGAACAATAAAGGCACACATCCTTGATGCCGTTTCAAAATTCTATCTTCAACAACTCATCCACGATACCTCCATACCATTCATCTCCATCCATCTCTCCTATTGCTCTTGGAAGAAATTTGGGTGCCAAATTTCAAAAGCTTCCATATCAAAATCCACATGTATCAAAGGATCAACATGTCTTCTCGAAGAGGCGTGCAAAAATAAAAGAAAATTTGATCCAAAATCAAAAGAAAAATAAAAAAGGCCACAAAGGCCCATCAAAGAGAAAATAAAAATTTCCAAGACCACAAAGGTACGTAAATCAAAAGGAAATTTCAAAAGGCCACAAAGGCCTATCAAAACAAAAGGAAAAATTCCCAAGACCACAAAGGTCCATAAAGCAAAGAGAAAAATCTCGAAGGCCAAAAGCGCCCATAAAGTAAAAATCAAAGTCAAAAATCATGTGGATTTCTAAAAGTCTCATAGAAGAAATAAAATCCAATTTGGCATCCAAATTTGCTAATCCAAAAGCTTCCTCCAATATTCCATCTAAAAACCTATCACCTTCCAAATCCATTTTTCCTCTATCACTACACCACCCTTCAAGGTGTGTGCCAATATTGACCTTGAAATCCTTTCCATCTATCTATCAAAAAGCCTTTCCACCTCCTATCCATTATCCAACATTCATCCCCCATTATTCTCCTTTAATCCAAACCTTTGTATAATTCCTTAGTTCTTCCATCATACCTTTAAAAGGCCAACATTTAGTAGCCTAATTTCCCATTGCCATGGTTTATTAGAGCATGTATTCTAGAGATATTTGGTTGTGAAACTTGATGCTTAAGTCCTTCCTCCACATCCCTATCATCCATATCCTATTGGGGTGCAAGTTTTGTCCATCTTATCATTCCTTACATTTCCACCTTTGATCTTGATAAGGTTAAGGATCTCCTTGAACATCGTATATATTATCCTATTCACTTTGTCCATATCTTTCGTACTATATCTTTGGTCTTATCCATATTCCATCATTCTTACCAGATACATCCTTTCTTCTCATCCTTGGTCTTGATGAGGAATAATGGAAAAAGACTTGGACCTTGTGTCTATATCTTATCTAGTTTATCTTGATCATCCCATTCATTATCTTTATCCTCACTTTCTTCCATTCCATATCTCCTAGCTTATCAAAATCCATTCCATCATGTCCCTTTGCAACCTTGAATCTTATCATACAAATCATATCTGAGCCTAGTTGTAAAACACTATCCAATCCTCATATCTTTTGTCAATCAAGAATCATTAATCTTATCATCATCATGTCTTATGGAATCAATCATTCCCGACATCTTAATCAATCAACCATTATCATCTTTTGACAAGAGATATGTTGCTTGTGTGACATGTTTCGCATTGAATCTTTCATTTTGATCTATCATTTATCCATGGTTGCATTATCTCTATTGTGGGGCATCTTGAACCTTCAATCAATCATATCACCTCATTCCATCTAAAAAAAGTCTTGGAAAAAATCCAAAAACATTTGAAAATGTCCTAGAAAAATCCAAAAACATCTAAAAAAGTCCTGAAGAAATCCAAAAACATCAAAAAAAGTCCTGAAGAAATAAAAAAACATCATAAAAATGTCCTGAAAAATGGTTACCCTGGTGAAAACCTAGCAAACAGACATCTTGTTGACAACAAAAAAATCAAAAAAAGGAAAAAAGATTAAAAAAATCATAAAATCTAAAAAAGTGCAATAAAAGCAATTAGTGAAAACCTAGCAAACAGGCGCTAGTTGTGACAAACTGGCTTCTTCCTCTATGAGAACATATGTTGACTTTTGGCAGTGCACCGTTAACATCCACATCCTTCATTTTTGTTGCATACACAAATCCTATGATGTTAGTTATGTCTCACTATGGATTTTCTATCATTGTACATATTCATAATAAACTAATTTGTGTCCACCAAGGGGAAAAATCCTGATCTCACTAGGGGCAACAAACTTTGAGCTTGAACCAACAGACAAATAGCAGTAGTAAAGCGCAATGAAAACAATGATCACAACGTATCCAAATGGTGAACATCAATCACTATCAGAAATGCATCTAACATCCTTTTCATGTCAGAAAACCCAAAAATAGGTCAAAAATCCAAAAAAGAGTCACCTTGTTGAATTGCATTGTTGTGATTCATTGTAATTAGTTGTCTATTCATATCTTGGTCTTGTAAATTCATCGAGTCAGTCAAACTACATGGTCTCTGCATGTATAACACAGGAAAGGCTTATCTTTGATAAGCCCCTGAGGCCCCTAGGATAGGTCTTTAGGTTAGCTTCTTGGTCAAAATCTCATAAAACACCTAGAAAGGTGGAAAACTTCAAAAATCCCAAAAATAGCATAAAATCAAAGTTGAAAGGATGATGCTATTTTGAACCATGGTTTTACTATTTCCACATAAATTTTCATTTTTTTTGCATTATGATTGATGTTATCATTTCTTAGGAGCAATTCAAGTATGTCAAAGAACTAGAAACGCTATGATCGAGAATGATATTTTTCTTTGTCTGTTGCTTGTGATTTGATCATTATTACTATGTGAATCATCGTGGGATGTGCTCTACAAAGTATCATTGATGAAATTCTGGATCCACATAGGAAAATGGTTAACTCTTGTGTTTACGCAAGAAATTATTAGGTCATCTCAGTCTAATTATACCTAGATGCTTGTGTTAACTTGCACTATCAAACATCATGAAAGTAGTACTCAGGTCATCACGGTCTAATTATATCATCAATGTTTGTACTCACTTTCAACATTTCAAAAGCTCAATGATGAAAATAAGCACAATAAATCATTGGGATGACAATATTACATTTTATATTTGCATGGTTAAAATAGATTGCATCCATATTAGTCTTGCATACGCATTTATGGATTGTTTCAAAGCTACCAAATTTCAATCTCAAAAGCTACACGTATGCCCTTTCCTCATCATATCATTATCTCTTTAATATTTCTTAAGATAATATAGATTTGATCATCTCTTCCACCATCATTTTCTTTCACATTTCCATCTAATCCTAATCTTAAGTCTAGCACAAATCATCTAATCACATCCTTGGTTTTGTTCCCAATCTTGTTACAAGCCTTTATCCAATCATCATTATCATCAGGATGTATCCTTCCCTATCCTTTTGTGTTGTTTCGGGATGTATCCTTCCCTTATCAACAACACTCTTATCCTTGAATCAATCTTGGCTCACAACTTGACCGGGGCAACATCACACTTATCCTTGAATCCATTTTTGCTCATTTACTTCTCATCTTCTCCTTTCATTATCTCTTCCTCATCCCATCCTATCCATCATTTTACATCATCAAGTCTCATTACATTAATCAATCTTATACTAGGGCATATCAATCAAAGATGATAGACCACATTGCCCAATCAAATCTGAATCCATGTGCACCAAATGTGAAAATCCTCCTATGATTGCAACACATTGCAATTAGCATATCAATCAATCAATCTATCAACCTAATCAACTCTAATGCATTTTTGATCAAATCTCGCGAGCATCTATCACTGATCCTCACCTATCATGAGGAAAATCATCATCAATATATCATTGATCCTCACCTATCATGAGGATAATCATCATCAACCTATCATTGATCCCCACCTATCATGAGGACAATCATCATCAACCTATCATTAATCATCACCTATCATGAGCACAATCATCATCAATCTATCATTGATCCTCACCTATCATGAGGAAAATCATCATCATATTCTCATTGATCCTCACCTATCATGAGGTCAATCATTAACTATCACATCAACATCATCAAATCAATTGGTTGAACGTGATCATCAAGCATCAAACACAAGGAGGCAACATAAGGCATCAATTAATCAAAGGGCAGCTTATTTCTTCCATATCAGGAGATAAATCGCTGTAATATTATCAAATCAAAATTTCATCATCGACAACATCACAAATCAATTGAAATTTTCAAAAAATCATCAAAAATATTTTTATTATCACAAATTCCTCGATTTATCTCCCAAGGTGGCATACAGTTGTAATCTTCTGAAAAACATTGTTCGGGGCATCGTTGAAATTTTTTGGCAGCACTAATAATTTTTTCTTTAAATTAATGCATAAACACATCACTTCAAAGAGGGGAGAAATGTATACATCCAAAATTGGCCTGGATAATATTAATTAAATATCGATTATTTAATTAATAAAATTGTATTCCTCTACTATATAAATAAATCAAATTTATTTACATAGTTCCTTTCTCTTAATTCTTCTATTCTAATTCACCCTCTTCATGATTTAATTAAAATAAAAAATATATAAATAATTTTTTTTATTTTAATTAACTTCCCTCTCATTTAATTTGAATTTCATCACATTTCTACATATCTTCTCTAACCACCTTCCACCTCCCCCTCCAACTCACCATGTGTCACCTGAAAATGATTATTATTATTTTCTAAATTGGATAATTACTCTCAACCATTTAACGACCTTGAGGACACATGGCTCCTTCATCCAAATGATTCCCTCTTACACTTGGAAAATTGGTTTTATTAAAGGGAACATTTTCCTTGTTTTCTCCATCATTTTCATTCTTCTCTGTTGGATTCTCCAGATTAAATCTTGATCACTCATGGCTTCCAACTCACCCAATTGCTTGGAAAAATTTATAAATTGAGCCCAATTTATAGCTTTGGCATAAGGAGAAATTGCATAACATCACTCTAGAAAATTTCATTCAAATTTTAGAGCTTCATTTGCATTTTCAGCTTAGCATTTAGGATAGTTTGTCAATTTGTTTAGATCATGGCTCCTTTAGGCATTTCATAGTTTAATTCAACATGTAGAATCAATTCTAATCTCATCAGAACTAGCATAATCTTACATTATCTTCCACTTCATATCATTTTGTGCATATTGGCTCATTTCACCATGTCAGTTTATCATTTCATTTAGCATTGAATCATTTAATCATATAGATGTAGACTTAAGTTATTCATTATAAATGGATAGGCTACTCGTTTCTTAGATGACATCTCAGTGATTTGTGCAGGAATAAGATCTAAGAGCATGAATTACCAAGACATTTAAGATTAGAGGAGAATGCAAAGTTTTTAAAGAATTATGTTGTTAAACTATGTTTGATTTAGATAGATTCTTTAATATAATACTTTCCATCTAAGTGTGTTGTTGTTTTTATAGAATTCACACTCAAAAATTGTGGCATTCTCTTTTCTCCCTGCTTCCCAACCTCTTCAATCATACGTGGTCATAGAAAATAGCACTCCTTGGTGTCTCTGTCACCATAATATCCTCACTCAACTGTGTAGGTAGATCATCCTTAAATTCATTTGGAAGTTTCATTGAGCTACTATTTTTTTCAGCATCTTTCAACCTCTTAAAATTGATTCTCAAATAATTTACTGGAATCTCTCTTTGCAATTACAAATTTGATTGCTATGCTCCATGACTATTTAGAAAATAACAATGAGCTTAAAATTTATATCTACAATGTTCAAGCATAGTTACAGTTGGTTGACAGATACACATCTTATTAAGGAGGCTATTTCTTGGAGGCTTTGGAGAGTTTTCTACTTGTTCGACATTAAGTTGCTAATCAATGTTTCAAGTTTGTGTTGTTTAATATCTTCTTGGAAGAGATATATTAGTTGGTGCAATTATTGTTTCTATAGCATCACATTTTCCTATTGTAGATATGTTGTTACTATTGTTGTTGTAGTAGCATGCTTTGTTTTACTTATGCAATGTACTGATGACTTGGAGTTGTTTTTATTACTATTGTAGTAGCATGTATTTTTATTCTTGTTGTAGACACTTAAAGATGTCCTAGGCCTGCGA
This sequence comes from Sequoia sempervirens, assembly GCA_007258455.2. Lineage (NCBI taxonomy): Eukaryota > Viridiplantae > Streptophyta > Pinopsida > Cupressales > Cupressaceae > Sequoia > Sequoia sempervirens. The sequence goes on along the minus strand of VDFB02271358.1, from coordinate 141,603,801 downwards.
ATTCTAATTTTACCACTTTCATCCTAGCATAATTAAGACATTTAGTTATGTCATGGATCTACGTATGACTATTAATTAAATAATTCATTATTGTTTAATTAATTGATGACCTTTTATTCTTCATGATTATTAAATAAATAAATATTAGTTATTTATTTAGTACGTCGTTAATTGTCTAAAGTCTTCCTTCGTTAATTCTTTCTCATTACTGAATAAATGAATTTCATTTATCTAGTTAATATGTCACTAATTATCACAACTAAATAAATTCATTGATTTATTTAATTTCTAAACCATATCTTCTAAATTGAATAATTATGTTTAATTATTTAATTGTCTGAATTAATATTCCTCTCATTTTAAATAAATGAAATTATTTAAAATGTCATCACATTCTTAATTAATTGTCCATTTTGGATAAATAATCTAAAAAAGGATTATTTATGGTTTTTAAAATCCACATTTTGGATAAACTTATTTGTTTATCCGACTCATGAATTAAATCATTATTTAATTCATAAGTGGACATTCCACCTTGAATTTATAAATTTGCATTATTTCCACCATGAATCTAATAATGTGAATTATTTCCACTAACTCATTTATTTATCCTCACTAATCATTTATTAATCCCACTTTACATTCCACCAAAATAAATAATTAACACAATTATTTATTAATCCCCACTTATGAATTAGAACATTATGTAATTCATAAGTGGACTTTCCACCTTCCACCTTTGTGATTTTTAAATCTCACAAAGTGGGTCACCTTGTCTTTTTGATTTTAAAAATCTTTATTTTAAAAAAATTAATTATCTCACATATTTTCTCCACCATTGATATGTTTCTTCTCAGATGACATCCTGAACCTTCATTAAGGATTTTTCCCTAACCCTAATTAGGGATGGTCAAATTTAATCTTGGCCCTTCATTTTAGGTTCTTGGCAAGATTCAATCTGGTCCGTCCATTCAGAATTGGATTTTCTATAAAATGTCAAGCTTGCTCATTAGGATTGGATTGGATTGGATTGGGATTGGATTCAATTTATGATTTCTTAGGATCTTATTATTGGAGAACTATTAGGACTTTGAAAATTGGAAGGGAATTATAGTCATTTTAGGATTGTCATAGGTATAGGCATTTAGGAAGAATCCTTCAAAGCTTGTTTAGGACATTGGCATAGTCAAGGATTGCTCACACACTTGATTTTGAGGGAAACACAATCAACAAGTTAGAAGGTATAATGGAGGTCAACCATGAAAATTGAAGACATTGGGTGAGATCATTTTACTCTTCATGTTTTATCTTTGTTTCCTTTGCACTTCATTATTCTTTGGGTTTATGATTTCAATTCCTTTGATAGTATTACTAACGCAAATTTAACCCCTAGATTACACTTGTATGTTGTATTGGTGGCTTGATTGACACCTATACCTTTAATTATGTTTTCTCGTTGATGTAATTTATTATTCTTTTTCCAATAAAAAATATATATATCCATCACTTTTTCAAAAAATAAATTCAAAAGGTGTGTACAAATACCTCACATAAATCACTATCAAGTGAATGTGCATTCATTATCCTACCTTATCAAATATATAAAACTAATGAGCCATTATATCTAGTCACCTTTTTATTCCTTCCAAGAAAGTTCTTGGTGGCCATGAAGTAGGTATTTTAGTGTTTGTGTGACCTTACGATATTTCGGTATATATTTATGGCACCACCATTTCTTCACATCTTAGACATATTTAGGAATAAATATTTGCATTAGGAATATATACATGCACTAAATATGGCCCTTTTTAAGGAAAATTGCTCGATTTTTCTTCCTTTTACTACCCAATGAATGTAACTAGATGTTAGAATTGTGAAACAAGCTCAAAACCACGAGCCATAGGATTAAACAACAAACAATACACCTTCCACACAAGAGATTTGAAAATAATATATGCAATATACTTCAACAAGAAAAGTTACAGAAGAAGCTTTCAAGAAGATATGAAAGTCATGATATTTCCTGTGAATAATATCTAGAGATATTTACAATAAGGGTTGAATTCTTATAAGAGAAAATCCCTAAATGAGAAATGGATTAGATAATGATAAGTGTCAACATCACATGAGATGTGACATAATGATCTAATATAAGCTCAACTAATAAAGCATTCCTAAGTTTAGCTAAAGTGCAAAGAATAAATTAGACTAATAATCAATTAAAGATTAATTAATTATTAGCTAATGTATGATAACTCTAACACCCCCCCTTAAGATGAACTTAGGGAGTAGCTAAAAACCCTAAAAAGAATGCAAGATGGTTCCCGAAAAACAAGGCCAAGTAAGGTACCCATGTACAAACAAAATATCTCTATAATGTGGAGAAATAGAGAAAACATCATGGGAAAAACTCTACTCCAAAAAGAGATGCAAGCGAAGTGAAGGACTAAAGAAGCCTCCAAACAAGACAAGGTTGTCCCAAAAGATAGGAACAATGGAACATCTAGAAGCATGAAGAAGTTGTAAACACTGTCAAAGAATGACTACTAAAATGCGCCAAGAAGAACCTCCACTAAAACATATAATGATCAGGATCAAGAAGACAATAATCTATATGAGTGCCGCCAACAACACTACTCGAATCAGAAAGAAAACAAAGGCAAACACCTGGTACTCAAAGATACAAATGGAAAAGGTACCAAAACTCTAAAGAACTGATCATGAGAAAATGGAAGGTCGCCTCGTGAAAATAGGAATGCAAGAGTGTCCATATGGTAAGTGCTCCATCTCACTGAAATGCATAGGTAACCAGTCGTTGCATTTGCCTAGTACATAGGAACAAACACTGTATACATAGCTCACTCCAATGTGAAATCAAAGAAGCAGTAGCACCAATACCAAAAACCCCCCCATAATGTTGAAAAGGGAGAGGCGTGACAAGTACACTAAAATTGAATGCCTGAAAGTAGTGCATGAAGAGGAACCAAGAACATCTGAAGGTGCAATCATGAAAGTACAAGTAGATAGAAAGGATGTGAAAACAAAAGTCACATATGCATGAGAAAGGTATGAAGGAAAACAAAGGAAAAAATCAACCCCCATGGAAATTTATGTCATAGTGCAAGTACAATAAGGCACAAAGTGATGTGAAAGATCCCATAACTACACATACAAAGTTGAGGCACTTTATTTTAGTGCATTTACAGATGATAAATACATGCAATGTGAGCCCATAAAGACTAAAAAAGACAACAAAAGAGAAGGATTTATGGAAAAATCCAAAAATAAAATTAGGAAACCACCTACACCACTGTGAAGAGCTCAGAAACAACCTTCTGATGATATCTTGTTTGCCCATTTTTGACATCATATGCAAAATTTATGCCAAAAACATTGAAAGCAACTTTAGAAAAGAAGATATGAATTTGACTGGAAATAACAAGAAACTAAGGAAAAAATATCTTAAAAAATAATTGTACCACTACAAAGTACTTTGAATCCTCTTTCTAACGATATCTCGTTTGTCCACTTTCGATATCGTGGGCAAAAGTTATGGCCTCTAGAAGAAAATAGTTCCAAAAAGGCAAAAACAGATAGTCACTGCATTAAATTTGATGGTCACATGACTATTACAGCAAAACTGTGAGCTTAAATATGACGACCAAATGGTCATTGACACATTTGCACAATTTGGCTTATTTGAAAAAAAAATGTTTAAAAAAAAATAAAAATAAAAAAATTTACAGTTATATTTTTTTGTTAAAAAAATTTATAGTTATATTTTTTTGTTAAAAAAATATATGAAAAACATTGATTATTTAAAAAAAGAATTCTAAAAAAAAAGGTTGGTGGCCCCTATACAAGACTGCGTAGGTATGGACTTTGGGTGCTTACAAAGCTTTTTTGTTTTAAAACTAAATTTTTACAAAGCTTTTTTCAAAAGCTTTTTAAATTTTTTTTTTAATAAAAATTGCAAATCAAAAATTTCATGCAGGGAAAAGATTTTTTGACCAATTTTTTTTAATACCTCATAAAGCATGTAGAAGGCCGTACGAGCTTGCAAAGAAAAAAAATTGCCACAAAGGTCAACTACTCAAATTTCAACAATTTAACAGGCAATCTTAAGGTTTTTGGCCGCTTCAGATGCAACAGTGAGGTCTGTTAAAATGCCCCAAAAAATCAGGCACCTTCTGGATTTGGCAAAAAAACCCTTTCTCAAACCTTCACAAATCTAACAAACGAAGTCGAAATTAGGCAAAACAAAAGCCAAATTTGACTTTCTCGACAACTTTTGATCTAATGACAAGGTCCTTTTTGCAAAAAAATGCTTTGAAAAATGCCCACCTCCAAAATTTGTAAAAAGAACAAAGGGGATTTAGATTTGAAGCGTACAACCCTTGTTGAAGAAGAAAATTGAGAAGGGTTTCACTGAATCCACACTTTGATGTCGTGTTAGAATTGTGAAACAAGCACAAAACCATGAGTCACAAGATCAAACAACAAAAAATACACCTTCCACGCAAGAGATTTGCAAACAATATATGCAATATACTTCAACAAGAAAAGTTACAAAAGAAGCTTTCAAGAAGATATGAAAGCAATGATATTTCTTATGAATAATATCTAGAGATATTTACAATAAGGGTTGAATGCTTATAAGAGTAAAGCCCTAAATGAGAAAGGGATTAGATCATGACAAGTGTCAACATCACATGAGATGTGACATAATGATCTAATATAAGTTCAACTAATAAAGCATTCCTAAGTTTAGCTAAAGTGCAAAGAATAAATTAGACTAATAATCAATTAAAGATTAATTAATTATTAGCTAATATATGATAACTCTAACACTAGATTCGATGGTGCCTCGTATACACCAATTCATATTGACAACTTAAGGTCATAAATTTTTTATAGAGTTCATAATAGTGTACTCTCAAAATTTGCATTTAAATTTTTTTCTATATAAAATAAATTTCATGAATCCCTCATTGCTTTCTTACACATTTGATCTGATTAATGCAACATTTATTCATTAGAAAACTCATTATTCATGACATCTACAAAGATAAAGTGATTTATAGAAAATTTTGTAGGGATAAAGACAATTGAAATTTTCCAAGTAATTCCCCACATTTTTGTAGAAAGATGTGAATTAAATCCCCTTTTCCCGTACTAGCCAGTCCTTGTCCTTAGCTTAGGATATTCACTAAATTTTGTTGAAGAGAGTTTCTAGAAAAATGGAGTAAACCTCTCTTTTTTCTAAGGTACCTGAATTTTCTTCCTTTCTATGGCAGCATTATGGACCTTTTTTATGACTTAATCAATCATAAATATATTGCAATTCATGGCCCATTTATTGTGCTCAACTTAGCTTTCTATATATGTGCATACGTTTTACAGTTTGAAGTTTAAAATTTATTTTTTCATTTTAACTTAGTAGTATGAATGTTATCTTAATTTTTTAATTTTTATGTTAGGGCATAAAACTTAGTAATCAAATATAGGTACATGATTTAAAGATAATTAGAGACTAGTTGAATCAAGTTAGTTTGAAACAAAACTACTCTAGAGAGCAATGGACAACCCTATCCATTGATTCTTTGACACTAATTTATTGTGTGCTTATTCTTCCTTTTCTAGTTGAAACTCTAGAATCAAATAGATACAAAGGACAACTTGAAAGTCTCTCTTCCAACTCAACCTTTCTTCTTTTTATTTGTGATGGGTGATCTCTATGACTCAATTGAAGGATTAACTTGGGTCTACCCCAAACCCCTACTTTCCTCAAATTGCCTCTCCCTACAACCTTCATTTGGCATTGCTTTTATAAGGGCAGCATATACATCATTATTTCCATTAGAAAATGGAACATCCTTCTCACCACACTAAGGGCTTAAGAGGATGAAAGGGCCCCTACTCCATGACCAAACTTGAGGCAACTATAGAAAACCACTAGTATGGAGTTTGCATAGATAATTTATTGCACATGTTTACCTAGTTTAGAAGATAAGGTGGAGGACCTTATCAACCTCCATAAAAATATACGATTTGAAAAAAAAAAATGCTTCCTATATATGGGTACCATATCACAATAAATAGTTTTCAAAAAGAATTGGCAATACCCATAAACACCTCCTCCTCCCAATATTCCAATAGTCATTTTTTAAACCCAAATTGAAACCTTGCTAATGCATTATGTTGTAGGATCACTCAATAGTCATTTTTTAAGGAATAAACTTACCTCTTCGAGAAGTACCCAATGTCTAGATTTGAGGATTTACTCAATCACTAGGTGGTTATCTTTTCAAGGTGTTGGATTGAGCTCGTACGACTTCCTACAGATCCCCAACCCCCTTTCCCACCCTTTTATAATAGTTGTTTGGATAATGGTTTGGTATGATAGAATTTATACACATCACTTTAGTTGAGGTCACTCCATTGTTCAAGTCTTATGGGTCTCATCCATTATTTCCAAAATCTCAAATTGCCCCCTAAGTTTCCATTTTTGTTGGGATGATTTTTGAAACACATCAAAATTTAGTCTAACCAAACATATTTCCAACAAGTGAATTCCCTAGTTTGGAAATCAACCTAACAACAATAGAATCAAACACATATATCAAAATACCGTTCCCATCCTCTAACAAAGCTACAAAATAGCAAGAGTGTCTATAGGTCTGTACCTTTGATAGTATCTACCCAATAATTCATCAGCATACTACAAACATCAACCCTAACATCTTGATCCATCTAGAATATCAATCCAACACTAATCATAATATCCAAAGCTTGAACAAAAGGACTGGTGAGAGCCTACAAAGAAGCCTCATTTATACAATACTTCCAACCAATCTCTAGAGTAGATACCTTACAACTAGAGCTTGTAGGAGCACCAAAAGGGGGGACACTATCACCACAACACAAAGGAAAATAAGGGACCTTAGAAGAAATGGCTACCAATTTTTTTAAATATTCATATTTGACACAATGATATTTTTTTAATGAAATTACATTTTTATTATTTCCCATAAAAATTCCATTTTATAATTTTAATTATTTTCACCATGAGAATATGATGTCAAAGACTTTTAGTGATAGTAAAATTAAGATTAAATATTCTAGAGAAGTTAAAGTGTTTACATGGTCCTATCTCCTTGGTTTCAATTTTAACCTTCAAGGATTAATAAACCAAGGACAAGAAGTCTACAAGCAATTAAAATCTCAACATTCTTTATGTTAAAGTGATAATATGATGCAGGAGCATCCAGTGGTGTAAGGGCAATCTTGCATCACCCAAAAAAAATGCATTGCATTTATATTTCAATTGGTTAGCTTTTTGTAGATGTCTTTGCATTTCTAGATACCCCCCCTTTAGCTATTAAATATTCAAAGCCAAATTTGAGGCCCTTAGAGGCTCTGGATGGGCCTGAAATTTTGTGAAAATACCAAAGTAGTTGGCCATAGGCCCTACTTTGTGCCACATTGTCTTTTTGAGAGCTTTCTGAAAAGGTATTATCATTGAAAATCCGACGATCGGATTAAAAGTTATGGCTGCAAAAGTTGGTGCATTTTTAGAAATGTGCTAATTTTTGAATGTGAATTTAAATTTGAATTTCAAATTGTAATTTGGGTGCCAAACCGCCAAAACTCATAACTCAAATGTTGTTTTTAGCTCCAAACGGAAAAGGGGCTATTAATGGGCTAGTTTCTGATTTTTGGGTAGCTTTTTGGGGAAAAGAGTTTGCATGCTACGAAAGGGAGTCTTTAGTAATTTCTATAATTTCTGTAATTTGCATGTATTGCAGAGCTTGAGGATCTGTGATCCTCTGCATATAAGAAGTTCCATTCTAAATAATAATAAAAGTTCTCTGGTTGTTGGCATCATTTTTCTATGTCTCGAGTTTGCTCCCTCGTCATAATATCCTATTTATACAAGCATATAAGACGACATGAGGAGTAGTGACATCACCTTATGTACCAACTTTAAAATGAACATATGTGGTTGTTTGGGAGCCAATTCCCTATGCATACTAGCTTGAAGCAACCCTAACATCAAGTGTGGGGTCTTTTTTTTTTGAGAAAAATGCATGATATTAATAATAGAAAAAGAATTTACAAGAGTACAAATGTGCTTAAAAGAGGCACATCCCAACCCGAATGACTATAAGAAATGGTCAAACGAAAAGAAGCAGGGTCATTTGTTACTTTAAAATACAATATGATACAAAAGTGACAAACATGAAAATAATATCAACCAAACCTAACCAAAACCCTTCTTATAATCTTTAATTGTTTTCAAAAATATTTTGATTTAAACTACATATTAACAAAAACAAATATAAATGTGTTTCTTCCATATGGATAGTAAATTCTCTTGATCCTATCTTCACACTTTTGGCCATATGTGATGGATTTTAATGTGATTGATATTCACTTTCCTTTTTAATTATTCTTTGTAAGTTAAGATGAATTTGACCTCCACGTAGTTATCTTAGAAGATGGATGTGTTTTGGCTATTACTAAAAAAATACTTTGATTAGTTTTTTATTGTGTCCATGACAGCTCGTGGTGGCTTCGTGATAATTAGGAATGCTGATGAATATCAGTGTATTGCTTTCATATATTCATAGATTTCACTAAATTGATGTGGATTTTCATACAAGTATATACTAGCTCTTGCATTTATAGGAGGTTCAAGGGATATATCTATAGTAAAATATATGTTAAGTAATATATGATAATACAAATAAAAGAAATGAATAAGAGATATTATTTTATTTAATAATTTTATTATTTAAGATAATGTCTACAAATAAATATATCAAATTTACAATATTAATTTTGGATATATATATTTGTATATGGTTTTGGATAAAAAATGAGAATTTCATAGATTTTTTGACACTAAAACATTTTTTCATTATAAAATTTTAAAACATGTTATTAAAGGCCACATCTCAATTTAGTAGTGATCATCATTTATAATATTCCACAATAAACATAAATCAACAAATAAAAATGACATATGTTAGTCTCATAAATTTCATAACCAATGTGATTTAAGGAAAAATGTTCTCCCAACTACCAATCTTTAATCCTTTAAAACTTTTCTTGAGACCCTTGTAAAAGACAATTTGGTTTACATAATCAATGACAAAAAAATATCTATCAAACATCTCAATGGTGATTTTGAATTTTGAAGCCAAATTATCTCATTCATATATTAACTTCTAAACATTTTAAAAAGATCAAACATCATCAACATATCTTTCATAAATTTGAACAATAAATACTTTCAGAAACTAATTATAGACACCCAAATTTGATCACTCCCATATGATCAAATTTCCTCCTTTATTCATCAATTCTGTCAATATTAATTTATTTAATTAATATTGCGCTTCCCACATAAGACTCTTAAAGTGTTTAATTTAATAATTAAATACTTTATTTGGTGCTTTTATCTTCTCTAAATTAAATAAATACACCAATTTATTTAATTTAGTCATCCTAATCTATTGAATTAAAATCAATTTAAAATTCCTCTTTTCTCACTCCTAGTCACATCCTCCATAATCCATCTCTAATATGAATTAATTTAATTAATTCATATTTAGGGTGTGCATCCTCTTAATCAAGGATTAATGTCACATCCTCCTACATTTGCCACTTGTCTCTAATCTTCCATTAATTATCATAATCAAGTGTTTGCACAACTTTAATCAAAGTCATTAGCCATTTTTAGCACCACTTTTTGGTCAATTCTTCCATTTTTCCTTTTTGGACATTGACCCTCCTTCCCATGAAAATTTTTAATTCTCATTTATTCATCCCATGTCTCTCTCCTCCCCATGTGAATTTTTAATTCACATTTTGTTTTTCCAAGGTTTCTAGAATATTTGACATGTCACTTCATGTACATCTGACCAATTCCCACCTTTTTGGAGACCCTCTCTTATCCTTTAGACTCTCCTAAGAATGTGAATTAATTCACATTTATTTCTCCAACCACCTCTCCTTTTCCCATGGAGATTTTTGAGGAATTCCAAAATTCCTCAAATCTCCCTTTCACCCTCACTTGGGGACAACAAATTCCTTTTTGAGGAGATCTTCTCACTCCCCAAAGTGCTTGGAAGGTACTTGTCCTTCCTCCATCTCATGTACCTTTTTGACACCTCACCTCCATCTCATATCCCCTTGGCCACTTCACCCTCCACATGTCAAGATGTGAGGGCTTGTGAGTCCTCAACTCACCTTAGCCTTTCATCTTGACCTTGTTGGATAAATCTCAACCGTTGAATTCTCTAGAGAATTCAAATTCCTCTATAAATACCCCCTCCTTAAGGGCATTTTGGAACACTTAGCCATTTTATAACTACATGCTGCCAATTTGCATACTCACTCATTAACTATCATGTAGCCATCCATTCCAATCATTTTGCATAAGTTGATCTTGCATTTAGTCACTCAAGAAGTCATCTAAGGAGCACACAAAATCATCTCAATCAAGGGCCAACTAAGGAGTCTTCAATAGCAAGGAAGGTGAAATCATTTTCATCTTGTTTTATCCATTTTCCTTCTTTTTTTATCACTCTTTAGGCTAATCTTGAAGTGTCCTTAGTCTTTTATCATTTTCATTTTTAGTTATTTTGCACATTAGAGTAGGGTAAAATTCCAAGGTACACACTAATATTTGTAGTTCTTCAGTCAACCTAAAGATATTTCAAATATATATACATGCATGTGCGAATTAGAAATAGAAATAACACTTCTTTTCAAAATATCTTTCCAGTACAAGATATAACCATTGTACTTGGTCAACAGTTGCATTCAATTGAAATATTAGATATGGAGTTTTTATGTTAGTTTTTTCATGTTTTGACATGTTAAAAACCATATATTATTCAGTTACAGTCTCAGTTGGACTCAAAACTAAAAATTCAAAAATTGAAGTAGTTTTTTCAGCTACTCCTTTCATATTCAATTTATTGTTTTAAATTTTATTTTGGTCTCAAGAACTAGAAAAATATAAAGAAATTAGAAAACTAAAAAATATAGATTGAAGGCATTACAATAACATCTATCTTTTCACTAATTGATGCTAGACAATAGTAAAATAATAGTTGGCTCTTAAAATTTTATGCTTAAATTCATATGCATTTAACAATGAATCCAAAATTGACAATGATGCATTAAACTAGAACTGTAAGCATCAACTACCAAATAAAAGGAAAGTAGAGAATTATTTGTTTTGAATGAAAAAAAGGACTTGCTTAGCTACAAGGATATTACAACTCAATCTTTATATGGGCATAAGCCCCTAATGTATATCACCTACTCAAACTTATCCAAAACTATAACACCCATATTTTCACTACTTGGTGGTAAAAAACATTAAACTAATAGTTGCATTTAAAAGTTAAGGGTAGAATAGCATGGTTCCAAAATATATTGATTCATTTTCAATCGAAGCTTAGGTCTAGGTGTGCTTTCTATGGGAATGGATTTTTGTACTCCAACTATTTAGCTCATGTCAATCTTCCAATTTTTTCAATGAAATATATGATGCATTTTCTTCAAAAATAAATTAATGGTTAAATCAATGTCTACACATAATTAAAAGGATCACAAACATAAATTATTGGTAAAAGTTTCTTCCTCAAGAGTTTGTTCAACTTATGACTTCAATCACATCAACAATATTCAATACAAAAACTCACATGAACAATTTGTTACTAAATTTACGATGGGATTTAAAATATAAGAAAAACATCATTATGAAAAGTATAAATGCATTTCATGTATGACAAGATTAAAAAGGAAATATGGTGAATTGTCCATTTCAACCATTCCTCATGACAATTTGTGTGTTTTTTCGAATTTGTTTGTGTTGGATCATTTTTGTTGTGTAACTTAACATACTATCAAAGAGGTATATGTTGAAGATTAAATCCATGAAGGAGATTTTAGTGAAATGCATAGGACAACAACTAAGGTAATCATGATGAATTTGTGGCTAAGTCTTATTTTTACCTCTTAAATGCTCTCCTAAAAAAAGTAGGGAAATTGTTTGTCCAAAAAAGAGAAGACTACTTCTCATAAGAGACACATTATTTCACTGATGGCTAGTCATTTTGGGGTGACAAATATAGTGACAAACCTTCAACAGTATGTTTATTCAACAATATGTTTATTTGGTGTTTGCCTTGGATAGTCAAAACAAGAGTAGGAAAAAAGGGGATGCAAAGGTGGATAAAGCATCAAATTTCATAGATAAGGTACAACAAATTCATCTAAAAGTTCAAGAAAGACTTAAAGAACCAAGCAAAGTAAGCATGATAAGCATCACTATGATCAACATTGTGTTGAGCACACAAATTCCAAGAGAGTGACATCAAGTTTTGACAAATGAAAATTAAAATATAGAAACAAATTTGAAAATTATCAAAATAATTTGAGAGCAACCAAATATTTTGAAAGAATGTGAGATTTCCATAGACATGAAAGAAAAAGAAAATAGAAAACCTGAACACATTTACTAATGTATGACTTCAGTTTAAAATTTAGCTCTAAAAAAAGTATATGCTGCCAACATTAAAGATTGTATAAATAGCTTTTTAAACTGAATTCCTCAACTTCATTTACAGTAAATAAGGGTTTATTGCATAGAATGAACAATTTCTTGTAATATTTTTTAAATAAAACACATAAAAAGGATTGCAAATTCAAAGATCTATCCTCCACATCCAACACTAAGAAATTCTAAGACAATATTAAATATAATTAAAATGCCAGCAAAATTTAAAAGAATATCATCCGATGGACCTACAACACTGCAAAATCGTAGTAGGAATTTGGAAAAAATAAATAAATTACAAAATCATAACATTGTTAGTGGTTTGTTACACTTAACATGTTTTAGGTGTTCAAAAGAACTTTTAGTTAAGAATCTATAATTGTTAAGCTGTGAGAGGACCCTCCTCCCTATTTAGGGATCAATTGTGAAAAAGCAATACAAACTACTTAGTGCCCATTTTTAGATTAATTGTGAAAGAGCACTACAAACTACTTAGTTCCCGTTTCCATCAATGTTAGCACATGCATATATAAACTTCTGAATTTAGATCTTGGCCTTTGGAGTGTATGGTATTTAAAAATTTCACTCTTAGTACTTAAAGTCTTAATGCATCTTTTAAAATCATATAATTGGTATAAAATCAATGAATGTCGCACATGGAAATAACATAATTACAAAGACACTCATTTAAAGTTCATTGTAAAAGAGGCACAACAAATTGCTTAGCGTCATTGCCATCAATGTTTACATACAGATATAAATTAGTGAATTTAGATCCTGGCCTCTGAAATGTACCTGGTATTTCAAATTTTCACACTGAAAGCATTAAAAAAAGTTTCCCTTGAAATTGAATGGAAGACTTGTTCATCAAATGTGATTATTAATCCCTACAAAATATGTTTAGGTGCTATGCATGTGAGGACATTTAAATTTCTCTCCACTAATTTTTTTTCTTTTGTAAAGCTTCAAGTGGTTTATCTTTGCCTTATTCAATGTCATCTATGCGACCTAAAATTTCCTACAGTAATTTCTCAATATCCAGAATCAATTTGCACAGTCAGCTCTATGAAACAAATGAGTTTGGGATAAAAACTTGTAATAGTAATTATCGACACATTCCATCCACACAGTCTTTGATTGTCCTTGCAACAGCGCTATACAACACTTGGTCAATTTTTCGGCGTCACCACGAGTCGTGAAATCCTTGAACTGCTTCACAGCTATCTGTGACCCATCCGACAGGCTGCCTATGTAAATCGTGTTGAGCCCTCCTCCTCCAATAACATTGGGCACCGAGAAGTTCCCCATGGTAGACTTAATCTGCTTGAGCCTGAAAATCACGAGCCCATGGTGGACTTTCCCTCAGCAGCTAGTGTTGTCGCCACAACTTGATCCGTTGCATCGCTAGTCGGTATGCCTTACTCCACTGCAGACACTTGTAGAAAAGCAACACAACCAGAACCGTTGTAACTATTGGCACAACCACCAGTATGCCTATTTTTGTTTTAGAACGCTCGATCTTGTGCATCGGACCCACTCGGTTGTCCAGCCACTGGGTCGTCATCGATGCCAATGCCGCCAAATTGATCGCACCCATTAGGCAATACAGGACATTGGGCCCCAAATCCTAAAATGAATGCATAGCCCCCCGACGTACATTGTTACAAAGAGTGCATAATTCGATTTGGCGGCCCCAGGTCCTGTTTGTTCAACTATTTGATCACCAAAGCCATGGACTGTGTGCACTTGTTGCAGTTGTATACACCACTTTTCCACCCATTGCAATTCCTCTGCATGCTCTTGGTCTCGATTGCCCCTTCAAATGCCTTCAAGCTGTCAACTCCATTGCAAGACTCTGCAATAGTGACCAAGTCCTCTGCTTTGAGCCTACAACTCATCGCCTCCTCTTTGTCGATCCCCTGTACTGTCAAATGATTCAATGGCCAGGCACAACTAGGCCTTGCGCTCGTTGGGTAGCAGGAAGATCCCACTAGATTGGAGTCATGAAAGAAGCATTGATGGAGGAACTCCATTGGAGAAGTGGGCATCATATGCTTCATCCTCTGCATCGCTCTTGAATTTGTTCTCGCTTTATTTTCAAGCGAAGCCATTTGTTTGCCATCATTCGGGGCCACATTACCTACATCATTCAATAATCATCAACCCCTCCAAATTCTTTTAATGGTGAATTCCTCCTCAATCTTTCTTCCCCAAACCAAATTAATCTAAAGAGGGGAGGCAGAGTGTTTGTTTCCCCTTATGAGTAACAACAGTAAATCGTATAGTGCAAGTCAAATACGGCTTTGTGCAGTAAAGATAGCAATGAATGGAACCATGAGTGAATCCAATCTAGTGATACTACATTTAGGTACTACATCTACTGTAAAGATAGAAATATGATATAGCAGAAGTCGAAAGATTTTTTGAGCGCCTGAAATTTGGCAATTGAAAGTGGTTTAACAACGTGAGACAATAGTTTAGTGGTGTGAGACAAGTTTTCTTGTTAGTTATGGATTGGCAAGTCCACAACATTCTTGAGACTTCATATATAGAATCTCAAAGTTCAATGGGAAAAGAGGATCACATTATTAATTTTTATAACATGTACATATTATTAATAAAAAGGGATGTATAAATATTCAAGGAGGAAATTTTAAGGAAAGAATCTTGAAAGAAGTCACAAAAGAAAGGATTCAACAATAAAGAAAATCAACATGAAACAACTGAATGTGACTTTATAACTGCAACTTGCAAAATACAATAAGATAGATATCACTTTTCTCCAAGATTATAAAGAACATGCTCCACTGCACCAATTTCCATAGATGTGAGTAGAGATCTATGGTGGTTCTTAGCAATAGTTTCCAACTAGGACTACACATGAGTTATTTGTGTCTTGAGTTTTAAATTTTATTTGAGATTTTCTTTCAAGGCTCTAACAAGAGCTGACTGTTGCAAGATAATACTAGAGAATAAACCATGCATAATTACTTCCATAGGTAGGAAGCATTAAAGAAAACAATTTTACATCAGAGCCTCCAAATATACAATAAGATACATTGATCTGAAGATATTCTAAAACCATATTTTGTGAACAATGCAACCCTAATAGTGTTTATTTCCATCTTAATTTGTTGTTAAATATAATAGAAATAAAGGCCAAAGTTTTTTGCCAAATTTTCTAAGCATGCTTGCACATCTAGAAAGCATGTTCAATGGTTTCTAACTTGTGACAGAAAAGATATTTGGAGGAGTGAGTAGGGAGAAAGGTGAGTCATTCTCCCACAACAATTTTTTAGTGCATAATCTTCCATGCTAGAAATTGCACTTTAGCTTCAACTTTGGATTTCTAAACAATGAGGCTCAAGCTGAAACACTTGGATTCAAACCAATTCACTCTCCATTTCAAAATTTAACCTTGGTTGCATTTAGATTGGTGTAATAATGTTATGGTAGATTGACTTAAGAGGGAAATTTTTGATATTATAACCTAGAAGCCACCTCCAATCTTTAAAAAAAATGCATGAAATGGGAGTAGAATTTTTTAATTGAAGATTGAGAGGAGAAAAAAAATACACCTTGTGGATGTCATTGATTAGAGCATTAGATAGATTGAAATCATGTTTGAGTTGCAAGTCATTTTTCTAAGTTAATAATGAGAACTCCCAAATGTCCTTGAATTTGGTGAAGCCTTTTTTGAATAAGATCTTGCATTGAAAATAAGGATTAATACCAAGAGATTGCTCATGTAAAAAACCAATCTATTCCACCAAATAGATGAAGTAGAAAATCTCATCCCATGGCTAAGGTCATGTCCTTTCCATTCAAAAAGAAGAGACAAGTTTGTTTCCAAGCTTTCCATATGCTTAAAAATTGTCTAGAATCTTGAGGTTTCTAAAGTACTTTTCATAGACTTTATCTTTCCACCCAACCTTTTACCAAGAAGCAATTTTGTGTCTAATAAGAGACTTACATGAGGTTGATCCATGAAAATATAAAATAATCTATTTGGCTATGAGACAAATCCCTTGTGTAAGGGGATCAATCACTCTTAAACACCCTTTATTTTTTGGTTGAATACAATACAACCATTAAGCAACTAGATGACCTTTCTTTTATTCTCTTTTCACCAAATAAACCCTCTAATTATTTAATTTAGTTGATTATAACTATTCTTTGAAGGAACCCAACATGATGAAATGTAAACATTACTCGCTATGAGAATTTTGTTTGCATTTTGAACGTGTCCAACCATAGAGATAAATTTACTTGACCAAAAATCAAGCTTTCTTTTTAGTTTATAGATAAACCATTTCCATATTTTAGATAATGAAACTCCTATCTCAACGGGAATGTTGAGGTATTTAGTAATAACAATTATTGATTTTCCATTATGGGGTATCCAAGGAGGTGGCTAATCAAATGAATTCATCCATGATTTAAGAGATAGTTGGGAGCCAGTACTTGAAAAAAAAAGGTCCAAGACTTTGAGGGTGTTGTTGATCTCTTTTTGAGAGTTTTGAATGAATAATAAGCTATTATTAGTAAAATGAGAATTAAGAGAAACTTCATCACCAGGTAGAGAAATACCATGTATGAGGTTCTATCTTTTTACATGGTTTAAAAGGTATCCAAGAGCATCAATAGTGAGGACATAGAGGAATGGATCTAAGGAGTAGCCCTTCCTTACCATTCTTCGAAGAGGAAAGAATTAAGAGATTGACCCTTTAGTAGGGAGGAAAATATTTACATCAAAAAAGAGGAGTTTTATGTGGGAAATGAGCTTGGGACCAAAGCTTGACTATTCAATAATTTTTAATATGAACTACTACCTAATCCTATCATAAGATTTGTCAAAATCCAATTTGATGCGGATGCAATTTTCTTGTATTTATTGTGCCCATTTCATAGTTTCCCAAGCCAACACCAAGCTATCTAGTATGAATCTTCCTCCAATGAAACCAATTTTCTTAGGCATTATAATTTCTTGCACTATATGTTTCATTCTTTTAGCAATAGCTTTGGCTATAATGTTGTAGGATGTGTTAAGAAGAGTAATCAATCTCCACCTTGAAATATTGTTCTCATTTTTTCCTTTAGGAATTAATTTAATCAACCCTTGATTAATAGAGGAACCCATGGATCCTTATGATAAGGATTATTTATAGACCTCATACAAGTCTTCCCTAATGGATGGCCATATTTTTTGTATAATTTTATAGGTAAGTCATCAATTTCAATACTTTTTGAGTCAACCATTGAAGGGCACACAATATATTAAGAGGGGGGTGAATCAATAGATCAAATCTATTTAAAACTCTTTAACTCAACAATATATCCTATCATGAATCCTTAATCAAAACAACTACTAATAATCAAGCAACCACATAAGCACACACTCACACATG
This sequence comes from Sequoia sempervirens, assembly GCA_007258455.2. Classification (NCBI taxonomy): domain Eukaryota; kingdom Viridiplantae; phylum Streptophyta; class Pinopsida; order Cupressales; family Cupressaceae; genus Sequoia; species Sequoia sempervirens. The sequence goes on along the minus strand of VDFB02271358.1, from coordinate 141,585,813 downwards.
AGAACACTAGACATATGTGGAAACTCAATATTGGAAAAAACATAGTGAGAATAGTTATTTGGATCTACTATCCAAATCTAGCCTCACAAAGTAGGAATATAATAAGGAAAATTACAATATGAATTAGGCACCAACCTATCAGAGACACCAATCCATAATTATATTTGTAGGCACCAACCTACTGGAGACACCAATCCCCAATACAAATATCAGAGCACCAACTAAATAAGTAGAACACCAGTCCTATCAAATTACAAAGATAAAGCTTGTAGAACTTCAATATTCATTACACAGCTTACACAAGATCTAAACTTTCTTCAGGCACTCTACTACACTCCATATGATCTTTTGATGGTAGCGCACAATCAATGAGATTGAACCCACATTGAAAAATAGTTGCTTGCACAACTACTCTCACCCTTGTTCACTTTGTTCTTACATTCACATACTTATCACACATATCATGTGGGATGATATCTAAATTATATACAAGATATTATAATAACCTCAATTCATGTTGGTTAGGGATCCACAATTAGCCATGATGATATAAGGTGGACCTAAATTCAAATTACATGAAACATGTAGCAGGTAGGTCCTAAACTAAATTTATTTCCACTAATTCAACATGATGTTGTGCAATTCTATAGGAACCTTAACCTCGACCTATTTTAGCACCACACACTATCTTTGGATACCACACACTACTATTTTTTGCCACAGTTCTGGAACCATCATTGGTTGATTAACTAATATAACACGACCCTTCAGTCACTTCAAACTTCTACCATGATGAACATAAATTTTGGATACTTTGGAATATGACAAAATAAGTGTAGGTATACTCTCCTTTCAAATTGTACAAAAAAAATGCATCCATAAGGAAATGAAAACATGAATATATTTCCAAAAAAACCTCTTTGTCTTGAGTGACTGACCTCCAACATTTTGGACCAGATTTCCATATTACCTCTATCAACTTGAATAGATGCAAGCATAATTTAAGTGGTAAGATTCACTATTCTGCAAAATGCATTGACAATAATAATTCAAGTATAATTACATTTACTGTTCAACTAGCATTACAACTTAGACAATAGTAAGCACTACCCGTCATCAAGGATATTAATTCTTGACATTACTTGAAACATAGGAAAATGGGGGTTTCCAAAATGAAATGATGAAAGGTAGGGTAAGGGGGGTATGATGGACCTATCTTCCTATTTTCATTAGGAAATGAGATCCCCACAAAGAATTGAGCTACAACCCTTAGGTGAGTCAACTCAATGAGGGAATCTACTAGTTTCCTTACGATTGAGGATGGGGGTATCAACCTACACAACACTTTTGGGATAAAATTAAAAATAGTAAATCGACCCAATTATGCCTATTCAAACTTGAATCATCAATTTAAAGCATAATACAAATAGAAACAACAAAGTTTTTATAGATATGGAAATGGTAGGAGGTTGTATACCTATCACCAAAATGACCTCTTGAGAACCTTTCTAGGACTCATTTGCCCATAGGCAAATGGGTCTTTGTACAGAGGTTTTACTCAACTTTTGAGATCCTTTGGTGTTAGACTGTAGCTTTTATTTAATCCAGGTTTCAATGTCAAATAGTTAGAAATAAATTATGTAGGTGAGATTTCATGGATTGACAACAAATTATATGACAACTTTTTGTAACTTTTCCACTTTGCAACTTTGAGGTCTTCCATCCTTCTTCAAGCTATAAACCTACACATTCACAAAGAGGGGGAAAATATCTTTTTTGGTGGATGGGGTTTTACCTTGGTCAAACCCCATTTTGGTAATTAAACCTTGAATTGAAATAATGAAACATGAAAGGAATGATGAATGAACAATTTCTATGTTACAACTCACAAACCCTTGAATAAACCTTTGGAGGACTCGAAGATTGATCTTGATCTTGATCTTGCATGAAATAGATTCAATGGATGTTGATCTTGATACTTGAATCTTTGACTTGGATCTTCAAACCTACATCACAATGTTAGCTCCAAAAACATTCATAATGCATAAGAGGTTGACATGATGTTTGAGATCTTGATTGTTGCAATAAATCATTGATAAATCTACTCTTGAATGCTCTTGATCATAATATTTTCTTTTGTGAAATTTCTCCTTCTTTCTAGATAATGTTGCTTAGACTTGATTTGATTTTAAAAGACCTTGTATTTATAGGTATCTATCCTTAATTTCTCAAAAATTAAACATCACAAGCCGACATTGAAATTTGAATTCGGGGACATTAAAATACCACCAAAAACATATTTTAAATTTGGTTCCAAAGGCCTAGGGGGAACCCAGTTTCCCATGGGAAAATGGATCATAGGTCCGTATTCCTAGAACACACATTGCTTAAGGTAATTACTTATGTGTTGGCATTAATTGTTGTCAGGTTTCCCCTTTGAAAAATGTAATTTATTAGGCTTATATATGTAAAATAGGGCTTATTAAGGAATAATTAAGTCCAATTTAATTGAGGGGACCCAAACAAAGTGTGAAAATGTAAAGGAGTACATTTTCCTACTCTACATTTAGTCCCCACTTTAGTGAGAGGATGACCTTGTGTCAAACTCACACTAAAGTAGACAATAAAGAGAGGTTTTATTATACAAATATTGGAAAAAATAAGATGAAAAAGGTAAAGGAGGATGATCAATCCCCTAAGATCTAAGATCTCATGGAAAACCAACAAAGGCACAAGGAGACACATGTCTATGTTAACTATGCAGCAGTAATGATGAGATACTCAATCATACAATGTAAAAGACTTAAAGAAAGAAAATAAAAGGGGTGGATCAAGCCTCAACTGTTTATCCATGTAAATATGGATCAAGCCTTAGTTTTTTTTCCAAAAAAAATTACAAGTGGAAACCTATTGTCTAGTATGCAAATAAAATGCACTCACATGGGCTAGCGCAATTAGTTGTCCATTAGGTGAGCCCCAAAAAGTGGCTAATGAGAGAGTCACCACACCAAAGTTATACCTATTGATAACTTTGATAAGGTGCCACATAATATAAACTTTGAGTTTCATAAGGCTAGCAAGCTGCATTATGCTAGACACTCATGAACAAAAATGGCTCCACTAGCAAGCAAGGTGTGTTATGCTTGGTGGCTATGAAAAAGGTTGTAACTTCAATCCTCACAAGGCTAGCAAGCTTCATTATCCTAAGCACTCATGAAAAAAATACAAATAGGATGAGGAATGTTCAAAGGGGTTTTTCTTAATGCATGTAAGGTCTCACCTTAGGGAACATTGTGCTTGACATCACCACCAAGAGAGGACAAGGCAAAGGATAAAAGATTCACAACTTAGGGAATGCAAGCCATAGCATTACTACTAAGAGGAATTCCAAATGCTAAGAAAGGTCACTCTCTTGAAGGACATCAATCCCAATGCCACAAAGAAGAAGACACATCATGTGGATCAAGAAAACCTCACTAAGAAACATGAGTTATAGTAAACAAATGTCAAAATGATAATGCCAATGTATGCCCCTAGTTTGAAGAAATTGCTAAGCACCATGTTGTAAGAAATTACTTTAAAGTAGAAAACACTAAATGCTAAACAATAAAGAATACATGAGAGCTTATTTGGAAAACCATATGTCAAGCATATGTTTCCAAATGAAGCTACATCATGAAGAGGGGTTTCCCCCAAAATGTAATGCTAAAGATAACATAGAAAGAAAGTACGTCACATGTAAGCCAACTTAAGGCATAACATTCACATCCAAAGCTTGCTCTTATATATACATGGAAGATGGTCAACTAGCCCAAAAGAGGAAATGGTAAGTGTCATACTAGGACAAGGCTACCTAATCCCTTTCCCCCCAAGGGAAAAAGGTTAGACGAAAATGGATGGTGATATGTTGCTCCTTGTGAAAAGGAAATATGATTGCATAAAGCCAAGTTTATACCCTCATGCATGGTAGTGAATAGCTATGATACTACAACTACCACATGACAAGGAGCAACAACTAATTTTATTGATTAAAATGAGTAGACAAAGTATCAATTTTATGCATATCTAATAAGATATTCCCACATGTAGTATCTATCAATTCAAGATGCACCAAAGTTAAAGTTATCTTAGAAGAATCTTTTGTAAGAGTGTTAATATTAAGTGAAAGATTTTTTGATGCTTTTGCTTGTTTCAAGGGACAACAATGAAGACCACTAGTTGATTCTTGTATATTAGGCTCTATAGGGACACAAAATCCTTGTTCTCTAGCACTACATCTTTTTCCATTATAACCAAGTTGTTTCAAAAGCTTATAACCTCTTCCATATATATTTTCCATTTCCTTTGGATTTTGTGGTTTCTCATGATCAAAATCTTCATATATGGATGTGTAAGTGTTGTTTTCCTCTACTTTTCTTAAAGTTATGGACTCATGTGCTTTTGATGATTCCTCTTGTGTTGATACTATGTTTGTTTCTTTCTCTTTCCCTATATTTTGTGTAATATTGTATTCTCCCATGAATGTAGGTGAAATCCAATGAACCTCGATCATCATCCAATCACTTTGTGACTCTTTCGATATTCCTCTCTTTTTCTTCCTCTTGCATGGATTCTAATTTTGAAGGTGGTATCAATATTTTCAAAGGACTTTCCTTATCTTTCTTAGTGTGAAAAAAACTTTTTGGGTGAGGGTCAACCTTGATTGTATACACTTTGTTGTTTTAGACATACTTCATTATATGATGAAGAGTTGAGGAATTGCATGCATTTCATGAATCCACGGTCTTCCCAAAAGAATATTATATGAAATATCTTGGGGCATAACAAGGAAAAGAGTTTGCAATGTGGCCTTTCCAACTTTGATAGGTAATGTGATCACACCAAGCAATTGTTTTCCTACATTATCAAACCCACAAATGGACAAAGAATTAGGTTCAATCTTGGTCTTGTCCATTCCAGTCTAATCCAAAAGGGTTATGCTACACACATTAAGGGTTGAGCCATTGTAAACAAGGGTTCACTTTATGCCACACCTATTAATTATAGCCACTACCATGAAAGCCTCATTTTGTTTTCACACTTCTAATAGAGGTAACTCATCTTGATGGAAGGTAATGTCTAAGTTGATTGAATTAATACCTTGAATTAGGGCTGCTACATCATTTGGGTTTGCACTAGGGGGAACCATAACTTGTTGCAAATACATTTGGAGCATACTATGGTAATTAGGTGAGGCTTGAATAAGATCCCATAAAGATATCTTAGTAGGAGTATTTTTAAATTGTTCAACAAGATCATACTCGTTTTCGATATGTAAAGGAAAATGAGGAGCACTAGGCAAGAAAGGTTGAGGAAATGGACGTAATGGAGTGGGAGTGGTTTGTGATTGCCTATTATTACTTGTTTATATGTGTGAGAAATAGTATTGTAACTCAATTGCTTCAAAACATTATTACTACAAACTTTCCTTATAAAGTTCAAGATAGCTCTTAGGGGCAACCGTTTCTTTTTAAATGGTTCTATGATAAGCATGGGTTTGTTTTTAATTTGAGGTTGATATGAGGGTGGGTGGAGGATAATTTGAGGCTTAGGAGGTCTGATAATTAAAGGACTTGTAGGAGGTCTAATAATTAGAGGACTCGAGGGAGATCTAATGTTCATGACCTCAAAAGAATTATCCTTATTGTGATGATCTTTTAGCAAATGGGATTTTAATGTCACCTCATCATCTTCATCTAAGTAAGCCACATTACTATTTTTCAAAGGAAATGTATCCATACTATCATCCTCTTGCACTATGATATCTTCCCTAGTAGGAGAGTTTTTAGGAGAGGAGCATACTATATTTTCATGACATTCAATGGTTGAGTCTTCTAAGATATCTTCATCACAAGTAGGGGAGGTATCTAGAGAAGAACAACTATGATTTTCTTGCTTATCAATGATGGAATCCTCTTGTTCAATGATGTCTTCCAAAGTAGAAGAGAAACAAATAAGATTCTCATGGCTCTAAATAATGGGTTCCTCTAACACCAAAATATCTTCTTCACAAACATGAGAGATATTGGGAGAATAACAAACTTGATTGTCATGATTGTCCATGGTTGTATTCTCTTTCACTAATTCATTCACACATAGGGGGAGAGGGATCAACGAAGAACAAGAAATGAGGGGAGAGGACTTCATATTCATATGCTTGTAACAATAACTTCTTAGAGTATTCAACAAGATCTGAAATAGAACATGAAATATGATAACAATAGACTTTTGTAATGAAAACATAATGTAAAAAGTGACCAATTTTTAGATTTTAAACAAGATCATTTTCTGGTTACACTATGCAAAAACCTGAAAAATGATGTCTTTAAAGAATATTTTTTACATTTGAAATGCACTTGAATTGATCAATTAACCTTAATGTATATGATTGTAGAAAACAAAAAATTTGGAAACTAAAACAATTACCTAAATGTAGAAATGCAAAATGTAGACATAGAGTTTTTAGTGCATATAAATTCAAAAATAGGCTTGATTAGGGACTCATTTACCCATGGGTGAATGGGTCTTCTGTCATGGTTTTTTAAAAATTAAATTATAAATTTTTGAGTTGATGTTTGTGTTTCCAGATTCTGGTTGCAGACAGGTAATTATAGTTTTAGATTTTCGGGAAATAAAAGTTAAATGCGAGTGTAAAATGATGCTAAATGACAAGCAAAATAACCCAATTTGAGATACCATTTTGATTCAATTTTCTTATTTAAGTGACTAATCATGCAATGTTATGTAAGCACATGCAAAATGAGTATAACACTATGCCACTTTTTGTGAATATTCAGATTTTCAACAATGCCAAAATACACTTTAACACCCTAAAATGTAATCAAACTAATACAAATTTGAGAGATCTAAAAATGCAAACTAATGAAAAAGAATGCAAATCTAGATCTAAGGTTCCAAATAAAAAATTATGATGTTTAAAAGTTAGGTTCACCAAAATGAAACATAGGAAAATGGCGGTTTCCAAAATGAAATGATAAAAGGTAGGGTAAGGGGGGGGTATAATGGACCTATCTTCCTATTTTCATTAGGAAATTAGATCCCCACAAAGAATTGACTTAAAACCCTTAGGTGAGTCAACTCAATAAGGGAATCTGTTGGTTTCCTTATGATTGAGGATGGGAGTATCAGCCTAAACAACACTTTTCAGAGAAAAACTAAAAAATAGTAAAGCAACCCAATTATTCCTATTCAAACTTGAATCTATAATTTAAAGCATAATATAGATAGAAACAACAAAGTTTTGACAGATCCAGAAATGGCAGGAGGGTGTTTACCTATCACCAAAATGACTTCTTGAGATCCTTTTTGGGACTCATTCACCCATAGGCGAATGGGTCTCTGTGCAAAGGTTTTACTTATCTTTTGGGATCCTCTGGTTTCCGTCTGTAGCTTCTATTTGATTTGGGTTTCAATGTTAGGCAATCAAAAATAAAGTTTGTAGGTGAGATTCCATGTATTGATGACAAATATGATAACTTTTTGCAACTTTGCCACTTTACAACTTTGAGGTCTTCAATCCTTCTTCAACCTATAAACCTACACATTTACAAAGAGGGGAAAAATATTTATTTTTGGTGGATGGGGGTTTCCCTTGGTCAAACCCCATTTTGGTAATTAAACCTTGAATTAAAATAATGAAACATGAAAGAAATGATGAATGAACAATTGCTATGTTGCAACTCACCAAACCCTTGAATAAACCTTTCGAGGACTAAAATATTGATCTTGATCTTGCGTGAAATAGATTCAATGGATGTGGATCTTGATACTTGAATCTTTGACTTGGATCTTGAAACCTACATCACAATGTTAGCTCCAAAAACATGCATAATGCATAAGACCTTGACATGATGTTTGAGTCTTGATTGCTACAATAAATCATTGATAAATCTACACTTAAATGCTTTTGATCATAATCTTTGCTCTTGTGAAATTTCTCCTTCTTTCTAGATAATGTTGCTTAGACTTGATTTGATAAAAATACCTTGTATTTATAGGTATCTATCCTTAATTTCCCAAAAATTAAACATTGCAAGCCAACATTAAAATTTGAATTCAAGAACATTAAAATACTGCCAAAAAAATATTTTAAATTTGGTTCCAAATGCCTAGGGAGGACCCATTCACCCATGGGTGAATGGGTCCCAGGTCCCTATTCTTGGAACACACTATAGAACCTAGATCCTAGCATCTGCAAAACAAAATAAACAAACACTTTGTTAGATCCAATGCAAGTAAGAATCAAGACTCCCCATAAAATCCATTCAAATGCTCAAAATAGGGAAGAAAGATGAAATACAAAGCAAGAAAGCAAGTAAATCCTAATTAAGCAAGCAAACTCTTGATCTCATGGGGAAATTGGTGCCAATTTGATGTGAAAATTGGCCCTTTCCCAACTCCTATGATGCAATGTTGATGAGTGATGAAGATTGATCCACTTTGCTAAAGATTCAAATATGCTCCATAATGAAAAATCTACATAACCTAGCTAAGACTTTGATAAAATTGATGAGGATGCCTATGCTTGGAGATGAAATTGAGCATAGTAAGTTTACTCAAATTGTGGATGATCAAATGAGGAGAGAAGCCTCTTATTTATAGGAAGACAAGATGGAAATGAAGCAATGTGGGACTAAATTTCAACCAATGGCCAAGTGCCACTTGTCAAGGTGTGAATGGATAAAGGGTGAGCACATTTTGATGAATGTACCCATAAATGCAATTAGGTGGATTTTGAAAATATTAAAATGACATGTAAGACGGAAAAAAGAACATTTTAAATGCCACTTGGCTCAATGCATAAGAATAAATAAATGTCTTGTTGGAAAGACAAATCCACTTGGATGGATTTCAAATTTGGAAGAATATTCTTTCAAAGATGCCATGTTGAGAGAAAATAGAGAATTTATAAATCAATTAAATTGATTTATTTGTGAGAGAAAAGCTAGAGGATGTGACATGGATTAAGATTAGATTTAATTAGGAGTTGATTAAATTAGAGGAGATTAGGTGATTTGAAAAATTTGACTTAGATTTTAGGGTTTAAATAAATCAAAGTTGAGAAGAAAATGATTTAGACAAATAAATATTTTGTTTTATTTAAATAAAGGGGATGATGTTATATTAAATTGGATAAATGTTTATGTAGACATCCAAATTTGGACACTTAATTTGTTCAAATTTATCACTTTTCATCTAAACATCCTCTTATCCGACTTAATTGAATAATATTACTATTATTTAATTAATATCCTTAATTCTGCCAAATCCCTAAGACATTTAATTAATACCTTACGCTCTTTAATCCCCTTTTCATCAAATGAATTAAATAAATATTATATTTATTTAATTCCTCACATGTCATTTTCATCTATTCTTAATCCATCTCCTAATCTCTTCATTAAGGATGTGCACATGTCTAATCCTTGATTAGGATGTGTCACATCCTCCAACTTTTGCAAGTTGGCTTCTAATCCTCAGTAACCCCTAATTATCCTCTAATTATTGATTAATTAAGCATAATCAGTACCTTGGTCAACTCTCTCCATCCCCCAAGGAAATTTTTAATTTCTTTTTATTCATACAAGGCTCCTCTCTTCCCCATGTGAATTTTTAATTCACTTTTATTCCTCCTAGAATCCCCTTTTCCCGTGCATCTTCTAGAGTCTTTGACTTGTCACATCAAGTCACATGTGACAAAATCTCACCTTTTTGGAGACCCTCTTTTATCCACTAGATTTTCCCAAGCATGTGAATTTTTAATTAATTCACATTTATTCCTCCAAGGAATCTTCTCATCTCCCAATGTACTTCCAAGGTACATGTCCTTACACATCACTTGTCCTTATTCCACCTCACTTACACATCATCTCACCCTTATCCACTTCACATTCCACATGTCAAAATGTGAGGCCTTGTGAGTCCTCAACTCACCTTAGCCCTTCATCTTAGCCTTGTTGGATAAATCTCAACCATTGAATTCTCTAGAAAATTCAAATTCCTCTATAAATGCCCCCTTTTCTAAGGCATTAAAAGGACTTAGTCATTTGAGCAACCTTATGTTGTCATTTTGTGCACTCATTTTCTCTCATCTAACCATCCATTTTATCTACTTTTGTATTTGCATCCCACCACATAGTTAATCTTGCATTTAGCTACATCAACAACCATCTAAGGAGCACACAAAAAAATCAAAATCAAGGGCCAACCAAGAAGTTTCAGCAGCAAAGAAGGTATAATCATCTTACAATCTTCATTTTAGCTCATTTCTTTACTTTATCATTCCTTAGGCTAATCTTGAGGTCTCCCTTTGTGTTTTTCCTCATTGCATTTTAGTTATTTTGCATCTTTAAGATAGGAATAACATTTAAGATCACATTTTTGGCATGCCCAGTGGGACCCACAAGCGGGTTCCTCTATTTAACGTTTGTTGTTGTTGAGATTATTTGCAAGAACAAGTTGCAGAGGGTTGACTACACCTTCCTGTACACTGCAAAGGAGCGACTACGCCCTCTGATTCACTACAAAGGGGTGACTACGCCCTCCTGTGCACTGCAGAGGGGCAACTACACCCTCCTAGTCACTGCAGATGGGCGAATATGCCCCAAAACAACACATTTTGAGAGGTAAAACGACTATTTTAGCTTCATTTTTGCTCTCAATTTTTGGTGTTTTCATATCCTAACCCCTTAACATTATTTTTTGCAAGGATATTTGTGTTTTTGCTAAAATTTTGCAGCATGTTCTTGTGTAATTGTCAAAGAAAGAAGGGTAAAACAACTAACATTTACTTGTAGGGCTATTTGTTTGCTCAAATTTTAAAAGCTATCCTTGTTGTTTTCATTAAGCTAAGAACATAGTTTAATTAGGGGAAGTAATATTCATTGCTTGTTGTGTCTATCTTTTTATGTCAACCAAGGGGGCATTAATTTGTTTTCACTTTCCCCTTGCACTTCGTGTAAGCTTGGGGAGTAGTTGGAAATGATTAGTGTCTTCTTTCTAGTGGGACCTGCTCGGGGATTTCATCACCCCAAGGGATGATCCCAACCACGCGTATCGGCGGGTAATACAAAGGGGGGAGAGCGAAAGTTGTACCTCAATCCAGTTATGTCGTAATTGGTGAAACATCGAAGCTAGGGTGATACCTAGATAGACGTGAAGAGTACTTGGTTCAAGCCCTTCAGTATCTCGCTGGGGTTCCTGACTCACACTTGTGATGAGCTAGTGTTCACGATTGTGCCTCACATACTGAGAGTATATCGAGGACTCCCTAGACACCTTGTGCATCATAGATTAAGACCTTTATTGGCCATACCCTTGACACTAATTCTAGGATTGTACTTGTTTAAAAGTGTTTTCTGGGGATAAACTAGTAAATTTTTTGACAAATTGACCTCATTGTTATCATTTTAAGTCCTTGACATAGTCATTTCCATCTAAACCAAGTCCATGTTCACTGTAGAAGTGCAATTGCTCCCTCTTGTTCACTACAGAAGCGCAATTAGACCCTCCTGTTCACTGTAGAAGTGCAATTACACAAGTTCACTACATAAGTGCAATTACGCCCTCCTATTTACTGTAGTGGGGCAAAATTTCCCTCCTGAATAGTCAAAATTGCCATGTTTAGCTTTGTTTAGCCTCTAAACCATCGTTTAATCATTCCAAACCTCTGTATAATCATTCCAAACATTTGTTTTGTCATTCTAAACCTCTGAAACCTCCGTTTAATCATTCCAAACCTCTGTATAATCATTCCAAACTTTCATTTTGTCATTCTAAACCTTTGAAACCTCTGTTTAATCATTCCAAACCTCTATTTAATCATTCCAAACCTTTGTTTAGCCATTCCAAACCTTCACCTATCCATTCCAACATTCATTTGACCAAGTAGTCTTTCATCCCTTTCGATCCTCCATTTGCTCATTTCGAGTAATCTTTTATTCATTCCAAGCATCTATCTCCTCATTCTGAGAGTTGTTCATCATTTCTAATCAATTTTTTACTCGTTTCGAGTTATCGTCTATACGACCTGAGAATCGTTCATCCATTCCAAACAATCATTTCAAATTTATTATAAAATTCAAGAACAACCCTCCTCTTTCAATTACATAAATTCTTATGGTCATGTTCATACCTTAAACACACAAAAGTTAAAACTTGTGTATATATCAATTATAGACACATAAAATATACTGATTGATATCATGCATCTAATCCTGACTTACTAACATCATTTCTTCCTGAATCATCCCTCGGTCTAACCATTTAATCAAATTCCCCTATATGATTAATTTCATCAATATTCATCTCTTAATTGAATGAATCATTTTATCTAATCAAGTCAATCTTTTTTGTTAATTAGATCAATCCATCTGATCTAATTATCCCTATTTAATTAAATAATCAAATTATTTGATTAAATCTCTAAAGCATGTCAATTAAATTAAATAAATTAAAACCTTATTTGATTTAATCTAATACCATCTCTTTTAATTAAATAAATCAAAATCCTTATTTAATTAGCCTTTTATCGTATTCCTCTCTTATTTGATTTAAATAAATCCATAAATCTAAGTCAAATAAGTCACATCATCTAATCTCTTGTTAGATTAATTAACCCTTGATTAATTTAACCCCATCTCATGTCCCATCCTCTAGATGATGCAAGTTGCACATGAAAATAGATTTAATTTATTTATTAAATCTGTATTTTCCTCACAAGGCATCTTTTGGAATATTCTCTCAATTTGAATTCAAAAATTCCAAGTCAACATGTACATCTAACAAGGCATTTAAACCTCTTCAATGTCTTTTGCCTTGAGCCAAGTGGCATTTATTGCATTTTCCTTTCCCTCTTGCATGTCATTTCAACAAATTTGAAATTCAAATATTATGCATTTATTGGCACAAATCCCAAATCTTGCACAACCATCATCCATTCATAGCTTGACAAGTGGCATCATATCATTAGATGAATGTTAGTCCCACATTGTTCAAACTTGGACATTCACCCATCTTAGAATTCTATAAATAAAGAGCTCATATCCTCATTTATCCATCTACAAACATTGCAAAGTTATTATGCTAAAATATTTAGCCATTTCCATCCATCATTGAATTCTTAGCTAGGGTTTTTTGCAGATTTGGCTTGGAGTTCTCATCTTTCATAAAAATGGATCAATATCATCTTCAACACATCAATATTTCATCATAGGAATTGGGAAAGGGCTAATTTTCACATCAAATTGACACCAATTCCCCCATGGGATCAAGAGTTTTCTTGCTTAATTAGGATTCAATCTTTATTTTGCTATTTCATTGTGTTTTTCATTATTTTTTTCCTAATTTGAGCTATGTTAATGAATTTCATGGGGAATCCTTGTTTTAGCTTGCAATTCTTTGTTTAACTTGTTTATTCATGTTGTTTTTCAGGTACTAGGAAAATGGTTCGCATATTTGGCACTAGAAGGAGGGTTTGATATCATTATTTATAACATTTCCTTGAAATTTCTGCATTTTTCTTCACACAGGAAATTTCAACGCGGGTTAGTCAACATCGTTGTTTTGGCACCGTGGGCTCGTCAATGTCACTGTTTTGGCACTACAGACTTGTCAGCATCGCTATATGGCACTACTTAAAACACAAACTGCGCCTCTAGACTCATCCTGCTAAGATTTTTGAATTTTAAAATCTGTCACTGGACTTGCCGACCTACAAACAATTTCAAAAAAATATCAAATAGCGACACTGGACACAAACTGTGACACTGGGCAAAAATTGTGATGCAATTGAGCTCTCTGTCCCAACACATAGCGCCGATGACTGGTAAGCAGCGCTGTGAGGGTCACCGCTGGGAGAACAAACTATGATGCCTTCACGAGTTGCGACAGTGGGAGACAATAAAAAGGGAAAATTTGATTTTTAGCATGTGTTTTTAATTTATGATTAATTTATATTTTTTTTTCTATTTTTAGCTTATGTATTTTCCAGAATCTGACTAGTTTTTCTCACTTGTAGGTTGGAAATCGAAAACAAGGGAAGAAGGAGCATGGTGATGATATTTCATTCAATCAAAGTGTTTTTAAACACTTTGGTGTTTGTTGAACATTTCTTTAAGAATTTGTCATCTTCTTCTTCTTAGGACACTAATTTTCCTTTGGGTTTAAAAAAAACTTTTTTCCATTTCTTGCAAGGGGTTAAAATGAACTTTAGGATCAACAACTTACTAGATTTTGTTTATTGGGCTAAAAAATGAACAAAATGTCTTTCACTTGTGATTTGGTGCTCTAAAATGAATTCACATTTTGCTTTGTGGATCTAAAAAGAACAAGTGCAAACATTGTTTTTCATGAGGGCTTACTTAGACTAAAGGCATTGAAAAAGGACGTATGTGCTTCTCTCACGCTTTATAGTGATCTTGAGAATCAAAAAGCCTTTTTTAGGACTTTGGGTTAAGACAAAGCAATCACCTCCACACTTCGATTTGGGCTTAAAATTGAGCAACATATTGTGCGAGTGTGAGTGGGAGCTTTGTTGCGTACATTCTCTCTCCTTGTTGCCAACAAGGATTGATCAAGTTACAAATATTTTTCTTCATTCACTTTTTTTTATCCTAGAGGGCCCGCCTTGGAGAAAAAGTACTCACCCAAGGGAATGGTTCAACCGGTAACACTCTAAAGCCAAGAGTATTTCCAACTGGGATATAAATGTGGATATTGGAAGAAGCGCCAATAACACGTGGTTGATTCTGACAAGATGGATCTGAAAGGGGACTCTTGTCATATGGGTCAATCTCCACGAACGAAAAGTCCTTATTAAAACACATGTGCTAGAATTTTCTAAAATCCTTTAATCTATTTGTTGGTATAAGAACGGTCATTCTGAAGCCACCCCACACTTTTATGGTCTTCTAGTAGAAATGGAAAGTATGCCATGGGATTTTCATGGGTGTTGATGCTTGGTTGCCTTGTATAAGTGAGTGTCATGGAGGGGAGCCAGTGGAGTCAAGCATCTAACCATTCACTAGAGATAAGCGTAGCTGGACTTGTCCAAGTGGGAATCCAACAAATATTGTCTTACACATCCATAGGATTGTACTTATTCTTGGGTTACAAAATGCATTGCTTGATCGAAAACATCTCAAAAACAAACACTTAACATCATCCAAATTTCAAACCCTTTTGAGGACAAATACAATTGACTCAATCCATATGTTATTGCTTTCCCTTGGAATTCACATCCTTAGAGGTTTCTAAACATTGGATTATATCTCAATTTGTCTTCTTAAGAAAACAAATAGTAAACTCTTTCCTTAAGTTCATTGAATTTCCACATAACATATCTTGTGGGGTTTGAAGAAATTAAGACATGGGACATCTTAGTTTGAAAACCTAATTGAAGAAAATGTTTTCGGTAAAATAAATACATTAAGCAAAGCTAAGAAAAATAAACTTTCATATGTGTTGAAGACTCATAAAACTAAAAGCAAAAAAAATCATTGATCAGAAATCCGAAAATGAATGTTCAAATGAAATCATTTCTTGGTTACAAAGATCATTAGGAAGCATTTGAATGCTCTTCAATACCTAGGTCTAGGCAAACAAGGTATACCTTTTTAGGTTCATCTTATGATCAAAAACATATCAAAAAAATCTTTTTCATCCATCCTTCAAAACATCAAAAACATCATCTCACCATCACCTTTTGGAAAATCTTGAAATAATCCTTAAATACTAGGCTTTGTAGAAAAATCAAAATCATCAAAATCATTGAGACTAAATCCTTGAAAACATTTGTCAAAATCACCTTTTGCTAGGTATGTGTAGATGCATCCTTTTACATATACTTAGTCAAAGGTATCAAAATCATCTTGTCTAGCTTAGTGTATGTAGATGAATCCTACTTCATATGCTTAGTGAAACATTCATCTTGTTTGAATAGGTGTGGGTAGATGCATCCTTCTCCTCACACATATTCAAATCATCATCCTTTGAACAAAGTTATCCCATAGATCATCATCCAACATCTTAGGGTCTTTTTGTTCAAAATCCAAATCAAAATTAAAATCAAAATCAAGGACAAAATCTCAAATCCAAAATCAAAAAAATCAAGATCGATAAGTCCTAAAAGCCTAGTATCTCCTTCAAGACTTACCAAAAGATCATAACATCCATATTATCCATCCCTAACATCATCATCATATCATCACCTTTGATCCTCAAGGCATCCTAAAACTTTCTACTTTGGGACATAAAATAAAGATTGATTCAAATAATCAAGAGATTCATCTCCCATATTCTCAAAGATTGATCCTTGTTTTATGGTTCTAACTAGATCTCAATACAAGAAGAGTATGGAAGCCGACAAAGAAACACCCGCTTCAAGCGATCTTAGCAAAAAAAATGCAGAAATGAATCCCACAGAATCGAGTAATCCTTTGACCCTCTCATCATCGCAAAATCCACAAGAAGAAAACCAAGGAGAGGACCTTGCTTTTGGAATGTCTCGCGATGAAATGATTGAAATGCTCCAAAATCTGGACAACCATAGAATCATCAATATCATGATGAGGCTCAACCCTTCGTTATACATGCTTGAACTAGCAAAACAAGGAGCCAAACTACCTTCGGATTTTGATGTGAGTACCATAGTTGAGACATCATTTCCTCCAATCTCATCCACCCTCCCCATCTCATCCACACCCCCATCCCAAAATTTCATGCAAAACATTTCATAAATCACAACATCGTTTGCTCCAACCCAACCCAATGTTAATAAGGGAAGTGCATTTCTCAATGCACTTCAAACACACCCCCTTGTTAATACTCAAAATGTGGACGCAAACACCACATTGGAACAAAACATACCCAAAAACCCATTACACAAAAGTGTTCCTCTCACCTTTCATCATGATCCATCATCATCATTTTTTCAAGCAACGCCTCAAACTCCTCTCCTTACAAATTCACAAGAAGAGGCAAACATATTCGGATTAGGAGGCATATTTGACACCACGACATTTTCACAACTAACACCTCTTAAATTTCCAACTTTTCTACCATTTCCATTATCATATACACCATTCCTTGGTTTAGGGCTTCCCCCTCTACCAAGTATCAATCAAACCTATATCCCAACCATCAATCAAAGCATTACACCAAATGCTTAAATTTTTTTGTTGATATCGCAACAACAAACGAAAAACACACAAGCAATGGCAACATCATCAAACACCCCATTAACATCACAAAGCATGGTCTCTCAAGGACCAATCACATCAACAACACCATCTATCATGCAAAACACCAACACCACTTTCACAAACACTATTCCAAATCCACCACCACCTCCGCCACCACCAGCTTTCACCACATCAAGCCAATACAACGTAGCATTGCAAGTTGCTTTCCAAAGAGGATACAAATAAGTTCAGAAACAAAAAGTTGAACAACTAGTTGCTCAGCAAGCTACTCAAGTCGCGCAAGCTGCACAAGCCGCATTGCAATGGCAACAAGCACAACAAGCCCAAGCTTTATTGCAACAACAACAACAACAAGCCGTACAGGCATTGCAAGCACAAAATACCACTCAAGCATAACTTCTATTGCAGCAAAAAGCAACCCAAGCACAAGCCGTAAAAGCGCAAGCTCAAGTGCAAGCACAATATCAGGCACAACAAACCCAATATCAAGCACAACTTCGACAAGCAGCACAATTTTAGGCATATCAGCAAGCATTAAAGCAATACCAAGAGCAACAAGAAACATTAGAATTGGCAGCCCAACAACAAGCACAACAACAAGCACAAATCCTAGTGCAACAACAATAAGATCAACAACAAGCGTTGTTCATACAAAAGCAGGTGGAAGCCTACCTAGCTCGGTAGAACATACAAATACCATTGAAAAACACGTCAAACAACACACCAATCAACCCACCCACCCAACCCATTATTGAAACACCCCAAAACACTTTCATCCCACCCCCTAATCCACAAAATGATGTGACGACACAACTCAGGTTGCTCTCGCAACAAGTGCTTGACCTTCAATCAGGGCGAACAACCAAAACACCAAGCAACGTGTCTCCCTATCCATTTTATAGGAGCCTCGAGATGAAACTATTCCCTAAGGGATTCGAGATTCCCAAATTTGACAAATATCGAGGGATGGGAAACCCTGAAGATCACATCAGGGAATTCCAAGTTCATTGCATGGAAGTCGCATATGATGATACTTATTTGATGCGGCTATTTCCTAGAAGCTTGGCAAGCCCCACTATAGAATGGTTCTCTCGCTTACCTTCAGGCATTAGAACATTCCAAGAAATTAGGGACGCATTCATTAGAAACTACGCATGTAACATTGCAATGGATGTTAGTCTCGAAGAACTGTACGCTCTAAAACAAGGAAAGAATGAATCTTTCACTTCATTCCTTCAACGATGGCGATCCAAGCCCAATTAGAGCAAGTGGACCATGCCTAAAGAACAACAATTCTACACCATTATAGCCTTCAAACAACAATTCTACACCATTATAGCCAACTTTGAAGGCTGCTTGGCATTTCATCTCAAGGTTCAAGGCATCACCATATATGATCAATTGATTCCCAAGGCGCTTAGCATTGAAAGAGCCCTTGTGACCCAACCCGCAGAATCAACATCATACCACGAACAACAAAACAACCGCCCACCATCCAATTACAATGATAAACCTCGTACGTGGGAAAGGAACCAAAATGTTACTAATGATGGTGTCATTGATGCCAAGGTGGTCATTAGTGGTCCCCGCCAACATACACCTACACCACAAATCCAAACACAACACCAAAACACTCATCACACAACATACCAACCCAACAACAATCCAACCATCAATAATCTCAATGACCAAAGGGGACCACCCTAATGCAAAATTTATCCTAAATGAAAATACACCATTTTGGGAGAACCACTTGAGGACATAATGAAAAAGTTGATCGACGAAAAACTCATCAAGCCTCCTACATTTGAAAATTACCAAGAACCTGATGTCAAACCTCCTTGGTATAATGAGAATCAACTTTGTGAATTTCACAAAATCAAAGGTCATACCACAAATAGTTGCATGAGACTTAAAAACATCATCCAAGATCTCATCGATAAGAAAATCATAAACATGGGACAACCTATGGGAAATCGGGATCTTAAGATATATACGAATCCGATGCCTAATCATGGAAAAAAAGGAAATAAAAATGATAAAGGGAAGGGAAGTGTAAATCATGTGTATGAAATAGTCATTTCCTCCCTAAATGAAGACTGCATGGTCATCACCATCAAGGGTGCCCATGCCGAAGATTGTGGAGTCACCACAAGAGGTGGAAAGGTCACCATCGTAGGATCATCCCAACCAAATAGAGTCCCTACATCTAGATCCATTCCTAATGGCTACAATGTCCTAGATCAACTCAAGAGAACGCCAACACACATCTCCATCATGGAGTTGTTAAAAATATCATCAACACACAAAAAGATCCTCGAGGAAGCATTAGCCTCATCCACTATCCTTGTAGACCTTGATGCAGAACAATTCCAAGCTATGGTTGGAAATGTCATAACACCTAATCTCCTTACATTTTCTGACCAAGATTTCCTAGCCCAACCATCTCACAATCGTGCACCTCACTTGGAGCCATTGTACACAAGAGAAAAATCAAAAGGGTCTTGGTGGATGGAGGTGCGGGTTTGAACATTTGTTCTCTTAGCCTCATCAAGTAGTTGAAAATATCAGAAGATTCCATCGAGAAAGGAAAGGGCATCACGATAAGAGCATATGATGACCAAGAAAGATTGTCTCAAGGCACGATTAAACTCCCTATTCAAGTAGGGCCAACTCTCATGGAAACCACTTGTCAGGTCCTAGACCCTGACTTGCCATATAATATCCTCATGGGATGTCCATGGATCCATGCGATGAAAGTCGTAGCATCAACCTTCCACCAATGTGTGAAATTTACACATAATGGACAAGAGGTTACCATCCATGGAGATCCTGAACCATTTTCATATTGCAAAAATCTTAAAGCAAAGTATTACAAAATTCCCCAAGTACCAAAAAATGATGAGGGCCCATCCACATCATACATTGACCCTGCCACTCTCACGTCCACTTCTGCGATAGAGACACCCGCCACTCCCACCATCCCCACCATCTCTGACATCAAGCTCATCATCCAAGAGGATGGTTGTGGAAGCTACAAGCTTCCTAACAATTCTTTTGTGATAGGAGAGTTACCACAATCTCCTAGATCACGAGGATGCCTACAATAAAACTAAGCTTCCACATCACAAATGTCTCCTAAAGACTATCCTAAATTCACAAGCTGGAGACACCTTGGCCAGAAGGTTATTGAGGAAAATCCATCACACATGCTCTATCAAGATGAAAGACTAGTACCAGATTTACCAATGGATAACAAAAGCAAGGGTCTATAAATGATGATTGCAATGTGCTACGACAGAAACCAGAGATTGGAACAAAATGACAATGGGCTCATAATACCTATCATGCTAGAGATGTGACCAATAACAAATCTTGGCCTTGGATGTACCCTTTTGAGTATAACCATACGTGGCTGAAGTCCTCTAGTTAGAATGGTTAACAATCCTCCTTAGCCAACCGTAGTAGAATTATGCCTACCCGTATCTACAAGTCATGTCATAGACAACTTTACATTTGATGTAACCAATGTTTGTAGTAGTAGTGATGACGAGGATCACTTGACCAATCTACCTAGGTTATTTGAGGACACCACCCTATGTATTATTAACATTGTCTCCTTCGAACCAGACCAACAAAATCATGAGATTCGCTTAGTTTATCCCCAATTGATTGACTACAACCAGCGAGGACCACCAGTTCTCGATACATTCAAAAATGATGAGGCACTCTCAAAATTCATGGGATTGAGGGATAACGTTCCAGATGGGGATCACAAGGCATGATTTATAATGAAGTTGGACACACATGCCTATTACAGGGAAATGATTGAATCCTTCAGTGGAAAAAGTGATAAACTAAGAATCATATCCAAGTACTTGAGTGAAAACCACATTGTGGCACTCTCTAACAAGACAATAGTAAAAAGAAAGGACTTATCTAATGGTGAAAACCTCTTTGACGCACCCGAGGATGAAGGATTCAATCTTCCTCTAAGAGCTTTCCATCAGGAGAAGTCAACAGTTTTTCCCAAAAAATGCAATCTAGTCAACCTAGGAACAGAGGAGACCCCACATATCACATTCTATGTGGAATCACTATTATCATAAGAGCAAGAACTCCTAGCAGCATTCCTAAGGGAAAGATAAATAAACTTCACATGGAGTTATGCTGACATGTCAGGACTTGATCCAAAGATTGTGGTTCATCATTTAGTAGTGTATCTAGAAGTAAAACCTATCAAACAAAAGCTTCAAAAAATGCATCCTCAAATAGCCTTATTGGTCAAAATGGAGCTCAAAAAGTTGTTAGATGCAAGATTTATCCAACCAATTGATTATCCAGAATGGGTCTCAAATTTGGTACCCTTTTCAAAGCTTGACGGAGCCATTAGAATTTGCATGGACTTCAGAGATTTGAACAAGGCATGTCCCAAGGATGATTTCCTGCTTCCCAACATCGGCATGATAGTAGATATGATAGCAGGGCATGAGATGCTATCACTAATGGATGGATTTTTAGGATACAACTAGATCATGATAGCAAAAGAAGATCAACATAAGACAACTTTCACTTGTCCATGGGGGACCTACTACTAGAACATGATGCCATTCGGCCTAAAGAACATAGGAGCAACCTATCAAAGGGCCATGACATTAATATTCCACAACATGATCCATAAAATAGTCGACGATATCCTAGAAAAATCCAGAAAAGACAAGATCATATAGCAACCCTAAGTGCTATCATTGATAGACTAGAGGAATACAAAGTTAGACTAAATCCCAAGAAGTGCATCGTCGGCATACAATCAGGTAAATTGCTAGGATACATAGTGTCCATGAGGGGTATCGAGGTGGATTCGGCAAAGGTGAAAGCAATCCTCGAGATGGAAGCACCAAAGACATTAAGGCAATGAAGAGGTCTCCAAGGTTGACTTCAATCCATCCGATGATTTATAGCACAACTGGCAGACAAGCAGAATCCATATTCTCACCTACTCCACAAGGAGGTAACATACAAATGGGATACAAAGTGCGAAGAGGCATTTAACAAAATCAAGGAATACCTACTGACACCACCAATTTTAATGCCACCCATCCCAAGAAATCCATTAATCTTATATGTGTCAGCAAAAATAGCAGCCCTTGGAGCTCTTCTGGCTCGACATGATGAAAAAGGAATGGGGAGGGCTATCTACTATATTAGCAGAACAATGGTCAGGCATGACCTAAATTACTCATTCATCAAGAAAGCTTACCTTGCAGTAGTTTTTGCATCCCAAAAATTCAGACATTACATGTTGGCACACAAGATAAAGCTCATCGCAAAAATTGACCTCCTCAAGTATCTCTTATCAAAGGCAATGCTCATGGGAAGAATGGAAAAATGGGTGATGATACTATCAGAGTATGAGATTGAGTATGTAGAGAGGAAATCCATCAAGGGCCAGGTTATTGTAGACCAACTAGCAGAAGCACCTATTTATTCTAAGAATCCTCTTGTCTCAGAATTCCCAGATGAATCCATTTTTAACCTCAACGTAACTGACCATTGGAAACTATACTTCGATGGTTCATACACACAACATGGATCAAGAGTTAGTGTCTTCGTTATCACCCCATAAGGGGATTGCATACCGAAGTCATACAAATTGGCATTTCCTTGCACTAATAATATTGTAGAATATGAGGCTTTGACTATAGGCCTTAGAATAGCAGTGCAATGGAACATCATAGCTCTCAAAGTGTATGGATACTCTTAGTTGATCATAAATTAGGTTAATAATGAATATCAAACTAAGGATGACAAGCTCACTCCATACAAGAAATTGGTGGAGACTCTAAAAGAATCCTTCATTGACATAACATTTGAGCAAATTCCAAGAACCAACAATAGAGCAGCAGACACCATGGCTACAATTGGGTCCCTATTAGACATCCCTCACAACATTTTGAATATGAATTTCTGATTGAGTAGCTTCTTGTTCCCACATTTGAGGTACCGAAATCATAATATATGTGTGAAATCGTTGGCCCTAACGATCCTTGGTATCATGACATCTATACATATCTTTGAATTGGAGTCATACCTGTTGATCTACCATCAAACCTAAAATGAACCTTTGTTAAAAAGGCATCCAGATTTGTGATCCTAGGTGACACCCTATACCGTAGAAGCATAGAAGGTACCTTACTATGTTGTATAAATGCTAAGGAGGCATTAGCCGCTCTAACCGAAGTTCATAACGGTATTTGTGGCTCACACTCGAGTGGAATGACCATTGCCAAGAAACTACTGAGGATGGGGTATTATTGTCCCACAATGGAAAGAGAAGCACATGATCATGCTAAGAGGTGTCTATAATGTCAGCAGCATGGGGACCTCATCCATGCTCCAGCTCAAGAGCTTCATCCTATTATCACACCATGGCCCTTTTCATAGTGGGGACTCGATCTCATTGGGAAAATCACACCCACCTCATCTAATGGCTACAATTTCATCATAAATGCAACTGATTACTTCACAAAGTGGGTAGAGGTCATACCCATGACATATATCACTGGGAAGTAGATCTCAAAATTTATCTTGAACTATCTCATCTGTCGTTACGGTGTCCCACAAGCCATTATCTCAGATAATGGGACACCATTCAAAAATTAGGAAGTCTGTGACCTTTGCGAGAAATTCAAAATCCAACATCACTTCTCCAACCTGTACTATCCCCAGGGAAATGGCCAAGTAGAAGCTACAAACAAAACCATCCTCAAAATCCTCAAGAAAACAGTTAATGACACAGGTCATGACTGGCATTTGTAGCTTAATCCCGCCCTCTGGGCTTATCAAACTAGCATCTGCACACCCATCGGCACCACCCCATTCTCCTTGGTCTACGGATCAGAAGTCATACTCCGAATTGAGATCGAGCTCCCATCCCTCAAAATATCACTGCAAAACCTCATCACAGATGAAGAATATAGAGTATCAAGACTAAATGAGCTGGAGTTACTGGATGAGAGATGCATAGATGCTTTAAATCATTTGCAAATCTATCAAAATAGACTCAAATGGAGCTACAACAAGAAAATCAGAAGCAGGACTTTCCAAGTCATAGAACTAGTCTTAAAAGAAAATCAGAAAAATGTCCCAAACCCAAGCAACAAAGGAAAGTTCGAACCCAATTGGTTGGGACCATTCATCATCACAACAAGTTATAAGTCAGGGGCATATCAATTATCAACACTCGAAGGGGAACCTCTGCAGGAGCCCATGAATAGCTCCCATCTCAAAAAGTTTTATGCCTAAATCTTTCAAGGTATAGAACCAAAAATCCAAAAAAGCACAAAATGTCCTGAGAAAATGGTTACCTCGGTGAAAACCTAGCAAATAGGCATCTTGGTAACAACAAAAAAATCAAAAAAACAAAAAATCCAAAAAAAAAAGGATCAAAAAAATCGTCCTCTAGTGAAAACAACTTCAGTGGCACTTTGGGCAAGTACCTTGGTGAAAACCTAGCAAACAGACGCCTTGCGAAAATAAGCACTTTCCATCCACTAGGATCTTTACAGCTTATTCAACATCATCCCTCCATTTCGCTTTCATCATCCATCACATTCAAGTCTCCATCCATCACTCATCCACTCGCATTGACACCATAGCTTGGTCCTGTTTTCGTATCATGATCCCTCCTAGTACTACTCGGCCCATCCTTAAGGTTAGCTTGTCCTGCCTTTATCAAAGTAGTCTATTACATTACGTTGGGGGCATGTTCTCATCGGATCGGATTCGTGTATGATCTTAAAGTCCTCAAATCCAAAAACATTAGAAAATCCAAAAATCCAAAAACATTCAAAACATATCAAAATCCAAAAACAGGTCAAAAAATCATTCAAAAGGACATAAACAAGGTCGTCTTGTCGAACTATGTCATCTCTAAGCTTGAACATAGGCAAGGTTGATCTTTGATCATCCCCCAAGACATTTAGGTCAGTCCTATAGGAGTCCATCATAATAAACTGACATCTCATCATGTATATTGTCATCTGTAAATCGATGAAGTCGTCAGTCAAACTACATGGTCTCTGAGTATATAACGTAGGCAAGGCTAATATGTTGATCAGCCCTCAAGGCCCCTAGGATAGGTCTTTAGGTTAATCTCTTGGTCAAAATCTCAGAAAATCCCAAAACATTGGAAAATCAAAAAATCAAAACATTTTTAAAACCTTGAAAAATACCAAAAATAGCCTCAAAACATTGCCAAAACTCTAAAAACATCCAAATATTTGAAAAAATTCATCCATCTCATCTTGCTTGCACCCTCAATAAACACCATCCATAATAAACTGATTGTCATCCTCAATCTTTGGAAGGACAATTGGAAACAAGTCTAGTAGACTAAAAGTGAAAACTCAAAAACGTCGAGTCATAAGTCTAAGTCAGTGCATAAGCAAGTTGGTTATCTCTTCGTATTGGTAACTCGTCTAAATTGGTCCCATATCAATCATCCCTTAGAACACTTTGGATAAACGAAATGACGTGCCGCCATCCACTAAGATGTCCTAGGATGAATCCTTCCTACAATGGGCATTATCTTTTTGCAATAAGTTTCGGTTATCATCCTTAGAAAACACACCCTCTTTCTGTTAGTAGTATTGAAGAGCATTAGTTTGTTTATGTACTTGGTCTTTTTCTTTTGACTTATCTTATTTGCACTCATTCCAAGGACATCTCGATGATGTCCCAAAATAGAGGATTTAGAGAAATAGGAATGGGGCAACGATCATTATCTTTTGTCTGCTGTGCTTGTTGGACGTTCTTGTAATATAACCTCAGTGAATACTTGCTTTGTTAGGTATGTATGGAAGAAGTCGAGGACAACTTGTTGACTATTGAATGGATAGGTTTACCTTTCTATGTTTTGGTCTGAGATGTCCAAAACTTCTGAAACACATCCTAGTAAGGTTTATGTATGTCAGGTGTGAACAAGAATACTCCTATCTGAGTGTCAAGTCAAATTCCATCACACTAGGTACCACGCCATCTTGGTTCTCTATACCTTGATGCCTTGTACCATGTGTGTTATCAAACATAAGAAAATTTGGTCCTTTGAAAATCCCAATTCCTCGGCAAGTAATTATCATCAACATCATCATCATCATCTTCATTTGAATCATCTTGTGTCTTGTTGAAATGACTTCTTCTTTTCTTACTAACCGCACTAACAAGGTACTATGACAATTGATCATCATCATCGTCATCGAGCCTGCATCCACAAATAATTAGCACATTGCATAAACATATCATATAGGAAACATACACATTACATTTTAATCATCATATAAATAGGTTATCATAAACATTTTCATAAATATGTGCATCCATGTCAGTGCATTTCACCCATTACATTGCATCCCATGGCATTATATCAATCATTGCATAAACATTTATTTGCATTTCACAACCATTTCATATCACCATCTAAATCATCACATAACATGAACAAAAGCATCTCATAATCATTTTCACATAACAAAAAGGTATATAAGCATTTAATTCATTAGGCATACATACTTGCATAACATAAATGACATCATATCATCACATTACGTTCACATTACGCATTAGCATATCACTTTACATTAACATATCATCGCATTACATACATCATCAATAATTATGTTTAGGATAATAACACTTATTATTCTAAGCATCTGATTAAACCATCCCATTACATCCATCCATAAATCATCTCATATATAAAAATTTCCACACATCATTGCATAAACCACAGATCATATCATTTTACATATTAAAATCCATATCACATATCACATTAGCATCAGATAAATCATCATATAGATAACATCATTGCACATCATATCATAGGTTAGCATAATATAGATATGTTAGTCATAATCATAAGGCATACATCATTAGAAATAAAAGCATCCATAGCATATAGAAATAAACCATCCATGCATAAAGGAGAACACAGTGCATCGCATCAAAATAGGCTCATATATATCATCAATCAGGTCACTATCATAGTACAAAGAATAAATTGAATCATTGTACATATATGTCAATCAGTACAAAAAGCCCATCGGGCTATAAAAAATTAGCCCATAAGGTACAAAAAAATGTATCATCTGGATCAAGCCCAATCTTTGCGAATGCTGCCCTCACCCCTGTCACCGTGACCCTCTGGTGGTCTCTGGCTAGCCCGCTTTGAGTAGTCTGGGATCCAATCTGCTCTAGGTATGGTTTCATGGTAGGCCCAATAGTAGTACTCTATCTCTCAAATAGCATCCCTGTAAGATCGTACTAGCACTATACCCTGAGAGGAGGAGGCTGTCATACTCTTGATTTGTTGCATGTGGCCTAGCTCTATAGCTGCCTGTAGCTCTGCAGCCTGTCTCTGTTGCATAGCCTAATCCCACTCTACTCTGAGCTGCTCTCTCTCAACCCTTGCCTGGTCTCTCTCCGCTGTCAGCGCTTGAACTTGGGCTTGCAGCTATGCAATCAGTGCATCCCGACTGTCTACCTGTCCCTATAGTTGTACCCGTGGCTGCACATGAACCTGATCCTCACCCTTGGCTCGTGGTGGTGGGACTCGTGGCTCCTGCTGCTGATCCTACATATGGACATCTCCCTAACCTAGCGGAACTAGGGGCACACTTGGTGGATCTTGTCGAATCTTGACCCTCGGTCCTCGCCCTCGTCCTCTCCCTTTGCCTTTGACCCTGTGCACCTCTGGATCCTCACTTGAAATGGTCAACCAAAGAGGAGGTTTGAACCAGTCTCTGTATGCCTGCGTGGTGCCTGGATCTGGCAAGCCCTGATCATAAGCCCATGGTCAGGCTACCAACTGCCTGAAGCTATCAATTGCCTCAGAGGTAGTAATACCGTGACCCCATGACACTTGTGTCATGCTACATGCAAAGACGGCTATGTAGCCATCATTAGGTTGATCCTACGGCTCTTCGAACTGATGTTGTGCATGCCTAGGTAGGTACCTATCAATCATCATGTGCTCTCACCCTTGCATATATCGATCCTAGCAGCAATAAAAGTGTTAAGCAGCATCGTCGGCCCATTCGAGCTGACCAAGGTATGGACGTCAAGTAAAGAAAAGCATCTCATCTAGGACCCACCTCCAATAGGGGATCCCATGCTCTCCAGTGTGTGTGAAGGACACACCGCCTTTGTATCGTGCCACAGGGGCATCCTCTTCCCCCATCGGAACTAGAACGACATGTGGACATAGCACAAAAATGTGCTCCCACGCCCAGAAATGAAGTAAGGTCACTCTAGCCCCCAGTACTTTGCCATCCATGTATGCGTACTCATGTAGGTCCCTATAAAGTGAATCCAAAAGGACAGGCCCCCAGGAAAAATGAACTAGCCTGTCTCGGACCATCCGCTCCCAGCAATAACCCTAGCCGAGACTGAAGTATCGCCCTCGTTTGTCTGGGGCAACCAAACCCAAAATGATCACTGCAATCACTTGGCAGAAGGGAGGTGCAATGATCTTGTATCTCTCTAACTCAATCTGTCCCTCGCAGTAGATAATGTCCTGTGTGGCAAGGACTTTGGTGTAGGACTCCCATCCCTCATCCATATCATAGATCGCCCATCGGCCATGAATAGGCAATCGCAGAATGTGCCAAACGTCCTCCAAAATGAGGGTCGCCTCGCCAGTAGGGAGATGAAATGATGATGACTCGCTGTGCCATCTCTTGGCCAGCACTGACAACATCCCTAGATGGGTGCACAAGGGCGCCGCATATGCAATATGCCATAATCCTACAACTCCTAGTCGATCCTGGTCCCTATCGCTCAAATCCCGTAAAATGCTTTCCAAATCTCACGACCGGTGCTCTTGAGAGTAGAGATCCCTAGGCCCGTCCTGCATCAAGGAAAGTCACCGTGTTAAAATTTTTGAAAAATTCCTGGTCTAACATTCCAAGCTCACCTCCAACGATGCAGTTTGTGAAGGTGTCGCAGTTTGATTTTACTCAAACTTTGATGCTCGAGCCCAAAAAGAGCCAAATGGCACCGCCATGACGCACTTTCTCTTCTAGCATCACAATTTGCATGAAAAGGGCGCCATTGTGGTGCACTTTTCCCAAACCGGCCTGCCGAGCTCGAGCCCAGCAGCAGAGTTTTTAAACTCATAAACTACACCTATGCGGCATTTGATGTGACACAATTTAAAAGCCGAGTGGCGCTATATAGTGCTGTTGGAGGTGAGCTCACCTTTTAAAGTGGTAATTAATGCATTAAATGAAAAAACTAAGCTTGGGTAAGGGTCACATACCAATGCCCCGATGCCAGGTGGCCGCTGGTATGTCCGAACTCGATCACTGATGTGTAGAGAAAGCTGTCATTGTGCCATATCACCGGAGTGTCAGAGCTCAAATCTCAAGGTTTGCTAGTAGAGGTGTGTGAAAATGAATTGAAAGTGACCCCTTAGGCCCCTTTTAAGCCTAAAAATTAGGTTTTTTAACCCTAAATAGCTGTCTTGCTAGGGTTTTGGACCCCCAACCTATTTTTGTCCGATTGAGGCTTGTTTTTCATCGATTTATTGCGTTTAGACACGTCTTTAGCCTCTAGGACCCCTTTCGGACTTGTCGAGTACTTTGTCATCTTTTATTTCGTGAGATCACCCAAAAATTGAAATTTTCGTCCAATCTCTCGAGGGGGCATTATAATGGCATGTTTTCTCCCACAATGCAACAGTAGGGCAAGTTTTTTTAGATATCAATTTTTTTTGGCTTTGATCGAGATCATTTATTCTTTGAACCAACGCAACGAATGCATTGATTCAAAGAGGGGCAAAATGTAGACACGTGAAATATATTGATTGATATTGTGCATCTGATCCTGACTTACTAACATTGTTTCTTCCTAAATCATCCCTCGGTCTAACCATTTAATCAAATTCCCCTATCTGATTAAATTCATCAGTATTCGTCTCTTAATTGAATAAATCATTTTATCTAATCAAGTCAATCTTTTTGTTAATTAAATCAATCCATCTAATCTAATTATCCCTATTTAATTAAATAATCAATTTATTTGACTAAATCTCTAAAATCTATCTGTTAAATTAAATAAATTAAAACCTTATTTGATTTAATCTAATACCATCTCTTTTAATTAAATAAATCAAAATCCTTATTTAATTAGCCTCTTATCGTATTCCTCTCTTATTTGATTTAAATAAATCCATAAATCTAAGTCAAATAAGTCACATCATCTAATCTCTTGTTAAATTAATTAACCCTTGATTAATTTAACCTCATCTCATGTCCCATCTTCTAGATAATGCAATTTGTACATGAAAATAGGTTTAATTCATTTATTAAATCTCTATTTTCCTCACAAGGCATCTTTTGGAATATTCTCTCAATTTGAATTGAAAAAATCCAAGTCAACATGTACATCCAACAAGGCATTTAAACCTCTTACATGTCCTTTGCCTTGAGCCAAGTGGCATTTATTGCATTTTCCTTTCCCTCCTGCATGTCATTTCAACAAATTTGAAATTCAAATATTATGTATTTATTGGCACAAACCCCAAATCTTGCACAACCATCATCCATTCATAGCTTGACAAGTGGCATCATATCACTGGATGAATGTTAGTCCCACATTGCTCAAATTTGGACATTCATCCATCTTAGAATTCTATAAATAAAGAGCTCATATTCTCATTTATCCATCCACAAACATTGCAAAGTTATTATGCTAAAATATTTAGCCATTTCCATCCATCATTGAATTCTTCGCTAGGGCTTTTTGTAGATTTGGCTTGGAGTTCTCATCTTTCATCAAAGTGGATCAATATCATCTTCAACACATCAAGATTTCATCATAGGAATTGGGAAAGGGCCAATTTTCACATCAAATTGGCACCAATTCCCCCATGGGATCAAGAGTTTGCTTGCTTAATTAGGATTCAATCTTTATTTTGTCATTTCATTGTGTTTTTCATTATTATTTTTTCCTAATTTGAGCTATGCTAATGGATTTCATGGGGAATCCTTGTGTTAGCTTGCAATTCCTTGTTTAACTTGTTTATTCATGTTGTTTTTCAGGTACTAGGAAAAGGGTTCGCACATCAATAATCTTATTTAGAAAATTTAATTCAGTTAAAGACAT
The DNA here is from genome assembly GCA_007258455.2 of Sequoia sempervirens. NCBI lineage: Eukaryota > Viridiplantae > Streptophyta > Pinopsida > Cupressales > Cupressaceae > Sequoia > Sequoia sempervirens. The sequence goes on along the minus strand of VDFB02271358.1, from coordinate 141,554,386 downwards.
AACAATAGCACTATATTTATACTCATCTCCATGGTACATAATAACATTAGCCTTTAATTAGAATTATTTTTTTCAAGTCTTAGCAGGCAACACAATCATATTCTTTGCCAATTCCACTAAGTGTAACCTTATGCAATACCAAAAATTCTAGATGGGTTTAATAAAAGAGGAAAGATAGCTTGTAAGAATGTTTTTAGTAATTTCCCATAGACATTTTGGTAGGTTTAATACTAATCAAGCTTTGATTTTAATCAAACCATCATTATGCAAACAAAAATATATGCAACATTTTTATATATCAAACAAGAAAACTAAAGTCAAAAACCTAAGTGTACCAACTTGGCTCTTCATTATGCTCCATGAAATCTATATTCCTCATTCATATTTAACTTATACCAGAGTAGTCGTACCTATAATAACTGACAAAATTTCTCTCCATTCTTTAATAGAGGTATGTTCCTTGTCCTAAAGATCCCATTTTAGCTTACATAGGGAGGATGTGGGCTATGTCTATGGAATTTCCTATCAATTGCTAATGCTTGAAAGTTTCTAAATCATTTTCAATAGATCCATTATGTGCATATCTTGCAATCCTTGTATTCCATGATACCACATTTCATTTAGGGATCTTTTCCAACTTGGATTTGACTTTTCTCTGCTCCCATATTTTTGTCTATATCTCTAATAGGATAGTTGCAATGAATTCCACCTATGCCTTCCACTCACCCATAGAATTCTTATGCTCTTTATCTCCCACCACATTACTTCTCTTCACCTCTCTCTACTCATATCTTCATCCAAATATCACATGAATTCCTATAGAAAGGGGGGTCATGGGTGTTTTAATGGTTGCTAGACATCTCTTTTCCACATGACCTACATAATTTTCCACCCAAGTAAAGGGTTCCCATTCCATATTAATGGTACAAAGACCCCTTTTTCTTTGTTTTGTGCCATGATCTCTTAATTGAGGTTGTCTCCTCATCCCCTTTTCCTATTCCTTTATTTCATCTTTTATTCTGTTGACCACTCAAGGTCTACATGAAAGGGTCATCTTGGTGGGGATGTGACATAAGGTTTAGAAAGAGACTCTATGAGGGAATAGATACATGATAATTATTTTCTTAGAATGGCTTGTCATACTCTTCCTAAGGTGATAATAAAAATTACAAAACCTATGACCCTCTTATAGATAATATTATTGTTTCTCCAACATGGTAGGATTCAAGAAGTGTGCTTTACTAAAATAAGTATTTGATTATATCATAGGGTTGGCTAAATTTTACTAGTAGCATGCAGGTGATAGATGTTAGAGAAATCCAATTGCATAGGGTTAAGAAATATTTTACTAATGGAATGTAAGTAATGGAGGCCAAGATCTTACTGTCTTAATATTTTAGTATTAGTATTGGTGTATGAAAAGGAATACATGTGATTCCAAATTTGTGTCTACCTAAGGTATTGTTCTCAAGATTCAAATTATTATATCAATCTAGGTGATTAATAAAATACGTAGTAGTATTTGGTGGGTCAAAATAAAAGACATCCAAATTATGTAACTTATTTAGTTATAAGATGAATTAGATGTTTAGTGGGATATGAAAATTTTATTCATTGTTGCTCACGTTGTTTGTTGTTACACTTATTCCTTTGTTCATGATGACACATGTAATATGGGATGATTTTTTCATCATCACTACTAGTAATGAACTATGAAAAATGTTATGAACCATGGATTATTATGGAATGTGTTGATGCTCCTCTTTGCAATTAAGATATACAAAGGCTTATTTATTACTGAACCATGTAAAGGGGAATATGTTTACAATATGGTTGCAACCACTTTCATTTTTCTAGGTAGTATTGTGTGTAGATGTAAGATTGTTTAATTCATCCACTTTATGTTTAAGTAACAATTGTGTGGGCTAGTCACTATCTTTAAATGTGATGTACACATGAACTATTCACTATATAGACTTATTTGTGTTAGTACATTGATATTACTATTATCAACAGGATTGCACTCGTGTACGAAAGCAACAATACCTTGCAATCCTATATAACATGGGAATACTTTCAGGTTGTGGGTACCCTATGTTGAAAGTAGACCTCCGGATTATAGGCTGGCTTCCTTTATGATTTTCTATTGATTGACTGTAATTTTGATGGAAAAGGGAAAAAAAGATTGAATTGAATTCATAAACTAAAATTTAAAATTTACCAGTTCCGAGTGCTTGTTGAAACACTCCTATCATTCATTTTCCCAATCCAATCATCTATTTCCTCAATCCAATTATCTAATACCCTGTTCCAATCACCCGTCTCTTCATTCTAACAGCCTGTTTACCTGCTCAGAGAGTCCAAAAGCAATGGGAAAAATTTCCCCTGTAGTGGGGAAAACCTACCCTACAGTGGGGCAAATCTGCCCTGTAGAAGGGAAAATTTTCCCCTCTGCAGCAAAAATTTGGCAAACAGACAATAAACAGATCCAGTTCTTGAATCCAACCAGCGGAACCAATCCCATCATATCCTTCAATCCAATCCTATTCTAAGCTTTAATCTAATCCCAATCTAAACTTTGGTCCATCCATATTTTGTTGAGCTCATTCATTCATCATCTGAATCGTATCAATACATCATCCTCAAGCATCTCTAGGATACACATCCCTTATCATTTTCTCAATCCAAATCCCTTGAACTTTGTTTTAGGTTATTATCTAAATTGACCTAAGTGTCTGAATTGATCGTCATCATCAACATTTGCTTAGGATTTTCATCTGTCCTAAGTTAATCATCATCGTCAGCCCAATCACTTCACCTTCAATCTCAAGGTGGATTCGATGTTGCAATCATCCATTTATCCTTTAATCTGATCGATCAGTATCCCAAGTCACCTAGGGTAATCTCTAAACTTGGTTTAGAATCCCTTCCATCATCCTATCAAACACTCATTGATCAATTTTATCCAATCTAATCCAATCACATCCCTATCCAATCACCTCTAACCTAGTCAATCTAATTCCATCTTGAGGTAGATTCGGTGTCATAATCATCCTTTGATAATCAATCCTATTGTTAGAGTCAATCCCATTGCATCATCCAATGATCCTAATCTGAGCTTTAATCCAATCCCAATTTGAGTTTTATTCTATTTCCATTCAAAATATTTGATCCATCCTATTTATCCTTTCATCATCATGAATCATTATCCTCCATCAATAATAATCAAGGGAAACCCTAATTATGTTGATGACGATAATGAAAGTCTTGTCAATCAAGAAGAATATGACATAGATCCCCTTGACACTATCATCGCTAGTAAGTTTTCTCCATCCACTTCCCACAATCCAATCACCCCTTCAAGCCATCATGTTATGTCTTCATCCCTATCTAATCACACTCCTTATGCTACCTTTGAAAAGGAATGTCCAGTATCTTCCTCATCCACATATCCATCATAACCTTCATCTACACCTTCCTCTTATCCGACACCCGCATCCTCTTATCCTAATCTACCATCCCAATACTCTTATCATAATACTGCACCCATGTCACACTATCCTAATCCTCCATACCAATCAACCCCATCAACTTACCCTAATCCAACATTCACATCTCTCTATCTTGATCCAACATCCACATCTTCACATCTTAATCTGCCAACCCAATACCCTTACTACAATCTACCATCCGCATCCTCTTATCTTAATCCACCATCCACATATCTTAATTCACCATACCAATACCCCTACTTTAACCCTCCATCTAATCCTAATCCCCCATCTACTCTTAGTCTTACATTCAATCCCATTCCTCCATCTCACCCTAGGCCACTAATCCATAATCCTAGTCCTCCACCAATCCCTAATCCTCCATCTATTCCTATCACACCATCTCAACCTAGAGTATGCAAGTTTCTCACTCTAGAAGTTCTCCAAGGACTCATGACAAAGAAGACATTGCTAACTCCACCACTTGAAATCGTGGAACCATGCCATCCCAATCCGTCCTCCATAGTCACTAATGATGAGACCCCTCTCCATCCCATAGCTAACATTGATGCTATCACCCCTAACCCCACTCAAACCATTAAAACCATCGCATCCTCCAAACTCACTGAGCCCCCATCTCCTACTCCAAGATTAGTCAAGCCCATCAAAAATAACCAAATCCAATCCACTCCTCCCACTCCTAGTATCACCAAAATCCCCACTCATGAACTTCATGAATCCTCCATCCTTCCACCTCACCTACTTGAAGAGCCCATCCAACATGCCTCCTGCACATGATGAGTCATGCCAAGAGTTTGGTCCAAATCATATCATATCCCCTCTTCTACATCAAGAACTGGCCATCCCAGCTACCACCTCAAGATCATAATCCCTCATCCACTACAGTCCATAATCTCCTTGTCACTCAAGATTCCACTGCTACATCTCATGAGCCCTTTATCTCCATCTCCATCACATGCACCCTTATCACTCGCTACCACAAATCTAGATCCTATCATGTCACCTAATCCCTCTCCCGATCTCTCACCAACTCCCTATCCCGATCAATAAATTGCAACTCCCTCATCTCCATTTGATGATCCTCCACCATTGCCTAAACCTATTATCCCCACACCACTTGTATATCCCCTTGGTACTCTCACATTCTTTCATGGTGGTCTCCTTATAGAAGAAGAAAAATATATATACACCACCTATCCTCCTCCACCTAATAATGGACTCACATCATTCTTCCAGAATAACAAAAATCATGTCCTAGATCGAATGCTTAAGATAATGAACTATCAAGGAAAAGGTTTAGGCCTTCATGAGCAAGGTATTTTAGAGCCCATCCAAGCCAAAGAACAACTCTGTATAGGACCTATTTCCCAAGAGTCACAATCTAATGATGTTGGTACAACCTCTAGATGTCCTCAACGAGCCTCTTCCAAAAGAAATATAGACTCTTCCCATCGCTCCACCAGATCATATGTTGCCATCCCTCCTCCTCCATCATATCACGTCAAAATAACCATCCATATTCCTCCTTCATCTTCTTCATCCATTTTGGATCCTTACATCCCTCCATCCACCATGTCCCATCCTTCATCTACTCCATCCATCTTGGGTCCTTATGTCTCTCCACCCACTACATCTGTTTTGGGCCCTTATATCCCAAAATCACCTCCTCGATCTCTTCCTATTCATCCTTTTACCCATCCACCACCTATCCATGTCGCCCATCATAAACATCCCACTCTCATGTCCCCTAATCAAGATCAACAGAGGCATGTACTTGCATATCCTCCCTCTACACATAATTCCCATAATCCTACCTCCATCACTCCACATAATCCATCTCCTCACACCCATCTCATTGTTATTAAAATCACTTTAGATGTTAAAGTAAAAATACATAAATCTAAACATCCACATGAATCAAAATCTCCTCATGTCCCCTCTAAATGACATGTTGACAAAAAGAAAAATCAAATCCTAAATCCAAATTCAATCCAAGATCAAATCCAAAAGCAAAATCATATCCATCAACCACAAAGACCCACCAAAGAAAAGATCACAACCATGTGGATCCCAAAGAAAAAAGATGCAATACCTTCAAATGAAAAATTTGTAACAACATCCAAAGTTGCTAATCCAAAAGCTAATCATACACTCCCATCATCTCCTCAGTCTATTTTGGGGCCTTATGTCCCAAAATTCACTATCCCATCACCTCAATTATCCCCACATTCTCCATCCATTAATCCTCCTATCATTTCACATCCACCACCCTATATGCCAATGTTGGTCCTAAACTCATCACCCCATCACACACCTATCCCATCATGCCATCCATACACTTTCCAGCATCCCATCCATTATCCCCCATATCTCCCTCACCCAATCCCTTTAATCCATTCTCTTGCATAATCCATTTATCGTAATAGGGTCGTACCAACCTCCAATAGTCACCTCACACATGGGATCTTAATACCTTATATGGAACTTAATGCTTGATTTTTTCATCCATATCCTTCTCATGTATCCACTTATCCATATCCCTATCCTTATCCATCTCCTTCTGCATGCTATCCAAAAAGTCAAAAAAATCCAAAAAAATAGAAAAAGCAAAAAAAATGGTCAATAAAATAGTAAAGAGAAATCTTTCGTCCAATGGTGAAAGCTTGGCAAAAAAGTTCCTTGCATAAGTACCATGATGAAAACTTGGAAAATAGACATCATGCATAAATCTCCATCTGTCCTTTTCCACACTTGGGGGCAGCTTCTTGATATGCATTCCCTCCATCCGCTATGCTTCCAACTATGCACATGTCTTCTTGCTATACGTCATTCATCCCCTCCATCCCACCTATCTTCCACATCCTACCATCATATCCCATTTATCTCCCATCCCTCCATCCTTCTTGTGATCTTGATCAAAATAGGGGCACCTATCTATGCATGCTTTGGACACCTCTTGGTATACATTCCCTTCATTTGTGATCTATCATATTCCTTAGTCACCCATCCTATCCTCCTCTAGTTATCTCCTTTATCTTCTTCCATCCCTCATGCCTCATTATACATAACATATCTAGAGTGGGGGCATCTACTTCCTTTGTGACATAGTCCTTGGAGACATCATCTATCATTACATCCCTTCATCTCCCTATCCATCTATCACAACATCCCTTCCATCTCCCCATCCTTATCTTCCTATCCATCTATCCTAGCATCCCTTTCATCTCCTAATCCTTATCTTCCTATCCATCCAAACAATCCCTTCCATCTCAAATCCCTATCTCTCTATCCAGTCTTTCATCTTTATCCTCATCCCATCTCACAATCTCTTGTCATCAGTATCTGGCTATAGGCCTCCCTCCATGCAATCCAATGCCATTTAGCTCATCACCATCAATTCTACTTCTTTTACACATCTTTTCGATCTCCTATCCTTTCTCATCATTCATCTCTCTATCATATCATCCTCCCAATTCATTTTGATGATTTGGACCACTATCCCATTCCTGAGCTTCGTGTGATCACTATCATCCTATTTGATCCAACAGGTCTATCCCGTCTCATCGTATTGGTACCATTATTTTATCCCCTTATCAGTGATCATCTTTCCATCCTTTATCCATCATTTATCTTTGAAATTTTGTCGAACTACATTTCCCTTGCACTTTCATGTAGGAAAGGTCAATCATTTGATCCACCCCTGGGGCTCTGTCTGTCCACTCCTTTATCGTCTATCACCAGTCTTTGCTTTTATCCATGGTAAATCATCAACCTTTTATCAAACTATGAGGGCTCTGTTCTTTCACGTAGGCAAGGCTAATCTTTATTATCCCCCAAGCCCCTAGGTCTTTAAGGTGTGTCAGTCTCATGTCTTGTCTCCCTTGTGTTGTGTCATCAAGCTATGCCCTTATCTATTTGGTTCTTAACAAACGAGATCCACTAGTATCAACAAATCCAATCGGTTTTGAATCCATCATCAGTCTCAACATGATGCATCCTTCCTAATAGACCTCATCAATCCCATCCACCCCCTTGATCCTATGGCAAAGGACATTTGAATTTTATTGTGATCTTTTGATACTTTTGGCTTTTGTTTATCATTTGAGCTCCCTATCATCACTTGTCAAGGCCGCCATGATCCATCATATTATGGTGTGTTTTGATTGGTCAACATAGGGGCATATTTTGATCTTTTTATTTCTATTTTTGTCTTCTTGGTTGTCCCACATATTACCCACCAAGATCCTTGTGGTCTTGTGTTACATTGGGGCATCCTCGTGTGCTTGTGGTTATTCCAATACCTAGCCTGACCAAAGTCATGGTGACTTTGGGGTGTTGGGATAACCTTCTTATTTGTTGTGTTTGTTTCATGCATTAGACACTAATCTGCCTTGGTTCCACATACCCTGGCACTTGGTGTCTTCTACTATAGAAAAAATTAGTGCTCTAAAGATGGAAAATTTCCTTAGGATTGCATTTCATCTTCCCCGCCCATGCATTCATCCTTCATCAATCTCCATACCCTATCCATCTGATCTTTTATCATCTCTTTACTCATCATCATCATCATTGGGATGTATCCTTCCCTATCCTTTAGTGGTGTTTTGGGATGTATCCTTCCCTCATCAATACCAATCCTTGGGATGTATCCTGTCAAATCCTCATGTTGTTTTGGGATCTCTCATTCCCTCATCGACAACACTCCATCCATCATCAACCCCTTTTGGCTTGTAGCTTTACTAGGGCAACATCACCTTAAATCCATTTGTGCTTCATCCATCTCCTACTGCTTAGCATCATCTTCCTCATCTCCCCTTGCATCATCCCATCCATTTCGAGAGCACACCTGTGTTCTCTTGAACCCACATGTCCTCTTGAGGGGGCATCCTCAATCCCTAATCTTCATCTTCACCGCCATCTTTTTTTTCCCTTCCTAGTCACTCCTTTGAATGACTGAGGCATTTTTTCCAATCTAACCATCTCCTTATGGGTTCTATATTTTAATATTATTTGAAATGATGCTACTTCGTAACACCATCTCAAAGAGGGGAAAAATATAGACATCCAAATTTGGACACTTAATTTATCAAAATTTATCACTTTTCATCTAAACATCCTCTTATCCAAGTTAATTAAGTAATACTACTATTATTTAATTAATATCCTTAATTCTACAAAATCCCTAAGGTATTTAATTAATACCTTACCCTTCTTAATCCCCTTTTCATCAAATGAATTAAATAAATATTACATTTATTTAATTCCTCACATGTCATTTTCATTTAATCCTAATCCATCTCCTAATCTCTTCATTAAGGATGCGCACATGCCTAATCCTTGATTAGGATGTGTCACATCCTCCAACTTTTTCATGTTGGTTTCTAATCCTTATTAACCCCTAATTATCCTCTAATTATTGATTAGCTAAGCCTAATCAGTACCTTGATCAACTCTCTCCATCCCCCAAGGAATTTTTAATTTCTTTTTATTCATCCAAGGCTCCTCTCTTCCCCATGTGAATTTTTAATTCACTTTTATTCCTCCTAGAATCCCCTTTTCCCATGCATCTTCTAGAGTCTTTGACTTGTCACATCAAGTCACATGTGACAAACTCTCACCTTTTTGGAGACCCTCTTTTATCCACTAGATTTTCCCAAGCATGTGAATTTTTAATTAATTCACATTTATTCCTCTAAGGAATCTTCTCATCTCCCAATGTACTTCCAAGGTACATGTCCTTACACATCACTTGTCCTTATTCCACCTCACTTACACATCATCTCACCCTTATCCACTTCACATTCCACATGTCAAAATGTGAGGCCTTGTGAGTCCTCAACTCACCTTAGCCCTTCATCTTAGCCTTGTTGGATAAATCTCAACCATTGAATTCTCTAGAAAATTCAAATTCCTCTATAAATGCCCCCTTTTCTAAGGAATTAAAAGGACTTAGTCATTTGAGCAACCTTATGTTGTCATTTTGTGCACTCATTTTCTCTCATCTAACCATCCATTTTATCTACTTTTGTATTTGCATCCCACTACATAGTTAATCTTGCATTTAGCTACATCAACAACCATCTAAGGAGCACACAAAGTAATCAAAATCAAAGGCCAACCAAAAATTTTCAACAACAAGGAAGGCATAATCATCTTACAATCTTCATTTTAGCTCATTTCTTTGCTTTATCATTCCTTAGGCTAATCTTGAGGTGTCCCTTTGTGTTTTTCCTCATTGCTTTTTAGTTATTTTGCATCTTTAGGATAGGACTAACATTTAGGATCACAGTTTAATTTATTTAATTTAATAGGTAGAGTTTAGAGATTAATTAAATAAAATTTATTTATTTAATTAAATAGATAAACAGAGTTAATTAAATCATATTGATTAATTTAATTAACAAGAGAGAATGACTTAATCAGATAAATGATTATTTCATTAAGGGACGAAGAGTGATGATAAGATGAGAGGGTGATTAAGGACGAAACAGTATTAGTTAATCGAGATCAAGTATGTAATGTCAATCAGTGCATTTCACATGTCTACTTTTTGCCCCTCTTTGAAAAAAAGTACTTGTTACATTGGTTCAAAGAATAAACTATTTGATTTTAAAATTTTCCCCACTATTGCCCCAGTGATAGAAAACATGCCAATATATTGCCCCCTCAAGAGATTGGACAAAAATTTTGATTTTTGGATGATCTCGCGAAAAAGAGGGGCAAGGTTCTTGATGGATCCAAAAAGGCTCCGAGAAGTCAAAAAATTAGATAAGACACAAAAAATGGTATAAAACAGCCCTCGATTGGGAAAAAATAGAATCGGGGGATGACAACCCTAGTAGGATGGCTAAATGGGGTCAAAAACCCCTAATTTTTAGGCTTAAATAGGCCTTGAGGGGCCACTTCCAATTCATTTTCACTTTCAGCCTTAAGAGATTTTGGCAACTTTGAGCTCTGACCTTCTGGACAGATGGCGCAATGACAGCTTCCCATGCACATTTCAAATAGGGTACAGACGCATGAGAGGCTCCCTAGCACTGGACCATCGGTGAGTCAACTTGACCCGAGCTTGTTTTTCATTTTTCATGCATATTTAATGCCTTAGGAAATTAGGGCTTTAGGAGCGGTTGTATATTGCACCACTCAAATTTCAAACAGCACTACTCGGCATTTAAAATGTGGCATTGTCGCAAGTAGTGACATCACGACACAATTTGGAGTTTGGGTTCAAATTCCAAACTGAGGCATTGTTGCAAAGAGCACTGCCACGATGCTCTTTAGAATTATGGTTTACCTTTAAACTCAAACGCCTCCCACAACTGTGACACCACAGTGGATTTTGGGAGTTTGAATCCTGTAGTGACATAGTTTGGAGTTTGCAAACTACACCGCCTTCACAGATAGCGACACTGGGGTTGTTTCAGGATGCTGAGACAAATCAAGATCAAGATTTTTTTAGGAGGTGAGAAAGATTTATTCACATGAGCATAGGTCTCAACAGCTTCTTAGGATTTTGGGTGATTTGACCAAGCAACAGCAAGAGCACCTAGGGTAGATCGGTCTCTAGTACATTGCCTATGCACCACCTGTTTGGACACACTTGGGGATGCTAACAACACTCATTAAGAGATGGCATAGTGAGACTTCCTTCTTCCACCTCCTGACTGGAAAGGCTACAATCACACTTGAGGACATGTGGCAGATCCATAGACTGCCCATTCACGGCAAGCATGTGATCTACGATATGGATGTTGGGAGGGAGGCCTACTACGATGTCATGGGCTTTGATACGATTGTATTTTATGAGGAGCAGATTGAGCTAGAGCACCATAGGCATGTTGTGTCTAGTTTTTTATTAGTTATAGCAGCCATTATATTGGGTCTCGTCGTACCAAATTGGGGGGGCTGTTATTTCAGTCCTGGATGGGGGCTCGCTTGGGAGCAGATGGTTCAATGACTGACTTTGTTTGGATGGGGGCCAGTTCTTCTAGCCTCATTGTATAGAGATTTGCATGAGTTTTTGTACCTGGATGGTTGAGCACTTGGGGCCATCATTACACTTCTACACATCTAGGCTTGGGAGCACATCATTGTGCTTCATCCATGAGTTGTTTCGGTTACAATGGGGCTAGATGATCCTATTGTCTAGTGGTACAGGGGTGTCTCTTTCACCCACACATGACAGCAGGGGATTCCCCACTAGTGGAGAGTCCTGGATGATATGCAAATGTTTACATGGCAACCATACCTTGGATGGCCTACATGGTTTGATGACATTCATCATTTGTTCTTCGCTTACCAAGATAGACTGATGCAGGGCTAAGAGCACACGATGCTTGAGATGTACCTATCAGGAAAAGTATAGAGGCAGTTTGGAGAGGCACAAGATCAGTTAAATGATCAGTACATGGCCATTTTTGTGAGGACAGTGAGCCAAAGCTCCTAGGGTCGATATATACCTTTGCATGAGGTAGTTTAGATTTTCATGCAGCTGGTGGCCAGGCCATGGCCATATGACCAGGGACAAGCGGATGTAAGGAATATGCAGGCATACTGAGACTGGTTTCAATTGCCAATGAGACTTACAGTTTCGAGGACACCATCTACTCAATGGAGAGCTAGAGGAAAGGGACCAGGACGGGACCAAGGGGATGGAGAGTAGGATCAAGGAGGTGGTGGGCCACCACCGGTTTAGCTAGTATAGGATAGGGTTCCCCAAGAGCAGACACGCCCAAATCCGCAAGTGGGAGACCAAAGACAAGTTGAGGATCAAGAACGATAGGATAGGGTTTTGATGCCACCTAGGGATAGGAGCCATGATCAGCCACCTCTCCAACCAAACCCCAGAGATGGGTAGATTTTGCAGTTGCAAGCCTAGGTACAGGCACTGATAGCTTAGAGAGATCAGCTACAGGTAGAGTGGGACCTAGCGGTCCAGCAGAGATAGGCCACAGAGTTACAGGTGGTGGTCAAGATGGGCTGACAACAACAGATAGAGAGCACATCTACCTCTTCCTCTCAGAGCACAATATCGCTTTGGCCATACATGGAGGCTATCCAAGAGGCCAATTACTATAGATTCCATTATTACCAGGCCTTACCGTGAGCATCTCGAGTCCCAGACTTCTCACAGAGGACAGGCCACAGACGTGCAGAGGCTCACAAAGAGAGGGCAAGCGGCAAGGGTAACAACCAACAGGGTTAGGCTATTTTGATCCTGAGATGTGATTCTTTTTGTGCCCTATGGGCTCATTTTTGATAGCCCCATGGGCCCTTATACTCTATTGACATACATACGTATATTGATCTAATTTTTTTTACCATGACAGTGTAGTTATTTTGATGATATATGAGATGATTATTTTGATCCAATGTGATATGTCATATCTTATTTATGCATTATTGATGGATTTTTATTTCTATATGTGATGCAATGATGTTCCATGATGCTATGATGATTCTATGTGATGCATTTCTCTTTCAGTATCCTTTTATGTATTCTTCTATGATGGTGTATGGATGCAGTCTATATGATTTTAATGTGATGTAAATGTGATGATTTATTGTATGAAATGATTTCTTTTCTGATACCTTTTTTACCTATGATGTGATGATGATGCAAATGCAATGATCATGATATGCGACTAAGAAATATATATTATGCCCCTAGTGGAGGATGATGTAATGCAAATTTTTCTTTTCATTATCTTTTCTGATGCACTTTCCATAATGTATGCAAAATGTTATGGTAGGCAAATGCTTAGACTAATAGATCTATATTATGCAATGATGGATGATAGGATGTAAGATATGTATTTATGATGTTATGATGCTGAAATGATGCATGAAATGATGAATGTATGAAATGATAATGATGATTTATGTACTAATGCATGTATGATGTGTGTATACGATGTGATATAATGATGTGATGTATGTGAAATGATGTGATGATTATGATATGTGATGGAAAAATGGATGCTTTTATGACATGTTTTATATGTATATGATGGACTACTCATAATGTTTACGTACATATTATGCTCAAATGATCTATGCGATGGATGCTTATATGAGATGTATGATATGGATATTATGATGATGCAATTGTTATGGTGTATGATGTCTATAAAATGATGATAATGCTATAGGATGTTTATGTAAATGATGCTTATGATATGCTTAGAATAACCAATCTATATTATATAAATGATGGAGATGCAATGTGTATGATATGATTTAACATTTCCTATATGATATGATATTGAATATGCAAAATGATGATGGTTTGTGGATGTAGGATGAATGCAATGGCAATGATTTATGATTAATTTTCATTGTACTATGTTAGCATGAAAGAAGATAGAAGAAAGCAAGAGATTCCAACAAGACAAGAGTTGATGATGATGATGATGATGATGATGCATACCGAGGAGTTGGGATTTTAAAAGGACCATTTACCTTATGTTTGATAACATGTGTAGGCATGATGCATCAAGGTATAAAGAACTAGGATGGTGATGCACCTAGTGTGATGGACTTTGACTCGACAATTAGATAGGAGTATTCCTATTCACACCTGGCATACAAAACATTATTCAAAATGCAATTCAAATATTCCAAACATCTAGGACCAAAGCATAGAAAATCAAGCCTTCCCATGTGGTCAAAAAGATACTTAAAACATCCTCCCTACACCCAAAAAAATTATGCATGACCAAGGTTATATTACAAGAGTATCCAACAGGTAAAGCAAATAAAAAGATAATGATCATTGCCCCATTCCTATCTCTCTAAATCCTTTCGTTTGGGACATCCTTGAGAGGTCATTGAAATGAGTGCAAAAGATAAGTCAAAAGACAAAGATAAAGTAAAAAAACAAGCTAATGTTCTTCAATACCGCTAGCCAAGACTAAACTACGGTGATGCCTGATGTTGATGTCCATTGTAGGAAGGATGCATCCTAATACATGACAATATCAAATGATTTGATATGGGATAGATTGGATGATAGGTTATTGACACAAAGATTTGACTAACTTGTTCGCTTATTGACCTAGACTTGAGACTTTGACATTTTGAGTTTCACTTTTGACTTGCTAGACTTTTGTCCGACCATTTCACCAAAGGTTGAGGGTGACGATTGATTTATTATGAGTGACGTTTATTGCAGGTGAAAGCAAGATGGGGACAGATGGATTTTTAAGTATTTGGATGTTTTTGGAGTTTTGTGAAATGTTTTGAGGCTGTTTTTGGTATTTTTCATGATTTTACAAATGTTTTGGGGTTTTCAGAGATTTTGACTGAGAGACTAACCTAAAGACCTATCCTAGGAGCATCAGGGGCTGATCAACCAGATTATCCTTTCCTACGTTATACACGCAGAGACCACGTAGTTCGACTGACGACTTGATCGATTTACAAATGAATATATACATGATGAAATGTTAGTTTATTATGATGAACTCCTAAAGGAATGACCTAAGTGTCTTGGGGGATTATCAAAGATCAACCTTACCTACGTTCAATGCTCAAAGACGACGTAGTTCGACAAGACGACTCTGTTTTTGACTTTTTGACCTATTTTTAGATTTTGAAAATGTTTTGAATGTTTTTGGATTTTTTGTTTTTCTGATGTTTTAGATTTTCTAATTTTCTGATGTTTTTGGATTTTCTAATTTTTCTAATGTTTTTGGATTTTCTATTTTTTCGATGTTTTGGATTTTTTGTTTTGATGTTTTTGGATTTTTGTTTTTCGATGTGTTTTGGATTTTCTATTTTTTGGTGTTTTTGGATTTTTTGTTTTTATGATGTTTTTGGATTTTATGTTTTCTAATGTTTTTGGATTTTATGTTTTTTTTATGTTTTTGGATTTTTTATTTTGCTGATGTTTTTGGATTTTCTATTTTTTAGGATCTCAAGAATATACACGAATCCAATCTAGTGAGAGCATGCCCCCAGCATGATGCAATAGACTACTCTGATAAAGGCAGGACAAACTGACCTTGAGAATGGGTCAAATAGTATTAGGATGGATCATGACAGGAACATATGATCAAGCTATGATACAGACATAGATGGGTGGTGAATGGAAATATGGAATGTGATGGATGATGGAGGCATAATGAATGGATGATGCAAAAAAAGTCATGAAGATCCTGGTGGATGGAAAGTTCTTATTTACACAAGGTGCCTGTTTGCCAGGTTTTCACCAACATACTTGCCCAAAGTGCCACCAAAGTGGTTTTCACTAGAGGAATATTTTTCTCTTGACTTTATTGAATCCTTTTTCTTTTCTTTTTTGGATTTTTTGATTTTTTTGTTGTCACCTAGATGCCTATTTGCCATGTTTTCATTAGAATGACCATTTTTTTGGACATTTTTTTATTTTTTGGTTCTATACCTCAAAATATTTAGGCATAAAACTTTTTAAGATGGGAGCTATTCATGGGCTCCTACAGAGGCTCACCTTCCGGTGTTGATAACTGATATGCCCCTAATTTGTAACTTGTTGTGATGAAAAATGGGCCCAACCAATTAGGCTCAAATTTTCCCTTATAGTCTGGATTAGGGATGTTCTTCTGATTTTCTATTAGCACCAGTTCTTCAACTTGGAATGTCCTGCTTTTGATTTTCTTGTTATAACTTCGCTTGAGTCAGTTTTGATATACCTAAAGGTGGTTCAATGCCTCTATCCATCACTCATCTAACAGTTCTAGCTCATTTAGTCTTGATACCTGGTATTCCTCATCTATAATGAGGGGAGCTCAATCTCAATGGGGAGTGTGGCTTCTGATCTGTACACCGTGGAGAAGGGGGTAGCACCTGTGGGTGTGTGGATGTTGGTTCACTAGGCCCAAAGGTTGGGATTTAACTATAGATGCCAGTCATGAACTATATCATTGATTTTTTTCTTAAGGATTTTTAGAATGGTTTTATTGGTGGCCTCAACTTGGTCATTTCCTAGGGGATACTATGGGGTGGAAAATCGATGCTAGATATGGAATTTTTCACATAAGTCATGGACATCCTAATTCTTAAATGGTGTCTCATTATCTAAGATAATAGTTTGTGGGACACCGTATCGGCATATTAGAAAGTTCAAGATAAAATTTGAGATTTACTTCCCAATTATATATGTCATGGGTATGGCTTCCACCCACTTTGTGAAGTATTCGGTGGCAAATATGATGAATTTGTGGCCACTGGATGAAGTGGGGGTGATTTTTCTGATGAGATCAAGCCCCCACTATGAGAAGGGCCATGGTGTGACAATAGGATGGAGCTCCTGATCTAGAGCGTGTATGAGATATCCATGTTGTTGACACTGCAAGCATTTTTTGGCATAGTCGTGTGCCTCTCTTTCCATGGTGGGCCAATAGTACCCTATTCTTAGCAACTTCTTGGCCAAAGTTATACCACTCAAATGGGAATCACGAATGTCATTATGCACCTCAGTTAGAGTGATCAAGGATTCCTCAAGATTCAAACATCTTAACAGGGTTCCTTCTATGCTCCTACGATACAGGGTATCTTCTAGGATCACAAAGCAAGATGTCTTTTTGATAAATGTTCTTTTCAAGCTTGAAGGTAGGTCGATAGGGAGGACTCCTATTCATAAGTAAGTATAAATTTCATGGTACCAAGGATCACTAGCACCAACGATTTTGCATACAAATTCTAACTCTTGTACCTCGAATGTGGGAATGAGAAGCTGCTCTACCAAGAATTCATGTTTTGGGACATTGTGAGGAATGTCCTATAGGGATCCAATCATTGCCATGGTGTCTACTGCTCTATTGTTTTCTCTGGGAATCTGCTCAAATGTGATGTCAATGAAGGATTCCTTGAGACTTTCTACCAACTTTTTGTATGGAGTCAGTTTATCATCCTTTGTTTGGTACTCATCATTTACTTGATTTATTATTAGGTAGGATGCTCCATATACCCTAAGGGCCATGATGTGCCACTGCACTACTAGTTTAAGACCTATGGTTAAATTCTCATACTCTACAATGTCGTTAGTGTAAGGGAATTTTAGCTTATAAGATCTAGGTATATAGTCCCCTTGTGGGGTGATGAAGAAGACATCGGCTCCTGATTCATGTTACGTGTATGAGCCATCAAAGTAGAGTTTCTAGTGGTCAGCTATGCTAAGATTGAAGATGGATTCATTCGAAAACTTTGATATGAATGGATTCTCTAAACACATGGGTGCTTCTGCAAGTTGATCTGTGATGACTTGGCCTTTGATTGCTTTTCATTCCACATACTTTATGTCATATTCAAATAGAATCATGACCCACTTGGCCATCCTTCTTGTGAGTATTTCCTTCGACAGTAGGTACTTGAAGGGGTCAATTTTGGTGATGAGTTTTATTTTGTGTGTCAACATGTAGTGTTTAATTTTTTGTGAAGCAAACACTACTATTAGACAGGCTTTTACAATGAATGAGTAGTTTAACTCATGCTCGACCATTGTGTGGCTAATGTAATAGATGGCCCTCTCTATCCCATTTTCATTGTGTTGAGCCAAAAGAGCACTGAGGGTTGTTGTTGCTGCTGATACATAGAGGATGAGAGGCTTTTCTAGGATTGGTGGCATGAGGACTGGTGGTGTGAGCAGATATTATTTGATTTTGTTGAATGATTCATCACACTTGTCATCCCATTTGTACGCTACCCCCTCATGGAGTAGGTGAGAATAGGGGTTTTTCTTGTCTTCCAATTGTGCTATGAATCTATGGATAGACTGAAGCCTGCCTTGGAGGCTTCTTAACTATTTCATTTTTTAGGTGCCTCCATCTCGAGGATTACTTTTACCTTGGCGGGATCTATTTCAATGCCCCTCATTGACACTATGTACCCCAAAAGCTTCCCTGACTGCACGTCAAAGACACACTTCTTTGGATTTAAATAGACCTTGTATTCCTCCAGCCTATCAAAAATAGTACTCAAAGTTGTTATGTGATCTCTCCTCTTTCTATATTTTTCTAGTATGTCATCAACGTAATCTTTGATAGTCTTATGGATCATGTCATGGAAGATTAACGTCATGGCCCTTTGGTAGGTGGCCCCAACATTCTTTAAGCCGAATGGCATCATGTTCCAGCAGTAGGTCCCCCATGGACAAGTGAAGGCCATTTTAAGTTGGTATTATTTGGTTATACCAAGAGAAACTGTCCATCAGAGAAAGCATTTCAGGTCCCATTTTCATGTCTACAATCATGTCAATGTTAGGCAATGGGAAATCATCTTTTGGACATGCTTTGTTTAGGTCTCTGAAATCCATCCAGATATGAATGCCCCCATCAGGTTTTGAAATAGGAACTAGATTTGATACCCACTCCAAGTAGTCAATTGGTCATATGAATCTTGCATCAAGTAGCTTCTTTAATTCCATTTTGACTAGCAAGGTGATTTGAGTATGCATTTTTCTCAACTTTTGTCTAATAAGCTTTGCTTCAGGGTACACTGCTAGATGATGGACCACAATCTCTAGATTGATCCCAGGAATGTCTACATAGCTCCATCCAAATTTAACTTGTCTCTCTCTTAAGAAGGTTGCTAGGAGCTCTTATTCTTCTAACAGTAATGACTCTGCATAAAATGTGGTGTGTAGTGTCTCCTTTGTTCCCAACTTAACTGGGTTGCACTTTTTGGCTAGAACTACTAATTTTTCCTCATGTAGAGCTTTGAGAGGAATATTGAATCCCCCATCCTTAGGCACCTCATAGAGGTTTTCACCTTCATATGTGTCCTTTCTTTTTAATATTTTTGGGTCAGAGAGTGCCACGGTGTGGTTTTCACTCAGGGACCTAGAAATTATTCTCAATTTTTTGCTTTTGCAACTAATGGATTCAATTGTTTCTCCATAGTATGCATGTCTATCTAGCTCAATGATAAATCTTGCTTTATGATCCCCACATAGAATATCATCCTACAATCCCATGAATTCTGAGAGCACCTCATCATTTTTTAATGTGTTAAGTATTGGCAGTCCTCGTTGGTCATGATTGATGAGTTGTGAGTAGACTAGGTAGATTCATGGTTTTGGTTTTCAAACTCATAGGATAAGGTTTTGATCATAAAGAGGTTAGAGTCATCAAATAGTGTGGGTATACCTCTCTCAGGTTCATCATCCTCACTGCTACATACCTAAGTGATGTCAAAGGTGAAATTGTCTATAGGAAAACTTGTGGATATTGGTAATCATTGTGCGGCAACTAATGACCTAGGGGAGGATGCTAATATTTGAGGAGGTTTCCTATTCCTTCTAAATGGGACAAATTTTCCATGTATGGTAACCCTAGGAGGGGTACAACCAAGGCCAAGATTTTTCATGTGTTTCTCAATGATGATGGCTTCTAGAAAACCATTATCATTTTGTCTGATCTTCTTGTTTCTATCATAGCCCATGGCGAGCATCATTTGTAAACCATTACTGTTGTCATCCATAGGAAGATTAGATTTTAGTCTATCATCTTGTTACAAGAGGTGACATTGATCCTCTTCTATCATCTCTTGGCCTACATCTCCCCAACTTCGGAAGCTAGAAGAGCCTATTGTGAATGTTTGAGATGAGGAAGCTTCATTTGCTTGTGGTAGTCCTCATGTCTTGGGGGATTGTGGTAACTCTCCTACCACAAAGGAATTCTTTGGAATGGTGTAGTCCCTGTAACTATGGGAAATTATCCTAGTGTTAGCAAATCTAATGCATTAACATAAAAACCCAAAGTAATAATGAAGTGCAAAGGAGAAATAAGAAAAAAAAAAGAAAGATCTTACCAAATGTCTTCAATCTCCCTGGCTGACCTCCATTACACTTCTCAATTTGCTGAAAATATGATGTTTCCCTCATATTTGTGATGAGAAAACTAATGAAAATGACAAGCCCTAAGCAAATGTTGAAGGATTTGGAATAATAACATGCAAATACTATGCTAATATGCAACTAATGAGCATGAAATTATATCTAAGTTATTCCAAATGGAATGCTAACATGACTATGACAAAATGGCAATAATGCCAAGATTGAAAAAGTATGATAAGAGTGCAAAATAGCATGAGATGACAAATGAGACCAAAATTGCCATTTTATAGAAAATGCAATTTTTAGTGAATGGCCAAGATTGAAGATTGACAAATGCCCTAGAATCAATGGACAAGATTCAATTTGACAACTCACAATTAGGGTTAGGGAAACACTAGGGAAAGTTCAAAATGAGTGGACAAGATTGATTTTCACAAAATCAAATCAAGGGTGGACAATGCATGTGAGAAGAGATAGGACTGGCACAAAAAAAGAGGTGACTTGGAAAATCAAATAATAATAGATATTAATTTGATTTTTAGAGAAAAGGACTATTTTGAATTAAAAATTAATTTTAATTCAAAAGTGGGACCACATGACAATAAATAATTAGATCAAATTATTTACTAAAAGAGGGAAATGTGAAGTGAAATAATTAAATAATAAAAATAATTATTTAATTAAAGAGGATGACCAATAATTAAATAAATTAAAGAAATTATTTAATTATGAGAAAAATTTCAAAATTAGTGACTTATTAAATAAATTATTTATTTATTTAATAATCAGGAAGACATAAATGGGCAAAGATAATTAAATAAATTAAGAAATTTATTTAATTATAAGAGGACTTTAGACAATTAGCAATGTATTAAATAAATAATTTATTTATTTAATAATTAGGAGGAATAAAAAGGATATGAATTAATTAGATAATTATGAATTATTTATTTAATAGATAGAAGTGGACCAAAGACAATTAGAATATCTTAATTATACTAGGAAGAAATGGTGGAAAAATAGAGCTTGCAGGCCTAAGTCATTTTTATGTGTTTACATTTTGCCCCTTTTTGTTATAATGCAGCATGTTGCATTGTGGCAAAGAAAATAAGTTAAGGTCATGCCCCAACAAAGGTATGGAGTATTTATGCCCCCTCGGGAATTTTTTTAAATTTTGGGCCAGTGACAGAAAAATTTGGAAAGTGTCCCGATAAGTCAATATGATGACCAGAAAGATAATGGCACAAATGGTTTATGATTTCGAGGAGTTTAAGGTAGCCAAAAGTGCGTTCAAAGTTGATCAAAATAGCCTCAAGTAATAAAAAAGTTTGAAAAATTCCATTTTGACTTCATATATAGGTTGACAGTGGGGTAAAAGTCAATTCATTTTCACTATTCACCTTAGTAATTTTGAGAGTGTCGAGCGAGGAGGACTACAACAAATATGGTGATTCTAGTGACTAAGCATCACGGGGAGATCATGAGGACCTATAGGTGACCAGGGGGCTCAGATCCAGTGGTATGTACCCCTAACCCACTTTGTGATTTTAACATTTTTCATAAAAAATTTAGGGTTTTAGGCTCAACAACAAATGCGTTACGACGCATATGCGTTCGCGTAAGCCACATTCAATTTTGTGTTCGTTGCATTTCATGCGTCATGATGCAAATGCAAAGGGTCATTAGGATAGGGCCATTGGTTGTGTTGCATTCACTTGAAATCACAACGAAATCACAATGCAACAAAAAAATGAGTCGCAATTGAGAGATAAAATGTCACATTCACCAAATTGTGAAGTATTTCAGGTTTAAAACAATGCATTTGAAGTAAATGACACATATGTAAAAATTCGCGATGCAAGTGCATTATTGTGATGCAATCGCTAGCCAAAATGACGCATTCGACAGATTGAGATGCAATTGATGTATGAAATGATGCAAGAGCTTTTTTGTAATGCATGAGCTTTTTTGCAACGCATTTGACTTTGACTTTGACAAATGCTGAATTTGTTTGCTCTAAAATTTTGAATGCTTTTGAGTTACATAAATGATAATGATGATTGTCTATAAGTTGTTGACGTGTTGTTTGGCCATGTGTAGAGACAACTAGCGCCTATTTACACATGGGAGAGTAGGCCATCGACCTACATATTTTGGGATTAGCTCAGTGAGAGGGAGCGGCAATGGTTGATGCGACTGGGCCTATACTATGTCACCTATATTCCCATTATCTGGGAAAATAGGGGATTGTTGACTGCCTTATGTGAAAGATGGCACTCAGAGACATGTTCTTTCCATTTTCTAACAAGAGAGGCCACCGTTACTTTTGAGGATGTCTACCGTGTTTTGTGCATGTCGATTCAAGGGCAGCGGATCGTTTATAACCCACGACATGGGTATTAGACCTTTATAGCTTATTATCATGACCAGGGTGCAAGACTTGGTATTGAGGGATACAATATCCATTGGGAATTTATAGCGGACCATTCTAGTCATTTCAATGCATTGTTGGTGACATTGATTGGTAGGGTACTAATTCCTAACTAACAAGGACACAGGTTTCCCACTGGTTGGGGGGATGTTTTGGTGGGCATGATGTGGGACATGACTATTTACGCATGGGGACCTTGCTTGCTAGGTATGCTTTATCATTAGCTCCATGAAGTTAGCCTATGGGAGGGCATAGAGCATTGGATGCGGTATGACACTTCTGATGATATGGGCCTGGGAGCATGTGGCTATCTTTCAACCTCCTATCCAGAGACCACAGCTAGAAAATGCGATGCCATATGTGTATTATTATGTTGGTTCCCTATAGAAGATGATGGTGGGAGAGATAGGTTGGTTGCAGAACCGCATCGACATGATGATATCCTTCATTTGGAGGCCTTACAAGGACTGCAAGTAGTGGGAGGGAAAGGATAATCATCTTATCTTGTGCTGACAGTTTTTGTATTTCATTGACAGGAAAATATAGAGCCAACTAATCATCAAGATGTATCTACCACAGAGGGTGTTATGGTAGTTTGGGGAGCAATAGGGTGTACTGGTAGGCATGGCCGAGTATGCCAGATCTTCCTGAGAGTCAGCCTAGGGCCTGCCTATTTTAGTACATTTTTCCGAGTAGAAAATCAATGGGCTAGTGGCACAACTATGGGGATGGTGGGGCTGCAAATCCAGTGACAACATCAGACTATGATTTATGGTGGCAGAAACATTGCCCTATGCCATTGATAGATTTGGTTGGGCCAACATCGATTGAAAAGAGATCAGTTATACCATGTTTTCCATGAGGTGGGTGAGGAGGTAGAGGTGAAGACAGAGGTAGAGGTAGAGGTTAGGGGAGAGATAGAGGTAGGGACAGAGGCAGGGGTGGAGGGAGAAATGGGGATGATGGAGATTAGGGAGGAGACAGAAGGATATGGAGGAGAGATGGTAGGAGGCAGGCCAGGAGGGTGACACAGTGTACGAAGAGAGGGACATTGGATGTTATCCCAGAGGTAGTTGAGGAGGAGGAGAGAGAGGAGGAGCTGAGAAAGGAGTAGGAGGGAGTGGGTCATGAGGAGCATGTGGCCAAGGAGGAGGCTAGATAGGAGCAGGAAGTTAGAGAGGAGGATATTCACAGGAGGTTGAGATGCAGGTTGATATGCCACAGGAGGAGGGTGTCAAAGGAGAGGAGGATACGGGGGAGGAGGATGATGATGGTGTAGATGAGGATGAGGCTATTGATGAGGACAAGAGATTGTTGCGATGGAGCATGGTAGAGGGAGAGGAGGAGGTATGATCTAGATCGCCATTGCCACATGACACCACGACAAAATAGAGGGTGTCATATTTGCATAGGAGATTAGATGAGAGTTCAACACAGGTTAGGGAATTGTAGGCTGAGCTAGAGGTGGCGAGGGTAGAGTGGGATCAGGCAGTGATCTGTTAGCAAGATGTAGTGTAGTGGTGTACAGAGTTTGCATGGATATGTATGGTACCATCTATAGACATGGCTTGAGAGTTTTCTAGGGTGAGTGTGCAGCTTGGCCGATACAGATTATTATATGAGAAGGTTGTGCCACCAGAGAGGAGAGATCCCACTCTAACAAGGACACAAATGAGGACAAGTAGTGGCAGTGGTAGCTAGAACAGTGCAGGGGGTTCCACATCTATAGAGTAGTCCTCAGGACATAGATCTAGCCACTCTCATAGGTCAGGGCACAGCCATAGGTCTTCTCATAGTCAACCTCCTACAGTAGACCCATCAGTCACAGTATCAGTGTAGCCTTCAATTTCTCTTTCGTCAGTTCCACAAATACAAACTATAGTTGCAGACCCCTCAGCATCACAAACACAGGTGACTATCACGATGATGGCCTCTACTCCTCTGACTGTGCATCGATCTCCCAGGTCTTCTCCTCAACGAGATGAGGAGAGTGCATCATAGTTCTCTTATTTGTTGATCTTCAGGGCATTTCAGACACATGTATCATGATATTTATATTTTGACCATTGAACCTACGAGCTTGTATTTTTGGGATATCTTGTGACTCTATCCTGTGACATTATTTTATTTTGAGATGATGCTATACATATGATGTAGTTTTGATGCATCCTATATGTATGTTATGTGAGTTGATTTATGAATTATGATGTATGTTTATGCATTGATTATTATGTTGATGCAGTCATGATTACCATGTGATGTCTATGTGGGTTATACATTGATGATTCCTATGATGATGAGGTGATTTATATGCCATGTTATATATGTGTTCATGAAGGTTATTTATGATGTGATGCCATGATAATGATATGTGTTTTTATATGTTATAATGATGATGTTATGCCATGGGTGATAATGTTATGCCTAATGTATATATGATGCAATATGTGATTTTGTATGTGATGCAATGGTTTTAATAGTGTCAATAATGTATGTATGGACCTAATGCAAGGCCTATATGACCATGTATGCACTTGTATTTTTTGTATGCCATAGGATATCATCGTGAGATGGACAAGACAAGATGACAGGACAAAGGGAGATGAAAGTTAGTGCGAAGACCAAATATTTCAACATATTACTATCGGACTATAACAATTTTTGTGCTCTTAATCATCATTGGGCATATAATTTTAATGGCCAACAAACACCATGATATGACATAGATCAAGGTGTGCAAGGTCATACCATCACATAAGACAAGCAGTGAAAAGACAAGAAAGACAAGTCTTGAAATGTTGTTGCTCCTCTAAATCCTGTTTGGTAGGACATTCTTGAGGAACTAGCAACATAATTGCTAAAAAGGCGAGACAAGAAAAACATGTTACATCGTTGCTTCTCTAAATCTCATTGTTAGGACATCACTGAGAAACTAGTAACATGCCTGCCAAAAAGACAAGACAAGACAAACATGTTATGTTGTTGCTTCTCTAAATCCTGTTGTCAGGACATCGCTAAGAAACTAGTAACATGACTGCCAAAAAGACAAGATAGGACAAACATGTTACGTCGCTACTTCTCTGAATCTCGTTGTCAAGACATCACTGAGAAACTAGTAACATGACTGCCAAAAAGACAAGACCATCATCATGATACATCATTGTTTCTCTAAATTTCGTTGCCAGGACACTACTGGGAAACTAGTAACATGACAAAAGATCAAAAGACAAAATGCCAAGTGTTTGCCAAGTGTGTCTGAATGCTAGATGTTTTGATGTCTCAAATGCCAAAGGTTGCCAAGTTTTCCAAGTGTCAAAGGTGTCAGATTCAAGGACACATCCTGAATAATGTCAATGTCAAGAGGGTTAAGCCTCCAATGTCGAGAGGATCCTTGAAAAATGCCAAGTGATAATGACTATACCTAGGAAGGACACATCGTAAGGTATAAATGACGGAGGCTATTTTTTAGGACACATCTGAAAAAATAACCAAGAGTTTGGTTGTTTGACTATGTTTGACTGAGTTTGGTTTGTTTGGATTGATGTTTGACGATTGTCTTGCTTATTGCTAACTAAATGTCGATAACTGCCAAAGTTGTTTGTCATAGTTTTTGCGTATTTTGAGATGACTTGTTTGACTTAAAGACTTTTGATGTGTGTGCCAGTGTAGTATTATGAACCCTAATGGACTGACATAGAGCAGCCTCAGAGGCTCATCAACAAATGGCCTTGCCTACATCATACACTCAAAGACCTCAAAGACCTCATAGTTCGACATGACCAATGACTCTATCTTGATGACAAAAGATTGAGCCATGATTTTATTCTGACAAACCTAAAAGGACTAACCTAATGTCTTGGGGGCTCATCGACAAATGGCCTTGCCTCCATAGCAAAAGCACAGAGACAATGTAGTTCAGACAAAAAACCAAAATTGATTGACACGACAAACTTGACAAGAAATGACTTTGTTTTTATGTTTTCTTCAGGACATTTTTCGATTTTTAGGATTTTTTTTAAGACTTTTTTTTATTTTTAGGATTTTTTCAAGACTTTTTATGATTTTTAGGATTTTTTCAGGGCTTTTTATGATTTTCAAGACTTTTTTAGGACTTTTAGGATTTTAGGATTTTTTAGGACTTTTTTTATTTTTAGGATTTTTTCAGGACTTTTTTATGATTTTTAGGATTTCTTTAGGACTTTTTATGATTTTTTCAGGGCATTTTATGAATTTTCCAATTCCATGTGTGATACCCACTACAGTTGCATGATGCAAAGCTTGCCCCTAGTGAGGCCCAGGACTTAATCGATTAGACTAGTGCAGAAATATCATGTATGGGGTGACGAGTGAGCGACATGCAAGACTTGATGTTAATGGTTATCAGCCATTGAAGAAAATGATTGAGTCCTGCAATGAATGGCAAGGTGATGTCGAAAAAAGTGATTGTTTATTATGGACCAAGTCAGATAGAGTGACAATAGTAACTGACTACACATGGTGCATGTTTGTCAGGTTTTCACCATGGTACTTATCCAAAGCACCTATTTACCAGGTTTTCACTTTTGGACGAATTATTACTCTTTAATATTTTTGTCATTTTTCTTTTTTTTTTTAGCGTCACCAAGACACTTGTTTACCAAGTTTTCATCAGGGTGACAGATTTTCTTTGTATTTTTTATTTTTTTGTATTTTTTGTATTTTTTAGGTTTTTGGCCTGACTATTTGATGTTATGCATAGAAATTGCAAAGGTGTAGGTTGTTGATAGGCTCTGTAAATTGTTCACCGTCTAAGGTAGCCAATTGATATGCCCCAAAATCAAAATAGGATAATATGACATACGGACCTAGCCAATTAGGTTCAAACTTGCCATGTTTTTCTCTATCAGCCTTATTCTTAGGATTTTGCATAAGAACTAAATCACCAATGTCAAAACATCTGACCATGACTCTCTTGTTGTAGTGGTGACAAACCTGATTTTGATATGCTTGTAAATGGATCAGAGAGTTTTGTCTTCTTTAATCTAACATCTCCAACTCATGTAGTTGTGATTGTGTATATTCTTCATCATCTATTAGACCCTTCATGGAGACTCTTAAAGATGGAATCTCGACCTCAATGGGCAATATGGATTTAGCTTCAAAGATGAGGGTGAATGGAGTGGCTCATGTAGGTGTGTGTTAAGCCCACAGAGCAGGATTAAGTTGGATGTGTCAGTCACGACCAGTGTCATTCACAGTCTATTTGAGAATTTTAAGGACAGTTTTATTGGACGCCTTGGCTTGACTATTTCCTTGTGGGTAATATGGTGTGGATTAATGGTGTTGGATATGAAATCACTCACATAACTCACGAACATCTTGATTTTTGAATGGGCATTCGTTGTCAGTGATGAAGGATTGTGGAATACCGTAACGACAAATGATATAGTTGAGAATGAACTTGGAAAATTGTTTGTCGGTTATGTATGTAAGGGATATGGCTTCAATCCACTTGGTAAAATACTCAGTGGTGGTGATGATGAATTTGTGGCCATTGGAGGAGGTAGGATGAATCTTTCCCATGAGGTCGAGTCCACATTGTGCAAAGGGACAAGGAGATGTAATCGGCTGAAGTTTTTGCATTGGAGCATGTATTAAATCACTATGTATCTAGCATTGGCGACAATTCTTGACAAACTCTAGTGCATCCTTTTCAATAGTTGGCTAGTAATACCCAAGTCTTGTTACCTTCTTAGCTAAAGTAGGCCCACTCGAATGAGACCTACATATACCCTCATGTACTTTGCATAAGGTTGTGTGTGCTTCATTAGTGTTGAGACATAATAGGAGGGTGTTGTCAAAGCTATGGTGGTAAAGAGTGTCCCTGACAATATTATATCGAGCGGCTTTTCGTATAAAGGACTTTCGCTGGTTGTTGGATAGGTTGGGTGGAAGGGCATGGGATTTAAGGTAATCATAAATTTCTTGGTACTAGGGGGAATCGGGACCAATAAGCTCACACACCATCTCTGATTCTTGGACATCATATGCAGGGACCAACAACTATTCTAATAAGAATTCAAATTGTAGCATGTTACTTAGGATATCTAGGAGAGAGTCAATTGTAGCCATCACATTCACTGCCTTATTTTGTGCCCTCAGGACTTGCTCAAAAGTCAACATATGAAAGTATGTCTGGAAGCTATCAACTATTCATTTGTAAGGAATTAATTTCTCTTCCTTGGTGTCGTAGTCATCATTGACTTGATTAATGACTAACTAAGAATCTCCATAGACATGTAGTGTATTGATTTTCCATTTTATTGCCATTTTGAGCCCTATCACGAGTGCCTCGTATTCTGCCACATTATTTGTACATGGGAAAGCTATCCAGAATGCTTTAGGGATGGAGTCACCTTGTGGAGTGATGAACAATATCCCTGCCCCTAAGCCATGACTAGTATGTGATCCATCAAAGTACAATATCCAAGGTGATTTAGGTTCTGTGTGAAATATTGAATCATTTGGAAAGTCTGCCACTAATAGATGATCACTTTGCACAGGTGCATCTACCAGTTGGTCTGCTATCACTTGTGTTTTTATGGCCTTTTGCTTGACATATTGAATGTCATATTCACTCAAGATCATGACCCATTTTTCCAGACATCCTGTTAGTGTTGTGCTACTTAAGAGAAACTTCAAGGGGTCGATCTTTGCTACCAAATGTGTCCTATGGTTCAACATATAATGTCTCAGCTTTTGAGCGGAAAAGACAACAACTAGGCATGTGCATTCAATGGTTATATAATTTAACTCGTATCCAACCAGTGTCTAACTGATGTAATATATGGCCCTTTCCTTTTCTTCATGGTCATTATGTGCCAATAATTCCCCCAATGTTGAGGTTGTTGCAGAAACATAAAAGGTTTCCCTTCGATAGGTAGCATTAAAATAGGTGATGACAAGAGATAATCTTTTATTAGTTGAAAGGCCTCCCGACACTTATCTGTAAACACAAAGGGGCTGCCTTTGCATAGAAGATATTGTAAGGGTTTACATTTTTTGACCAATTGTGCTATGAAGCATCTAATGGATTGTAATCTTCCTTGTAATGTTCTGAGTTCACTTATACCTTTCGAAGGAGGCATGTCTAATATTTCTTTGACTTTGGTTGGGTCAACCTCAATGCCTTGTCAAGAAACTATGTATCCCAAAAGCTTACCAGATGTGACACCAAAGACGCATTTCTTTCCATTCAGATGGACCTTGAATTCTTCTAGCCTCTTGAAGATTTTTTCTAACACATTTAAATGATATTTTCTTGTCAACTATTTAGCCAAAAGGTCATCCATGTAATCTTCCATTATCTTGTGCATCATGTCATAAAATATGGTCGGCATGGCTCTCTAATACGTGGCACCTATATTCTTAAGGCCAAAAGGTATGACATTCCAATAATATGTGCCCCAAGGACAAGTGAAAGTTGTTTTGTGTTGATCTTCAGGAGTGATGCGAATCTGATTGTAGCCCAAGAAACCCTCCATGAGGGACAGCATCTCATAACCTATTGTGAGATTTACTATAACATCTATGTTGGTCAACGGAAAGTCATCTTTTGGACATGCCTTGTTTAGGTCTCTAAAATCTGGGTAGACGTAGATCATCCCATTTGGCTTTATTACTGGCACAAGGTTAGATATCCATTCAGCATAATCAATCGACCATATGAACCTTGCATCTAGAAGTTTCTTCAATTTAGCCTTGATTAACAAAGCGACCTGAGGATGCATTTTGCATAATTTTTGTTTAACTGGTTTGGTGTTTTGAAATAATGGAAAATGGTGCAAAACCAACTCTGGATCTAGTCTTGGCATATTAGCATAAGACCATGCAAAGTTGGCCTTTCGTTCTGAGAAAAATTGTTGAAATTATAGTTTCTCTTTATCTGTCAGAGATGTTGCAAAGAGGACCATTTTAGGGTCTTCAGTTGATGATATGTTGACTTATGTAGTGTCTTCTATGAGCATTGCTAATTTATCTTGAGTCACAGGAAGAAAGACCTTTCCTCCATCTTTGGGCACCTCGGAGAGGTTTTCACCCGCAGATATGTCCTTTATTTTTACTTTTTTGCCATCAAAAGGTGCCTTTCAGTTTTCACCTAAAGATGTTTCATTTTTTATTTTGTTTTTGTTTTTCATTTTGTGACTAAAGGATAGAGCCATCTCCCTGAAGTAGGCTGCACAATCTAAATCAATAGAAAAATTGGCCTTATGGTCACCATTTGGTATCCCTTCATGAAGTCTAGTGAATTTGGCAATGGCCTCATCATTCTGAAATATATCCATGACTGGCAGGCCTTGTTGATCCCAATTGATTAATTGAGGTTATACTAAGGAGATGCCATTGTTAGTGCTTGTGAATTGGGGAGAGGACATGGATAGCATGCAGACAGATTTAGAGACATTGAAAATGGAGTTGTCATCATCCAATTCCACATCGGATTCTATCCAATATTCTCCTTTGCTGGACTCATATTCATTATCAAACTAGGGGACAAACGGGTCAGTCTCATTGTCATATGGTGGGACATGTTGGTCTGTGTTTTCAGATGACTAGGAAGGAATGTCTGAATCATGATCACAAGGATGGGAAGATGTCTTCGGCTCATCATTGTTTTACGAACAAAATAATTTACCCCAATCTATCTTCTCTCTAGGGGTATGACGTGTTGGGTCAATTTTAAAAATCTGTCTAAATCATTCCTCAAAGGTGGTTTCTCCTGGTTCAAGAAATAATTCATCAAGGCAATAGTCACTTAAGGAATGCTTAGAGCTAAATTCCCATTCGTGGGATTTGGTTTTGATAAAGGATTCCTCATTTGTCTTGACACTTTCTAAAGCATTCATGCTTTCACTAGAAAACACACTGGTACATTGATCATCATTTCAAGGTAGACCATACCCTAGCCCAAGATATTTGGGTTGTTTGGCCGATTCTATTAGTTCTCTTTTTCTCGTCTTGTTCTTACCAAGGCCACTAGTTCCATCATAGCCCTTAGCCTTCATCATGTCATATCCTTTTCCATAAATCTTGACTGGTAATGAGGGTAGATTCTCTAGGTCTCTGTAAATCTACGATAATGCATCTTGAGTGTCTTCATTGCTCATGTAACCCCATTTTTTGAAGACAGTCCTCAGTGGTACCCTAAAAGTTTCTTTTGGTTCTACTATGAAGCAAGCCTAACCATAGACCTTAGGAGACTTTGGTATTGTCATCATACTATATATCATATGCAATTTGAATTCTCCACAGCCTGAGTCCTAGATCTTGATAGGGGGTTTAGCCTTAGGAAGTGAGGAAGAGGATGGTGTGGTAGAAGATGTAGATGGAGCATACATGGATGGAAAAGTGAGTGTGGATGGATCAATGAATTTGGTAGAGTTTGGAACCTCCTAATTGATGGGCACCTGATGTTATGAGATACTGCTTAAGTTTGTGCAATATTGAAAAGGGTCAGGGTCTCCATAGATAGTGATTTTTGTGCCATCAAAGGGGAATTTTAGGCATTGATGGTAAGTGGATGGAACAACCTTGAGGGCGTCGATCCATGTTCAGCCGAGTAAGATGTTGTATGGAAAT
Organism: Sequoia sempervirens; assembly: GCA_007258455.2. NCBI lineage: Eukaryota > Viridiplantae > Streptophyta > Pinopsida > Cupressales > Cupressaceae > Sequoia > Sequoia sempervirens. The sequence goes on along the minus strand of VDFB02271358.1, from coordinate 141,522,012 downwards.
TCCAAATCCAGGACTTGGCAGGTGGTTTCAACAATGACTGGCCTGACTCGAATGGGAAGAATGATAACGCCTCGAGAAGAATGTTCTTCATCATCATATGCTTTTATGACTATGCTTTTTGTAGGGTCTATGCAAGCATCAAAAAATCCTAGAGAATGTTCTTCATCATCATATGCTTTTATGACTATCCTTTTTGTAGGGTCTATGCAAGCATCAAAAAATCCTAGAGCATTGACCACTTTTAAGGAGAAAATATTCAGTCCCGCTCTGCCATCTACTAAGACTCATCTGACTTTGTGTTTATGGATGAAAATCTCAATGTGTAATGCATCATTATGGTTAGTCGTTTGTGATGAATAGTCTTGGTCAGAAAATGTGATGTGATGGGGTGTAGTGAGGTATCCCACCATGGCTACAAATTGGTTAACATCAATTACCTGCAGGATGGATGACTCTTGCAGGGTTTTGTCAAGTATTTCCTTATGTGTGGGTGAAATGCAAAGAAATTCTAGTATGGAAATTTTCACAAGAGTCTTGCCTTGTTGGTCTATAAGGTCGAACTGACTCTTGGGTTGTGACTATTTAGCAGAAGGACCAGATTGCAGTTGGTTTGTAGATGAACTAGCTATTGTAATTTTTGGTTGTCTTGGAGGAGGACCAGCTATTGTGATTTTTTCGCTTTGAGTAGTAGCATTGCATTTGGGTGCTTGTTTGATCATGATGGTATTGATGTACTCATCATCCATTCGGACATTGTTAATAACAGTTCCACCATAGTAGTCTTATGCAACATGGGCATAATTGGCTTGATTATTATTGGTTTTAGGACCTGATGTCGAGGCTTTTTTGGAACCATGATCTTGTAGTGGGTTCTTGTGGATGGTATGATCGGCATTAGATGTAAATTGTTGTCCACCTACCTCAACTATGCAACTTTCATTGAGGTCTTCAATAATGTTCTTTAACTGGGGACAAGAAGATGTTTTATGGCCTTTAGCCCGATGGTAATCACAAAAAGCGTTATCATCCCACCATGAGGGTTTAAACTACCTGGGATCATATGGCTTAGGATCGTATAATGTAATGAGATAATTTTGAAGGACTTTCTTAAGGAAATCCTCAATAGGCTCTCCCAAGGGAGTATACATGCATCTTTTGGGAAATTATCTCATCTAATGGGGTTGTCCTTGATTTTGGTTTTTCTAATTATTTAAATTGGTATTGACAGGAGGTGTCAATGTCATTGTTGGTTTGTTTTGTGGTTGAACTCCTTTAAGAGCAAGCACCGGGCCTATGGTATTCACTTCCTTGGGGTCAACAACGTCGTCATTGGTGACATGTTTATTTTTGGCCCAATATTTTTTTTTGTCTATTGGTGGGTTCGCATTTGTATTTTTAGGATTGTATTTTAGTTCCCCTTTAACGATGAGGGATTTTTCAACTTGGACTCCCTTTTTGATAGGGAAAGGGTTGGATTGAGATAATCACAATCTCAATGCTCTGGGTCTCCAATAGATAAACTCCTGGTGTTTCACTCCACCAATCAACCTATAGGTCCTAAAGGTATTTAGGCACCCCTGGTCACTTGCCAACCCTGCTATCAATTTCAGTTTGCTACTACCAAACCATTCTTGATACTTTTCCTCACTTTCTCCATCTAGCCCTTAATCCCTTTAAAGAATAGACAACCTCTAAATTCTCCTAACAATTTTGCAAGGGTGTGAATAGGTTTTATTGGCTTCAAAATGGTCTAGGAATGGTCTTTGTCCAAGCTCAACTCTCCTTTCTTCTATCACTACCACCATACCCTAGGTTAGGGTTTTAGGAGGGCTACTAGGATTAGGCCTCCTCACACAAGAAAAATGTTTATCACTCCTCTCCTTCAGCTTATCAGGCCAAACTTGCTTATATCACCCTTGCTCAAATTTGGAGCACTTCAATATTTTTATGGTTTTGGACCTTCTCAGGCTGTACACAGGGCTAACACCGATTTTGAGAAATTTAGGGCTTTTTTTAAACCTTTCTTGAACACATAGTGGACTATCTTCTTCCTTCAGCCCCCAGATGAATTGGTGATGATTCCTGCCTCTTTTCAGACCATTAAGTTCCCCTACAACCTTTACACACCCATGGTTTCCTATGGTTAGTCACCCTTGCAATGTTGGAAGCAATCTTGCATAGTCTTTCCTAATTGGGCATAGTCTGCTCGCCTAGGAATAGACTTTTGGCATGCTATATGAACTCCTAATGATTACTACTACTAACATATATACACTAAATGAGCTTATCCACGTTCCCAATGTCCCCCTACTTCTTGGTACGGTGGGAGTGCTGGCTAAAGCTCCATCTTTATTCCATTTACCAGTCAAAACTAAGTTAAAGAAAATACACTGAATTGACAAGAAAAGAAGAAAATGATGGGAACACTATCTACAATTACAAAACATAACTTCATAAGAGATTCTTTACATGTCAGTAAACAACAAAAATGCTTTATTTAATTCATCCAATCTGTTGTTTTAGATGCAAGAAAAAAAACTGTATTTTTTCACCCAAAATCACTGTTCTCTTGCCATTCACATGAAACTACAACTCAAAAAACATTCCCCCACATTCAAAAGTTGAGAGTTCACATTCCCAATGCAAGGAATCAGTTAGGTTAATTTTCCCGAGCCTAAGAATGGCAAAAATATGCTGTTTGAAAACACAGTGTGTTTTTCAATTTCTGCCTAAAACTTAGGAAACAACCAAAAAATGATTCCTAGCTTATTCCACTTCTAACCTAGGAACCAAAAAGGTCCACAACCATAAACAAGATGGTGTTAAAGACCTTACACAACAAAATAGAAAGATTTTTAAAACAAGACTTCAACATATGCTTGCACTTTGGCAGGTGCTCCTGCACCACTTTTCAACTAGGTCTACGAATGTTGTGCAATAATGGACTTGTAACCCATATTTCAGTGGGCCTACTAGTGTTTGAACAAACATGTCAACTTTTTTATCTTTTAGGTATATCAATATGATAGCGACTTGCAAGGATTCTCCACTTTTGGAAGAATGGGATAAAAGTTTCACCTGTATCTTCTATGTAAGAGTGCATAGGCTAGTGATAGAAGTGTCCATTTCAATGTTATATGAGTAATTATTTATGAATTTTTCTTTAAGTTCATCCCATGTTATCTTCCCTTTCAAAGTGGTAAACCATTCAAGTGTGGGTCCTGTAAGACTCTTGGAGAAAAGTCTCATTAAGTAAGTCTCTTCTTAGGAAATGTTTATGCAGTTGGTTATGAATTCTCAAATATGTTCAATAAGACTCATCTTGCCTTTGTATTTGGTGAAATTGGGTGCCACATAGCCCTTAGGAAATGGTGGCATGTGTAAATTTGTGTCAAAAGGACACAAGTGTAGGTCATATGACATGTGTTATCTATTTTTGGCTACTTGCAGTTCTTGTATCAACTTGTCCATAACTGTTTCCACATTCATCATTTTGGCTTGCATGGAATCAATTATGGGGTTATTTGTGGCATCACAATTGGGTGTGATAGTTATTCCATGAGTCCCCATTTGTTGTGAAAAGGGATTGGTGTTATGTTGTGGGATATGATGTTGTGACGTGTATGATGTGTTTTGGATCACATGTTGGTGTTGCAAATTTGGATTAGGGCCTTATTGATGAGTGTGAATATGTGATGAGTATGTCAAAATATTTCCTCCAACCATTTGAGTTGAGGTTTGAGGAATATGGCATCCATGAATGTTTTTGATGTCCAACTGATGTCATATGCTAAGTATTCGGATTGCCTTGCCCAAATTGCTGGATTTTCCTATTGATGTTTTGGCCTCGGGAGGCATTGGTGTTGAATTGTGATGGTGTGTTAATGTTTGGTTGTGGACCTTGGATAAAGACACGTGGTTTACTTCCTCTGAAAAGATTGACTAATGTACCAATGAAATTTCTTGATGCCAATGCACCCATGGCACTAGATGATGCTCCAAATAATGGATTTCAAGAGCTTTCCCCCATTGATGAAGACCCAAAAGTGGCACCAACTAATTGTGATGATATCGTGGACATGGTTGGCATTGATTGTGTCATGGTTGGTGTTGATTGTGACATGGATTGTGACATGTTTGGTATACCCCCAACGGATGTGGCATTGATTGAGTTGGGATTTTTTTGATTTGTTGTGCCAATGGTGGTGGTATTGATGGTACTTGTGACAGTTTGAGAGGTGGCACTAATAGAAGCATTGTTTGCACTATTTTGAGGTATATTGTTTGCGCTATTGACATTAGGGTCAGCTGATGTTGGTCTCAAATTATTAATGTCAAACCCACATGGAAATTTAGCTCCTTGACTTAAAAGTATGGCCAAATATCTATCTATATCATATAAGACCATTTGTTCTAAAAAGGAGGTTGTCTTTGGACACTAACTCATTTGACTGCAAAATCCAATGAAATTTTTTGACAAAATATTGATAATTTGATGTACTGTCAGCTGCTTGTGAAAGTTGAAGTGTAATTTTTTTTTTTTAATTTTTATTCCCAAGGTTCCTCGCAATTTCTACAAACCTGGTTTTCATCTAAATTTTGATGAATTTTCGTCAAAACTTCGACAAACATTTT
>VDFB02271358.1:141493401-141517277 GCA_007258455.2 Sequoia sempervirens | reverse complement strand
TCATGAACTAAATATGTGTTGTTTTTATAGGATTTTTTGCATCCACATGATGTTGCTGCCCATGATCAGGGTACCGCAGGTGCTGCATATGGAGTAGGGGTTGGTACAAGTGTCCATCCTGATCTTCCTGCACATACATCACATGATCATCTGACCCCATCATATGTGCCTATATTGTCGACTGAAATGTCGGCAACACATAGCATGCACACATCAGGTAGTACTGGTGATGCAGATGCCACTAGTGTTGGTGATGTTTTAGTAGCATTTCTTGGATCTTCTCATATTACTAGTATGGGAACATTTCCAATCACATTTTTGGTGACCGAGGATTTCGTTCCCATAAAGATAGAGAAGGTCCCAAGAAATTTAAAATGTTTTAATTATTATTATATATAATCTAATTGAAATTTACTTATTGATCACTCCTTTTAGACTAATGATCCCATGATCATTTTGTAGGAAATGATGTTTTTTATAAACATCTAGGTGATATAACATTGGAGCTATTCGTGCCCACCATACGTACACGGTGGAATGCCCAAAATCAAGATTTAAAGGATGAGCTCATTAACTGTTTAGTTGTGTTGTTCGGTGATAAAACATTCAACCAAATGAAGGTACTTAAGAAAGCTGGTACATATCTAAAGTATGTGAGGAACCAATATAGGTCACATTTAGAGAAGAACAAAAAGTACGAGCATCCCCCCATGATTCTGGAGAGGGAGTGGAAGGACCTGGTGTCGGATGGAAAGGAGAAGGCTAAAAAGAAAAAAGGAAAGACACCACCAAGCCAAGGAAGGTATGTGATACTATCAACAATGTAATTATATACTAATTACTCTTTCTTTTTACATAATCTAATGTATTTCAAAATTTTCATAGGTTTCCTAACACATCGAAGGAAACAAAGGAAAGACTATAAAAACACAAGCAACACAAACTTGGCTCTGGTGGCTATATGAAATTAGCCGCAAGAATTGTAAGTATCAATAAATGAAATATTGCATCCAAATAATAAATTGCAAACAATTTTGGTTTTACCACACCATAGAAGCAAAATTCATGATCTTATGCAAAAATGCAGGGCTCTGAATTCAACAGAGCACCCACAGAAGAGGAAATGAAGATTGCCTTCTAGCATAGCTATGAAGCCATGGTTGAACGCCTAAGAGTCTTGACTGGGCAAACACAATCTTCCACTGCATCTGACATGCAAGTAAATAAACTCAATAAAGTTTATTTAAAATTGAATACTTGTGCAATCTATTCCATATCAATTTCCACCATAAAGTAATTATGTGCCTATTTATTTTAAACAGACATACAATGATAAAACTACACTTGACATTGGAATGCAGCTTGGTGAGGTTGGAGCACAACTTGCAAATAAAGGTCATGGTGTGCATCTCGATACTGGATGTATTCATGTGATATACAAAATACAATATGGATTAATACAATTAAATATCTTTAATTTCAATTGGTGTATTAATTAATGTAACCTTTCGTGTTTCAACTTTAGAGCATGTAGAGCGTGATCAACATGATGTTGAGCATGATCAGGCTAGAGAAGATCAGGAACATGATGTGGCCCCATCAGGTAAAGAGGACCACTCTAATGTTCTTTTAAACATATTTAATTTCAATTGGTGTATTCATTAATGTAACCTCTCATGTTTCAACTCCAGATTAGGATTTAGAGAGTGTTCAGTATGTTAAGCATGAGGCTATACGACAAGATCAAGAACATGATGTGGCCCCATTAGGTAAAGATCACCACTCTAATGTTCTTTTAATTAATAAAATACTTGTAACAATAATAAAAAAACATATCAATTTAACATTTTTTTTTTATTGTAGCAGATCCCCACTTGAAGTGGCCTCCATGTCGTGATCAGTACACGACTAGGCATACATTAAGATCAAGAGCAGAGGGCAGAACAACTGAAGGGGGGACAAATGATTTAGAAAATGATACTCCACTTTAGCTTTTTTTAGCCTCAAAATTAAAGAAACAAAAAAAAGTGATGGTAATCATATTATGACAACCATATTTTTGATAATGTGTAACAACTGAATAAATGAATGTTATATGTTATTAATGGATGGATGAATGAATGTGAATATGTTAATGACTGAATGTTATATGTTATTAATGGATGGATGAATGAATGTTATATGTTATTAATGGATGAATGAATGATTAATGTTATATGATCAAGTATGGGGAATTGAGAGTGATGTGAGGGGGGGGGGAGGGACCAAATGAGCTTCCACCGTCATGTGGTTGGCCTTGTTAAGTAGAGAATATTAAACTATTCTTGAAACAAAGAGAATCTCAATCCAATTATTACATGCAAGTATCTTTTTAATTCCTCTATCTTTCATCAATCTCTTTACTATTTGAACCTTGTACCGATGTTTTACATGAAGAACCCATTATTGTGAAATGTGCCTCCAGTTGAGTAAATTGAATCCATGCTCTACATCATAATTTCAAGTTGTTTCCATTCCAGTGTTCTAAGTTTAGTTTGTTTTTATGGTTTTGTATGAATACCACATTGTTTTGTGTGTGGATTTGGTTTCAAAGCTCTATTTCTTTTGTTTTTAGTGGTGACATAACTCTAAAATTTGAATTTTTGTGCATAACAAGTTAGTGGAAAAATAGACAGCTCTGAAGGGTTTAGAGGCTCGATTGAGATAGATACACAGATATTTAGATCTTGTTGTTGATGGGACGCTTCCACTTAACCATGAAATTTTGTACCATCTACAAGTATGTAAAAATTTATCTACTTACATTCATTCAACTTACTGTCTTCCTCTCAAATTTATGCATTCATGTGTTATTTGAGAGGGTAACTCCATAAATGTTTTGTCACAATTGAATAATACTACATTAGCTTATGTCCATCACAAAAATAACAAGGGTTATTATGGGGAAATTTGATAGGAAATGAGTAGATCCCAGAGTATGCTATAGGCCTTCATACTACAACCTTGTTCATGATAGAAGATTCTTGTTTTGTGACATGGAAAGAATACATTAAGTGATTGACAAACCAAGGATAGTCAACTATGTAGGAACAAGTGATTGAGAGTGAGCAGGGGAAGTTTCTTTAGATGATCAACTAGATGATCAAACCACCAACTTAGCACATCTCTCTCAAATACTCTTTAAGTGGACCTTCCCAATCCACTATTCCTTCAAGGAAAAGACCCAACTCACCTAGGGTTCTTGTACTCTCACAACCAAGAGGGTTTGTAACCACTTAGATCATGTCAAATGGGACCAAACCAAAACTTAAAACCCTAATTTTCACTTAGGAAACTCCATTTTCTCATCGCTCTAACCTTTAGGCCTCTTTACCCTTTTAACCCTTATAGCCTTTCCTGGTAGGATAGGAAAAATAAAATCCACATACAAGCCTATACCAGGCCCAAACCACTGAACTTAGATAGGTATTATATGCCCCTACAAGGCCTCAAAGCATTCCTTCATGATAGTGAATAGAAAAAGAGCAATGGACCAAAACAACGTTGCTCCAAGTGGCCTAATTGGTTGGCTACAACAGGACAGTTGACTATCTTGTGGATAGCCTTGTGTTGTGTGTACTTCTTCCTCCTATCTTTCCTTTTTTGCACTTCTAAATTCGTTGCAACAATCAACAAGCATGGATTCAAATGTTCTAGTTTCTCTTCTACTTCCATTTAATTACCATCAATGGAAAACTAAGGTTCAACTAATACTAAAGAACAAGAGGTTATATAGAGTTACAATGGGGGTAGAAAAAAAACGTACAGATGAAAGTGCTAAAGTTAAGTGGTTCAACAAGTGTAATCAAGATTTTGGATTCTTATTTTATATTGAAGCAACACAGGCCACCTTCCAACCTGAGTTCATAAATCATATTGATGAGCATATTTTCTTCCAATCTTTGGACCGTGAACAAATAAGTAGCATTGTGAGATTACAAGTATGTAGATCATTTTTTTTTTTTAAACTTGTCATTTCTAAAGTAAAAACAAAGGTAGAAAATTTGTCTAATTAGTTAATAAAGAATTTATTTGTGACTTATAATAACTGAAGATGCACATAAAATTGTATAAGATCCAAGTACTTTAGGGAATTCATAATAGGATATGCAGCAAGGGGGTAACTCAAGTGCTTAATACAAATATTTAGTTGCAGTGATTTGGTCAACAAACCTTGTTTGCTCCTTTGTCTGAATGCCATGTTACTGTGCATTAACTCCTGAATTATAACCATTAGGAAGCTTTATATCTCATCTGGGCATCTTTAGCTAGATCACAACATCAATTATGTATTTTTCCTAGTATATCTTTTGTTATATGATGAAGAGAGAAAACTCACTCTTTTGTTGTTGTACAATGTGAAAGAACCCAAAAGTTTTCTATCCCAAAATTCCATCCTCTTACAAAAAAGAGAATATATAGATTTTCAATCTGTTATTGATTTATAAATGATTCTTGAGGTCATATCTTATGGAATTCAGCATTCCAATGGCCACTAAATAAATAGATCTTCCATGTAATGCTTTCCCACTTCAATTCCTTCTCAACCTTCTCTATAAATGCATATAGAGTTTCAAAAAATTTAGGTTTATCAACAAATTTTAGAGGAAATTTCTTCCCTAATTCCTTCTCAAATACAACCACCATTATTATTATCATTTGCAATCCTTGTGTAGTAACTTTTAAACTTGGTAATTTTATCATTATTTTCTTTTGAAGTACACACATGCAAAATAGTTGTTTATGCACATAAGAGATAACAAAAGTAACCACATGTCAATTGCATACAAATTAATGGGGATAAGATAAACACCCAATGTTATTGAAACATCATTAGCATATCCTACAATCATTTCATTCCAAGAGATGACATCTCTTTGAGCCATTCCATCAAATAGTTCACATGCCTTATTTATACTTCCACATTTTGAATACATGTCTACTAGAGAATTTCCAACTATAATATTTGAAAAAACTCCCCCTTCCATTATGTTATGATGGATGTCCATACCCTGTTCCAAAGCTCCCCTTTTGGCATAGGAAGGGAGGATGCTCAGAAAGGTTGTTGAATTTGGATTTACACTAGCCAATTACATTTGCTTTAAAATTTCTAAAGCCTTTTGAACAAATCTATTTTGTGCATATTCTACAATCATTGCAGTCCATGAGACAACATTTCTTTGAGGCATTCTATCAAACAGTTCACGTGCCTTGTCTATGCTTTGACATTTTGCATATCTTCTTTCAGTATATCAGTAAGAGGTCGGGAATGTCATACCGATAAAATCTCATTTGAGGATACACATCAAGAAGATGTAGTTCACAATCTCAAAAGACAAATAGATCCTATTGGCTAGATAATAATCATTGGGGGAATAGTGAGAAGTCATATTGAGCTTATATATGTCTTACTACTTGAAGCACAATTAAATATGTTGGCCAGACTGGAGCTATCAGAGTAAGGTTCCTAAATTCATCTTGAGACATATCAGTCAGAGAGACTCAGAGTGTCAGGGAAACTACAAGATGTCTTATCAGCTATATAATAATCATTGGGGTGATAGTGAGAAGTCATATCGAGCTTATATATGTCTTACTACTCAAAGCACAAGTAAATATGTTTTCTAGACTGAAGCTATCAGAGTAAGGTTCCTAAAGTCATCCTGAGACATATCAGTCGGAGAGACTCAGAGTGTCAGGGAAACTACAAGATGTCTTATCGGCTAGATAATAATCATCGTTGTGATAGTGAGAAGTCATATCAAGCTTATATATGTCTTACTTCTCGAAGCACAAGTAAATATGTCGGCTAGACTGGAGCTATCAAAGTAAGGTTCCTAAATTTAGCCCAAGTCATATCAGTCTGAGAGACTCGGAGTGTCGGGGAAACTACAAGATGTCTTATTGGCTAGATAATAATCATTGAGGTGATTGTGAGAAGTCATATCGAGCTTATATATGTCTTACTACTTGAAGCACAAGTAAATATGTCGTCTAGACTAGAGATATCAGAGTAAGGTTCTTAAAGTCAGCCTGAGACATTCATTTGGTCTTGTTGATGAAGCAAAGGAGGATTTTGTTGGTAGGATAGTGTTACCGGGATGAGTTTAAGGACTTCTATCGACCCTCTATGTCACACTGACAGTGATAAGTTTGCATCAGTGGTAGTTATAGTGATATACTTAAGACCGAAGGGATAACTCTCGAGCAGACTCATAACGCCAGTGAAACTACAGGACATCTTAGCGATATATGATCTATTGATATCAAAGATACAAGATAACTGTTAGAGAGACTCAGAGTGTCGAGGAAACTACAAGATGTCTTAGCAGGTGCTTAATGAACATTGGAAAAGGTCCAAATAAAAGGATTTCCCAAGGTTTGAAAATTTCTTACCGACAAGATTACATGATGTTTCAAATTTGGCTTTATACCAACCAATTACATTTTAAAAAAAAATTTGCACAGTTTCATCAAAATTTCAACAAAAAATACCGATGAACTTCTTGTACCTCCGACGAAATGACCGACGTTATGACTTTTCTATTTCATCACTATTTCAACAATTGTTTGGTGGTGTTCTAACGTTCTTGTTGATTTTCACCGATTGTTTTCTAGCTACGATCCGTCGATAAAGCAACACATGTTGTGTCAAAATTTTGATGTACATAAGCACACCTATACCATGGTGAGTGTCAACGAAGTCACGTCATGAGTTCGACATTTCAAGGTGTGTCGATAAAGCGACCAAAATGTTCTGACGAAATTTTTTGCAGTGGTTCGTCGGTGTTCCGAAGAGAGTTTGTCAAAATTTCAACAAACGTTCATCGAAAATTCGAGCCAAATATAGTAGTGGGATCTTGCGCTGCTACCTCTAGGTGTTCCTCAAGTATTTGTTTGTGTTTATCCCAACATATGAATGGTTCAAAGGGATTGTTTGATAAGGATGGAATGTTCATGAGAGGTTGGGTGTTTGTATCATTAAATGGGTCGTTAAAAGTCCAATTTGGGTCATAAGTGTCATTGTTGATGTTGGGATTGGAATCTTGTCCAAAGTTTTCCATTTGTCTTTTCCTTCTTTGGAGTCTAGTCTCAACCATTAAAGGGGATTACTCAAATGATGATGAAAATGAAAGGATGATGTTAAACTATATTTTTGGTTTTTTGGATAAAGGATGATAATGCAAGACTATGTTTTTTTTGGATTTTCTTGGATAAAGGATGACAATGCAAGACTATGTTTTTGGATTTTTGGATAAAGGATGCAATGTGACAATGTTGTCTAAAGAAAATGACTAATGTTAAAGGACAATGAATACTAAGATGACAAGTTATGACACTAATTTTTTTGTATTTTTTGGAGGATGTCAATGCAAGGTGATAATGACGTTTTCCTAAGGGAAATGACTAATATAAGGTGATAAAATTGTCAAGAAAGAATGCCAAATGTCAAGGTGACAATGAGGACAAATGTGAAAATTTTGGTTAAGGAAATGACCAATGCAAAGTCTAGGTGCCAAATGAGGACTATGATGACAAAAGATATGCAAGGTGAGGACTAAAAATGATTTGAATGTCTAAAGTATGCCAATGCAAAGGTCTAAAATGTTTTGGAAGAAGGTCACCTAACCACCCTATACTTGATCTATGTCTCAATTTTGGAATATCAAAGGACTTGTTTGAATGATTAAATGACAAGGACAAAATGACAAGTGAGGTTTCCTAACTAGAATTTTGAGCTGGAAAGGTCTCACAAAAAGGAAAATGACTAAGGAGACAATGATGATTAAGTCCAATGATAACCTACTTTTGGGAGTCAAGATTTTGCAAAATGAGGTAAAGTTTCCTAATCCAAGATCTAAAAAATGGAGTGAGAAGGCAAGGACTAAAAATGAGGATGACGGTGCCTAAGGTTGAAACTATGTCTTCGAAAAGGTGAACCTATGGAAAGATGCAACCTAAAAATGCAAATGATGAGAAGTTTGAGCAACTCCTAATCCGGTTTTAGAAAGAGTCTTCTAGAAAAAAGATGTTTGATGGAAATTTGGGCAAAATTGAATTTGGTTTTTGGTCTGAAACAGGTTTCAATTTTTTCCAGCGAATGCGTCGTTTCAGGTTGCGAATGCATCTTAGGATAGAAAATGTAGCTCTACAAAAAGAAAATGCAATGCAACAGAGTGAATGCGGTCTTTGTGGAAGCAAATTTGATACAGCAAATCGAATGCATTGCGGAAAATGTGGCGTAAACAGCAAAAAGTTTGATTTGTTGGTAGTTTTGGTCAAAATTCTGAAGTGTTTGATGTTGATTGTTTATTTTCCAAATCTGAAAGTGATCTTTGTCTTGTTTGAATGTCTGAAAACACTTGGAAAGCACAATATTTTTTTCGTTTGATACAAGCACAATCCTAGGTTAGGCCAAGACAATATCTGCTAGATTCCACGTGGGTTTCCCTAGCTGCATATTCTTAGCATGTGAATCCAGAAGCTTGGATGAATGGACTCCCCCTTACAATGCACTGCTTCTCAGGCAACCAAGCTTCCAACCCCCTTAAAACTCCCATGGCAGTTTGATCACCTCTACTAAGAACTGCGAAGATGTTGATGCCTTCACAACAACTATTCTTGCGCTAGCAAATAGAAGGATTTTGGCTACTACACAAAGATGTTTAGTTCGGGACCCCATTCGAGTGGCCATACATGGGCAACAAGATTAATCTCCATTTAGGAGGCACTCCAGCCTGAAGAGGTTATGCTCAACAGGGTTTTGAGGAGTACTACTTGGTCTGTATGACACATCCGCACATGCAATCCTAGGCTTTCCCTTAGGATTCACATTTATATACTGGTCGAGGGTAGCTTGGCTTTAGCTCCATTGTCAATTTGACTCACCTTGGGGTGAGTTCTTTTTCCCACCAAGGAAGGCCCAATTTCTAGAGTCAATAACTATTTCTCTTACACCCAGGATTGCACAAGTGTGCAAGGGGAGAGGATACTTCGATTATTAAATCAAGTTAAACACAAAAATGGATGGGTCTGGTTTCTAATCACCTAGTTTAGACAAGGTGAGAGCATAATCACCTACCACCCCAAACACAATCAAGCAAAGGACAAGAAAATTTATTTTTAGAGCACCAATTGAAATGTTTTCTAATCTAGAAACCAACAAGCACAATGTTTTAAAATAAAGGCCTTGGACAATCAAACCTACAAAACCACAAGTTAGTAGTTTCCAAAGATATGCCTTGGACCCACAAAAGACTCAAACCCACATGCTATAACGAGCCATTAGTAACTAGAAAATCCCTAGACTATAGATTACAAAAAAGAAACAAAATGCCAATAGAAAATTAAGCCAAATCTATAAAATTTGAGAGTAAAACTTCACCAAGAAAATGTGTCACAGCAGAGCGATTGCATCGTTCTAGAAAGCAAATGTGTCGCGATTCTAGATGTCAAAGCATGTCAAGTGAATGTAACAACCTACAAAGAAAATGCATTATTCTCTAGAAAATGTGTCACTTTGCAAAGCGAATGCGGCTTGACAGAGTGAATGTGACTTTTTGGATATCGAATGCATCACGAAAAATTGAATGTGTCATTTCACAAACCAAATGTGCTGCATCCGTACCTATAGCTATAAAACAAAAAAATTTCATATGAAAAAACAAAAATTGCACGATTTTGGCATCAAGTTCACCAATGTAACTATGGGAAATTATCCTAGGGTTAGTAGATCTAATGCATTAACATAAAAACCCAAAGTAATAATGAAGTGCAAAGGAGAAATAAGAAAACAAAATGAAAGATCTCACCAAATGTCTTCAATCTCAATGGCTGACCTCCATTACACCTTCTCAATTTGCTGAAAATATGATGTTGCCCTCATATTTGTTATGAGCAAACTAATGACAATGAAAAGCCCTAAGCAAATGTTGAAGGATTTGGAGTAACAAAAAAAAGAGGTGACTTGGAAAATAAAATAATAAAAGATATGAATTTGATTTTTAGATAAAAGGACTATTTTGAATTAAAAATTAATTTTAATTCAAAAGTGGGACCACATGACAGTAAATAATTAAATCAAATTATTTACTAAAAGTGAGAAATGTGAAGTGAAATAATTAAATAATAAAAATAATTATTTAATTAGAGAGGATGACCAATAATTAAATAAATTAAAGAATTTATTTAATTATAAGAAGACCTTCAAAATTAGTGACGTATTAATTACTTATTTATTTAATAATCAAGAAGACATAAATAGGCAAAGATAATTAAATAAATTAAGAAATTTATTTAATTATAAGTGGACTTTAGACAATTAGCAACGTATTAAATAAATTATTTATTTATTTAATAATCAGGAGGAATAAAAAGGATATGAATTAATTAAATAATTATGAATTATCTAATTAATAGATAGAAGTGGACCAAAGACATAATTAAAATATCTTAATTATGCTAGGAAGAAATGGTGGAAGAATAGAGCTTGCAGGCCTAGGTCATTTTTATGTGTCTACAGTCCCCACACCCATTGTCTTGGTTTATGAATTTGATGTTGGATATGGTTCTTGGTTTATGAATTTTATGTTGGATATGGTGGGGATGACGTGTGTATATGTCGCTAAAGTGGAAGCGACAGAAGTTGGGTCAATGTATGGAGTTAAAGGACCCTCATTGTTTTTAGGCACTTGGGGGATTTTGTAATATTTGGCCTCTAGATTTTTCCAATAATAAAAAGGTTTCGGATCCCCATGGACAGTGACTTCTTGGCCTTGGTACAGTAACTTTACACATTGATGAAAGGTGGAGGCTACATCTTGCATTCCATGAATCCAGGGACGTCCCAGGAGGATGTTATAAGGAAATTCCAAGTCGAGGACTTGACATGTTTCCTTGATGACCGGCCCCACTTGAATAGGGAGTTGGATTGTGCCCTGAGACATTTTTTCTTTATCATCATAAGTTCTAATGGTAATGCATTTTCCCTTTTCAATAGCATCTTCAGAGAAGCCCAAACTTTTTATTAGTTTAAGGGTGCATATGTTAAACCCTGCACCATTTTGATCTTTTTTTTTTTAATGAAAGCTTGAAGGTGAAGCACATGATTATGAGATGATTGTGTTGGAAGATTGTGTTATCATAATGTCAGAAGGTGTGGTTTAGTGAGGTGTGTGACCATGGCTTGAAATTGATCTGCATCAAGATCATTGGGGATGGAGGATGAGGTCAAGGCTTCTTCAAGGATTTTCTTGTGGACTAGTAAGATCTTTAGTAACTCCATGATGGAGATCTATGTTGGGGATCTTTTTAACTAATCAATGACATTGTAGCGATTGGGAACAGTTCTTGAATTAGAAGTGGATGCTCTAGGAGGCTGAGATGAACCTGCAATGGTGACTTTTCCACCTCTTGTGGTGACTCCACAATCAACTTGGGCTCCTTTGATGGTGATGGTAGTGCAATATTCGTCTAGGGATGCAACGACATGATCTTATACATGGTTCACACTTTTAAAGGTACCCTTTCCTTTGTCATTGTTATTGTTCCCTTTGCTATTATGATTGGGCATCGCATTTGTGTAAATCTTAAGGTTTTGATTTCTGGCTGGTTGTCCCACATCTATGATTTTATCATCAATGAGGTCTTGAATGAGGTTTTTCAATCTCATACAAATAGCAGTTGTGTGTCCCTTGATCTTGTGGAAATCACAAAGGTGATTTTCATTGTACCATGGTGGTTTCACCAAGGGGTCTTGATAATTTTCATAAGTGGGGATTGTGATGAGTTTTTTTGCCACTAACCTCTTCATGATGGGTTTGGCTAATTTCATAAGGGTTGTGTACTTCCATTTGGGGGAGTTTTTATTTTGTTGCGGTGGACCCATTTGATTGTTCACATTGTTGATTGTTTGATTTTTCATTTATGGGGTCACAATGTTAGCCTATCGATTATTTTAATTATTGTTTTGAGGTTGTTGCTAGGGTATTGGTGTTTTTTGTCAAGGAGCATTGATGACCACTTTGGCTTCAAAAAAATAATCATTGGTAATGTATTTTTTATTCACCCATGTGCAAGGTTTGTCATTGTAACTAGTGGGTGAGCGATTGTTTTGTTGTTCAAGGTATGTGGGTGTACCTCCTTGTGCAATGAGGGCTCGTTCAATGTTAAGCACTTCGGAGATCAATTGATCGTATGTGTTGATACCTTAAACCTTGAGATGGAATGCCAAGGCTCCTTTGAGATTAGAAATGATGGTGCAAACTTGTTGTTCTTCTGGCATGACCCATTTGCTCCTATTAGCCTTGGATTTCCATCATTGTAGGAAGGAAGCAAATGACTTGTTCTTCCCTTGTTTGAGAGTTGATAGTTCCTCCAGACTGACATCCATACCGATATTGAATGCACATTTTTTTATGAATGTGTCGACTATCTCTTGGAACTTCTTGATGTCTGGAGGGAGGTAAGAGAACCACTCCATAGCTTGGCCAGCCAAACTTCTAGGAAATAGTCGCATCGGATGTGTATCGTCATATGCGACTTCCATGCAATGCACTTGGAATTCCCTGATGTGATCTTCAGGGTTTCCCGTCCCATGATATTTATCAAATTTGGGGATCTCAAATCCCTTTGGGAATAGTTTCATTGCAAGTCTCCTATCAAACGGATAGGGATAGAAGTTGTTGGGTGTTTTCATGGTTTTCCTTGATTTAATATCAAGCACTTGTTGTGAGAGCAGCTTGATTTGGGTTGTTACATCATTTTGTGGATTAGGGGGTGGAGTCAAGATGTTATGTGGTGGTTCAAATGGAGGGATGGGTGGATTTTTTGGTGTGTTGGTGGATAATTCTTGCATGTTTTGTTGCACCAAATATGCTTGTAATTATTGTTGTACCAACAATGCTTGTTGTTGGTCCTGTTTTTGTTGTGCAAGTAATGCCTATTGTTGGGCTTGCTATTGTTGTTGTGCTAACAATGCTTGTTGTTGAGCCGCTAGTTGGACTGCTTCTTGCTGCTCTTGGTATTGCTTTAGCGCTTGTTGGTATGCTTGTTGTTGTGTGAGGTACTGTGCTTGTGCTTGTGCTTGTGCTTGGGATTTTTCTTGGGCTTGTTGATCTCGGTATTGGGCTTAAGTTTGTGCTTGTGCTTTGGCCTGTGCTTGTTGGGAAGCTTGTGCAATCTGTGTAGCTTGTGTGGGTTGCACTGCTTGAGTAGCTTATGTTGCTTGAGTGGCTTGTGCTACTTGTTGTGCTGCTAATTGTGCTTGTGCTTGTCGAATGGCTTGCATTGCTCGCACTACTTGAGTGGCTTGTTGTGCAACTTATCAATTTTGGATTTGTTCAAGTGCCTTTTGATAGACATCTTGTTGATCAGTTTGTAGTGCAATACTATATTGGTTTGCAATATTTATGTTTGGTGGTGGAGGTGGTGGAGGTGGTGGCAGATTTAGTATGGTGTTTTTTGTTGTGATGAGAGGCACTATCGTATTGATGCTTGGGATTTGTGTAGTGGATGATGCACTTGTTATGATTGGTCCTTGGGAGACTAAGGCTGATGATGTGATGGTTGCTTGTGTTATTAGGATGGTTTCCATTTGTTGTGATGTTAATGGAAAGGTTGGGGGATTTGGTACGATGCTTTGATTGATGATAGGGGGATTATTTTGTATGAGTGGTGGTAATGGCAGTAACCCCAAACCGAGAGTTGATGCGGATGTTAATAGTAAAGGTGGAAATGTTGGGAGTGTGAGTGGTATATTTCCTTGGGGAAATGATGAAGATGAAGGGTCAAAGATGCCCCCTAGTCCAAATAATTCATCTTCTCCTTGTGAGATCATAAAGAGGGATGTTTGCTCAGTGTTGCATGAAATAATGATGATAAGTCATTGGGATCATGAAAAGTGAGGGGGAAATATGGGTGTAATGGATTTTGGGGGATGGATTGACCCAATATAGTGTTTGCATCCAAATCTTGATTGCTCACAAGAGGGTGTGTTTGTAGTGCATTAATAAATTCACTCCCTTTGTTAACAATAGGTTGAGCTACAACAATGGATGATGTAATTTGGGGGATGGGTTGGGTGATGTTTTGGAATGGAGGTGTGGATGAGATTGGAGGCATGGATGAAATTGGAGGCATGACCCCAAAATTTTGTTCCACAATGGTGCTCACATCATAATTGGAAGGGATTTTAGCCCCTTGTTTTGCTAATTCAAGCATATATTATGAGGGATGGAGCTTCATCATGATGTTGACAATTTTATGGTTTTTAGCATTTTGGACCATTTCAATGATCTTGTCTTATGTCATCCTAAAGGAATTATTGGTGATATCCTCTATTACACTTTCCTCTTGTGGGTTTTGTGATGATGAGGGAAGATTCGTTAGGGGATTTCTTGATCCAACCTAATTCATTTTGGAATTGGTTTGGCTTAGGTCACTTGAAGTTGATGTATCTTTGTTGGTCTTTGTGTTCTTCTTGTGTTGTGATCTTGTTTGAACCATAAAATGGTTCAAAAGATAAGATCTAGGATGTTTAAGGATCAAATATGTGAAGATAAAGATGTTTGAAGATGAATGATATGGATGATTAAACTCTTAGGAGATCTTGAGAGGATGCTAGATTTTTGGGACTTTTGGGATTTTGATTTGATTTGATTTGATTCTTGGATTCTCGGATTTTAACCTTCACTTGGTTTTGCTTTGGATTTTGGATTTGGATAGTGAATGATTAGATCCCAAGATGTTGGATGTTGTCTATGGGATGAACTAATTCACAAGATGACGGTTTGATTAAGTGTAGGGAGAAGGATGCATCTACCCACACCTAAGGAAACAAGGATGATTTGATAATTTTAACTAAGCATGTGAAGAAGGATATATCTACACATACCTAGCCAAAACAAGATGATTTAATGTTTGATTCAAGGATTTTGATTTTGTTTTGATTCATGGATTTTTCAAAAAATCTAGCATGAAGGATGGTTTCAATATTTTCAAGAGTTATTGTGGGATGATCTTGGTTTGATATTTGAATGATGGATGAAGGTTTTGAATTTTGATCCTATGTGTACCTAAAAATACACTTGTTTACAACACCTCGGTATTGAAGAACATGCTCTACTCTAAACAAAGTGTTAAAATTCTCGAAAAAGATTTGGATTTTGACCATAATAAAACGAGTACAAATTGGGATTGTTTCTTGAAGCCTTCTTGTAAAATTTGAAAAGAAATCATTGCTTGAATTCATATAGCATTGAGAGATACTTTTGATGAGCTTTTGGAATAAGAGCTTTGACCTTTAGTTTCCAGATTTTGATTTCCTTTGAAATCATTTGATGAGGCTCATTTGTGAGATCAATTGTTCTTATCTTTGCTTAATGACTTATTTTTACCATAAACACTTCTTGATTAGGTCTTCGAAACTAGATGTCTAATGTTTTAATTTCTTCTCATCCCACAAAGTGTGTTATGTGGAAATCAAGGAAATCAAAGAAAAAGTTACCTAATGTTTACTTTAGTAGGAGAAAATTGAGATTAAATCCCAATGCCTAGAAACCTCTAAGGATACAAATCCTAAGGGTAAGCAAAGGCATGTGAATTTGTTCAAGGATATTTGCTTCTCCTAAAGGGTTTGAACTTTGGTAATAATGTTAAATGTTTGTTTTCCAATGTTTTTGATAAAGCAATGTGTTTTGATTTAAAGAACAAGTACAACCCTATGGATATTTGAGACAATATTTGTTGAGTCCCCACTTGGACAAGTCCAGGCACGCCTACTTTTAGCCGATGGTTAGATGCTTGACCCTACTGGCTCCTCTCCATGGCTCAACACTTCTTTTAGGGCAGCCAAGCATTTGTACCCATGAATCTCCTATGGCATACTTTCCATCTCTACTAAAATCCATTAAAAGTGTGGGGCTGCTTTAGAACAACTGTTCTTGCACCAACAAATAGATTAGGTTTTGGCATTTCTAAACAAGGGTTTTAATGTGGACATTCCTTTCGTGGGGGATCATCTATTTGGCAAGAGACCATTGCTTCCCTTCTTGTCAAAACAATCCTCGTGATATTGGACTTTGTTCCAATACCCACACTTATATCCCAGGTGGAAGTCACTTGGCTTTAGCGTGTTCCCAATTGGGTTATTCCCTTGGGTGATTACTTTTTCCCATAAGGCAGACCCTCTAAGATAAGCAAAAGCAAGAAAACATATTTGTAACTTGATCAATCTTTGTTGTGAACCGAAGAGAGAGAATGTGCACAATATGCTCTACTCATACTCACAAGATTGTTTCAATTTTTAATCCTAAATGAAATGTGTGGGAAATTACTTACGCAACTTAATGTCACCAAAAGGCCTTTTATTCTCAAGATCGTTGTGAGGAGCGAAAGAAGTGCATACTTCCTTTTAATGATATTTATTACTTTGAGTAAGTAATTACCAAACAAAGAAGCACTTGTTCATTTTAAACTCACAAAGCAATGATTTGATTCTTTTTAGTGCACCAAAACGAAATGTGGAATTTTCCTTGTTCAATTGTTAATCCTCAAACCAAATCTAGTGAGTTTGTCCTAAAGTTCATTTTAAACCCTTTGTAGCAAAAAAATGAATTGTTCTTTTTAGAGCCCAAAAGAAATCTAGTATGTGCTAAGAGCATGAAAAGAAACAAATCCTTAAGAGAGATTATGAATTCTCTAAGAGTGTTAAACAACACTAAATTGTTCAAAAACACTTGATATTATGAGATAATGATGACATTATGAGACCTCCACTAGGTTTCTTTTCTTCACCTTTGATTTAACCAACCTACAAAACTAGTTAGAACTACAAAACAGAGGTCAAGAAAGCAATCAATAACCCATATGATCAAAATTAAAAAGGCACATGTCATAAAAGAAGCTAAATTTCACTTTTTCCTTTACTCTAGTGGTAGAACTTGCACAGGTGGTGTAGTTTGAGAGACCCAGCAGTGCTATATGGTGCCGCTAATTCTACACATGTCACTCTATAGCAAAATAGAGAGGGTGATAGGCGTTAGACTTTTGGGCAGCGGTGCAGTTTGGAATTTAAAAATTCTAGCACGTGAAAATGGAACCAGCGGTGTAGTTTAGAAACTTGAATTTTGGGCGGGAACACTAGAGTGTCATAGTTTGGAGTTTGAATCGGTGCTATATGGAAACATTGGTGTGACATCGGTTTTGTATAACGACATTGGTTTGATAGCAGTGCAATTCCCTGTAGACACAAAAAATAGAGAAAAGGCATAATTTTTTTATAAAAACGTGATTTAAATGTGAGATTTTCCCTCCTTTTGGCGCCAAAATGTAGAACCTAGATCCTAGCACCTACAAAACACAATAAACAAACACCTTCTTAGATCCAATGCAAGTAAGAATCAAGATTCCCCATGAAATCCATTCAAATTCTCAAAATAGGGAAGAAAGATAAAATACAAAGCAAGAAAGCAAGTAAATCCTAATTAAGCAAGAAAACTTTTGATCTCATGGGGGAATTGGTGCCAATTTGATGTGAAAATTGGCCCTTTCCCAACTCCTATGATGCAATGTTGATGGGTGATGAAGAGTGATCCACTTTGTTAACGATTCAAATATGCTCCATGATGAAAAACTTGCATAACCTAGCTAAGACTTTCATAAAATTGATGAGGATGCCTATGCTTGGAGATGAAATTGAGTATAGTAAGTTTACTCAAATTGTGGATGATCAAATGAGGAGAGAAGCCTCTTATTTATAGGAAGACAAGATGGAAGAATGCCCAAAATGAAGCAATGCGGGACTAATTTTCAACCAATTGCCAAGTGCCACTTGTCAAGGCATGAATGGATGAAGGATGAGCATATCTTGATGAATGTGCCCATAAATGCAATTAAGTGGATTTTAAAAATGTTAAACTGACATGTAAGAGGGAAAAAAGAACGTCTTAAATGCCTCTTGGCTCAATGCATAAGAAGAAATAAATGTCTTGTTGGAAGGACAAATCCACTTAGATGGATTTCAAATTTGGAAGAATATTCTTTCAAAGATGCCATGTTGAGAGAAAATAGAGAATTTATAAATCAATTAAATTGATTGATTTGTGCAAGTGGGAAAAGCTAGAGGATGTGACATGGATTAAGGTTATATATAATTATGATTTGATTAAATTAGAGGAAATTAGGTGATTTGATAAATTTGGCATAGATTTTAGGGTTTAAATAAATCGAAGTTGAGAAGAAAATGATTTAAACTTAATTAAATAAATATTTTGTTTTATTTAACTAAAGGGGGTGATGTTATATTAAATTATATAAATGTTTAATTTATTTAATTTAATAGGTAGATTTTAGAGATTAATTAAATAAAATTGATTTATTTAATTAAATAGAGAAACAGAGTTAATTAAATCACATTAATTAATTTAATGAACAAGAGAGAATGACTTAATCAGATAAATGATTATTTATTTAATTAAGGGATGAAGAGTGATGATAATCTGAGAGGGTGATTCAAGATGAAACAGTGTTAGTTAATCGGGATCAAGTATGCAATGTCAATCATTACATTTTATGTGTCTATATTTTCCCCCTCTTTGAAGCAAAGTACTCATTACATTGGTTCATAGAATAAACTGTCTCGATCAAAAGTAAAAAAAATTGATTCAAAATTTTCCCCACTGTTTCCCTGTGAGAGAAAACATGCCAATATACTGCCCCCTCGAGAGATCAGACAATTTTTTTTATTTTTGGATGATTTCGCAAAAAAGAGTGACAAGGTGCCCAACGGGTCCGGAAAGGCTCTGGGAGGTCAAAAACTGAGATAAGACACAAAAAATAGTGCAAAACAGCCCTTGGTCAGGAAAAAATGAATTGGGGGATGACAACCCTAGCAGGATGGCTAAATGGGGTCAAAAAACCCTAATTTTTAGGCTTAAATAAGCCTTTAGGGGCCACTTCCAATTCATTTTCACTTTTAGCCTTAAGAGATTTTGGCAACTTTGAGCTCTGACCTTTTGGAGAGATGGTGCAATGATAGCTTCCCATGCACGTTTTGGATAGGGTACATATGCATTAGAGGCTTCCTTGCATTGGACCATTGGTGAGTCAACTTGACCCAAGCTTGTTTTTCATTTTTCATGCTTATTTAATGTCTTAGGAAATTAGGTCTTTAGGAGCGGTTCTATATTGTACTACTCAAATTTAAAATTGCATTGCTCGACATTTAAACTACATCGTCATCGTGAGTAGTGACACCACAGCATAGTTTGGAGTTTGGGTTCAAATTCCAAATTGAGGCGCCTTTGCAAAGTGCACCATCATGGTGCTCTTTAGAATTAGGGTTTACCTTTAAACTCAAACACCCCCCCAAACTGTGATGCCATGGTGGAGTTTGGGAGTTTGAAGCCTTTAGCGATGTAGTTTGGAGTTTGCAAACTACACACTTTCACAAGCAGCGACACTGGGGTTGTTTCGTGATGCTGAGACAAATCAAGATCAAGATTTTTTTTGATGAATTTTAACACGGTGAATTTCTTGATGCAGGACGAGGTGAGAGAGATCTATTCACATGAGCACAAGTCTCAGGAGCTTTTAAGGATTTTGTGTGAGCTAACTGAGCAACAACAAGAGCACCTAAGGTGGATCGGTCTCTAGTACATTGCCTATGCACCACCCATTCAAACACACTTGGGGATGCTAACAACACTCACTAAGAGATGGCACAATGAGACTTCCTCCTTCCACCTCCCGACTGGCAAGCCTACAGTCACACTTGAGGATGTGTGGTGGACCCATAGACTGCCCATTCACGGAAAGCGTGTGATCTACAATATGGATTCTAGGAGGGAGGCTTGCTACGATGTCATGGGCCTTGATACGATTGTATTTTGTTAGGGGAAGATTGAGCTAGAGTGCCATAGGCCTGTTATGTCTAGTTTCTGATTAGTTATAGTAGTCATTATATCAGGACTCGTTGCACCAGATTGGCGGGGTTGTTATTTCAATCCTAGATGGGGGCTCGCTTGGGAGCAGATGGCTCGATGATCGAATTTATTTGCATGGGGGCCAGTTCTTCTAGCCTTATTGTACAAATATTTGCATGAGTTTTCCTACCTAAACAGCCAAGCACTTGGGGCCGGTGTTAAACTTCTACACATCTAGGCTTGGGAGCACATCAATGTGCTTTGTCCACAAGTTGTTTCAGTTACAATGGAGCCAGATGATCTAGTTGTCTAGCGGTGCAAGGGGTGTCTAGCGGAGCCAGATGATATGCGAGTGTTTACATGGTGGCCATACCTTGGATGGCCTGCATGGTTCAATGACATTCATTAATTGTTCTTCACTTGGTAGGACATACCGATGCAGCGTCGAGAGCACATGATGCTTGAGATGTACCTGCTGGGCATAGTACAGAGGTAGTTTGGAGAGACACAGGATCGCCTAGATGATCAGTACATGGACATTTTTGTGAGGACGGTGATCTAAAGCTCCTAGGGCCAATATATACCTACCCATGAGGAAATTTAGAGTTTCATGCAGCTGGTGGCTAGGCCATGGCCATATGACCAGGGACAATCGGATGTAAGGACTACGCAGGCATACCAAGACTGGTTCCAGCTGCCATTGAGACTTACAGTTCTCGACAGACCATCTGCTTGATGGAGAGAGAGAGAGGTAGGGGAGCAGGACAAGGCTGAGAGGATGGAGAGTAGGATTAGGGAGGTGGTGGGCCACCACTGGTTCAGCCAGTACAAGACAGGGTGCCCCAGGAGCAGCCACGCCTAGATCCACAAGTGAGAGACCAAAGAGAAGTTCAGGATCAAGGATGATAGGATAGGGTCCTGACACCACCTAGGGACGGGGGCCATAATCAGCTACCTCTCCAGCCAGACCCTAGAGATGGGTAGATTTTGCAGTTGCAGACCTAGGTAAAGGCACTGATAGTTGAGAGAGATCAGCTACGGGTAGAGTGGGACGTGGCGGTCCAACAGAGATAGGCCATAGATTTACAGGTGATGGTTGAGATGGGCTGACAACAGTAGATAGAGAGAATGTATGTCTCCTCCTCTTAGAGCATAGTATCGCTTTGGGCATATAAGGAGGCCATCCAAGAGGCTGATTACTACAAATTGCATTATTACCAGCCAGTACCGCGAGCAACTCGAGTCCCAGACTTCTCAAAGAGGACAGGCCACAAACTTGCAGAGGCTTGCGAAGAGAGGGAGGGCGGTGAGGGCAGCAACCAACAGGTTTAGGCTATTTTTATCTTGAGATAGGATTCTTTTTGCACCCTATGGGCTCATTTTTTATAGCCCCAGGTGCCCTTGTACTCTATTGACATACACACATATATTGATCCAATTTTTTGTACCATGATAGTGTAGTTATTCTAATGATATATGAGACGATGATTTTTATCCGATGTGACATGTCTTATCTTATGCATTATGGATGGATTTTTATTTCTATATGTGATGCAATGATGTTCCATGATGCTATGATGATTCTTATGTGATGCATTTCTCTTTCAGTATCTTTTCATATATGCTTCTATGATGGTGTATGGATGTAGTCAATCTGATTTTAATGTGATGTAAATGTGATGATTTATGTTATGAAATGATTTCTTTTTCGATACCCTTTTCTATTATGATGTGATGATGATGCGAATGCAATGATCATGATATGCGACTAAGAAATCTATATTTTGCCCTTAGTGGACGATGATGTAATGCAAATTTTTCTTTTCATTATCTTTTATGATGCACTTTCCATGATGTATGTAAAATGTTATGGTAGGCAAATGCTTAGACTAACATATCTATATTATGCAATGATGGATGATAGGATGTATGATATGTATTTATGATGTTATGATGATGAAATGATGCATGAAATGATCAATGTATGAAATGATAATGATGATTTATGTACTAATGCATGTATGATGTGTGTTTATGATGATGTAATATAATGATGTGATGTATGTGAAATGATGTGATGATTATAATATGCAAAATGATATGTGTTGTATGACTTTATGTATGTGATGGAAAAATGGATGCTTTTATGACATGTTTTATATGTATATGATGGACTGCTCATAATGTTTGCGTACATGTTATGCTCATATGATCTATGTGATGGATGCTTATATGAGATGTATGATATGGATATTATGATGATGGTATGCAAATGATGTTATGATGATGCAATTGTTATGGTGTATGGTGTCTATAATATGATGAAAATGCTATAGGATGTTTATGTAAATGACGCTTATGATATGCTTAGAATAACCAATCTATATTATATAATGATGGAGATGCAATTTGTATGATATGATTTACCATTTCCTATATGATATGTTATGCAATATGTAAAATGATGATGGTTTGTGGATGCAGGATGAACGCAATGGCGATGATTTATGATTAATTGTCATGGTACTATGTTAGCGTGAAAGAAGATAGAAGAAAGCAAGAGATTCCAACAAGACAAGAGCTGGTGATGATGATGATGATGCATACCGAGGAGTTGGGATTTTGAAAGGACCATTTACCTTATGTTATATAACATGCATTGGAGCAATGCATCAAGGTATAAAGAACCAGGATGGCACTGCACCTAGTGTGATGGACTTTGACTTGACAATCAGATAGAAGTATTCTTGTTCACACCTGGCATACAGAAGCTTATTCAAAGTGTAGTTCAGATATTCCATACATCTCAGACCAAAACATAGAAAAGCAAGCCTTCCCATGTGATCAACAAGATACTTAAAACATCCTCCCTACACCCAAACAAAGCACGCATGACCAAGGTTATATTACAAGAGTATCCAATAGGTAAAGCAGATAAAAAGATAATGATCATTGCCCCATTCCTATCTCTCTAAATCCTTTCGTTTGGGACATCCTTGAGAGCTCATTGAAATGAGCGCAAAAGATAAGTCAAAAGACAAAGATAAAGTAAACAAACAAGCTAATGTTCTTCAGTACCGCTAGCCAAGACTAAACTACGGTGATGCCTGATGTTGATGTCCATTGTAGGAAGGATCCATTATAAGACATGATGATATCAGATGATTTGATATGGTATTGATTGGATGATTGGTTATTCATATAAAGAGTTGACTAACTTGTTCACATACTGACCTAGACTTGAGACTTTGACGTTTTAAGTTTCACTTTTGACCTGCTAGACTTGTTTCTGACTGTTTCACCAAAGGTTGAGGGTGATGATTGATTTATTATGAGTGATGTTTATTGTGGGTGAAAGAGAGATGGAGACAGATGGATTTTTAAGTATTTGGATGTTTTAGAGTTTTTTGAAATGTTTTGAGGCTATTTTTGGTATTTTTCATGATTTTACAAATGTTTTGAGTTTCATATTTTCAAATGTTTTGGGGTTTTCCGAGATTTTGACCAAGAGACTAACCTAAAGACCTATCCCAGGGGCCTTGGGGGATCAACTAGATTATCCTTGCCTATGTTATACATGTAGAGACCGCGTAGTTCGACTGATGACTTGAATAATTTACAGGTGAAGATATACATGATGAAATGTCAGTTTATTATGACAGACTCCTAAAGGACTAACCTAAGTGTCTCGGGAGATTATCAAAGATCAACCTTGCCTACATTCAACGCTCAAAGATGGCGTAGTTTGACAAGAGGACTTTCTTTTGACTTTTTGACTTTTTGACTTGTTTTTGGATTTTTTGTTTTTCTCATGCTTTGGATTTTCTGATGATTTTGGATTTTCTATTTTTCTGATGTTTTTGGATTTCCTATTTTTTCTAATGTTTTTGGATTTTCTGTTTTTCTGATGTTTTT